>CM042696.1:369269477-369936143 GCA_023614405.1 Avena insularis | reverse complement strand
AGGGTACGTGCCCATGTTGTCAGGTAAGACCTTGAGTAAGACTCAAAGTCCAGCTACGACAGAAGATAGAGAAGAGATGAATAATATTCCCTATGCCTCGGCCATAGGTTCTATCATGTATGCCATGCTGTGTACAAGACCGGATATAGCACATGCTGTTAGTTTGACCAGCAGATATCAAAGTGATCCTGGAATGGAACACTGGATAGCGGTCAAGAATATCCTAAAGTACCTGAATAGGACTAAGGATATGGTTCTTTCTTATGGAGGTGATGAACAACTTGTTATGTGGTTACTTGATGCTAGTTGGAACACCGATCCAGATGACTCGAAGTCACAGTCTAGATACGTATTTATTTTGAATGGTGCTGCAGTGAGCTGGAGGAGTGCCAAGCAAAGCATTGTGGCGAAATCTTCAACTGAATCGGAATACATAGCTGCTTCGGAGGCTGCACAAGAAGCCATATGGATGAATGAGTTCATTACTGAACTTGGCATGGTTCCCAGTACGTTGGACCCGATGGCCATCTACTTTGACAACACAGGTGCCATAGCTAATGCACAGGAGCCAAGGTCACATAGCAAGCTGAAGCACATCAAGCTAAGTTTCCATGCTATTCGCGAGTATGTCCGAGATGGTGACATAAAGATTTGCAAAGTACACACTGATCTGAATGTGGCAGATCCGTTGACTAAACCTCTCCCTAGAGCAAAGCATGACCAACACCGAGCATATGGGTGTTAGGTATATTACCATGTAATCTAGATTATTGACTCTAGTGCAAGTGGGAGACTGTTGGACATATGCCCAAGAGGCAATAATAAAAGTGGTTATTATTATATCTTTGTGTTTATGATGAATGTTTACATCCCATGCTATAATTGTATTATAAGGAAACACTGATACATGTGTGTTTTGTAAACATAAAAGAGTCCCTAGTAAGCCTCTTGTGGAACTAGCTTGTTGATTAAATGATGATCATGGTTTCCTGATCATGGACATTGGATGTCATTAATAACAAGGTTATATCATTAGGAGAATGATGTGATGGACACACACCCATAGTAAGCGTAGCATAAGATCAAGTCATTAAAGTTCGTATTGCTGTAAGCTTTCAAATGCATAGTAACCTAATCCTTCGACCATGAGGTTATGTTAATCACCATCACCGGATGGGTACTTTGATGACATCAAACACCGCTTAAATCGGGTGGTTATAAAGGTGTCATTGGGTATTCTGAAAGTATGTGTTGAAGCGCATGGACCAAGATTGGGATTTGTCCATCCATATGACGGATAGATATGCTCTGGGCCCTCTCGGTGGAATGTCATCTAGTTAGCTTGCAAGCATGTGACTAGGTCACAAGGGATGACATAACATGGAACAAGTAAAGAGTACTTATCGATGTGAGGTAGAACTAGGTATGGAGATACCGACGATCAAACCTCGGATAAGTAGAATATCGCGTGACGAAGGGAATTGGTTTCGTATGTTAATGGTTCTATCGATCACGAAGTCATCATTGAGTATGTAGGAGCCATTATGGAGCTCCAGATCCCGCTGATGGTTATTGATCGGAGAGGTGTCTTCATCATGTCTGCATATTCACGAACCGTAGGGTGACACACTTAAGGTTCGAAGTTGTTTTAAGTAGATATGGAATGTGCGTTGGAGACCGAATGTTGTTCGGAGTCTCAGATTGGATCCGGGACATCACGAGGAGATCCGGAATTGTCCGGAGAATAAGATTCATATATTGGGGATCATTTTCTAAGTTAGGAAATGTTCCGGAGTATTTGTATGGAGATTCTAGAAGGTTTCGGAATGTTCTGGAAGGTTCTAGAAGATTTCTTGGAGTTTGCTTGAAAACCAAGAAAGGATCAAGGAGTCTTTGTGGGCCAAGACACGGATTCGTGGGGGAGGAGGACTCCTCCCCCCCTCCCAATCCGCCGGCCAAGGAGGGAGGGGAGTCCTACTAGGACTCCCCCTCCCATGGTGCCTCCCTCCTTTAAATAGAGGGGAGGGGGCGCCACCCCCTTGCACTCTCCCATAACAAACCCTAGCCGCCGCCTCTCTCCTCCTCCTTCGCTCTGCTCCGGCTTAGGCGAAGCCCTGCAGAATTCTCTACTCCACCACCACCACCACACCGTCGTGCTGCTGGGATTCCGTGGAGAAGATCTACTACCTCCGCTGCTCGCTGGAACAGGGAGAGGAAGGTCTGCTTCAACTCCGCACATGTGACCGACTGCGGAAGCGCTTCCGGAACGCGGCGCCGGAAGGATCGTCCACACGATCTTGAGATCGGCAAGTGATCGACTACATCAACCCCGAGATCTAATCTCGTAACGCTTTCAGTTCTACGAGGGTTAGTACAGATCTATCTCATTGCACATGTCTAATAGATTAGATCTTGGCTTTTCTCTAGATTAGATCTGGGTTTTGTTTGTTCTTGCGGTAGAATTTTTTTGTTTTCCATGCTACGAACCCATCAGTAACCGGCCATTAACGGCGGGTGCCATGTGGCATTTTACATGACGTCAGCAGTCAACGCGGCTGGCGAACAGATCTATGACAGAACAAGTTTTCGTTGCTGAAGGGTGCGATCCGCCATAGCCAGGAAAAAACATGGTAGATTCTTTTGTGATGGGGCTTTTACCACGATGGGCATCCTTCGTAGAAGACTTTTTAGCCACGAAAAACGGGCCTTCAACCACGAAAATCGTCCATTGTAAAAGCCAACTTTTCTTGTAGTGGATCATCACATGAGTCGGTGTAGCTTCAAAGGCGAGCATCAATATGGGCATCACATCAACTATATGACTCATGCTTAACCTTTCGGTCCGTGTTCCGAGGCCATGTCTGTACATGCTAGGCTCGCCAAGTAAGAACCTTAGTACTCGCATGTGTAAAACTGTCTTACACCCGTTGTATGAAAGCGCAAAGTCGAGTACACCCGATCATCACGTGATGTCTCGAAACACGATCCATAGAACGGTGCATACTTAAGGACGAACACATTTTATCTTGATATTTAAATGAGGGATCATCTTATAATGCTACTAAAATGCCAAACTAGCAATATAAGATGCAAACATCATATGTGTAAAGTGGAATGATATGGTCCATGCATTTGATCACTATCATGTGCATCGTTGTATGATCTCTATCATTCCTTTGTGTGTAAGGCCAAGGTCTATGGAACTTACACGTTAGGTGTGTTGTAAGGGTATCAACTATACATCAACTTACAACATTTCCATATCATGACACTAGCCCAACAACGATCTAAACTAGACACCTCTAATTTATCAATTGCAAGTTTTTACGTGGCTTAGGGCTTTCAAAGATAAAATCGGTCTTACCTACGAACATGGAACCACAACAATGATAACTAAGTTATTATAAACTCATTGTAAATCAGATATTGACTATAGTAGGAGAGACAGAAACCCGCCAGCCACTTATGCAAAACTAGTTGCATGTCGTGGAACCGGTCTCATGTGCGATGACATGTAAAGTTGGTTTGGGCTGCTTCATCCCACTATGCCACCAATATCCAAAATACATGAAAGAAGCAATAACATGATCATCATCGCCCACATATAAACATATGTGTACTACCCGTGCAAAGCACCTATGCATAGATCAGGCTCTGATACCACTGAAGGGTTCAAAGCATAGAAAACAAAAAATCCTACGATGGGAACTATTATACGCCAAGATCTATCTACTAGATACAAGCAACGGGTGGATATACATCCATAGAGAACATACCCTCGAAGACAACAAATCTTTGTTAACGAGATGGAACTCGTGGATGATGTAGTCGTTCCCTTGTCGATCTCAAGATTGTGTGGAAGTCCTAGCGCCGCAAACCAGCAGTGCATCCACACCCGCACACATGTTCAGGCCACCGAACAACCTATGCCTCCTTACTCCAGCGATGCAGCGGAAGCAGCAAATTCTTCCATATGAAATGCCACCGGGAACATGTATCTCGCTAATCCGAGACCATGGGGGAATAATACTAGAGGGGAGAGAGATCCTTCACAAGGAGGTGTGAGTATGAAGGTGTGAGAGGGGGCCTTTTAAAGGATGAGGGGGTACCCCTCCCATGGTCGGCGCCCCATGGAGGTGACCCCACACCTCCCCTATTCATGTGGTGGTAACTCCCTTCACATAAATTTGCCTCTTCACATTCTCTATTAAAGTCTCCACTTTAAATGCATTAAATTTCTCCAAATTTAATGCTCTCTCATTTAATAAAACTCTTTTATTTAATTTTATTCAGAATTTTGTTAATTAATTTAATTAACAAACATTCACATAAAACCCCCTACAACATTTCAATATTACATGCAGAACCAATTTCAGCAATTTCACCCGATACAGTTTCGGTGTCTATTGAAATAATTCCAGCACTTTGCAATTCATTCGTCTGAAACATATTTGCTCCAAATGGTGTTTGTGTCCCTTAAGTGTGTCTCCCTACGGTTCGTGAATGCAAACATGATCGAGACCCCTCTCAGATGAATAATTAGAAGCGGGACCTAGAGATCCAAACTGACTCCTACACATTCAACGATGACTTCTGTGATCGTGAGAACCTTTAATGCTAGTAACTAAATCCCTTTGTCTCGTGATATATTACATATCCGAGATTCGATCATCGGTATCTCCATACCTAGTTTGATCTCGTTACCGACATGTACTCTTTTCTCGTTCCCGTGATATAACATTCTAGTGATCTCATCACTTGCTTGCAAGCTAACCAATGTGATATCATTGAGAGGGCCCAGAGTATATATATCCGTCATCTGGATGGACAAATCCCACTCTTGATCCATGAGCCTCTACATAACACTTTCTTAGTACTGAACCCACCTTTATAATCACCCTTTCACGGTGTGACGTTTGATGTTATCAAGATACTCTTCTAGTGTTAGTGATTAACATGATCTGATGGTCTAAGGACTAGGATTACTTCGTTAGATGTTATAGTAATATAAACACAATGACTTTGATCGTAATGCTATACTTTGCATGAATGTTCATCACATCATTCCACTAATATTGTGACCTCATTATTAACAACATCCAATGTCCATGATCAGGAAACCTTGATCATCTTGTTAATCAACGAGCTAGTTTATAAGAGAGGCATAACTAGGAACTTTCCTTTTGTTTATTAAACACACATGTATTAATGTTTCCAAATTAATACAATTATAGCATGCAAAATAAACTTTTATCATCAACAAGGAATAAGATAATAACCACTCTATTATTGCCTCTCGGGCATATTCCCTTCAAGAAAAACATATCTGAACTCCAAGAGTCAGAAAAATAAAAAGTCAGAAAGTAGGAAACATACCGAAGATGACATCGTCAACTTTGGTCTTCTCTGCCCTAAGGCTCTAGAGTTTTGCCCGGAGTGCTTCAGATATGTCCTTCTCTCTGAATAAAGCATCATTGATATCCGAGATCTTTTGGTCCTAGGCCGTGATCCTTTGGTCGCGCTCTTTGGTGGCCATGGAGGAGGATTCAAGGACTTGAGCAATGCTTTCTCATGGTCCGCCTTGAGCTTATCCAGCTCTCGACGTAATTCGGCATTCTCTACCTCCAGGTTCTTAAGATTCTCGGCTTCTTCAATCATGGAACATGATTGTTTGACTAGTGATGTAAGCAAAAGAACAACAGTTGAATAAATATTTTGGCTATGAAAGAAAGAGCAAGGTTAAGGACTGAAATGTTTACCTTCAGCCTCATCCCTTGACACCTTTAACTGAGCATTTTCAAGCCGCAGAGCTCTGATCTCTCTCTGCTTGTTGTAGATATTCTTCAACAATTCCTGGTTATACGAACTAACTTTCTGTAAGTCAGAATACCCAGAGTCAGAAGTCTACTAAAGACTCGGGCTAATATTTTTACTAATATCAGCACAAGACTTGGGGCTACACTAGTTCATTCTTTGGCATCCTATAAAAGCATAAATCTGGATCGTCTATCCAATTTCAGGCTTGGGGGCTAGAGGATATGATATTAAATAAGGAAAAAGTGAGTTGGAATTCCGAATTACATGTTGTTCATGAGTGAGATTGCTCAGGCTCATGTTCACCTCAGTGGTAACCTTCTCGGTGAGGGTTAGCGGGATTACTGGTGGTGGCGGAAGCACGCTGGCTTTCAATCTCTCATCACGAAGACGAACTTGCACAAGAAGTTCAGAGTACTTGACATCCTCTGCTTCTTGTGCTTCCTCCTCGGCAGTGATAGTTCGGCTTTCCAAGCATTGTTGGGCCAGCCATTGGATCTCCTCTGTAGATTTCCGAGAAATGCCAAGTTTGGCAAGACCCGAATTGCTGAGGAGGTTTTCAACGAAGGTTTCTGCCGATGGATCATTACCCTTAGAGGGTTCACCCTTATCAAGTTCCGAGTCAGCCATGATGACATCAGTGTGCGAGCCGAGGATCGCTCGCTCTACTTCTTGAGCCGGATCTTCCGCAACGGGCAGAGATGAAATAATCCCCGGCGCTGTAGAAGGCTGTGGGATAGGAGTCGGAGGTGCTGTGGTAGGAGAAATCAAATTCAGTTTTGATTGGGGGCAGGAGTTTCGACGAGCCTCCTTTCCCTTTGCCCTTGGTGAGTTGTCTAGTTATGAAGAGGTAATAGAACGAAAATCGTTACACTTCAGAAAGAATAAAATACAAAGACCTTGTGAGGAAAGTTACGTCTTCACAACGGGCACTTCTTTTGTGTCGATAGACACTATCGGAGCCTTACGCTTTCGGGTAAGCGCATTCGGCTGTGGAACCAATTCTCCATCACCCTGAGATAGCTCAGGAGGATATCCCTCGATGGGAGCAAGCTCCAACTTGGGGAGGTCAGCAAGCTGAAAAGAAGATATATCTCAGTATTGCAAAAAGAAAGACATAACAATGTAAAGATGAACACATAATTCGAGTTACTGCTAGAAAACTTACGGGTACCACTGGATTCTCAGCCGTATGCATGTCCAAGGACAGTGTAGCACCTCGGTAAAACCACTACTAGAAAATCTCTTGGTGTTTCTGTTTTGTGCATCATCATGACTGCATGCTCATGTCATCATGCCATATTGCATTTGAGCATCTTCATGTCTACATTCATATTTTGTTTGCCTAAAACTATTTTTTTAAAGCCTATCTTAGTTTTCCAAATACCCCCTTCTTTATCTCAAATCAAAACCCCACTTTTTCGGATCTTTGATTTTTCTAAAAACTATTCGCAAACGTCTGTTAAAAATAAAACAAATAAAAATGTTTTGTACTGGGGGAGGCCGTCCAGCCTGTAGGCCAGACCACCTACTACCCCGGTAGTCCTCAAACCCTAACCAGATCCCCTAGACCAAACCCTAGCCAAACCCTCCACTCCACCTTGCTGCCGCCATAGCGCACTCACCCGCGCGCCGAACCTAGTCCCGTAAGCCCCATCTATTCCCGCTATCGACAATAACCACATGGCCTCGCTCATGAAGTCGCGATACCAGCGTCACACCAGCACCACACCAGGACCCACCACCCATCGTGACTGCACCACGATCGATCCCTACCCTGCTCCCTCTCCATCCCTGCTCGATCCCCACCGACCCTCGCGCCCCCGCTCGATTCCCTATCTTGCGCCGCCATCTGCGCCTCTCCCGGTTCACCGCCAACCTCAACCCTAGAGCCTACCGTAGCCGCTCTAAGCGCTGGCCGGTGCAGCCCAGCGCTCCTCCGTGGTGTCCCCTCCCCTCAGCAGCATGCCTGACTCGGGAGGAGCCCGATCTCATCCTGCACCGCGTCTCCCCGAGCACGCCCAACCTCTTGCTCCACCATCCCCAATGCCCGGCGCCGCGTCGCCCTCCCTCTGTCCTCCGGCAGGCCACCTCCGGTGTTCCGTGTCCAAGGCTGCCGCCTTGGCCGACCTTGTCGTTGTCTCAAGCTCACCGCCCCTTCTCATTGGCTCTACATCACCACCCCCTACCATCTCCACCTACGATGCGCCGTTGGTTCCTCGTCGGTGGTTGTTGACCTCACCCTCTTCCCGAGCGCGGCCCAGCTCGCCACCGCTAGCGTCTCCCCGATGCGGAGCTCCTCCGGCCGCCGGCCACCATCTCGTCTGCTTCCGCATCGTCTCTGCGGCATTGCATCCCGCACTGCCGGCTGTGCCCCAACAGCGATGGCACCTTGTCTCTGCTCCCCCCCGGTCTCCATCAGCGCAGGCCTCGCCTCCGCGGCCTCCCTCTCCTGCAAGCAGCTGCCATCATGGCTGGCCTCGCATGCGCCTTCTCCCGGCCCGCTCATCATCGACCGGAGCACCTCCGCCCATGGCCACTTCCCCGCCCCGTGCCCGCCGCTCCCCGTCCATGACCTCCTTCCCATGCGTGTGCATCCATGTCTGCCTCGTCACAAATGCGCAGGTAGTCTACTTCCGTGACTGATGTTCCCGTGAAGATCGCTTTGGCTCGCCAAGATGCCTTGGTTCCTATACGTGCGTGTGTGGATCTTCTCCCGGTTGTTGTGTGCCCACGGTGATGCTGCAGTATGATTTGGAGCTGCTTAAGTCCAAACCAGAGCACATCGCAACCCCAAGGTATCTCGACAAGATCAACCCCGACCCCGTGCCACCCGAAGACCACCGACACTGCACAAGTACGCCACCGACCACAGATGTCAAGGTCTCCTTCCAAGGTTGAATCCGCTCGGAGATCTCCGGTACTGGAATCAAGTCCGCCTTCGGCAATCGAAGCCGGAGACCCCAAGTTCTCTGTCATGGAGCCCCGAGTAATCCTTCATGGGACCCCAAGACCTCCGTCACGGACGCCAAGACCCCGTTCCTGGAGGTGAAGATCGATTCCATCGAACCCCAAGATCATGAACCTCGATGTGTGTCTCCTATTTTTATAATATATGACATATACTTGTTGCATATAAATTGAACATGATTGCATACATCTTATTGTGGTTTGAGGGCATTATGTCGATTCGCCTCATAATTAAATATGGAGACCATGTGTGGGCAAATATAGCCTTATATTGGCTCCATTTAAATTTATGTAGCAAACCGATGCCATGTTTTGCCTTGTTTAATCAACATTTAAATTGTGGGGTATCTAAACAACATGGACCTATTAATTAATTGTCGAGATCCTTATTCCGCTTAATATTGCCTAATTACATCGCATCTTTGCCATGACATATATCATACATGCATCATGCCCGATCTTCTGCCGTAGTATTAAATAGTGCATCCGGTCTTTCTTTTAGTGCTTTGCTTCTTCGCAGATTAGACCGTTGAGTGGATGCGAGTATCGACAAGTTCTTTGGATAATGTATCTTCGGCAGTGTTTCCCAGGCGAGCATTCTCCCTCTTTCTACCTATTTTGTGTTTATACTCTTTACTTCCTCCTGTTGATCTATTGTTATCCGTGTTGTGATGCTTTAGTCTTTCCGTACCCGTGATATCCCTTGCAGCCTTTTATATTGCCTTGGACACCTCCTATTACCTGTTGTTGGTAGATAGTCGGCCTTGCATATCATAGTCGCTTGCTCAGGTGCTGCTTCGTGTCCTCAAGTACCATAGTTGTTGGAAGGTTACCATATGCTTTAATGGTGGAGATGATCATGACTTTAAATACAACTGTTAAAATGCTGAGAATAGATATAACTAATGCAGAGGCACCGGTGGTCAATAGCTAATATTTGGTTTTTAACCGCTCACTTGTGTCCTATAGGCCCCGAGTACTTGATACCTGTTCCTTGACTATTGCACTATCTGCATGTGGGACCATGAATCCCCTTAGCCAGAGCTTGATTCATTTCTTATTCTTGGGGCCACAAACTAGTTTGGGGTTTTATTACTATCTTGTACTTATGCCATGCTTTACCGCTTTATTTACGATTGTGTGTGGAGCACCTATACTGTTTAGGACCAACCGTGCCATGTTTCTGCTCTATCGACAAGCCTAGTCACACTTTCGGGTTCCCAGTCATTTACAGTCATCGCCACACACCCTGGGTCCGTCGTGGAGCCGGACGACTTCATAACGGGTAGCTTATTGGGGGTGGACCCCTGAAATATTTTATGAATCCTATGATTGCTTTGTCGAGAAAGCCTCGTTCGGTTTTTATTTGGTTTTTCCGAGGTTGATCGTGCGTGCGTTGCTATTTGTGCACCCCTACAGGGTAAATCGTGTCCGCGGTTATGGACGACTTGGAGCACAGTATATCGATCATAGAAAACTATAACTAAAGTAGTGTTGTGAATTTGACTTAATATCTGTGACTAGTAATCAGTTTCACTATAACGGAATGAGTAAATAAAAGTGTCAACAACTGATGTAGTTGGGATGTCTCATGCTAATTGTGTCTGACTAGTAATTATTGCAACTACAATGGAATGATTAACTAAAACAACCCACTGCTTATGATATCGGGGTGACTCGTGCTATCTATATATGACTAGTAAGTGTTGCAACTATAATGGAATGAATAAAACTGCCAACTGTGTGAGTTCCTCGGTTTGACTTCCTCTTGTGGTCTCGAGGGGGAAATACCAGGATGGGTATGTTTTGGTGTTACTATCAGGTTGGATCCTAATAGGTGTTTCTTATCCCACTCTAATAGCTAACAGTTGAATCGAGTCTCTATAGATTGTTTAGTGCATGCTGCATTGCCGCCTCAGTCCACCATAACTATGTAGGCGAGAGCCGCCGAATTCTAGACTCATGGTGTCTTGGCATCTTTACCGCTCCCTTTTTCCTTTGCCCTTTGTCGGCACCCCTTTTGTTTTAGCAGGTATGAGATCGACGTCGTTAGCAGGGTTACCCTTCCGGATTGGCCTGGGCAGGGTTATGGACGCCATTGGTTATTCTTCAGAGCTCTTAGCCCCATTTGCATCTTATCCATACTCGGATGTTGTATAGTTTTCAAGGTGATTTGGATCTTGGTATTGTATATCGGTATTCTTGACTCATGGAGTCGTTGTTGTACATAAATGTTCTGTGGGTTCTATCGTGGACTAATGTGAAATGATATTACTTCGTTTTCCACCCGCACGCAAGTGCCTGGTGGGCATCTTTGAATCGTTTCTATGCGGGTTTGGCGGGAATCGCTAAAATCTGCATAGGTCCGATTCGAGGGGGTTACAGACAGCTCCAGGATTTTCCTCTCGATCCGCTCCCTTATCAACCATCCGATTTGGGCCTCATAGTCATTTTTCGAGTAAGGACGGGAGCAGATTCAAAGAGAGTCCTTCTTGGACGCCGTGATAGAGTGCATAAGCCAGTCACCATGGTGTTGGAGAGGCTAGATCCGGCATGCCAACCAGCAGTGGACCAAGTCGGACCCTTTAAGGCCCTTGTGCTTCATCAGATATTCGATCCGCCTCTTGGCAAGAAGCAGATCATCAGTGAGAGCCGGCGGGTCTGCGTCCCAGGAATCTTGGGGCGTGGCGGCACCATCAACAAATGCTGGCAAAGTAGTTGCTTTGTTGGGAGCAGGTCTATCCTTATGATAGAAAAAAGTGGATGGCCATTGTTTCACCACTCACTAGCCTTAATCCTAGGGTAGACTCGTTCTCTCCTAACGTAAAAGCTAAGAGTTCCGGTAATATAAGGATCACCGGCGGTGATAGAGTTCCTCCGGGAATGAAAGTAATATCGGAAGAGTACGAGACTCGGCCTAATGCCGACATACCCCTCACACAAATAGGCATAAGCACTCATCTCTAAGAGAGAGTTCGGGGGATGGTGGAGTTGAACTCCATAGTAATCTATATCCTCAGAGAAGAAATCCGAGGGTGAAAAGCTCAAACCTCTGTCGAGGTGGGTGCCGAAATGCACCCGATCGTCGGTGTTGGGTAGGGGAATGGTTTGTCCATAACCGCTCCTCTAGTCGCCGGTGCGGAGGAGCCCTTCATTCTCGACAATGCGAAGCTTGGCATCATCCAAGACGCACGGGATCCAGACCCCGTGAAAGCTCTCCTTCTCCGTTGCTGACGTTGTCGCTGTTGTCGCAGTCGTGGTGGAATATGAGGCTTCAGCCATCTTCTAGGCACCGGTGACCTAGGTTGGGCGGCACTGGGAGATTTTGGGGGGACGGAGAAGCATCGAGGGGAAGGAAGAAGGCACTGGCGCTGGTGGAGAGGAAAGGGATAGATCTCAACCCCTTATAAGCTTCATCTATGCCAAGATTCGTGCAATGTAAACAGTAAGCATGCCACGCGTCGTGGAAGGAGCTGGGTAACTCCATCGCGATGATTACGCCACCTCGATCTCCATGCACACATTAAAACAACGCCTCAATTCCGCGAAAGGCGGACCCACCAACGGTCGTGCTGATAGGAATGTCTCTCAGTGATGTGACTTGACCTTGACTGATGTCATATTACGTCAGAAGCCAAGTTTCGGCTTAGTTTGAATTTCAAGCTGGAAACTCGAATAACGAGTTCATAAATCCGACTCGTTTTGAGACTCGGATCCTATCCTTTCTTTTGAAGTTTCAGAAACCCTTCAAGATTCTGCAAGCCAAAGATCAAGCTAGGCGATGATGAAATTCGACTCTGGATCTTGGAGGCTTCTAGGGGCTGCTGTTGGGGATATACTTTTCGGGTATCCTCACTATGCCTCACTAACCTGGGTGGCCCACTTAGGGTTAGAGAATTGCTTCACGGGCGGCCCAGTTAGGGAGAAGAGACGGAGTCCAGTCCGGCTACGGGAAGGCCCAGAAGACTTATCGACATAGGCCTGTAGTATTACTTGTAGTTCAAGATGTACTCTACAACCGACTCTTAGTTGTAGCCGGATAGGTCTCTCCTGTAAAACCTAGGCCGGATATCTATATAAGCCTTCCTAGGGAGAGCCTTTAGGGCACCCCTCACAATAGTCTACAATCTTAACTCGCACAGGCGAAATCCTTGTAACCCATATTCTGGCTCTGCCATATTACTGGATTGCTAGCAGGAGTAGGATCCGTCCAAAGCCGGCGGATTTGAACCTGGGTAAACATGTGTGCTCACTGTCCCGGAATACCGTATGTCTCACACCCCGCTCTTCCGCACGCCTCGAGGACCCCATCATGGCATACGTGTCATCAATCCGACGACACCAACTCCTAGCTAAGAACAAGGTCATTAGCGTCGACTATGGAGGCTTAGATCCTTTTTGGAAGGGCCGCAAAGTTCTCGTCATAAGTTCCTAACTTTATTCTTTATTAGCCGGTTTCTCCGACTATGCCTTTCTGAATTTTCTTTTCTTTTCTTGACACAAAACTTTTTTAACGAGGCCTTCATTACTGAGGATGTCGTTGACTCAGATTCCCTGGAGGAGGAGGATGAGGACGCGGGGCATGAGTAGGCCGCGGAGGACCCAACCTATCACGAGCCCGCGTCAACGCCATATGAGAAAGTCGAATCATCCGATGAATCAGAGGACTAGACGACTCTGGCTAAGTGCACGGCTAGTAAGCTCAAGGCCATCGAGAGATGGCCCCTGCCAAGAGGTTAAAAGTTGGGTAATCCGGCCCCGCCAAGACCGGCAAAGCCATAGCCGCCAAGGAGAAGGAGAAGAGGAAGAAGGCCTCTAAGGACAACCCTTTGACTACCATTCATGTTGCCCATGCTCTGCATCAGCCGGCGGCCGCAAGCCAGCGCCTCGTTAGCCCTGATCCTGTGCTAGTGACCTCCGAGTTATCACTTGGCTTCCTTAATTTCAAAGATGGTGAAGAAGTTGATTTTGTCCCCTTTACCGAGTAAGTGGCCAATTTGTTTCTTGACATTATAAGGACAACTACACTCTTTCGCTTATTATGCTCTACTTACTCTTTGCAGTACTGCTAGCTCATTGTTGTCAGACCCGCCTATTGCCCCTCAAGAGAACATCTCTCCTAGGGGAAAGTTTGCCCTAAAGTTTCCTCCGAATTTGCTTCTCTCGAGGTTACTCCAAGTACTAGTGGAGGAGAGCCGACCGAAGAGCCCACGATTGATGTGGACGTGATGGAGGTTGAAGACTCTATTGTTAGGCCGGATTAGCCCTCCCTTTTGGAGACACATCGGATGCTTATTTGGCCGGCTCATCCACTCCTGCTCCCTTATCCTTGTTACTCAACAAGGTCAAAGGGGAGGAGCTCAGTCAGCATACCGCATTTCAATAGCAACTGTCCTCCCTTGAGAAAGCTTACCAGGTAATCTCTGTTACCTTTTTTTAGAATTTCTTTGGGTTATATATCATTATGTAGCCCCCGAGACCAGAACCAATTAGTCATAAATCATTTGTGGTCTAAGGACTTAAGATCCGTAGCAATCTGCTTCTTTAGCTAGAACTGATAGTTGTAGCCCCCGAGTATCGAGATTCCTCTCTTAGTCGACTTGATACACACCTTATTCGACCATTTCGTGCTTGTGTAATTTTCGATTGTAGGCCCCAGTAACGTATAAGCCACATATGTAGTTATTTGCTACTTGTGATGCGAGACTGATGCGTGAAATGTAGCCCAAGAGTGATGCCCAAGCTAATGGAATAGTTGGGCAATTACTTATCGTGCGAGGCTAACTTTACTTTATGCTTTATTCGGCGCAGTAGGAGATTGTTGATTTGAAGCGCCGGCTGACCGCCGCCGAGGGGAAAATCTCTAGTGCTAGCGCCTCACAAGTTGACAATCTAAGGGCCGCAGTGGAGGAGCAGCGAAAGGCCATACTGGAACTACAGAGAAAAAATGACCAGCAGCATGATGAACTGGCCTAGCTGAAGCTGACCCTGGAATCCGAAAGTAAGTGCGCCAACGCAAACTTCGAGAGCTAGCAGAAGAGCATGCCGGTTCTGGAACATCACCGCCCAGTCCCTTTGCGACGTGTCCACGACCATCCGTCGACGCCTTTTTGGTAATGGATGTTTTCCTATCGAATGACATACGTGAGCATATAGTGTATGTCCGACTAACCTTTTGATTGGAGGCGCAGGATCGTACACCTCTCTTGCTGATGCTTCGGTGATGGACCAGTTGAAGGGGATGCTGGAGTTCACCCCCGGATGAAGGCCGAGATCCATCGCATGCTCGAGCTCTTCTTTCCCAACAAACCCCCGTCGGCTACCGGGCCCCAGGCCCTTAGCCGGATGCAAGGTAAACCGAACATGTTTGGAATGTGAAAGAGAGCTTGCTACAGGCTTGGCGCTTTATCGATAATGACCATTATGATCGTGCATCACCCGGATATCAACTGGATTGAGTATTGAGTGGTCGCCCAATGAAGCATGTTGATGGCAGTGAGTTTACCGGTGATGAGTTTGTGGCGATCAAGGAGTACATATAGTTATGCCATTTGCAGCAAACATGCCAATCAACAGCTTCATGCACCCTTTTGATGCAGTGGGTGTTAAAATAGGTCTAGTATGTATATTAGTATGTCATATATTTGTACGATTATTGTATTATTGTAACGTTGATCATTATATAAAGGAAGACACCGTGTGAGACTTTGCCCACGGAACCCTAATCACTTTGACTTGGTATCAAAGCCTCGAGCTCCTCCTTCCGCTGCCGCCGCTAGAAACCGTAGCGCGCCGCCTTTCCGCCGCCGCCGCCGCGATGACCACCTCCTCGGCCCTCACGATCGCCACCGCCCCGAGTTCCTCCTCCACCACCGTCTCGGCCTCGATCGTCGATCCTCCGTCCACTTCCTCCACCACCCTCACCATCGCCGTACGCCTCACCGACAGCAACTTCATGCTCTGGAAGACCCTCTCCATCCCCAACTTCGCCGGAGCCCGCCTCCATGGCTTCCTCGACGGCTCATTCCAGGCACCCCCCCAAGACCGTCTAGCAGGGGACGGGCGACGCCGCCGTCACAGTGACCAATCCCGAGTACACCCAAGTGGTGGACCCTGGACCAGAAGGTCCTCGGCCATCTTCTTTCGTCCATGTCCGAGGAGATCTCGGGCCAGCTCATCGGCTGCACCTCCGCAGCCGCGGCATGGGGGGCCGTTCACTCCATGTTCGCCGCCGAGAACCGTGCCAGCGTCAGGCACATCAAGCGCCAGATCGCGGCGCTGAGGAAGGGCGACGGGCCTGCCGCCGCTTATATGCAGCAGGTGAAGACCCTTGCGGATGCGATGGCAGCCGCCGGCTCCCCACTAAGCGATGACGACATCATCGACTACATGCTGACTGGTCTCGGCTCGGCGTTTAATCCGATCGCCGCCTCCATGAACTTCGTGAGCGCTCCGATCTCGCTTGCCACGTTCTACGCCAACATCCTCAGCTATGAGGCCCTTCAGAAGACGCAAGCGGAGCCCGAGGATTGGTCATCCTCGGCTAACAGCGCGTCACGGTCGGTTCTCCACAACAATCCCGGTCGCGCGTACGATGCCAACCACCCAAGTGGTGGTCGTCCTGCGGGTGGAACTCTACAGGGACGGCCCGGCTATGGCCAGGGCTCGGAAGGCCAAGATCGTCATCGCAACGACGGCAACGGCGGTAACAACAACCGCAATGGAGGAGGCAACGGTGGCAACAACCGCAACTGCCGTAACTATCATCCTCAGTGCCAGATCTATCGATATTAGGGGCATGAGGCGGTGGACTACCACAGGCGCTATGACTACGACAACCAGCGTGTCCGCAACGCCGCCTCGACCTCCGCCTCCTCTCACGAGCCCGGCTGGGTCATGGACTCAGGGGAAACAGATCATCTGACGAGTGATCTCGAGCGTCTCCATGTCCACGAGCGCTACGGCGGGAAGGATCACGTTTAAGTGGTCAATGGTGCAGGTTTGTCTATTCCCATATTGGTAACTCGTATTTACCCGGTTCATCTCTCCACTTGAAAAATATCCTTCATCTTCCGCATATTAGCAAGCATCTTCTCTCTGTTTATCGTCTAGTATGTGACAATGATGTTTTTATCGAATTTCATCGTGCTTTTTTCCTTGTTAAGGACAAGTCCACGAGGCGGGTCCTCCTTCGTGCTAGAAGTCATGGCAGTCTCTACCCCATCCCGTTCAGTTGCATGTCATCAGCGTCTCGCCAGGCGTCCTCCAGCATCAAAACCACCTCCTCGCAGTGGTATCATAGGCTTGGCCACCCCACCAATAATGTCGTGCAAACTATCATTCGCCAAAACGATTTTGTGTGTTCTTCCAATAATCAGACTTCTGTTTGTGATGCTTGTCAACGTCCTAAGAGTCGCCAACTTCCTTATAATACTTCCCATCGTGTTTATACTATGCCTCTTGATTTGATTCACTCTGATGTTTGGGGTCCTGCCATTGCATCTTTGGTGGGTATAAGTATTATGTTAGTTTTGTCGATGATTACTGTTGTTTTACCTGTATTTATCTCCTGAAAAACAAGTCTGATGTTGAGCATGTCTTTTATGAGTTTCAGTCTCACGTTGAGAGTCAGCTAAACACTAAAATCAAAGATGTTCAGTCCGATTGGGGTGGCGAGTACCATAAGTTGCATCGCTATTTTCAGCGCACGGACATCTCTCATCACGTGTCATGTCCTCACACCTCGTAGCAAAACGGGATTGCCGAACGCAAGCATCGCCACTTGGTAGAAACAGGTTTCGCACTCCTGGCGCACTCCTCTCTCCCACTTCGTTATTGGGATGAAGCTTTCTTGACCGCCTGCTACCTCATAAACCGTATGTCCACTCATATTTTGCAATAGGACACGCCCGTTCATCGGCTTCTCAAGGTACAACCCGACTATAGTTTTCTTCGCACCTTTGGCTGCGCATGTTGGCCTAGCTTGCACAAGTACAACGCACATAAGCTCTCTCTCCGTTCCACTATGTGTGTTTACCTAGGGTACAACCCGATGCACAAGGGCTACAAGTGCTTGGATCGCTCCACGGGACGTAGTTATATTTCTCGTGATGTCTTCTTTGATGAGTCTGTTTTTCCCTACACCACTCCTGGCATTCTGGTCGATGTCTCCACTCTTGAAGATGCTCTATCGTTTCCTTTCGATGAACCGGTTACGAGTACTACTATGCGCAACTATGACCTGTCCTATTTATCCACTAACATGCCTGCCACAGGCAGTTTTCCTATTGTGCTACAGGAGCCTTCTGCGACCGACGATGACCGCGCGCCCGTGATCGACGTGCATGGCGCACCTGCGATCGACGTGCATGGCGCACCTGCGATCGACGTGCATGGTGCATACGACTCGAGGTTGCCCGGTGTCTCGCCTGCTCCAGCCCAGCCCGACGGCTCCGTCCCTCTCACAGGCGATATCTCGCCCGTCTCTGCTCAGCCCACGTCGCCTACTGTTGAGAGCCCTGTCCCCTCAACCGCGACGCCCTTGGATGAGCCTGGCCACGCTATGGTCACTCGTCTGTGGGATAACACGCGTCGCGAGAAGCAGTTCACTGATGGAACGATGCGTTATGAACTGGGACGCCATGCCTTTCTTTCTACGCCAGTGTCTCATCACGATGCTCTCCGTGAGACCGTGTGGCATGCAGCGATGGCATATGAGACTGCTGCTCTTCATCACACCAAGACTTGGGTTCTTGTTCCTCGCCCTCCTCGTGTCAACATTGTTGGTAGCAAGTGGGTGTTCAAGACCAAGCATCATCCAGATGGCTCTGTGGACAAATACAAAGCACGCCTTGTCGCTCGCGGGTTTACTCAGCAGCACGGCATTGACTATGGCGACACATTCAGTCTTGTCGTCAAACCGGCGACTGTTCGCCTGGTGCTCTCTCTTGCTGTCTCACGAGGATGGACTCTTCGACAGGTTGATGTCAGTAATGCTTTCCTCCATGGTTTTATCACTGAGGATGTAGACTACATGTAGCAGCCACCTGGTTTCGAGGATGATCCTCACCCTTCACATGTGTGCAAGTTGCAATGAGCTCTTTATGGTGCAAGCGGTCTCCCGTGCACGGTATGCGGCTCATCGCCCTCCTGGCCGAGCTTGGTTTTCGCTCCTCCACGGCTGGCACCTCCCTATTCACTTTCTCCCAGAAAGTTATTCACATATATATGTTGATGATATTGTTATTGTTAGTTCCACTCTAGCAGCAGTTGATGGTGCAGTTCGTCGGTTATGCCTTTCGGTTTCCTATCAAGGATCTTGGTACCTTTGGGTATTTTACGGGATTAGAAGCGTCCTACAATTCAGGAGGCCTGACACTCACTCAACGGAAGTATGCATTGGATCTTTTGCACCGTGTCAGTATGGAGAATTGTAGACCCACTTCTACACCATTGGCAACGGGAGATCGCTTGTCTCGCGAGTCTGGTACTCTACTTGATGTTGATGACTCTTTCCGGTATCGAAGTGTTGTTGGAGGCCTTCAGTACTTGACTCTCACTCGTCCAGATTTGTCCTTTGCGGTGAATAAGGTTTGCCAGTTTCTCTCATAGCCCACCAATGTTCATTGGGAAGCGGTGAAGGACATTTTGCGACATGTGAAGGGAACACTGAGTACAGGGCTGCATTTAATCGTAAATCTGCCACCACAAGCATAAGCATTTTTACTGATGCTAACTAGGCAGGTTGTGTTGACGATCGTCAATCCACAGGAGGTTACGCAGTATTTGTTGGACCGAACCTCATCTCTTGGAGTTTCAAGAAGCAGCCTACTGTCTCAAGATCTAGTACCGAGGCAGAATATAAAGCTTTGGTGAATGGAGCAGCCGAAGCTATTTTGGTAGAGTCGTTACTTAAGGAGTTAGGGATCTCCCAGCAGCGCACCCCTATTTTGTGGTGTGATAATTTAGGGGCTACATACCTGACGGCTAATCCAGTCTTCCACGCAAGAACAAAGCATATTGAGATAGACTTCAATTTTGTGCGAGAGCGTGTGGCCGCTGGAGCTCTTCAGGTCAGGTTTATTTCTTCCGATGATCAGCTGGCCGATGTCTTCACTAAACCATCCACCCGACAGATGCTAGAACGTTTCAAGACCAATCTGATTCTTGTACAGAGTAGAAGTTCAGATTGAGGGGGAGTGTTAAAATAGGTCTAGTATGTATATTAGTCTGTCATGTATTTGTACAATTATTGTACCATTGTAACGCTGATCATTATATAAAGGAAGACACCGTGTGAGGCTTTGCCCACGGAACCCTAATCACTTTGACTGTGGGCATCAAGATTGCGATTGCAGCCGAAGTGAAGCCGTTAATGACGTTGACTATTCCCACGCTCGCGCCCGCATCAACTACCCCTGAAGCTATGGAAGTTGGGTGATCCACAACCATCAAATCCAAGGCCGCTGGTGCGAGCAAGGGCATGCCTCCTCCTTCGTCGTCATGAGCGAAGTGCTATCTCGTTGCCTGTTTTGTCGAAAAATAGAAAAATATTGTTAATTTATTATTTTGGTCAGGTTTACTGTTACCGAAAATTGTATCTTTGTGCTGCTGTCGTGCGGTTTTAAAACTCTATTTTGGCTAAGTTAAGAGCGTCGGCCCGTTGCGTTCTCTTAAACTTGTTGTATGCCTGAATACTCGGTCGTATTCTTTTGGTTCTTATCGTGATAACTTTATGTCTGTGTTATCCGACTTTTGGTTCTTTCTACACTAAGACATTGATTTGAGTGATGACGCAACATGTCACTACCAGGAATGTGCCAACTGGTGACCCTAAATATTGGTCATAGAAAGGTCATAATAATTCATCTATGACCATTGTATGACCAAAAATAATAGGTCACATAGAGATGGATGGTTATGACCAAAAAAGATGGTCATGGAACCTATGACCAATAAAATTGGTCATGGGATATCTGCCATGTCCACGTAAGATCCTACGTGGCCGATCCTACATGGCAAATCCATGACCAAATCAGATGGTCGTTGATCAAATTCAGCCCGGTCCAGTTAAGTGTTTTACATGGGCCAAGCCTAGCAATTCAGCATATTTATATATTTTTTTCTATCAATTTTGATGAGTTACATGGGCTAGGCAAAACATTACAACCTTCCTATTTCTAGGCTTCAACCTTCTAATTTTTGGGCCTTGGCCACTTTACAAATCATTATTTATTTCAAGCTTGTCCACCGTTCTGGTCCAAGGTAGTTTAGGCGATAGCCCTTGTGAAGCCCAAATAAGATTTAGTTCGCTTGTGTGTTCATCCATTTTTATTCACAGATTTGAAATTTTCACAATTGTAGAGCAAACAATCAACTTTTCAATTAGAACAGAGAAAACACAAGAAAAATTACAAATAACAGCGAAAACTACAATATTTACATAGGTCCTTATCTATCACGATATTACAAGCTAAAAATACTACAACTACTATTTGGTAACTGGGGCTTCAGGCTTCTTTGAATTTCTTCATGCTGGATCTCTTGTAGATGAGGGGAATACCACTTTCCTGAAACGGACAACAAAAAAAATCAGTTAGAAACTAAATGAAAGAACATCTACAAACAGCTAGGATTAAAGCATGCTGAAGAGCACAAAGGTAACAGTAGATCTATGGGGCAACCGAGATAGACAAATTTGAACACTCGCAATATGGAAGAAACATCACAGGAAGAAACAGTAATACAAGTCCTGATCACAGTATAGAAGAAGAAATATATGGCCTATCAGGCATACAAGTTAAAACAACATAATAACAAAGAGCATTACCACTTAAAGTGGTATCTGACACCTGAAATATATCCACAAGCCCCGGGCTAGGAAACTAAACTAAAAACTCAACTAAGATGCACATGATACAGTCAATATCAACAGCCACCCCCAACTACCAGAATGCAATCATGTTTGAGGCCTACAAAAACTGGCGAGGTGCACAGAAAAAGAGAAAGATATGCGTACCCTTGTGTCGTCGACATCCGGCGAGAGAGGCGTGATGTCAAAAGGTGAGTCATCATTGCTGTTGGAGTGTTCATTAGAATACAGTGCTTCAGGTCAATAAAATAACCTAAGTAAGAGAGAAAAAAGGGAGTCAGAAACAATCAAGATAGACCACATGTAGACAACTTTGCGCCTTACATAGCAGTATAACATAATTGACAGCAACCAATCGAACTCTTCTAGTGAAAACAAAAGGTACATGTAATGGACAACAAGCTAAAGAAGGGACATTCTTATATTGTTAGGAACTAATAATCAAGCTATATCCAACATGGACAATATATTAAGTTATTTTCTGTTGCATAAATAAGAACTACATAAAAAGCTTGATCAACATCTCAGAATCTCAATGTAAACAGATCTAAAATCATAATAAAACATGCAAATGTATACTTATTCAAGCTCCAAAATGTCAATTACTTAGTTGGGATGCTAGGGATTTTCAATCCATGCAGTATGGTTTCCATCACAGAATGATAGGTGTGGACAATGCGGATGTGAATACGACAACATTACTATCCATTTTGGAATTCTTGCTCGAGTATTAACTATCGAACATAAATAAAAAATGTGTAGTAATCTCACAGGGAGGGGAAGCTAACTTGGATATACAGTTCATCATCAGTTCCAAGTCGAGATTTTGTTGCACAGGGAGGGGAAGTTAACTTTGATATACAGTACTACCTACTACCTACTGCTGCATCTTCCTTTGGTTTTGGTGAGGAAGGGACAAATGAAGACAATGCAATATAGCGAGCATATTGGAATCATGAAAAACATATCATCATTCATCAATCATGTATCCGATACAGGAAAGCAGAAGTGTTCTTACCCTCGTTCAACCAGCGTCGTCGTTGATCTATAGCAGCTTGCCCTCTTCATGCTACGATAGGCATCACATGATACATGCACCAAACAGAATTGGGATATTAGATTTCTATAAATGATTCTGACAAGAGTTGATACAATGGGATATTAGATTTCTAAATATCCATGAAGATCTTAACATGTTATCTAAGGAAATTAGGCTATCAAACAACATGGAATTTTGTATGCAACATTCTGGTAGATCTTTTATTTATGTTTACAATGAAGAAGAGTGACCACAACAACAAGGTAAGAAAGCAACATTGTATCAACTCCATGAACACTTCATCGTGTTTGCCTACTTCATTTCTGGAAGGCTGTTGCATTTTCAAATAATAGACTAAATGCTTTTATTCATACATTGTACTCAAAACTATATATTACACAAAAGCTAACAATTTAAAAGTCATTTCAGTACTTCAATGTTATACTATAGCTCTGCTAGTTTGAATGACACTATGCCAGGAGATTTTCAATCATTACTTCTAAGTTTGTAGGATAAGCTAAGAATATCAGTGTATTTGATTTACATAAAAGAATAGACCTAAGTTTCTTTTGAGAGTAAGCGAACGATAATAACTTGAGTGTTGTAAACTCTGTAGCAATCCTTTTATTATTTTCTCGGATCCGTGGTGCAAGAATAACAGAGATGTCTAAGCATACATGTCTGAGCCAATTTCTAGTCGCAAAAAGGCAAGCAGACATGTCTGAGCATACTGGTAGCTAATGAATTCATTTTGCCAAAATTCTAATCGTGGCATGGAATAGAGGATTCGGGAGGAGCAGGGCACATACCTGGAGGAGGTTGGCGATGGTCTCGACGGTAGCAGTCTTGTTGATGCCGACCTCGTAGGAGCATACGACGGGTCTCGACGGTGGCGGTCTTGATGATGCCGACTTCGCAGGAGCATACGACGAAGCTCTCCTAGTAGGAGAGGTCGTCCTCCAGGAGGCTCCCCATCCGCAGCCTCTCCGTTAGGCCCCACCGCTCCCTAACCGCCGTGCCGCCTGACCCGTCCGCGGCCGCCATCGTCGTGGCAACCTGCGTGGCCGCCGCCGAAACCGTCGGTTCCTGTCCCGAGCTCCTGAACGCTTTCGTCGGTTCTTCCAAGCTCACGGGTGCCACACACATCGCATTGGTGGCGGCGCAAGGGAAGTAGAGGCAGGAAGCCAGGAAGGATGCGTCGATCTCGATCTAGGTCAAGGGGAAGAGGACAGAGGACAGAGGGGAATCGAAGTGGGTGTGGTTTTTTCAGGTGTGCTTCTTTGGGTGAGCGCAGAAGCGTTGGATTGGCTCTGAATGGTTTAGATGAGGCCGAGATTGCCGATCCGTGGGAGGCTGAACCCAGTGATTTCATTGGTTGCAGAAGAAATGGTCATTTTTCATTTTTCAGGTGCCAAAAACGGGGTATTTAGCCAAGAAACCACCAAAGTGCTCATTCAAAATGCTACCACCATATTTTTTTTCAAAATACTAGACCATATTATATGGACAATGTAGGAACCGGGGTATCTCAAACCTTTTTCGTCCACCCATGGTGAAAAAGATAAATATATGTCGAATCGGAAGGAAGTGTGTCCGGTTTAAACTAATGGTACATGATCTAATGCTCATAATTTTTTGCAAAATTATTTTTAGAATCATAATATGATGTTTCTTCAGAGATCCAATACAAGTTTAGCGAGGCTCATCCCCTATCTATGAACCTTGATGCGCGTCGTTTTGACCATAGTTTGAAACGAGCATAAAAAATTTAAAAACAGTCCAAACAATGTAAAATCTTCGCGTGGTGTCATCTTATGTGGTATAGTTGAAAGTAAAAAAACCAAACTTGGTATATTGATTGCATATCGAAAAAATCTTCCTAGAAATGACCTATCATGTTCAAGGTTTCATGACTTTGGGGTTAAACAACCAATGTTATGGCTAGAATCGTGGCATAGTTTGTAATAATATGCACATATTGTGCATGCATGTGCATCTTAGGACGGTGAACAATGTTGCAGGAGGAAGTTTTCCTTTTCGTCGCATGGAAAAGCCATTTTCAATTTTCTGAGTGGAAAAATCGGGACGTTTTGTAAAGCGTCACTAAATGTTCAATTCAAAAATGCTACCACCCTATTTTTCAAAAATAATATACCATCTTACATGATCATTTTCCCAATCGGGAATTTTAAAACCTTTTAGTCCACCCCTGGTGAAAAAGACAAATGTCTGTCAAATTGGTAGGAAGTGGGTGCGGCTTGAACTACATGTACATGATCTAATGCTCATGATTTTCTGCAAAAATCATTTTTATACTCACAATATGATATTTTTTTAGAGATCCAGTGCAAGTTTTAGCGAGGCTCATCCCCTATCTTCATGACCATCGTTTTGACCATAGTTTGAAATGAGAAAATTTGGAAACATGCATAAAAAATCCGACAATTGTCCAAACAAGGTAAATCCTTCGCGTGCTGTCATCTTATGTGACATAGTTGCAAGGAAAAATATCAAACTTGGTATATTGATTGCATATCGGAAAAACCTTCACAGAAATGACCTATCATGTCCGAGGTTTCATGGCTTTCAAGACAAACGACCAATGTTATGGCCATAATCGCGATATAGTTTGTGATAATGTGCCCATATTATGAATGCATGTGCATCTTGGTATGGCGAACAATGTTTCAGGAAAAAGTTTTCCTTTTCGTCATATGGAAAAGCCATTTTCTATTTTCCGAGTGCCAAAAATCGGAGCATTTTATGAATCAACACCAAATGTTCAATTCAAAAATACTACCACCCTATTTTTCAAAAATACTATACCACCTTACATGAACAATTTCCCAACCGGGGATTTTAAAAATTTTTGGTCCACCCCTGGTGAAAAAGACAAATGTGTGCCGAATCAGTAGGAAGTGGGTCCGGTTTGAACTACATGTACATGATCTAATGCTCATGATTTTTTGCAAAAATCATTTTTAGACTCACAATATGATGTTTCTTCAGAGATCCAGTGCAGGTTTTAGCGAGGCTCATCCCCTATCTTCATGCCCACTGTTTTAACCATAGTTTGAAATAGGAAAATTTGGAAACAGGCATAAAAAATTCAAAAATGGTCCAAACAAGGTAAATCCTTCGTGTGGTGTTATATTATGTGACATAGTTGCAAGGAAAAATATCAAACTTGGTATATTGGTTGCATCTCGAAAAAACCTTCACATAAATGACCTATCATGTCCCAACTTTCATGGCTTTCAAGACAAACGACCAATGTTATGGCCATAATCGTGACATAGTTTGTGATAATATGCCCATATTGTGCATGCATGTGCATCTTGGGATGGGTAACAATGTTGCAGGAGGAAGTTTTCCTTTTCGTCATATGGAAAAGCCATTCTCTATTTTTTGAGTGCCAAAATCGGTGCATTTTGTGAAGCAACACCAAATGTTCAATTCAAAAATTCTACCACCCCATTTTTTTAAAATACTATACTACCTTATATCAACAATGTCCCAACTGGGGTATCTAAAAATCATTCCGTCCACCCCTTGCGAAAAAGACAAATGTCTACCGAATCGGTAGGAAGTGGGTCTGATTTGAACTACAGGTACAAGATCTAATGCTCATGATTTATTGCCAAAATCATTTCTAGGTTCACAATATGCTTAGATATCCACAGAAATATTAGCAAGAATCAACCTGTAGACAAAAAAAATCAATGTCAAACCCCTATTGTCAAAACCATGATTCAAAATCTCTATTTACACCTATCAAGGTTTTATATGAAAGATATATTCTTGTAGTTTTCCCACAAAGTAAAATGTTCCACAATGTCCTAAAAAATTCTCTTAAATTTTACAACTTCTGTCAATTTTGTTTGACTCTATTTAGAATTATGACCAAAAAGATACAAAAGAATTTAAAAAGAAAAAAAGCTAAAGGTGGCCAGCCCGGCGAACCCGCCGGGCAAACAGCGGGGTTAATAAGGCCCATAGCCGGAAGGCTGCCATCGGCCCAAGACGAGCTCAGAGAGCAGCCCAAGAAGTCATAGGGTTAACAAGGCCGATTACTGGTTAAGTAGATGAGATACTTTCCTCTATACAAGAAAACTTCGGTGCCCCGATGGTAGACCGCATTGCATAGGACGTGAAGTCCTGAGATCCTTAGTTCGACCCCTGGCGTAATGCTTTTTTGTCTAATTATTCAGTCGGCAGCGGTGTGTATTCTGCTCAGTTTCAGACTTTCAGTTCCAATGGTCCCACCTGTTAGTCAACAGGTCAAAGCCAACATGGCAAACAGGCCCCACATGTTATTCGGTAGGTGTATAATTGGTAGTGAACAGGTCAAAGCCATATGGACATGACATGTAAGCGTAAATTGACACATAGATATTACACATATGTGGACACATCAGCGAAAATTGACATATGGACGCGACACCTAGATCAACTTGCTGAGGTGGCCATTGGTCTTTCTTAAGTTATCATGAATACCACCCACGACCATTTAAATTGGTCGTAGTCTCCTAAAATTAAGGTTATGGACCAGCACTTTCTATGCTATGACCAACTGGTGTAAGCAAGCTATGACCTTTCGGACAAAAAAGGTCATAATTTTTCAGGGTTTGTACCCTCCCAAATGACCTACGACCAGTTGGTTCGAAATGGTCATAGATCTATGACCAAAAAACTCAGGGTCATTAAGAAAAGGTCACTAGTCAACACATTTCTTGTAGTGTGTACGTGGCTAACTCAGATGTCCCTTCGATGCGGGCTAAGGCCAACTAACGCTAATTTAACTGTACCGAGAAACAGACTAATCCTCCTACTTTGTTGTTACCGCACCAAACCATATTTAGGAAGAATCCAATTTTCGTTGCTGGCTAAGGCCTAAGTTCGTCTAAGGTGACTTAACGCTTCTGCGGTTTCAGTTTCCCCCAAACTTCCATATAATTATGAATAAAATAAAACTCACACACTCATCTTTGAGATGAAACGGTAGCCCCTAAGTATGTATCAAGGTTACCAGTTTGATTTATTAATCATAGTCTGCCAATAGTATTACAAAGATACTAGAAATAGAAAGGACGAAGCGGCTTGATGTTCCATGGGCATGGCTTCTCATCCAGCTCCATCTGCTTCTGCTTCCTTCCTTTGTCATTAAACCTGTCGTGTACGTCGATGAGATAGTAGCTACCGTTTCCTAGCGCTCTGCTGATGACAAATGGTCCTTCCATGGGAGGATAATTTATGCATGTCGCTCTTCTTCTGGATGAGGCGTAGCACGAGGTCCCCCTCTCAGAAAGAGCGACCATTTACTCAGCGGCTGTGATAGAGTCGTATGTTTTGTTGGTAGCAATCCGGTCTTGAATTGACCAAGTCTCGCTCCTCCCCGAGGTACAACGTGTTTTGCCGGTTAAGCTCGTTGTCCTCCTCGATGTATGATGTGATTCGGGGTGAATCATGTATGATATCACTCAGCATGATGGCTTCAGCGCCCGTAAAACAAGAAGAAAGGTGAGTAACCCGTCGACCTGTTTGGCGTTGTTCTGATGCTCCATAGGACAATTGGTAGCTCATATATACATGCTCCGGTTGTGCATTTAAGCGGAGCGAAGAGTCGTGGATTAATTCCTTTGAGGATCCTCTAGTTAGCCCTTTCGGCATGCCCGTTGGACTCTGGTGTGTGATAGAAGCTAAGTTGAGCTGAATGTTGTTTCAACCACAATACGTGGTGAAAGGTTCTTTGAAGTTGGATCCATTATCTATAACGATGTTATGCGGGTATCCATACCTAAATATTATTTCCTTTAGGAATTTTACCACAGTAGGCGCCTCCAGCTTTTTAATCGGTTTAGCCTCCACCCATTTTGTGAACTTATCAACTGCCACCGAGAGGTGTGTGACACCAACACAGGCCCTCTTGAAGGGACCAACCATATCAATCTCCCGTACCGCGAAAGTCCAGGTGATGGGTATGGTTTTCAATGCAACACCCGGTATGTGAGGTTGGTTGGAGAACTTCTTGCATCCAGGGCAAGCGTCGACTATCTTGGCAGCGTGAGTCATAGGCTAGAAGAAACCGTGTCGGAGGGCTTTCGAGGCTATTTCCCTAGACGAAGAGTGGTGACCGCATTTCCAGCATGAATTTAGAGTAATATATATCAGCCCTCCTCCGGGGAAACACAACACTGAAATACTCCTGTTGTAGAGTGCTTGTAAAGCAGGCCGTTGATGATGGTGAAGGGGAATATGCCCTAGAGACAAATAATAAATAGGTTTATTATCATATCTCAAATTATTTCATAATAGTTTTATACCGTGCTATAATTCTATCAAGAGGGAACATTGATACAGGTTTGGTATATAAATAAACCAAGTCCCTAGTAGCCTCTATACAACTAGTTCATTGGGAAACCGATGATCAAGGTTTTCTAATCATATAACATGTATGCTAGTTAACAATAAAGTCATATTATTGATAAATAATGTGATGGCCATTTCCCATATAAGTATCACAACAAAATCAAGTCACATGGTTTAATGGTTGAAATAGTTAGAAACGAAGGGACCTTCTCCTAAGACTGTGAGATCATATCTAATCGCTGTCACCCGCGACTACTTTGACTGTATAAACCATCACACTATAACAGGGTGATCATAAAGATACATGTTGTGTATTACAGAGGGACACGTTGAGGCGTATGCATCAAGATAGGGAATTATTCATCTATGTGATAGAAAGATACACTGGGACCACTCAATGAGATTGTATCTAATAAGCTATAGCGAATGACTAGATCATGGGGATACAGTATCACGTTAGTAAGTTAAGTAAACTTGTCGGTAACGAGATTGGTATGTTGATAATAAACATCAAACCTCATAGAAGTCATGTATTGAAGAAGTAAAAGGAATTAGACTCATAGTTTATCGTTCAAACGACAAAGCATCATGGAATGCATGGGGATCATTATCGATATTCCGTCCCGCTATTGATCATTGATATGAGAGGATTCTCGATCATGTATGTGACGTTCCTGAACCGTAGGGTAACACACTTAAGGGTGTGTTTAGTTCTAGAACCGAAGGGGATGGAACGGAATGGTTCCGTTCCGACATCATTGGACGGTTCCGACCCCCTATTCGATTTAGAAATAATCGGGAAACAGGATTGTACTATTTCTTGTTCGGTTGGTGGAACCGAAGAGCAGAACGCAGACAAAAAAAACTGCTAAGTATTCTATTGATATGAGCCTAAACTTAATCCTCTCTCTAAATATAATTAATCTGAGCCAAAATTGCATGTCCAACTCAGAGCAAATCGGAATCAAAATTACAGATCAATATTTGCCAAAATAGCAGATCAATTTCCGCCGCCCTGCTTGTGCTAGATCGGTATCAATCGCCACCGCACGTCAAAATCGGAGGAAAATCGAGAGTCTGCTGCGCGTGCTTGGTCGCTGCCCTGCGTCGCGCGTGCTTCACCGCCGCTCGTGTGCTGGCCAGCCACCGCTGCGACGTGCGTGCTTGCCCGCATCCGCCCGCCTAATTTCTGGTCGCCGCGTGCCTAATTTCCCACGATGGGATTAGAGGCTTTTTTTCCCTTTTCTGTACGTTGTGTCGGTAGTTAGCGAGGCGTTCCTTGTCGTCCGGTCGATTTGGCCGCACAGGTCAGTTCAACATATTTGGGGTATATTCTGTTCCTAGGAACTACTCGGTTCCGTTCCTCGCATTAAACCGAACGCAGGAATGGGTGCTAGGCGTAGAACGGAACGGTTCCGTTCCACCAAATTTCAGAACCGAACACACCCTAAGGGTCTTACGATATTCTAAGATTATTATGGAATCATGGGGATTACCGATGGAAAGAAGAGAGAAAACCGGAAGTGTTTCGTATAAAGTCTGAAGATGTTCAGAGTTATCAAAAAGGAATTTTTGATGATGTTAAATATCTTTTTAATTTAATATTAATTACTTGAATTACTAATAAAAATTAATTTTAACGGGCAACTTCCCTAATGGCCAAATCCATGGAGGGAAAAGGCCCAAGAGGGAGCTGCCCACATGGGGCAGCCGCAATTGTTGCATTGGGGCCGCCACCACCGTCCTGGCCATGGGCCACCGCACGGGGCAGGTAGGGCCCACCTGGATGGCCCCTCCCTTGGCACGCGCCTCCCCCTCCCTGCTCCTTAAGACCAACATTGCTAGCCTAGCAAGGTAGGGGCCCTCCTTCCTCCTATATATAGATGGGGATATAAAAGGAATAAATACAACAAATAAATTGGGAATTTCCTAAGGCATTTTTCATAGGGAATTTTCCCTCTCTCACTCCACTAAATCTCATGAGTGTGGTTCTAAGTAGAATTGTGCACGTGAGAGACACCACCACCCAAAAACACAGTCGCGCTGCTAGATCCCAGTTCTAGAAGGTCTACTTCCCCATCTTGACTAGATCAGGGAGAACGGAAGTTGTCGGTAGACATCGTGCGTGTGCGAAACTACAGAGACACTACCACTTGTGGCATCGGAGCTGTCATACAAGGACCGGGAGGTCACGTGTGAGGACTAATGCAACCTCATGGTCGGCTACAAGTACAACTACATCACTAATGTTCCCTCGAATGTAAACGCTTTCGGTTTATAAGGGTATGTCACCAAAAGCTCATCCCCATTACTGCATTAACTCATAGATATATCTTGGTAGTGGTGTTACACTAGCTAGGTTTTTTTCTACTGTGAACCCCCTTCAGTGGTACCAGAACTGATCTATGCGTAGTTGTGCTAGTACGGGTAGAACACATGTTGAATATGGGCATTGATCATCTAGTTGTTTACCCTCTCACGTGTACTTGTTTATATCACGGTATTATGAGATGAAGCGGCCCGGACTGACCTTACGTGTAACCTTACATGAGACTGGTTCCACGCTTGACATACGATTTGTACCGTATAAGTGGCTAGCGGGTGCATGTCTCTCTCACAGTAGTAGATATGGCATTTGGAATATAGGTCCCTGAGAGAGGTGTAGTAGAGACAACTATTTGATCAATGTTGCGGTTGAAGTTCGTAGGTATGAAGCAGTTCTATCTCGAAATCCCTAGCGGCCACGTAAAACATGCAAGAGATAAAGTAGAGACGTCTAACTTTATATTTGTAGGGGCAAGTGATGTGATATGGTCATTTTGTATTGTTGTATGAAATGCACTTTCATGTAAAGCAACCGGTAAGATCCACATGGTTGTTCATTCTATTCTTATGTCCCGTGTGCCAAGATCATGATGTAAAATAGTTTGCTTGCTGTTACTAAGTTTTAGTAGTAGTGGATCATGATGGACGACCAACTGGAGGTGTCGTGGACTTGGCGTCATGCCGGTGCACGCGTGATGGAGATCAAGGCATGGCGCATGATGGTGATCTAGGCGCAGGACATGAAGGACCATATCGTATCACAAATTATAAATTGCATGTGATGTTAATACTTTATGCATCTTATTTTGCTTGCTTGTATTAGATATGCGATGGTATAAATTATAAGATGATCCCCAATTAATACCAACATTAGTGTTCTCTCTAAGCGTGCACCACCAAGAAAGTCCATATTATATAGCCTACTATGATGATTGGGTGCAAACATATCGACATTCTCATATGGTGGATGTAAGCCATGTATGCACTACAAATACTTAGGTTAAATTGACGAGCCTAGAATGTATAGACATGGCCTCAAAACAAAGAAAGATCGAAAGATCGAGCATGAGTCACATGAATGATATGATCGACACAACGTTGTCCACCATTGCAGCTATATCTCCGGTCGTGGCAATCGGGGGTGGTGTAGTGAATTTGGATCGTGTAATCACTAAAACAATTTTAGGAATGATATTTTTAGGTGGATATCATGTAATAATTTGATTATAAAACTTGAACTTGTAATATGAACTTAGTCTTATGTCTTTGTAAATGTATTTCTAGATCATGGCCTTCAAACCTATGAAATTCAATTCTGGGACTTTTCTGAGAGATGGGGATCTCAAGTTAGATGGGTAAAACTTCATAGACTGGTATCAATGCTTAAGAGACATCCTCACTATTAATGACATACGCTACACGCTATCATAACCACTGGGATATGCTCCCGATGATAATGCAACTGAGGAAGAAGAGGACGAGTTTTGTGATTATCGTGACTTGTTCATTTTTGTCTCATGCACCATGCATTGGGCAATGGTACCTGAGCTTCGAGTGTAGTTTCCACAGATCGTGCCATACGATATGATCGATGGATTGAAGGCAATTTTCATATAAAAAGTCAGTCTTTTGAAGTTTGAGTTGTTGGATAAGTTTCTTTCACAAAAGATGGAAGAAAACACGTGCCTAAACAGTCACTTATAGATATAATGCAAGGAATCATGCAAGCCTCGTGAATGTAGTGGACTACCGGATGGATGACCAATTTGTGATAGATGGGGTGCTGTGCTCGCTTCCTCCTAGCTACAAAGAGGTAGTCTGAGGCTATGTGATGAGAATGGATCCGATCACATTTCACAGTTCATGCAGCAATTGAGAACTATCAAGGTAGAATCCCTCGCCGCGGGATCATTGATGGGACAAGTATATATGATATCCAGTTTATAAATGTGTTTCTCAGAAAATCACTTATTGCAGTTTCACCAAGTATATTGATACTTGTTCTTGTTTTATGAAAACAGGACCCTCTGCTTGAGCGTTGTGTGGAGACAAGGAAACCTGGTGTAACACCCTTGAATTGGCCCTATGCAGATTCCACTGATTCTCGCTAAACCCGCATAGAAACGATTCGGTGATGCCCACCAAGAACTTGCGTACGGGTGGAAAATGAAGTAATACCATTACACAATAGTCCATGATGGAACCCACAATATATATATATATACATTACAAAGATCTAAATCACATTGAAAACGATACAACATCCGAGTACGAATAAGATGTAAATTGGACTAAGAGTCATGAAGAATAGCCAATGATGTCCATAACCCTGCCCAGGCCAAGATGGAAGGGTAACCTTGCTAACATCATCGAACTCATACCTGTCAAATAAATGGGGTGCTGACAAAGGGCAAAGGAGAAATGCAACAGTTAGTACTAACGCCAGTACACGACGAGTCTTAGAATTTAGCGGCTCTCGTCTACATAGGTATGGTGGTCTTAGCGACATAAAAGTATGCACTAAAACAACCTACAGAGGCTCGATACAACTATCGACTATCAGAGAGTGGTAAGAGAGACCTATTCGGAACCAACCTGATACTAACACCAAGCATAACTCATCCTGGAGTTTCCTCCTCGAGACCAAACAAGGAAGTACTTCCGAGGAACTCACACAGTTGGCAGTTTTATTTAACCATTCCATTGAAGTTGCAGTACTTAGTAGTCAAATATAGATAGCATAAGACATCCCAATATCACCAACTGTTGGCACTTTTAATTAATCATTCCATTGTAGTGGAGTTGATTGCTAGTCATGCCAAAGTCAAATTTATAATACTACTTTAGTTTGTGTTGTCTATGGTCGAGACACTGTGCTCCAAGTATTCCATAATTGTGGACACGGCTTTTCAAATAGATTTACCCTGTAGGGGTGCACAAATAGCAACACATGCACGATCAACATCGTAAAAAATCAAATAAAATCAAAGAGGCATCACGAGAAATCATTTACAAGATTCAAAAATGATTTTAGGGGTCCACACTCCACTAAGCTACCTGCAACAAAGTCGACCGAGCTCCAAGACGGACCCAGAGGTTCGCGACAATGGATATAAACAACTAGGAACCCAAAAGTGTGATTGGGCTTCTCGATACCGTGAAAACATTCCGCGGATTTTCAAAAACTGTACAGGTAAATGCTCCTCAAGCAACACTGTAAATAAAGCAGTAAATCATGGCATAAGTACATGATAGTGGTAAAGCCCCAAACTATTTGTGCCCCAAGAAATAAGATGTGAATCAAACGCATACCAAGGGGTTACATGGGCCCACATATGGATAATGCGATAGTAAAGGAACAAGCATCAAGTAATCGGGTCCTAGGTGGACACAAGTGGGCAGGATAAAAGCCAAATATCAACTATTGCCCACCGGTGCCTCTTTATTACTTATATCTATTCTAGTTATCAAGTTGTAAGTAAAACCATGATTATCTCCAAAATTAAGCATGTGACAATGTTCCAACAAATGTGGAACTCGACAACTCGAACCGACACCTGAGCAAGCAACTACAATTCGCAAGGCCAACTATCTACCAAAACAACGGGCAATAGGAGGTGACCAAGGCAATATAGGCTGCATGGAATATATATAGTATGGAAACTAAAGCATCACAACACCGATATTAATAGAGAGAAGTAAATCCATAAAGAGAAAAATAGGTAGCATAGGGGGAATGCTCGCCTGGGATACATTGCCGAAGATACATCATCTGAAGAAGTTGTCCAAAGCTCACATCATCTCATCCTCCTAATCCAGGAAAAACAAAGCACTATAAGGTGCACCGGATGCAATATTTAATACTACGGCAGAAGATCCGGGATGTTTATGATAAGATGCATGGCATGGCGAGATGCGATACAATTTAGAAGTATTAATCAGAATCGGAATCCCGACAATTAATTATATGACTCAAGTTATTTAGTTAACCCGCAATTCAAATGTTAAATTAACAAGGCAAAACATTTCATTAGTGAGCTACACAATTTAAATGGAGTCGGAATAAGGCAAAACACTTCGCATATACACTCCGTATTTAATTAGGTGATTTGACTATTTAACCCAAACCACAAAATAATATGTATGTAAGCATGTAAGATTTAATGCAACAAGTTATATGACATATTATAAAAATAGGAGAGGTTTAGGTTCACATGTTTGGTTTTGAAGATCTTGGGTTCGGAGGGCTCGGCCTTCGTATCAGAGAGGAAGAAGGAAAACGTCGGGTTCGGGTTCAGTCTTCAAATCCAAGATTTGAGGTCTTCGGGTTCCATGAAGAAGAGCTTGGGTTCCGGCAATCTTCGTTTCCATGTCGATGTTCTTCAGATTCGAGGAAGAAGACCTTAATGTTCCATATGGTCGATCTTCGAGTTCGGATCTGTGATGGAGATCTTGGCATCTGTGTCCAGCGATCATAGGTTCCCTATCAACGAACTCGAGGTTTCGACTTTGTTTGCCGATGGTGAACTTGGTTGAATGTCAATGCGGGATTCAGATGACTTTGTCCTCGGTGATGCAGAACTTGCAAAATGGTGGTACCGTTGGTGTTCACACTTTGTCTTTGCCTCACCATCATGAGTCCAGGGAACAGAACAAAGAGGATCCGCAGCCAACCATGAGGTGCAGGGATCGACCGCATCATGTAGGAACACATAGGCAACCTTGGGGCCGCAATACCTATAGGGGTGTGCACATGGAGCTCTATCAAGGAGGATGAGCAGAGTAGAGCCACGGAACATAGAATGAGCTTTTCAAGGGCGGCTCCATGGCAGCGAGCGGTTGCAGAGAGAGGCGATGACAACGAACACTGGGACGACATCGGGACAGAGCAGGCATGGCATGCCGCAGCTGCGGTGAGAGGCAGAATGAGGAGGAAGAGCTTGTCCTGCGGCCTTTTGGCCGCGAAAGGAGGTGCTCAGGTTGACAGGGATGTGCAGAACACACAAAGTAGGGTGCCATGGAGCTTTTTCATCGTAGTAGAGCTTGTGGAGGAACGAGGTCGATGGTGGCCGATGGTTTCTTGTCTTGGAGGAGAGCGGCAGCACACAGGGAAGCCAGCGGCGTCGGACAGCATGCGCTCCCGGTGGCGCAAGCCTAGAGGGAGGCAACCTAGAAAAGGAGGTTGCCAATAGTACAGATACGAGAGGCGGGCGAGCTTTCCCCGCTTGTTCATGGCGACATGAGACGACGGGGGGAGCAGGGGCATCGGCGACTAGCTAGGGACCAAAGTCGAGCGGGAGTGGATGGGATTGAGCTTGGGGTCAGGCTCTCCCTATTGGATCAAGTAAAGAGATGACATGGTTGTTGGGGTAGGTAGCGATGCGAGGTAGAGCTCGATGGGTAGGTGGCGATAAGGTGGGGAATCCCTCATGTGTGTGGTGTACGTGTTGTGTTGGTTGACCGTGTCGGGTGTGTCTCGTGTAGGTTTTTCGTGCGTGTCGTGGGGCTGGGTACGGGTCGGTGTGGAGTGGATCGATAGTGGTGCGATGGGTGCGTGGGATGGCCAGGGTCGGGTCTAGGTCATGTTGGGTGTGCTACCTACGAATGCAGCATGTGGCGTAGAGTGTGGGTCTGGGTGGGGTTGATGTGTGCTAGGTGCATAGCATGTGTTATGTGTCGTTGAACTGATGCGTGCATCTGTAGCGGTTGGTGGTTGGATGTGGGTCGGATGGGAGGATTATGGTTAGGGTTTTCAGGTGGGGTCGGTTAGGTGGTCTGGCCCGATTAGCTAGGCTGCCTGCCCCAGATTTTCATAAAACTACTATATTTTATAAAACTATTTTAAAATAGTTTTTAGACAAATAAAACATCCAAAGAAACTAGGATTCTAAATTTGAAATCAATGGGAAGTACTGTCAGAACAAAAATAGGGTTTAGCAAAAAAATAGGAACAAAGTATGCATGATGTCATGATGATGCACAAAAATAGATGAGTATGCATGATATTTTTAGGGGTGCTACACCTGGTGTGTTGATGGCATGCAAGCTGTTAATGACTGATGACACTTCTCATTCCAAATTTATCGTCTGGATTTTTAGAATTTTAAAAATTGTAATTGATTGAGTGTGTGAACTTATTAGTGTGTCTTGCATCTAGCGAGACGGTTATTCATAATGTTTCTTTGACAAATTTTTTGTTATACTATCATAAATGATTTATATTATGGTCTATTTTTTCGGGTATGAATGCGTTATTCTTATTACTATCTTGATGATAATGCTATATGCATTTATAAGCACTAAGAGCTAAAAGATATCCAAACGTAATAATGAAAGGACACTATAGTTTAAGTCATCACTATATTGTCTACATTCATGTCCATGAAAACATGAAGTCATGAGATATTTTCTCTTTTGACACATGCAAAAACTAATGAGACAAGGATGACTAAAACAGAATATGTTCTGGTAAAACATAATGTGTATTAAATTGTTGAATATTGTACATAGTGATGTATTATTCATCAATACAGTGGATATCATTATATTGTTAACATGAATGCAGATTTGAGTAAATAAAAGGTATTTGCTAAATGAAGCATGAATTTGAAACCATTTGAAATATTCAAATATTTTCAGATAGATATGAAATTGAGAAGAGATTACAACTCTCTATGATTCGATCAAAATGACTAGTATTTAAGTTAAGATTTTAGCACAAAAGGCTTGTGAAAAGTTGTTCACCAAATTATGATGATTAAATATATCAAAGTGCACTGATATGTTTTAACGTCATAATCATAATGTATTAGATACATATGGTCTGCAAAATCTCTAAATGGTTTATCATAGAGAGTTAGATCTATAAGTCAAGAGCGAGCAAACACTTATAAATAAAGGGAATCATCTAGATTTGTGGAAACAACACCATAAGAGTTATGGCACGTTGGAATTTCCAAAGACTTTGATAAAGTCGTTACGAATAAAACTTTGTAGAGTATTCATAGGCAACCGTGAATACATCTTCCACAACTGAAAGATAAACTTGTTTTTTTCCTATATTTTGTTTTCAAGAAAAGTTTATCGATAATAATGTTGATGGAAGAAAGTAAAAATTCAAAATCAAGATATTCGATCTTGCCCCAAATGTCGAGTAGCACAACAGAATGTGTTCCGTGGAACGAGATTCCATAGGATGAGGAGAAACTAATGATATTGATCATGAACGTTTCGATTGAGTATGTTCTAGAGAAAGCGGGATTCAAGAATGCATTTCCCATCTCGTGGAAATACATTATTGGTTCAGTTGTAATGTTAAATAAACAAGACATACCTATGAACTACGAAGAAGCGATGATGGACCTAAGTACGAGAAATGACAAAGAGTCATGAAATCCTAAAGAAAGTTACATTTAAAGATTGCAAAAGTATTATGTTAATTGATCTTATTAAGTAAGATAGTTACTTAATCTTTCCCGAATAAGTGCAAATTTATGAGAAAGAAATGAAACTTTAGAAGGACATAAAGCTCAATTTGCCACAAAGATTGATTTGACGATTGACTACAAATGTGTAGCAATGCTTGAGTCTGATGGATTTACACTTAGCAATTCTTACAATTTGAGAATTAATATTTGGCTATCAAAACTGCAAACTCTTCGATGACATGATTGATGAAGAAGTATTGTAATCAATACAATAAGAAGATTTTGTTGAACCAGGTGGATGCTAGAGTATCTCGTAGTGCGAAAATTCTCGATTTGATAAAAGATAAAAGGATTTTGGAATTACCACAATGTCGAGAATACCTACACTTCTGAAGTATTTAAGTGGGAGCTAAATAGGTTCTTTATCAAATGTGTGAATGACATATTTGAGTGGGAGCTATGAGGATATCACAAATGCCTCATATATGATAGTAGCATATTTGAGTGGGAGCGTGACAACATTCTAGTATATGTGTACGGCATATAGTGAATGGTGTAATTGATATTAATGATATTTAAATTAGTAAATATTATGTGAATGAAGTTGAACAAAACAATAAACATTAAAATCTAACGAGATAGATTGACATACTTAATGGATATTAGTATCAAAAATGTTTCATTTATATTCTGAAGAAAGCTCAGAATGTCCTACATTGGATTCTGAAGCAGTTTAGAATGGAACAAGAAAATAAAGATGTTCTTACTTGTAAAAATAAGAGAAACATTGGATATAAAGTATGATGGTTGAAAGGAAGGAAAGGGATGACCTTCATCCCATATGTTTCTGTCATGTGTCTCTTCCATAACCATGTTGCCTACTTGGCCAAAATGTGACCCACGTTCTTGACTAGAAGAACAGGTTCTAAGGGATTCATGAATAAATCATTGAACCAGGATTAAGCATATCATCAGACGCTTAGAGAAAAGGAGAATTCTACATTGATATTGAAGTATGAAACTACATCAGAAATGGCAAGTATAGCAAAGTTTTGCTAATGAAGTTCGACTTCAACTGAGTGTGTTTCTAGTATACATGAAAACTTTGAAAGTTCAATTGACTAATGGACTGTCATTGTAAACACTAAGAAACAAAGTCTCACTCTATCGCCAAACGAATACTTCGACACATTATGAGATAATGGTCTAAATGTAAAAACTAGGAGACATTAACGATTTGCAAAGGACATACGATCTGGTAATACATATCAAAAGACGAGACATTTCTCATAGGTAAGCATGACCAAAAGCACATGTAAACATTGTATTTATGATCAGTAACAAATTAGGGCTGGAATTCGAGCCGAGCCGAATCAGCTCGGCTCGACTCACTAAAGCTCGTTCAACTAATGACCTAGCTTGGCTCGGCTCGTTTACAAAATAAGTTCATATTTGAAACTCGGATCGACTCGATAAACTCACGAGTAACTCATGAGTAGCTCGTTTAGCATGTTATGAGTTACGAACAAGAGCACATATGAGAAAAACTAGTAATTATCCTACTAATTAAGAACTAGAATAAGGATAGTACTTTCATAATAACACGAAGGCAAGATTGAATGGAAAATATAGTAGTTCTACACCATTACAGGTATAAGAAACATTCGTATTATGGTACTCATCTATGGAAAATTTCAAATTCTATATTTAAACAAGCTAAACAAGTAGCTCATTTAGCTTGGGTGAACAAACGAGTTCAAATCTAAAACTTGGCTCGACTCATTAGACACCGAGTTCAAGTTGATTCGAGCCGAGTCACGATTTACTCATTTAGCTCGCGAGTTTCGAGTTATAATTCCAGGCCTATAACAAATGCAACTAGATTATTTGTACTCTAGTGCAAGTAGGGTACTAAAGCAGATATGTCCTAGAGGCAAGTAATAAATAGGTTTATTATCATATCTCAAATTAGTTTATAATATTTTTGTACTGTGTTATAACTATATCAAGAGAGAACACTGATACATGTGTGGTATATAAAGAACCAAGTCCCTAGTAGCCTCTATACAACTAGTTCATTGGGTAACCAATGATCAAGATTTCCTGATCATAGAGCATTTATGCTAGTTAATAATGAAGTCATAACATTCATGAATGATGTGATGGAAATTACCCATATAAGTATTGGACATGATCAAGTCGCTGGTTTTATCTTTGCAATAGTTATAAAATAAGTGACCTTCTCCTCAGACCATGAGATCATATCTAATCACTATTATCCGCTGCTGCTTTCTCTCTATCAACCCTCACACCATAATAGGGGGATAAGAAAGGTACATGATTGGTATTCTAGAGGCAAACATTCAGGCGTATGCATCAAGATCGGGATTTGTTCATGCGCGTGACGGGAAGATACATTGGGATCACTTGGTGAGATTGTATCCAATAAGCTGTAGCGAATGACTAGGTCATACGCATACGCATACGATATCACGGTAAGGAGTTAAGTAGACTTGTCAGTAACGATATGTATATGTTGATACTAAAGATCAAACCTCAAACAAGTCATGTATCGAAGAAACAAAAGAAATCAGATATAGAGTTTATGGTTCAAATGATAAAGCATCATGGAATGCGCAAGATCATTATGGACATCCTGTTCCCGCTATTGATCATTGATATGAGAGGGTTCTTGATCATATCTGTGGCATCTTCGAACCATAGAGTAACACACTTAAGGTTCTTACGATGTTCTGAGATCATTATGGAATCATGGGGATCACCGATGGAAAGAAGAGAGAAAACTGGAAGTATTTTGGGTAAAGTCCGAAGATGTACGGAGTGATCAAAAAGGATTTTTTAATCATGAGAAAACATTAAATATGTTTTTTAATATTAATTACTTGAATTAATAATTAAAATAATATTTAAAAATTATTTTTAATGGGAAAATTTCCTAACAGGCCAAATCTCCGGAGGGAAAAGGCCCAAGAGGGAGCTGCCCACATGGGGCAACCACCTCCACCACCGGCCTGGCCATGGGCCGCCACGCGGGCAGGTGGGGCCCACTTGGACGGCCCCTCCCTTGGCGCGTGCCTCGCCTCCATCCTCTTTTAGTCCCACATTGCCAGCCTTTCAAGGCGGGGGTCCCTCCTTCCTCCTATATATAGATGGGAATAGGAGAGGAAAAAATACGACAAAAAAATCAGGAACTTCCTAAGGCATTTTACTTAGGTAATTTTTTCCTCTCTCTCTCTCCTCATTGAATGTCACGAGTGTGGTTCCAAAAAGAACTGCGTACATGGGAGACAACACCACCCCAGCACATCGTCGCGCTGTTGGATCCCAGTTCTAGAAGGTCTACTTCCGCATCCAAGCTAGATCAAGAAGAACAAGAGTCGTCGTCACACACCGTACGTGTGCGAAACCATGGAGGTGTTGCCACTTGTGGCGCTGGAGCTATCATACAAGGACTAGGAGGTGACATGTGAGGAGCAACGTGACCTCGAGGTCAACTACGAGTATGACTAGATCACCAACGTTCCCACGAATGTAAACACTTTCGATCCATAGGGGTATGTCACCAAAACCTCATCCCTGTTACTTTATTAAGTCATAGATAGATCTTCGTAGTGGTGTTATGCTAGCTAGGAAATATATTTTTTTGTGCTGCGAACCCCCTTCAGATGGTGTAAGCCTTGGTGCAACGCACGATTTTTCGGGCAACGACCTCATCAGAAGGTAACTCCCAGTTTTGCAGGTAATACAGATATAGACGTATCGAGTCCGTATTGTTGGCGAAGACATCACTAATGTTTATTCTTCTGTTGTCGGATTATCTGGTACGGCTTCGGACTTCACCATGATGGAGGGCTTGTACATGTGCTCTAGGAATAGGCCTGGATCGACTAATTCCCTTGTCGAACCGACCTTGAGAGAGCGTTGACTTCCTCGTTGTATCTCTGATTAACGTGTTTAAATTCAAAACTGGCGAAGTGAGCATCGATTCTATCCACTATTTGATGGTAGGCAACCATGATGGGATCCTCTGTGTCACATGTGTCGTTGCACTATTGCACTACTAAGTCGGAGTCACTGTAGCACTCGATCTGTCTGATGCCCATCTCCTTGGCCATCCGCAGCTCATGGATTAGGGCTTCGTATTTGGCCACGTTGTTTGTGGCAGTCAAGTGGATCTACAACATGTAGTACATATTATCCTCTTTGGGTGACATGAGGACTACGCCAGACCCCAAGCAATCAACCATCTTTGCGCCACCGAAGTACATTTTCTAGCTGAGTGTGTCTAGCTACCGAGTCATCTTTTGTGACTCGGTCTAGTCGTTTACAAAGTTGGTTAAAGCCTGGGACTTTATCGCTCTTCGTGGCACGTAGTTGATCTTGTGAGCTGTCAGTTCAATGGCCCACTCTATTTTCACTACAAGAAAAGTTTCCTTCCGCAATGAATTGGCCCGACGGTCATCGTAGAAGACGCGTCTTCCGCGACGAAATTCTCGGCTCGGCCGTGGCTGATGGAAAACTTTTTTTCCGGTTTCGCGGCCCTCTACTACGACGGATCTGCTAAAAACATGGAGGAAGCTTGGACAGCACGTGGCAGAAGCAAGATTTTCGTGTCCTCGCACGATGTTGACTCGCTGAAGTCTTCTGAGGCGTGTGGGTCATGGACATCAGTGTCTCTAGCGGATCATACTTTTCGGTCGCGCCTCCCTGATTTGAACTCGATAACGTAGCTCGAGGCGTCTGCCGTTTAGTCTAGCTGCTAGGTCCCACATGTCAGCCTCTCATTAGAAGGATCGTGTGTATGATGGAATTTTTTTCTTCGCCGCTGCTACCTGTTCGAAGTTGATAGCGCTGCTCGATGCATCTACCGTCTAATCAGCCTCCTGGGACCCAAATGTCATCCTCTCATTAGAAGAAACGTGTGTATGATGGAATTTTTTCCTTCCCTGGCGCTACCCCGTTCCGAGTTGATAGCGCTACTCGACGCATCTACCGTTTAACTAACCTTTTGAGCCCCACATGTCATCCTCTCATTAGAAGAAACATGTGTATGATGGATTTTTTCCCTTGGCTCGCGCTACCCTGTTCTGAACTTGATAGCGTTGTTCGATGCATCTACCATTTAATCACGATGCTGGGCCCCACATGTCATCCTCTCATTAGAAGAAACGTGTGTATGATGGATTTTTTTCCTTCGCTGGCGCTACCCCGTTCCGAGTTGATAGGGCTGCTCGACGCATCTACCATTTAACCAACCTCCTGAGTCCCACATGTCATCCTCTCATTACAAGAAATGTGTGTATGATTGATTTTTTGTTCCTTCGCTCACGCTACCCTGTTCCGAACTTGATAGCGTTGTTCGATGTATCTACCTTTTAAGCATGCTGTTGGGCCCCACATGTCATCATCTCATTAGAAGAAACGTGTGTACGTATGATGGATTTTTTCCTTCACTGGTGCTACCCCGTTCCGAGTTGATAGCGCTGCTCGACGCATCTACCGTTTAACCAACCTCCTGAGCTCCACATGTCATCCTCTCATTAGAGGAAACGTGTGTATGATGGATTTTTTTCCTTCACTCGCGCTACCCTGTCCCAAACTTAATAGCGTTGTTCGATGCATCTACCGTTTAATCACGCTGCTGGGCCCCATATGTCATCCTCTCATTAGAAGAAATGTGTGTATGATGAACTTTTTACCCTTTGTCGCGTCTTCATGTTCCGAACTTGATAGGTTTGCTCTCTGCATCAGCCGTTTATTCAGGCTGGTGGGTCCTTTATGTCAACCTCACATTAGAAGAATCATGGGCATCTCAATTTATTAAATGCCAGATAATGGAGTAGTTTCTTAAAAACATGGGTAGGCGGGTTTTTTGTTTTTGTTTTAAAGGGTAATTCCAAAAAGGTCGAATTACACATTTTGGGATATTCTTCATCTACTATACTCAATGAGCTATACTCCATGCGCTATTCTCCATGGGCTCCTTGATAAATATTTAAATGGGCTGTCGTCAGCAAGTCCCCTGACCCCTACAAGGCCGAATTAAATTGTTCTAGGCTAAAGAGGGCTCGAATGGGCTAGATTTTACCTCCTCTTTAGTAAAATTTGGATGGCTCGGCCGGATTCAGAACACAGACCTCACTACCAGAGGGAAAAAGAAACGATAATTCTTTTGACATATATTCGTGTAAAAATATCTAAAGAACAGGGACATAGACCGCGTGCGCCAAAACTGGACAAGTATCCAATGACTTCACTTGGTACCCTCTCATTTCTATCCAAAACACATCCAACGGTTCCGATGACACACAGGCAAAAGCTCTAGTGCAAGCAGCCCAGCAGCGACATACCTTTTTTTACAAATTCAGTAGCATTGAAAGATCCAGTAGTACAGAATAAGACAGAAAAAATATCGACAGATTCCTAGTTCATATTCAGCAGCACTCGACCGATTCTGCAACATTCCAAAGTGACTGTTTCAGCTATACAGACACTGGAACTCAATAGCAGTACAGAGAGAACCCATTCATGTTTCAGCTCTAAAACCTTGTCGCACGATCAGTTTGCCCTTTTCTCCAAACACACTCGATCATTGGAGCAAGCATAACTAACGATCAAGTATGCTTTTGTGTGCATACCTCCTCTTCACATTAATACCAGTGTGACCCCCATATATATGCATCCCAAAATGGCCAAGCCTCATCTAGATTGTGACAAAGCAAAGTTTAAAAAGGAAAGCAAGACCATCTACTGCACTTGATCTAAACAAGTACCAATACATCAGTATTAGTTGTAGAAAATACCTTAGTAATAGTAACGACATAACACTTGAGAGATTGAGTAGCATTTGAAGCTTGAACAGTACAGAATAAGACAGAAAAAATATCTACAGATTCCTAGTTCATATTCAGCACCACTTGATTGATTCAGCATCATTTCAAAGTGACCGATTTAGTAGTACAGACAATGGCCAAAAGAAATGATAGATTCAGCAATGAAGACATTGAAATTCAATAGTTGTAGCAAGGCCATGACTCATAAGGAAAGAGAGTCCATATTTAGCACTCGATCGGTCGATCTGAACAAGTACCACTACATATGTATACTACAAAATAGATTAGTAGTAACAAGTTAAGACCTCCATACAAAATACTCGCCATAACGCAACGGTGTGTCAAGTGCTGGCCGGGTAGCACTTTCTTTCCTGCCTGTTACCCTTTCCTTGTCAGACTATCGCCTGTGGGCTCACTATGTCAACAACGTACATTGGAAATAGGTATACATTGCCGCAAATTTGTTCCACCTCTCCCCATACAAATTGAATCTGTCACCAACATAAAGAAGTAATTAATTAGTACGACGTTACATATCTTAACATTGGGATCATCATAAAGAATATTTAGATGGTTTATCTCACTTTTAAAACTTGTTGATGCAATACTCCTAATCCATAGGGAATTCTGACGAACAGTTCAGAAGCTTCCAGGTAACACCGCGGCTGCGACAAGTACGACCTGAGCCCTTCCGATGCACTTCACCGACGATGGCTCGCTTCGTCACCATATGTCGCCACCATTTCGACCGCATGGATCTCATGCCACAGAGAGAGCGACCAAAGCTTCACCTTGTACCGTGGCGATTCACACGCCCCTGAACTGACGAACCTGGGGGATATGACGATGTCCATGGTGTGGCCATCAATTTGGGCGACGAACACGGTATCCTCTTTCCCGATGCCGATGATATCTGCTCGAGCCCCCTGTGGGCACCGACTTAGACGGCTCCCAGTGTTTGTGGCTATAGGGCATTATGAGCACAGTCCTCGAGTGGGCAACTCTGAGGTGGCGGACGAGCTCTACCATAGGTGTTAGCTCTACCGACGAGGTGATGAACTTGCATCTAGGCTCCGTGCGGACTTGTTGGCCGTGAAAGCACCAGATTATGTGGTCGTAGACGTCGTTGTAGGGGACGAATGTCCCGCAGTGGTCGTTGGGGCATCTGCTACCTTTTACGCCCGCGACTTGGCGGTACAGCTCCTTGGAGCATGCGGCCAGCTGGGTGGCGCTGGTAGTGTCCAAACGCATAGTGATTTTGTTGAAAACATCATTTTCAACCTTCCTCCAGATGCCGTGTAGTGGGTTGTGCATCGATTGCGACATAGGGATGGATTGGAGGGGAGAGGTCGGACCAGAGTATGACTATGTGGGGACTTTTGGAGAGGGTGGCACGCGGCCTGCAAGATCCGATGCAGCGGGCGAGATGGCGAGGAAAATGTGCGAAGCGTGCACTGGAGACGATCCCAAATGCGAGGCCAGGCGGCTTTGGCGAGTGAGGATAAAAAAATCCGAGATGGGGAAGATGGGATGGCTCCTTGAACGAGTTTTTTTTGCAAGGCTGATGACCCACAAGTATAGGGGGTGTATCGCAGTATTTTCGATAAGTAAGAGTGTCGAACACAACAAGGAGAAGAAGGTGCTGGCTAGTGGTATGGATCAGGAATTCTCTGCAAATACTTAGCAAACGGATTTTAGGGGTTTTCGATAAAGCAAGTAAACAAAGTACGAGTAAACAAAAGACAGTAGGAATAAATGCAGCAAGTGGCCCAATCCTTTATACAGCAAAGAACAAGCCGGTTGTATTACTTAAGATGACCAAACGTTCTCGAGGACACATGGGAAGACTGTCAAGTGCTTTCGCTTCATATCATTGATTAATCTTCTTTAGCTTGCTAAGTGTTCTGTGGGTGAACCTATGCTAATGTACCGCTCCATCCAAGACTAATACATACTTGTGATTATACCCCTTGCAAACATCCGTAAGTACAAGAAAGTAATTAAGGTAGAAACCTAACCACAGCTTTAAACTCTAAGACCCTTACGTCCCTTGTGCAATGGTTTCCTAACGGGGGTTCAGGTTTCTGTCACTCCGGCAACCCCTACGATTAGTAGCCAAATACACAATGCATTCCCCTAGGCCCATATAGGTGAAGTGTCATGTAGTCGACGTTCACATGACACCACTAGACATTCACATGACACCTAAGGATCCACCAGTGTCATTGGATGTGTGTTCTTCTCATGAACCACACATGGATCCACCAGTGTCATTGCATGGCTGTTCTTTTAATGAACCACACCCAGTGTCATTGCATGTGTGTTCTTCAAAAAAAACCACACATGGATCCACCTAGTGTGATTGCATGTCTGTTCTTTTCATGAACCACACATGGATCCACCAGTGTCATTGCATGTGTGTTATTTTCATGAACCACAGCTAGAGTCATTGCATGTATGTTCCTCTAAACAAACCACATAAGGATCCACCAGTGTCATTGCATGTCTGTTCTTTTCATGAACCACGCATGGATCCAACAGTGTCATTGCGTGTGTGTTCTTTGCATGAACCACAGCTAGAGTCATTGCATGTGTGTTCTTCTAAACAAACCACACATGGATCCACCCTGTGTGATTGCATGTCTGTTCTTTTTACAGACCACACATGGATCCACTCATGTCATTGCATGTGTGTTCATTTCATGAACCACAGCTAGAGTCACTGCATGTGTGTTCTTCTAACAAACCACACATGGATCCACCTAGTGTGATTGCATGTCTGTTCTTTTCATGAACCACACCCAGTGTCATTGCATGTGTATTCCTCTTGACAAACCACATAATGATCCACCAGTGTCATTGGATGTGTGTTCTTCTCATGAACCACACATGGATCCACCAGTGTCATTGCATGTTTGTTCTTTTGATGAATCACAACTAGAGTCATTTCATGTATGTTACTTCCAGAAACCACACATGGATCCACCAGTATCATTGCATGTCTATTCTTTTCATGAACCACACCTAGTGTCATTGCATGCGTGTTCCTCTAGACAAACCACATATGGATCCACTAGTGTCATTGCATGTCTGTTCTTTTCATGAACGACAGCTAGAGTCATTGCATGTGTGTTCTCTCATGAACCACAGCCAGTGTCATTTCATGTCTGTTCTTTTCACAAACCACATAAGGATCCACCAGTGTCATTGCATGTGTGTTCTTCTAAACAAACCACATAAGGATCCACCAGTATCATTGCATGTCTGTTTTTTCATGAACCACATCTAGTTTCATTGCATGCGTCTTCTTCTAAACAAACCACATAAGTCATTGCAGGTATGTTCTTTTCATGAACCACACCCAGTGTCATTGCAGAAAAAAATGTCTGTTCCTCTAGACAAACCACATAAGGATCCACCGGTGTCACTGCATGTCTGTTCTTTTCATGAACCTGATACATTGCAAATGTATCTATAATTTTTGATGCTCCATGCTTGGTTTTATCCACTTTCTTGTGTTTTGTTCACACTTTGGAGTACTTTTCATATGATTACTTGGACTAACCTATTAACAAGAGCCACAGTGACAGCTGCCTGTTTTTTGCTGTTTTTGGTTCCAGGAAAGTTAGAAAATGAATATTCTCGGAATTAGACGGGACAAAAGCCAAAGTGCCTATTTTTCCAGAAGACTCCAGGAGCTAGAATACGAGACGGAGAAGAGCTAAGGGTTGGCCGCGCCAGGGCATGGTGTGGGCCCCCCAGGCACCCCCTTGGTCTCCCTCTTTGCCTATAAGAAGCCTTCTGACCTAAAAACTCCGGGGAGGTCGACGTTTTTCCAGAAGGAGTTCCGCTCTGTTGCCACCACCAGATTCCACGAAACAACACCAGAAACTCCGTTTTGGCACCTTGCCGGGACGCGGAATTGGAGGATATCATCGCCATCATCATCACCATCGCTTCTCCATCGACCATCCATGTTTCCCCCATCTATGAGTGAGTAATCCCCCGCTGTAGGCTATGGGGATGGTAGGGATTGGATGAGATTGTTCATGTAATGGCATCAGGTTGTTAGGGCATGGTGCCTAGTATCTTCTATTAGTGCTTTATGACTTTGTTGCGACTTGTTATGCTTAATGCTTGTCACTAGGGCCCGAGTGCCATGATTTCAGATCTAAACATGTTCTTGATTCATTATGATAGTATTGTTTATGGTCTTATCTGCAAGTTGTATACACACTTGTTGTCCGGAACCAATGGCCCCGAAGTGACAGAAATCGGGATAACCGGAGGGAAGGGCTTTGATGTGAAGATCACATGTGTTCATGGAGTGTTAATGCTTTGCTCAGATGCTCTATTAAAAGGAGCACCTTAATTGCCAGTAGTTCCCTTGAGGCCCCGCTGCAAACGGGCTCGCAGGACAAAAGATGTTCTGCAAGTTCTCATTGCGAGCACGTATGACTATATATGGGACACATGCCTAGGATTGTCTAGTACTTGGATGCTTTATCTTATTTATCTGCAATTGCCCTATGTTCTGATTGCTATGTGAATTGTCTTGTCCATGCAATGCCCGTCCATCCATCCCTATGCCTACCGCACTCGAATCCCACTATTTACTGCTATTGTTACTACTGTCTTTACTTTACTACTGCTGCTACTTTACTATTCCTACTACAAAACTGTTGCTACTGATATACTGTTGTGAGCAAGATTGTTTCTAGGTGCAACTGAATTGACAACTCAGTTGGTAAGGCTTCTTTGGCTCCCCTTGTGTCGAATCAATAAATTGGGTTTCACTTCCCTCGAAAATACTGCGATACACCCCCTATACTTGTGGGTCATCAATACTATTTTCTGGCGCCGTTGCCGGGGAGCATAGCTTTATTTATCAAGTCCACTTGGAATCACTATTGTTCAAGCTAAGTTTATTTTCGCCTTGTTTTCTTGTTCTTTATCAAAAATACAAAAAAGGTAGTTCCTACTCTAGTTGTTATTTTCGTTGGTCTGTTAATGTCTTGCTTTATCATGCTTGATGTCAATGGTTGGTTTCTTTGAAACTGAATCTTATTGGCAAGGTGGGTTCACGGAAGATCAAAAATATTATTATAAGGAACACCGCTTGTCACAAAAAGGGAAACACTTATGGAAACAAATTGATAAATTGTATACCATTTCTAGAAACATGTGCTCTACTTATAATGTTACTTATTGCTGTGATAAATCTCGTTGCAGAAAGAGGTATAAACACCTCCCTTTTTAGTGTGAGTATAATGATAATGATACCATATCTTCTTATGCTAAAGAAATTTATGACTTTTATGATGTGGAACAAATTGAAGAATTCATTGCTTGGAAGGGTGCTTTTGAACTTGCTAGTTTGCTTGAAAATATTGATGATTCACCTTACAAATATGAGGTTTATGGTATACTTAAATTTTTCTTTGATAATTACAAGGATGAAAATGGCAATATTCTTGAATATTTTAATAGATGCTTTCCACATATGGAAGAGACTAATGCCTTCTAGGATCCTATGGAAGAAGAAATTGATGAACCTGAAATCTCATTAGATGAAAAAGAGGAGGAGAGTGATGAACAAAAGGAGGAAGAATGGATTAGCTACCCATGCCTACCTTCTAATGAGAGTAACTCTTTATCCCTTACATTAGTTGATTATCCTCCATGCTTGCTAAAGGAGGATGAATGTTATATTCCTGAGGATTCTTTTGAAAATGTTTATAATAAAGCTCTAGTGTCGGTAGATCATGAAAAGCATGCTTTATGTGATAGTTATATTGTTGAGTTTATTCATGAGGCTACTGAAAATTATTATGAGAGAGGAAAATATGGTTGTAGAAGTTTTCATGGTATTGAAACACCTCTCTATGTGCTGAAAGTTATGAATTTACTCTTGTTTTATCTTCCTATGCCTGTCACTTTGTTCTTTGTGAATTTATTTGCATACACGATTCCTATGCATAGGAAGTGGGTTAGACTTAAATGTGTTTTGAATTTGCTTCTTTATGCTCTCTTTTACTTCAACTCATATTTCTTATGAGAGCATCCTCTCAAACTATTATGCATGAAGATGATAATATGTCGATTATTCTTGGGAGACCTTTTCTTAAAATATTGCAGGAGTGTTATTAATTGTAATCAAGGGAAGGTGACCTTCAATGTTAATGACAAGGAACATATTGTCTATTTCCCCAAGAAGATTGAAAGGACTTATGGTTTGAATTCAATTGAACATGTTGAGGGCATTCAAGTTGGATAAATATATTGTCCCATACCAAGAGAAAAAATTGAAACTATTATGAGTGGGACCATTGCTATCAAGGTTGAGGTAACATAATCATTAGTGGAATACAAAGTTTTGTATCATATGAAATTTTTTTGGTAACAAGACCTGATCAACCTTGCTAACAAAAGGATTTCATTGAACAAAACAATGTTTTCACCATGATTATCTCCGCTTACTTCTATTCTATCAATTTTAGTTTTTGCTTATGCCTAACTTAAAGGCGTTAAAGAAAAGTACTTATTGGGAGATAACCCAAAAGTTTTAGATGAGTCTTGGAAGTTATTACCTCTGTAATAACCGCTCCTTATACTTTTTATTTGCTTTTTGTGCCAAGAGTAACCTCTAATGAGAGAGACTAATGATTGGCAAAGTTGCTGTCCTGAAACAGATTTCTATGCTTCACCATAAAAATTCGTGTAAAATCTCTGAACGTCTTTTTGATGCGTGAATTTTTGTGCTTCTTCCCCAGGTTGTTATCTAACTTTCGTTAGTTCAACACTTTTTGATTTGAGCAACAGAAGGTCTTGAAAAAATTCTTCTTTACCTGCTGGTCTGTTTTGACAAGATTTCTGCCATTTTCTGCATTTGCTTCTTGTTGGTTCCTTTTTGAGTTCTTTTGGGGAATTGAGATTTTTGAGGGAAGTGCTTCAGTAGCTAGTGTTATAATGGAAGTTTATTGGTGTTAGAACTGAACCTTAAGACTTATTTATCTTGAATGCACTATTGTTGCTAATAAAGATTGTGTGAAGTTTTGTATGAAGGAAAAAATTTCAGTTGTATGGGAGGAATGAGTAATAAGATGAAGGATGGACTAAAGCTTAAGCTTGGGGATTCCATGCGTGTCACCCCAAGAAATATCCAAGAAGTACAAGCGTCAAAGCTTGGGGATGCCCAAGGCATCCCCTTCTTCATCAATAAAAATCCCAGGTTTCTTCCAAACACTTCTTTTTTATTGTTTCATGCACAGTTTTGTTGTTCTTGGAGCGTCTTCTTTTTCATTTTTATTTTGGTTTTTCGTTTGCTTTGGTTTGCTTAGTTTTCTGAATAAATTGGTTGGACCTCCTCTTTCATACATTGGTGTCCAAATAGTTTGGTTTGGTTTGGAAAAGAGTAGGAAATCTCATGCTTAAGTGGTAAAGAGAGTTTGTTTTTGACTGTGGCCTATGCTTTGTTATTCCATACTTGATATTGTTTTGGCTTTATGCTTAGTATTCTTTGCTGTAGCATGACTTGTTATAAACAATTGAGATTTCTTAATGTGCCTTGGATGAATCATGTGTTGTTTTAGCATATTAAAGCATAATATAGTGGTATTCTCCTTTGATGCTTTATTTGGGTTGACTTGGTGCATGCTCAAACCATGTTATGACTATCTCAAGTCACCATAAGCCTTTATGATCCTTTAGTTTTCAACTTGTAGTATCACTTTATGCTTTTATCAATGATGTTTTGTCGCTATGCATGATTATGGCCATTATTGCTCCCTTAGTTTGTTGCTCCCAGTCTTTTGCTAGCCTCCACAACCAAGTATGAGTTCCACTCATGCATCCAACTCCCTAAATCAAGTTATTCCAAAGAGTCCACCATACCTACCTACCAGCTTATGCTATTCCAAGTATATTCATGCTTTTGTTTACCTTCTAGATTAAACTTGTTATGAGAAAGTTAGTTAGTAAAGCTCTCACGAACTTGATGGCACACTTTATTTCCTACACTTAATAAACCTGAACCTTTGTGATTCTCCATGAAAGTTATATGCTTGCAAATTATAGGCTGGGGATTAGCAGAACCGTGCTATCACGGGGAATGCTTTCAACACTTGTAAATATATACCCAGTTGATACCTTGCTCTTTTGTTTGCGGATGTCGTCGGTGTGAAATAAAAGGGGAGATTGTAAGTCCATGGAGTTATGTATGTGTGTTAGCGAAACGCCTGGGCCGCTGGTCTAATCCATGCTGACATGGTAGAAACCTACAGCGTAACCATAATGATATCTATGAAGCATTCTTCTTATAAAAAAGAGAGATAGCTATTGAGAAAAAGAAAAAAAAGAGAGATTTATGAAAAGAGGAAAGAGAGAAAAAAGCACCATTTTCCCATGGTAAATAAGAAGATTGCTGAGATACTCATTGTCTGCTTGCCTTGTCATTTTGATATGGGGATTCTTCCATATCATCGGGAAAGGGGTACCCCGTTGGCGGTTCTCTATGATACGCACATACTTACGATGACAAGAACTTACCGGTAACTAAAGTTGAGTGCATGAGGAGCGACCCTCGTACTCAAGGGACTTGGGATTTTCAGTTTATAGTCTGTCAAGCATATAACTCAGATTGGACCTCACTTTCACCTTAACCACATTAAAGATGCTTATGATAGGGGCAATGAGAGCTCAAAGCTAATGAGTACCATACTTTCAGCATTTGGAAGCCTTTCAAACTTTTCAAAACCTGTTCATTTCCTTGTTGAGTCTTCACACATTCTATGAGCACTTTCTTGAGAGAATAGTGTCCATTCTTAGTTCTATGTGCATTGTCCCAAGACTTGTTGATTGATGCATACCTTGATATTGCTTGTTTTAAACTATTTGTATCTAGTCACTCTTGTAAACTTTGAAGGTGTCCTTTGCATTTATGTTTGCTACTCTATGAGGGACAAGCTGAATGCCACTATGCTATGTTTTCTTTATGTGAAACAAACAAGCGTCTTGCAAAGAATTGTTATTCATGAATCTTTTGTTTGTGCCATTTCATGTTGCATCATAGTTTCTTTGTCCTATTGTTAGAACTTGGTCTTTCATGTTATGATTGAAGTACTATGATCCTAGCTTTGAATGTTTTACAAGTACTTTGATCAAATTTATGATGGTGCATGTCACCTCAAAAATTATTCTTTCTTTTTATCACTTACCTACTCGAGGACGAGCAGGAGTTAAGCTTGGGGATGTTGATACATTGCAAATGTATCTATAATTTTTAATGCTCCATGCTTGGTTTTATCCACTTTCTTGTGTTTTGTCCACACTTTGGAGTACTTTTCATATGATTTCTTGGACTAACCTATTAACAAGAGCCACATTGCCAGCTACCTGTTTTTTGCTGTTTTTGGTTCTAGGAAAGTCAGAAATGAATATTCTCGAAATTGGACGGGACAAAAGTCAAAGTGCCTATTTTTCCAGAAGACTCCAGGAGCCAGAATACGAGACGGAGAAGAGCCAGGGGGTGGCCACACCACCCCCAGGCGCAGGCTAGGCCTGGCCACGCCAGGGCATGGTGTGGGCCCCCTAGGCACCCCCTCGGTCTCCCTCTTCGCCTATAAGAAGCCGTCTTACCTAAAAACTCCGGGGGGGGGGGGGGGTCAGCGTATTTCTAGAAGGAGTTCCGCTCCGCCGCCACCACCAGATTCCACAAAACAGCACCAGAAACTCCGTTCTGGCACCTTGCCGGGACGGGGAATTGGAGGAGATCATCGCCATCGCCATCATCACCATCGCTTCTCCATCGACCATCCATGTTTCCCCCATCTATGAGTGAGTAATCCCCCGCTGTAGGCTATGGGGATGGTAGGGATTGGATGAGATCGTGCATGTAATGGCATCAGATTGTTAGGGCATGGTGCCTAGTATCTTCTATTAGTGCTTTATGACTTTGTTGTGACTTGTTATGCTTAATACTTGTCACTAGGGCCCGAGTACCATGATTTTAGATCTGAACATGTTATTGATTCATTATGATAGTATTGTTTATGGTCTTATCTGCAAGTTGTGTACACACGTTGTTGTCCGGAACCAATAGCCCCGAAGTGACAGAAATCGGGATAACCGGAGGGAATGGCTTTGATGTGAGGATCACATGTGTTCACGGAGTGTTAATGCTTTTCTCCGGTGCTCTATTAAAAAGTAGCACCTTAATTGCCAGTAGTTCCCTTGAGGCCCCGCTGCAAACAGGCTGGCAGGACAAAAGATGTTGTGCAAGTTCTCATTGCGAGCACGTATGACTATATATGGGACACATGTCTAGGATTGTCTAGTACTTGGATGCTTTATCTTATTTATCTGCAATTGCCCTATGTTCTGATTGCTATGTGAATTGTCTTGTCCATGCAATGCCCGTCCATCCATCCCTATGCCTACCGCACTCGAATCCCACTGTTTACTACTATAGTTACTACTGTCTTTACTTTACTACTTCTGCTACTTTACTATTCCTACTACAAAACTGTTGCTAATGATAAACTGCTATGAGAAAGATTGTTTCCAGGTGCAGCTGAATTGACAACTTAGTTGTTAAGGCTTATAAATATTCTTTGGCTCCCCTTGTGTCGAATCAATAAATTGGGTTTCACTTCCCTCGAAAATACTGTGATACACCCCCTATACTTGTGGGTCATCAGAACCACATACGGATCCACCAGTGTCATTGGATGTGTGTTCTTCTCATGAACCACACATGGATCCACCAGTGTCATTGCATGTCTGTTCTTTTAATGAACCACACCCAATGTCATTGCATGTGTGTTGTTCTAAACAAACCACACATGGATCCACCTAGTGTGATTGCATTTCTGTTCTTTTCATGAACCACACATGGATCCACCAGTGTCATTGCATGTGTGTTCTTTTCATGAACCACGGCTAGAGTCATTGCATGTGTGTTCTTCTAAAGTAACCACACATGGATCCACCTAGTGTGATTGCATGTCTGTTCTTTTCACAAACCACACATAGATCCATCATTGTCATTACATGTGTGTTCTTTTCATGAACCACAACTAGAGTCATTGCATGTGTGTTCTTCTAAACAAACCACACATGGATCCACCCAGTGTGATTGCATGTTTGTTCTTTTCACAAACCACACATGGATCCACCAGTGTCATTGCATGTGTGTTCTTTTCATGAACCACAGCTGGAGTCATTGCATGTCTGTTCTTTCCACAAACCACACATGGATGCACCTAGTGTGATTGCATGTGTGTTTTTTTCACAAACCACACATGGATCCACTAGTGTCATTGCATGTCAGTTCTTCTCATGAACGACAGCTAGTGTCATTGCATGTATGTTCTTTTCACAAACCACATAAGGATACACCAATGTCATTGCATGTGTGTTTCTCTAGACAAACCACATAAGGATCCACTAGTGTCATTGGATGTGTGTGCTTCTCATGAACCACACATGGATCCACCAGTATCATTGCTTGTCTGTTCTTTTCATGAACCATAGCTAGAGTCATTGCATGTGTGTTCTTCTAAACAAACCACACATGGATCCACCCAGTGTGATTGCATGTCTGTTCTTTTCATGAACCACACATGGATCCACCAGTGTCATTTCATGTGTGTTCTTTTCATGAACCACAGCTAGAGTCATTGCATGTGTGTTCTTCTAAACAAACCACACATGGATCCACCTAGTGTGATTGCATGTCTGTTCTTTTCATGAACCACACCCAGTGTCATTGCATGTGTATTCCTCTAGAAAAACCACATAAGGATCCACTAGTGTCATTGGATGTGTGTTCTTCTCATGAACCACACATGGATCCACTAGTGTCATTGCATGTCTGTTCTTTTAATGAATCACAGCTAGAGTCATTGCATGTCTATTACTTCTAGAAACCACACATGGATCCACTAGTGTCAATGCATGTCTATTCTTTTCATGAACCACACCCAATGTCATTGCATGTGTGTTCCTCTTGACAAACCACATATGGATCCACCAGTCTCATTGCATGTCTGTTCTTTTCATGAACCATACCTAGAGTCATTGCATGTGTTTTCTTCTCATGAACCATAGTTAGTGTCATTGCATGTGTGTTCTTTTCACAAACCACATAAGGATCCACCAGTGTAATTGCATGTGTGTTCTTCTAAACAAACCAAATAAGGATCCACCAGTATCATTGTATGTCTGTTCTTTTCATGAACCACACCCAGTATCATTGCATGCGTGTTCTTCTAAACAAACCACATAAGTCATTGCATGTCTATTCTTTTCAAACCACACCCAGTGTCATTGCATGTGTGTTCCTCTAGACAAACCACAGAAGGATCCATCGGTGTCATTGCATGTCTGTTCTTTTCATGAACCACATATGGATCTACCAGTTTCATTGGATGTGTGTTCTTCTCATGAACCACACATGGATCCACAGTGTCATTGCATGTCTGTTCTTTTCATGAACCACACCCAGTGTCATTGCATGTGTGTTCTTCTAAACAAACCACACATGGATCTACCTAGTGTGATTGCATGTCTGTTCTTTTCATGAACCACACATGGATCCACCAGTGTCATTGCATGTGTGTTCTTTTCATGGACCACGGCTAGAGTCATTGCATGTGTGTTCTTCTAAAGAAACCACACATGGATCCACCTAGTGTGATTGCATGTGTGTTCTTTTCACAAACCACACATCGATCCACCATTGTCATTGCATGTGTGTTCTTTTCATGAACCACAGCTAGAGTCATTGCATGTGTGTTCTTCTAAACAAACCACACATGGATCCACCCAGTGTGATTGCATGTCTGTTCTTTTCACAAACCACACATGGATCCACCAGTGTCATTGCATGTGTATTCTTTTCATGAACCACAGCTGGAGTCATTGCATGTGTGTTCTTTCCACAAACCACACATGGATCCACCTACTGTGATTGCATGTCTGTTATTTTCATGAACCATAGCTAGAGTCATTGCATGTGTTTTCTTCTCATGAACCATAGCTAGTGTCACTGCATGTCTGTTCTTTTCATGAACCACATATGGATCCACCAGTTTCATTGGATGTGTGTTCTTCTCATGAACCACACATGGATCCACCGGTGTCATTGCATATTTGTTCTTTTCATGAACCAGACCCAGTGTCAGTGCATGTGTGTTCTTCTAAACAAACCACACATGGATCTACCTAGTGGGACTGCATGTCTCTTCTTTTCATGAACCACACATGGATCCACCAGTGTCATTGCATGTGTGTTCTTTTCATGAACCACGGCTAGAGTCATTGCATGTGTGTTCTTCTAAAGAAACCACACATGGATCCGACTAGTGTGATTGCATGTCTGTTCTTTTCACAAACCACACATGGATCCACCATTGTCATTGCATGTGTGTTCTTTTCATGAACCACAGCTTGAGTCATTGCATGTGGGTTCTTCTAAAAAAACCACACATGGATCCACCCAGTGTGATTGCATGTCTGTTCTTTTCATAGACCACACATGGATCTACCAGTGTCATTGCATGTGTGATCTTTTCATGAACCACAGCTAGAGTCATTGCATGTGTGTTCTTCTAAACAAACCACACATGGATCCACCTAGTGTGATTGCATGTCTGTTCTTTTCATGAACCACACCCTTTGTCATTGCATGTGTATTCCTCTAGAAAAACCACATAAGGATCCACCAGTGTCATTGGATGTGTGTTCTTCTCATGAACCACACATGGATCCACCAAAGTGTCATTGCATGTCCTGTCTTTTCATGAACCACAGCTAGAGTCATTGCATGTTTGTTACTTCCAGAAACCACACATGGATCCACTAGTGTCATTGCATGTCTATTCTTTTCATGAACCACACCCAGTGTCATTGCATGTGTGTTCCTCTTGACAAACCACATATGGATCCACCAGTCATCGCATGTGTTTTCTTCTCATGAACCACAGCTAGTGTCATTGCCTGTCTGTTCTTTTCACAAACCACATAAGGATCCACCAGTGTCATTGCGTGTGTGTTCCTCTAGACAAACCACATAAGGATCCATCGGTGTCACTGCATGTCTGTTGTTTTCATGAACCACATATGGATCCACCAGTTTCATTGGATGTGTGTTCTTCTCATGAACCACACATGGATCCACCAGTTTCATTGCATGTCTGTTCTTTTCATGAACCACACCTAGTGTCATTGCATGTGTGTTCTTCTAAACAAACCACACATGGATCTACCTAGTGTGATTGCATGTCTATTCTTTTCATGAACCACACATGGATCCACCAGTGTCATTGCATGTGTGTTCTTTTCATGAACCACGGCTAGAGTCATTGCATGTGTGTTCTTCTAAAGAAACAACACATGGATCCACCTAGTGTGATTGCATGTCTGTTCTTTTCACAAACCCCACATGGATCCACCATTGTCATTGCATGTGTGTTCTTTTCATGAACCACATATGGATCCACCAGTGTCATTGCATGTCTGTTCTTTTCATGAACCACAGCTAGAGTCATTGCATGTGTGTTCTTCTCATGAACCACAGCTAGTGTCGTTACATGTCTGTTCTTTTCACAAACCACATAAGGATCCACTAGTGTCATTGCATGTGTGTTCTTCTAAACAAACCACATAAGGATCCACTAGTGTCATTGCATGTCTCTTCTTTTCATGAACCACACCCAGTTTCATTACATGCGTGTTCTTCTAAACAAACCACATAAGTCATTGCGTGTCTGTTCTTTTCATGAACCACACCTAGTATCATTGCATGTGTGTTCCTCTAGACAAAGCACATAAGGATCCACCGGTGTCACTCCATGTCTGTTCTTTTCATGAACCACATAAGGATCCACCAGTGTCTTTGGATGTGTGTTCTTCTCATGAACCACACATGGATCCAACAGTGTCATTGCATGTCTGTTCTTTTCATGAACCACACCTAGAGTCATTGCATGTGTGTTCTTCTAAACAAACCACACATGGATCCACCTAGTGTGATTGCATGTCTGTTCTTTTCACAAACCACACATGGATCCACCATTGTCATTGCATGTGTGTTCTTTTAATAAACCACAGCTAGAGTCATTGCATGTGTGTTCTTCTAAAAAAACCACACATGGATCCACCTAGTGTGATTGCATGTCTGTTCTTTTCACAAACCACACATGGATCCACCATTGTCATTGCATGTTTGTTCTTTTCATGAACCACAGCTAGAGTCATTGCATGTGGGTTCTTCTAAACAAACCACACATGGATCCACCTAGTGTGATTGCATGTCTGTTCTTTTCATAGACCACACATGGATCCACTAGTGTCATTGCATGTGTGATCTTTTCATGAACCACATCTAGAGTCATTGCATGTGTGTTCTTCTAAACAAACCACACATGGATCCACTTAGTGTGATTGCATGTCTGTTCTTTTCATGAACCACACCCTTTGTCATTGCATGTGTATTCCTCTAGAAAAACCACATAAGGATCCACCAGTGTCATTGGATGTGTGTTCTTCTCATGAACAACATATGGATCCACCAGTGTCATTGCATGTCTGTTCTTTTCATGAACCACAGCTAGAGTCAGTGCATGTTTGTTACTTCCAGAAACCACACATGGATCCACTAGTGTCATTGCATGTCTATTCTTTTCATGAACCACACCCAGTGTCATTGCATGTGTGTTCCTCTTGACAAACCACATATGGATCCACCAGTCTCATTGCATGTCTGTTCTTTTCATGAACCATACCTAGAGTCATTGCATGTGTTTTCTCTCATGAACCATAGCTAGTGTCATTGCATGTGTGTTCCTCTAGACAAACCACATAAGGATCCATCAGTGTCACTGCATGTCTGTTCTTTTCATGAACCACATATGGATCCACCAGTTTCATTGGATGTGTGTTCTTCTCATGAACCACACATGGATCCACATTGTCATTGCATGTTTGTTCTTTTCATGAACCACAACTAGAGTCTTTGCATGTGGGTTCTTCTAAACAAACCACACATGGATCCACCCAGTGTGATTGCATGTCTGTTCTTTTCATAGACCACACATGGATCCACCAGTGTCATTGCATGTGTGATCTTTTCATGAACCACATCTAGAGTCATTGCATGTGTGTTCTTCTAAACAAACCACACATGGATCCACTTAGTGTGATTGCATGTCTGTTCTTTTCATGAACCACACCCTTTGTCATTGCATGTGTATTCCTCTAGAAAAACCACATAAGGATCCACCAGTGTCATTGGATGTGTGTTCTTCTCATGAACCACACATGGATCCACCAGTGTCATTGCATGTCTGTTCTTTTCATGAACCACAGCTAGAGTCATTGCATGTTTGTTACTTCCAGAAACCACACATGGATCCACTAGTGTCATTGCATGTCTATTCTTTTCATGAACCACACCCAGTGTCATTGCATGTGTGTTCCTCTTGACAAACCACATATGGATCCACCAGTCTCATTGCATGTCTGTTCTTTTCATGAACCATAGCTACAGTCATCGCATGTGTTTTCTTCTCATGAACCACAACTAGTGTCATTGCCTGTCTGTTCTTTTCACAAACCACATAAGGATCCACCAGTGTCATTGCGTGTGTGTTCCTCTAGACAAACCACATAAGGATCCATCGGTGTCACTGCATGTCTGTTGTTTTCATGAACCACATATGGATCCACCAGTTTCATTGGATGTGTGTTCTTCTCATGAACCACACATGGATCCACCAGTTTCATTGCATGTCTGTTCTTTTCATGAACCACACCTAGTGTCATTGCATGTGTGTTCTTCTAAACAAACCACACATGGATCTACCTAGTGTGATTGCATGTCTATTCTTTTCATGAACCACACATGGATCCACCAGTGTCATTGCATGTGTGTTCTTTTCATGAACCACGGCTAGAGTCATTGCATGTGTGTTCTTCTAAAGAAACAACACATGGATCCACCTAGTGTGATTGCATGTCTGTTCTTTTCACAAACCCCACATGGATCCACCATTGTCATTGCATGTGTGTTCTTTTCATGAACCACATATGGATCCACCAGTGTCATTGCATGTCTGTTCTTTTCATGAACCACAGCTAGAGTCATTGCATGTGTGTTCTTCTCATGAACCACAGCTAGTGTCGTTACATGTCTGTTCTTTTCACAAACCACATAAGGATCCACTAGTGTCATTGCATGTGTGTTCTTCTAAACAAACCACATAAGGATCCACTAGTGTCATTGCATGTCTCTTCTTTTCATGAACCACACCCAGTTTCATTACATGCGTGTTCTTCTAAACAAACCACATAAGTCATTGCGTGTCTGTTCTTTTCATGAACCACACCTAGTATCATTGCATGTGTGTTCCTCTAGACAAAGCACATAAGGATCCACCGGTGTCACTCCATGTCTGTTCTTTTCATGAACCACATAAGGATCCACCAGTGTCTTTGGATGTGTGTTCTTCTCATGAACCACACATGGATCCAACAGTGTCATTGCATGTCTGTTCTTTTCATGAACCACACCTAGAGTCATTGCATGTGTGTTCTTCTAAACAAACCACACATGGATCCACCTAGTGTGATTGCATGTCTGTTCTTTTCACAAACCACACATGGATCCACCATTGTCATTGCATGTGTGTTCTTTTAATAAACCACAGCTAGAGTCATTGCATGTGTGTTCTTCTAAAAAAACCACACATGGATCCACCAGTGTCACTGCATGTCAGTTCTTGTCATGAACCACAGCCAGTGTCATTAGATGTATGTTCTTTTCACAAACCACATAAGGATCCACTAGTGTCATTGCATGTGTGTTCCTCTAGACAGACCACATAAGGATCCACCAGTGTCATTGGATGTGTGTTCTTCTCATGAACCACACATGGAACCACCAGTGTCATTGCATGTCTGTTCTTTTCATGAACCACACCCAGTGTAATTGCATGTTTGTTCCTCTAAACAAACCACATAAGGATCCACCAGTGTCATTGCATGTCTATTCTTTTTATTAACCACACATGGATCCACCAGTGTCATTGTATGTGTGTTCTTTTCATGAACCACAACTAGAGTCATTAAATGTGTGTTCTTCTAAACAAACCACACATGGATCCACCAAGTGAGATTGCATGTTTGTTCTTTTCACAGACCACACATGGATCCACCAGTGTCATTGCATTTGTGTTCTTTTCATAAACCACAGCTAGAGTCATTGCATGTGTGTTCTTCTAAACAAACCACACATGGATCCACCTAGTGCGATTGCATGTCTGTTCTTTTCATGAACCACACCCAGTGTCATTGCATGTGTGTTCCTCTAGACAAACCACATAAGGATCCACCAGTTTCATTGGATGTGTGTTCTTCTTATGAACCACACATGGATCCACCAGTGTCATTGCATGTCTATTCTTTTCATGAATCACAGCTAGAGTCATTGCATGTATGTTACTTCCATAAACCACACATGGATCCACCAGTGTCATTGCATGTTTGTTCTTTTCTGTATCCACACCTAGTGTCACTTCATGTGTGTTCTTCTAGACAAACCACATATGGATCCACTAGTGTCATTGCATGTCTGTTCTTTTCATGAACGACAGCTAGAGTCATTGGATGTGTGTTCTCTCATGAACCACAGCCAGTGTCATTTCATGTCTGTTCTTTTCACAAACCACATAAGGATCCACCAGTGTCATTGCATGTGTGTTCTTCTAAACAAACCACATAAGGATACACCAGTGTCATTGCATGTGTGTTCTTTTCATGAACCACACCCATTGTCATTGCATGTGTGTTCTTCTAAACAAACCACATAAGTCATTGCATGTCTGTTCTTTTCATGAACCACACCCAGTGTCATTGCATGTGTGTTCCTCTAGACAAACGACATAAGGATCCACCGATGTCACTGCATGTCAGTTCTTGTCATGAACCACAGCCGGTGTCATTCGATGTCTGATCCTTTCACAAACCACATAAGTATCCACTCGTGTCATTGCATGTGTGTTCCTCTAGACAGACCACATAAGGATACACCAGTGTCATTGGATGTGTGTTCTTCTCATGAACCACACATGGATCCACCAGTGTCATTGCATGTCTGTTCTTTTCATGAACCACACCCAGTGTAATTGCATGTCTGTTTCTCTAAACAAACCACATAAGGATCCACTAGTGTCATTGCATGTCAGTTCTTTTTATGAACCACACATGGATCCACTAGTGTCATTGCATGTGTGTTCTTTTCATGAACCACAGCTAGAGTCATTGCATGTGTGTTCTTTTAAACAAACCACACATGGATCCACCCAGTGTGATTGCATGTCTGTTCTTTTCATGAATCACAGCTACAGTCATTGCATGTCCGTTACTACCATAAACCACACATGGATCCACCAGTGTCATGGCATGTCCGTTCTTTTCATGAACCACACCTAGTGTCATTGCATGTGTGTTCCACTAGACAAACCACATATGGATCCACCAGTGTCATTGCATGTCTGTTCTTTTCACGAACCACAGGTAGAGTCCACCAGTGTCATTGGATGTGTGTTCTTCTCATGAACCACATCTAGAGTCATTGCATGTGTGTTCTTCTAAACAAACCACACATGGATCCACTTAGTGTGATTGCATGTCTGTTCTTTTCATGAATCACACCCTTTGTCACTGCATGTGTATTCCTCTAGAAAAACCACGTAAGGATCCACCAGTGTCATTGGATGTGTGTTCTTCTCATGAACAACATATGGATCCACCAGTGTCATTGCATGTTTGTTCTTTTCATGAACCACAGCTAGAGTCAGTGCATGTTTGTTACTTCCAGAAACCACACATGGATCCACTAGTGTCATTGCATGTCTATTCTTTTCATGAACCACACTCAGTGTCATTGCATGTGTGTTCCTCTTGACAACCACATATGGATCCACCAGTCTCATTGCATGTCTGTTCTTTTCATGAACCATAGCTAGAGTCATTGCATGTGTTTTTTTCTAATGAACCACAGCTAGTGTCATTGCATGTCTGTTCTTTTCACAAACCACATAAGGATCCACCAGTGTCATTGCATGTGTGTTCCTCTAGACAAACCACATAAGGATCCATCAGTGTCACTGCATGTCTGTTCTTTTCATGAACCACATATGGATCCACCAGTTTCATTGGATGTGTGTTCTTCTCATGAACCACACATGGATCCACAAGTGTCATTGCATGTCTGTTCTTTTCATGAACCACACCCAGTGTCATTGCATGTGTGTTCTTCTAAACAAACCACACATGGATCGACCTAGTGTGACTGCATGTCTCTTCTTTTCATGAACCACACATGGATCCACCAGTGTCATTGCATGTGTGTTCTTTTCATGAACCACGGCTCGAGTCATTGCATGTGTGTTCTTCTAAAGAAACCACAAATGGATCCACCTAGTGTGATTGCATGTCTGTTCTTTTCACAAACCACACATGGATCCACATTGTCATTGCATGTTTGTTCTTTTCATGAACCACAACTAGAGTCATTGCATGTGGGTTCTTCTAAACAAACCACACATGGATCCACCCAGTGTGATTGCATGTCTGCTCTTTTCATAGACCACACATGGATCCACCAGTGTCATTGCATGTGTGATCTTTTCATGAACCACATCTAGAGTCATTGCATGTGTGTTCTTCTAAACAAACCACACATGGATCCACTTAGTGTGATTGCATGTCTGTTCTTTTCATGAACCACACCCTTTGTCATTGCATGTGTATTCCTCTAGAAAAACCACATAAGGATCCACCAGTGTCATTGGATGTGTGTTCTTCTCATGAACCACATATGGATCCACCAGTGTCACTGCATGTCTGTTCTTTTCATGAACCACAGCTAGAGTCATTGCATGTTTGTTACTTCCAGAAACCACACATGGATCCACTAGTGTCATTGCATGTCTATTCTTTTCATGAACCACACCCAGTGTCAATGCATGTGTGTTCCTCTTGACAAACCACATATGGATCCACCAGTCTCATTGCATGTCTGTTCTTTTCATGAACCATAGCTAGAGTCATATCATGTGTTTTCTTCTCATGAACCACAACTAGTGTCATTGCATGTCTGTTCTTTTCACAAACCACATAAGGATCCACCAGTGTCATTGCATGTGTGTTCCTCTAGACAAACCACATAAGGATCCATCGGTGTCACTGCATGTCTGTTGTTTTCATGAACCACATATGGATCCACCAGTTTCATTGGATGTGTGTTCTTCTCATGAACCACACATGGATCCACCAGTTTCATTGCATGTCTGTTCTTTTCATGAACCACACCTAGTGTCATTGCATGTGTGTACTTCTAAACAAACCACACATGGATCTACCTAGTGTGATTGCATGTCTGTTCTTTTCATGAACCACACATGGATCCACCAGTGTCATTGCATGTGTGTTCTTTTCATGAACCACGGCTCGAGTCATTGCATGTGTGTTCTTCTAAAGAAACAACACATGGATCCACCTAGTGTGATTGCATGTCTGTTCTTTTCACAAACCCCACATGGATCCACCATTGTCATTGCATGTGTGTTCTTTTCATGAACCACAACTAGAGTCATTGCATGTGTGTTCTTCTAAACAAACCACACATGGATCCACCCAGTGTGATTGCATGTCTGTTCTTTTCACAAACCACACATGGATCCACCAGTGTCATTGCATGTGTGTTCTTTTCATGAACCACAGCTGGAGTAATTGCATGTGTGTTCTTTCCACAAACCACACATGGATCCACCTAGTGTGATTACATGTCTGTTCTTTTCACAAACCCCACATGGATCCACTAGTGTCACTGCATGTCAGTTATTATCATGAACCACAGCCAGTGTCATTGAATGTCTGTTCTTTTCACAAACCACATAAGGATCCACTAGTGTCATTGCATGTGTGTTCCTCTAGACAGACCACATAAGGATCCACCAGTGTCATTGGATGTGTGTTCTTCTCATGAACCACACATGGATCCACCAGTGTCATTGCATGTCTGTTCTTTTCATGAACCACACCCAGTGTAATTGCATGTCTGTTCCTCTAAACAAACCACATAAGGATCCACCAGTGTCATTGCATGTCTATTCTTTTTATTAACCACACATGGATCCACCAGTGTCATTGTATGTGTGTTCTTTTCATGAACCACAGCTAGAGTCATTGCATGTGTGTTCTTCTAAACAAACCACACATGGATCCACCAAGTGAGATTGCATGTTTGTTGTTTTCACAGACCACACATGGATCCACCAGTGTCATTGCATTTGTGTTCTTTTCATAAACCACAACTAGAGTCATTGCATGTGTGTTCTTCTAAACAAACCACACATGGATCCACCTAGTGCGATTGCATGTCTGTTCTTTTCATGAACCACACCCAGTGTCATTGCATGTGTGTTCCTCTAGAGAAACCACATAAGGATCCACCAGTTTCATTGGATGTGTGTTCTTCTTATGAACCACACATGGATCCACCAGTGTCATTGCATGTCTATTCTTTTCATGAATCACAGCTAGAGTTATTGCATGTATGTTACTTCCATAAACCACACATGGATCCACCAGTGTCATTGCATGTTTGTTCTTTTCTGTATCCACACCTAGTGTCACTTCATGTGTGTTCTTCTAGACATACCACATATGGATCCACTAGTGTCATTGCATGTCTGTTCTTTTCATGAACGACAGCTAGAGTCATTGGATGTGTGTTCTCTCATGAACCACAGCCAGTGTCATTTCATGTCTGTTCTTTTCACAAACCACATAAGGATCCACCAGTGTCATTGCATGTGTGTTCTTCTAAACAAACCACATAAGGATCCACCAGTGTCATTGCATGTGTGTTCTTTTCATGAACCACACCCAGTGTCATTGCATGTGTGTTCTTCTAAACAAACCACATAAGTCATTGCATGTCTGTTCTTTTCATGAACCACACCCAGTGTCATTGCATGTGTGTTCCTCTAGACAAACGACATAAGGATCCGCCGATGTCACTGCATGTCAGTTCTTGTCATGAACCACGACCGGTGTCATTGGATGTCTGATCCTTTCACAAACCACATAAGGATCCACTCGTGTCATTGCATGTGTGTTCCTCTAGACAGACCACATAAGGATACACCAGTGTCATTGGATGTGTGTTCTTCTCATGAACCACACATGGATCCACCAGTGTCATTGCATGTCTGTTCTTTTCATGAACCACACCCAGTGTAATTGCATGTCTGTTTATCTAAACAAACCACATAAGGATCCACTAGTGTCATTGCATGTCAGTTCTTTTTATGAACCACACATGGATCCACTAGTGTCATTGCATGTCACATCCCAAGATTTTCCAAATCTTGAAATGTGAAAAATAAAATAAACAAAATAAATTTTTGTTGAAAATCAGGGTGAAAAGAAACTTTTGTTTCTAAAAGGAAACTGAAATCCCATCTTGAACAAACTTTGGTAGAAGTTTGAATTCAACAAAAATCCAAATCAAGGGAAATGCATTCCTCAATGAATGTATCTGGAAATTTGAACACTTGGAACATAAATCCAAATCCCTAAACCCTAATGGAAGGAAATCATTTCCAAAGTATCTCCAAATCTATGGATTTGATCCATACCAATTTTGATCAACAAATAATCACAAAGGATCAAGAAAAGACCATAGAGATTGGTTTCACTTAGTTTGGAACCATAGACAAAATCTTATGAATATAATAAGATAAGGAAATTGAATTTCCAAAGCCAATAAAGCCCTTACCAGAACCCATACATTTTGGTGAACAAATAATCCTAAAGGGATTTATAAAAATAAACATTTGATAAAGAAAAATAAAATGTTTTGGAGTTACTATTTTGGATCTTTTTATAAAAGGTTTTGGTTTTCAAAATAAAAAGAAATGTTTTAAATAAAGATTATTTTATAAAGCCAAATTAAACTTTGGCCAAGTTTCTTTTAAACAAAAAGTTTTGCTTTGATTTAAAATGAGTAAAGGTTTATTTAAATAAAATAATAAGGATTTAAATATCCAATTTTATTTAAGTAAAGGCTTTTCCCATTTTAAATGAACACTAAAACTTATTTGTTTATTTTAAATAAGTTTTCCAAAGTATTTTGTTTTCTCAAATAAAACCTTTTGAAGTGATTTGGTTTTTGTTCTTGATTTCAAAATAAAGTTTTTAAATAAACAAATCCTATTTTGTTTTTATCTAAGGTCCATTATATTTATTTATTAATGGAACCAAAAACAAAAGGTTATTTTGTTTTAAACAAGTTTTCCAAATATCTTTTATTTTCAAATAAAACCTTCTGTTTTGGTTTTTGAAAATATTTGGTTTTTAAATGGAGATTTTATTAAATCAAACCCTATTTTATTAAATAACTAAAGATACATTTTATTTAATTATTAAATGGATCCTAAAAAGAATAAAAATATTAAAGTATTTTGAGATTTGGATTATGTTAATAAACAGAACCAAATTCAAAGTTCAAAGTTGAGTGATTGTTTGAATTGTTTGAATGGTTTGATTGCTTGAGAAATTGATTGAAATTCAAAACAGAAAAAGAATTAGAAAAAGAAAAAGATTTAGACAGAAAAAAATAGAGCAACCCACTAAGGCCCAGCATCAGCCCACCTAGCCCACCTCTCTTTTCCCTCAGAAAACTTTTGGCACCAAATAGTTAACCCACACAGAGAGTGACAGACCGGACCCACTTCTCCCTCTCACTCACTCGCTGACGAGATGACCCCACCTCCTCTTATTTTGCCCTTAACCATTTTTCTTCACCGCGAAAGGAACCCGCTAAGCAGATGACAAGTGGACCCCGTTCCCTCATCCTTTCCCACTGACCGGTGGACCCCATTCCTACTGTTCATCGTCGTTCCCACCGCGACCGATTCTTCCTCCTCTCGCCGGCCGTTTTCTGCTTTGATTCCGCCGAATAAATTCGCGTTAACGCCGCGATAATTCCTCGCAGCGACCACAGCTACTTAAACGCCTCCCTCTCCTCTCCCTTTTCCCCCAGACGCCTCACCCTAGCGTGCCCCAGGCCCAATTCTCTCAGACTGCCGCTGTCTCCGGCGAGCTCATGAGCGATTCCGCCACCGACGTTACCCCGAGCCTCCTCGACCATACTCACGAAGTTCGCCAGACCGAGCACCGCTCAGGGCCTCAGCTCTCCCGCGGGTGACCTACAACCTCGACTACGACCACGTCTGAGCAGCGCCACCGTCGGCCTCGACTCCGGCAAGCTTCCCCGCGCGGTCCTAAACGACGCCAACAACGACGACCACCGTCGCCACCGTCTTCTTCCTCTCCGACGAAGCCCACAGGTAGTTTCCGGCCGCCCCTCTACCTCTCGTTCACGCACACGACTCTGTCTCGACCCTGTGAATCTAACCGCGTCATCATTTTGTCTCGAGGTGATCCACAGCACCGTCTCCGACCGTGGACAGAGCCACCCGACGCTGTTCTCTACTCCGGCGAGCAATTACGCCTGCCCCCGAGCGCCCCTCGCCCGACCAACACCTCCCCGAGCATCGCCGTGACCCCCCTGAGCCCGGTGAGCATCTCCTTCTTCTCCCTCGCTACCTGCATCGACGGCAACGTCATCGACCGACCGCTCCGCCGCCGCTAGCCACCACAGCGCCGCCCACCTTAGGTCAAACTCACCAGAACCGTTCGATCTAGATCTGGCGCTCCCGATTAGTTCACTTAAGCCGCGAAGAGGTACGCGCCCTGTGCCATGAGATCTAACTAGATCCTGCGGTCCGCAGCACGCGATCCAGACGAACCGGTACGGGCGAATAAGATTATGACGCGTGGCACCAGGTGATCTGAATTAGAATTTGAAAACAGAATTTCTTGCAAACTTCAAACCCTTGTATCTTTGAATCCACTTGTCCAAAAATTACAAATTTTATGTCGTTGGATTCAAGAGAACAAGAACTAACCAACCCTACCCTTAGTTTAGCAAATAGTATCTGTTAACTTGTTTAACTTTGCAGATTCTTTTGTGTGCTTGCTAACATTAGAAAAATTGTTTAAAAATGATTTTTGAGATCAAACCCTTGCCAATAAGTTTGTTGTGACCTTACTGACCCTAGGAACCAACCTATGTTTTGGAAAATGAATTTGGATAGGTTTAGAATGGATTAATTAGTTTAGTCCATTTCTAGCCAAACAAAACTATTGTTTTGTTTATGAGAATGTTTTTGTAAAGAAAACTTTGAGAAAATGATTTAGACCAAACCTACTGACCCAAACACCAAGATTTGCAATAGCAACTCATTTGGTGAACCCTATAGGTTAGTGCCTTAGTAAAAATATTTCTACACCACATAGAATGATACTTTGTTTTGCAAATGGTTTTATAGTGAAACCTTTTGCAAATGACTTAGACACTTCACAAAATGACCAATAGGTGTGCCCAAATGTCTATGACCCATTAGGAACCCCTTTTTCAAACAAAACAAGGCTTGGCATGCTTGCATGCATTACTTTAACTTTGCCACTTTGGTAAATGACCATTTTGGATCTTACAAAGTTTAGGAATCTAATAGAGACCCTCTTTGCAAATGACTTTGCCATTTTTGTAAATGACCAAATTGGAACTTACAAAGTTAGAAGCCTAGTGAAGACCATCCTTACAATAGAACCAACCTTTGCATGCTTATGCATGACTTAGATCCCATTACTTTGTGTGTGTGAAAAATTGTTTGTTTGACTTTAGTTTGGAATGTGAAATTGAATTTGTGTTTGCTTGATTGGTAGATTGAGTTTGTGCCTTGCTTGATTGAATTGTAGTGACTTGAAGAGTGTGATTGTTGCAAGGACAAGGAGTGAACCTATATCCTCTACCAAAAAGCCAAGTGATACTTCATATCTTATGTCCCATTATTTTCACTATGCATTAGTGTTTTTGCTACGTAAAACTTGCATGGTTTTTATTTTGCTAAAGTATAGACCTTGCTATAGTAGCACCTAGTAGAATGAAACCTTAGTGGAAATCTTCCTAAGTTAGGATTCCTATTACTATCAAGCTTAGCCTAGCTAATAGAAAACTTGGGTGGAATATATTCACACTATGGAAAAATATTCTAAGTCTAAGGACTTGTGTTTTATTTAACAAAACAACTAAGTTAATGAATCTCCTGGGTGGAATGGGACTTGCTTGGTGGTTTTTGGTTGAGTGGTTCACAAGGCCCATGTTTATGGTTTACCTTAGTGTATCTCACTTGTGGATGGCCACTCAGGAAACAAAGAGATTTGAGATGTCAAATGTTGAGAAGCTTCAAGTGCAACCACTTGGCAATATGGGCTCTGCCATGATCATATAGGTTGCAAGAACTTAGCCATATGGACAGTGGGTGGTAGTGTTTGATATGTTGGAACGCGTCCATGATGGTCTAAGGAAAAGCTTCTGAAAGATCTTGTCTTGGGAAACCAAGTCTTCTGGGGAAAGTGCACCACCTCTGCAGAGTGTAAAATCTAAGTACTTAGCCATGTCCCTGGTAAAGGACAATTTGAGCATCAAGACATGGAAGCAATCAAGAATCTCATCATTCCAATTTCTAAATTAAAACTTGTGGGTGAACAAGGGTTGTGTGAATTCCTCAATCTTTGATGGAGAGATGGCTTGGTACAAGGATCTTGAAATCTTAGATTGGGAAAAAATGATTTTGCCAAGCACTTCAGTCATTGATTGGTAGATGCCTCGAGAAGGATCTTCAGTCTTTGATTGGTAGATGCCTTGGGAAAGTTTTTGCAATAATTTTTGCCAAGCACTTCAGTCATTGATTGGTAGATTCCTCGGGAAGGATCTTCAGTCTTTGATTGGTAGATGCCTTGGGAAAGTTTTTTCCAAACAAAAACTTAGTATTTTCAAAATGATAGGGAAAAATCTATTTTGAGCAATGCAAGCCTCAACTCCACTTAGCCAAATGCATATAGATGTTAGACTCCACTATACTACCAAAGTATCACTTGCCAATACAATTCAAATGTATTGACCTTTGTGGCTGTAACTTGTAATTTTGTAGGTTTGGTTGATTTTAGTGAAGATTGATTGATTAGGATTACAAAGTCTACAACCAACATCTACCTGTGGCACTTTGAAGATGAAGGACCCATGACTATAGTTATTCCGCTGCAATGTAATGTAATAGCCTAATGAGCTATGTATTGATGTAATAAAATTATGTTATTCCTGGTTATAAAGTGGTATTATGACCTTTGTTTCTTTATATTACATCTTAACTGTGGATGCTAGCTAATGATCCAGGGACTAGCATTGTAAACACAGGGGACTCAATCTTATTAAAGGTTGGGGACCTTACATTGCATGTGTGTTCTTTTCATGAACCATAGCTAGAGTCATTGCATGTGTGTTCTTCTAAACAAACCACACATGGATCCACCCAGTGTGATTCCATGTCTGTTCCTTTCATGAATCACAGCTAGAGTCATTGCATGTCCGTTACTACCATAAACCACACATGGATCCACCAGTGTCATTGCATGTCCGTTCTTTTCATGAACCACACCTAGTGTCATTGCATGTGTGTTCCTCTAGACAAACCACATATGGATCCACCAGTGTCATTGCATGTCTGTTCTTTTCACGAACCACAGGTAGAGTCCACCAGTGTCATTGGATGTGTGTTCTTCTCACGAACCACATCTAGAGTCATTGCATGTGTGTTCTTCTAAACAAACCACACATGGATCCACCCAGTGTGATTGCATGTCTGTTCTTTTCACAGACCACACATGGATCCACCAGTGTCATTGCATGTGTGTTATTTTCATGAACCACAGCTAGTCATTGCATGTCTATTCTTTTCATGAACCACACATGGATCACCAGTATCATTGTATGTGTGTTATTTTCATGAACCACACATGGATCACCAGTATCATTGTATGTGTGTTATTTTCATGAACCACAGCTAGAGCCATTGCATGTGTGTTCTTCTAAACAAACCACACATGGATCCACGTAGTGTGATTGCATGTCTGTTCTTTTCATGAACCACACCCAATGTCATTGCATGTGTGTTCCTCTAGACAAACCACATAAGGATCCACCAGTGTCATTGGATGTGTGTTCTTCTCATGAACCACACATGGATCCACCAGTGTCATTTCATGTCTGTTCTTTTCATGAATCACAGTTAGAGTCATTGCATGCTTGTTACTTCCATAAACCACACATGGATCCACCAGTGTCATTGCATCTCTGTTCTTTTCATGATCCACGCCCAGTGTCATTGCATGTGTGTTCCTCTAGACAAGCCACATATGGATCCACCAGTGTCATTCCATGTCTATTCTTTTCATGAACCACAGCTAGAGTCATTGCACGTGTGTTCTTCTCATGAACCACAACCAGTGTCATTGCATGTGTGTTCTTTTCACAATCCACATAAGGATCCACCAGTGTCATTGCATGTGTGTTCTTCTAAATAAACGACATAAGGATCCACTAGTGTCATTGCATGTGTGTTCTTTTCATGAACCACACCCAGTGTCATAGCATGTGTGTTCTTCTAAACAAACCACATAAGTCATTACATATCTTTTCTTTTCATGAACCACACCCAGTGTCATTGCATGTGTGTTCCTCTAGACAAACCACATAAGGATCCACCGGTGTCACTGCATGTCTGTTCTTTTCATGAACCACACATGGATCCACCAGTGTCATTGCATGTCTGTTTTTTCATGAATCACAGCTAGAGTCATTGCAGGTCTGTTACTTCCATAAACCACACATGGATCCACCTGTGTCACTGCATGTCTATTCTTTTCATGAATCACACCTAGAGTTATTGCATGTCTGTTAATTCCATAAACCAGACATGGATCCACCAGTGTCATTGCATGTGTGTTCTTTTCATGAACCACACCCAGTGTCATTGCATGTCTGTTCCTCTAAACAAACCACATAAGGATCCACCAGTGTCATTGCATGTCTGTTCTTTTCATGAACCACACCCAGTGTCATTGCATGTGTGTTCTTCTAAACAAACCACATAAGTCATTGCATGTGTGTTCTTTTCATGAACCACACCCGGTGTCATTGCATATGTGTTCCTCTAGACAAACCACATAAGGATCCACCGGTGTCATTGCATGTCTGTTCTTTTCATGAACCACATAAGGATCCACCGGTGTCATTGGATGTGTGTTCTTCTCATGAACCACACATGGATCTACCAGTGTCATTGCATGTATGTTCTTTTCATGTATCACAGCTAGAGTCATTGCATGTCTCTTACTTCCATAAACCACACATGGATCCACCGGTGTCATTGCATTTCTATTCTTTTCATGAACCGCACCCAGTGTCATCGCATGTCTATTCCTCTAAACAAACCACATAAGGATCCACCAGTGTCATTGCATGTCTGTTCTTTTCATGAACCACACATACATCCACAAGTGTCATTGCGTGTGTGTTCTTTTCATGAACCACAGCTAGAGTCATTGCATGTGTGTTCTTCTAAACAAAGCACACATGGATCCACCCAATGTGATTGGATGTGTGTTCTTCTCATGAACCACACATGGATCCACCAGTGTCATTGCATGTCTGTTCTTTTCATGAACCACACCAAGTGTCATTGCATGTCTGTTCTTTTCATGAACCACACCCAGTGTCATTGCATGTGTGTTCCTCTAGACAAACCACATAAGAATCCACCGAGGTCACTTCATGTCTGTTCTTTTCATGAACCATATAAGGATCCACTAGTGTCATTGGATGTGTGTTCTTCTCATGAACCACACATGGCTCCACCAGTGTCATTGCATGTCTATTCTTTTCATGAATCACAGCTAGAGCCATTGCATGTCTATTACTTCCATAAACCACACATGGATCCACCAGTGTCATTGCATGTTTGTTCTTTTCATGAACCACACCGAGTGTCATTGCATGTATGTTCCTCTAGACAAACCACATATGGATCCACCAGTGTCATTGCATGTCTGTTCTTTTCATGAACCACAGCTAGAGTCCACCAGTGTCATTGGATGTGTGTTCTTCTCATGAACCACACATGGATCCACGAGTGTCATTGCATGTCTGTTCTTTTCATGAATCACAACTAGAGTCATTGCATGTCTGTTACTTCCATAAACCACATATGGATCCACCTAGTGTGATTGCATGTCTGTTCTTTTCACAAACCACACATGGATACACCAGTGTCATTGCATGGGTGGCCGTTAGACCGAGTCTTCTAGAAGGCACGCCCTAACACAGTTGTTCTGCTTGACGATTGTTACATACCGTTTGATCGGGGCGCTTGGACGATTGGGATGGTATTCGTGAGAGCGATCCGCGAGTAGGTTGTTCTGCGACATGATTGGCCATGCCTGCTCTAGACAAACTGGCAACACCGGGCGCTCCCCTGTTGCGAGTGTCACGTCTCACGAGTTCAGTGGGCCACATCATAGTGTCACGTCCCCATTGCTTCTCTTCCTCCCCGTACTTCTATTCCTTCCCCTCGAAGCCACTTTCCCCACTTCACTCCCATCCCGCCGTAGCCGCAAGCCGATGGTGCCTCCATCCCAATCCCCTCTCGGGCAGCCACCCCCTCCCCTCTTGCCATGGGTTCAAGGGAGACAGCAAGGAAACGCGTCATGACGACAGGGACGATGATTTCGGTGTGAGTCGTCTCATCTCTATTTCTATCATCTGTGTCCAGTTATGTATTTTTTGAGCTAGATCTAATCTGTTTACTCATGCGCGTATGTTGTGTTAGGCCAACCAGACGATGTATGACTCTGACTATCACGGTTTAGCGGATGAAGACAGTCCTCTGCTGTGTAAAGATGGATATGTGCCCGCTAAATTTGTAGCGTTCGAAGGACGAAACGCAGGCAGGAGGTTTCTACGGTGTCAAGGACATCGTGCAATGATGCAAGGCGGAAGTTGCGGTGTTGTCTGATGACCCACAAGTATAGGGGGTGTATCGCAGTATTTTCGAGGGAAATGAAACCCAATGTATTGATTCGACACAAGGGGAGCCAAAGAATATTTATAAGCCTTAACAACTGAGTTGTCAATTCAGCTGCACCTAGAAACAATCTTGCTCACAGCAGTTTATCAGTAGCAATAGTTTTGTAGTAGGAATAGTAAAGTAGCAGCAGTAGTAAAGCAAAGACAGTAGTAACAAAAGCAGTAAACAGTGGGATTCGAGTGCGGTAGGCATAGGGATGGATGGACGGGCATTGCATGGACAAGACAATTCACATAACAATTAGAACACAGGGCAATTGCAGATAAATAAGATAAAGCATCCAAGTACTAGACAATCCTAGGCATGTGTTTCATATATAGTCATACGTGCTCGCAATGAGAACTTGCACAACATCTTTTGTCCTGCCAGCCCGTTTGCAGCGGGGCCTCTAGGGAACTACTGGCAATTAAGGTGCTCCTTTTAATAGAGCACCGGAGCAAAGCATTAACACTCCGTGAACACATGTGATCCTCACATCAAAGCCATTCCCTTCCGGTTATCCCGATTTCTGTCACTTCGGGGCCATAGGTTCCGGACAACAACGTGTGTATACAACTTGTAGATAAGACCAGAAACAATACTATCATAATGAATCAATAACATGTTCAGATCTGAAATCATTGCACTCGGGCCCTAGTGACAAGCATTAAGCACAACAAGTCACAACAAAGTCATAAAGCACTAATAAAAGATACTAGGCACCATGCCCTAACAATCTGATGCCATTACATGAACGATCTCATCCAATCCCTACCATCCCCATAGCCTACAGCGGGGGATTACTCACTCATAGATGGGGGAAACATGGATGGTCGATGGAGAAGCGATGGTGATGATGATGGCGGTGATCTCCTCCAATTCCCCGTCCCGGCAGGGTACCAGAACGGAGTTTCTAGTGCTGTTTCGTGGAATCTGGTGGTGGCGGCAGAGCGGAACTCCTTCTGGAAAAACGTCGACCCCCCAGAGTTTTTAGGTCAGAAGGCTTCTTATAGGCGAAGAGGGAGACCGAGGGGGTGCCTGGGGCCACCACACCATGCCCTAGCGCGGCCAGGCCCAGCCCGCGCCTGGGGGGTGTGGCCAACCCCTGGCCCTCCTCTGTCTCGTATTCTGGCTCCTGGAGTCTTCTGGAAAAATAGGCACTTTGGCTTTTGTCCTGTCCAATTCCGAGAATATTCATTTTCTGACTTTCCTGGAACGAAAAACAGCTGAAAATAGGCAGCTGGCATTGTGGCTCTTGTTAATAGGTTAGTCCAAGAAATCATATGAAAAGTACTCCAAAGTGTGGACAAAACACAAGAAAGTGGATAAAACCAAGAATGGAGCATCAAAAATTATAGATACATTTGCAAAGTATCATTGTCAAATGGGTAGATCTAGAGTGGCACAAATCGATGCAGAAAATGCTGGACAAACTATGGGAAATGACTGTTGAGTTGAAAGAATCTGTATTCAGCTCACTTCTTGAAAGTGTTGAGATGAAGCTATGGGAACCAGTTGACACGACCAAGCAAAAGCGAGATCTTAGGTGGATGCAAGACAAGGTTAGCAAAGTCGAGAAGGAGAGGGACGCGGCGTTAGCCCTGAAGGCTAAAGCAGAGCAAAAACAGACTCAAGCAAGGAATGATCTCCACTAGGCCAAAGTCCTACAGTTCACAACTACGAGTATTAACAAGTGCATGAGGAAAAATGCAGAGAAACAATTGAAGCTGTGCAAGGAAGATGCTAAAAGGAAGGAGCAGACGATTCGATCCTTGCTCTCGCAGGAAGATGCGCATCGGGCTAAGATTAGGAAGATCAAGGAGATGTGTGATAACTAGTTCTATTTAGCTTAAGATCCGTGCCTTTTTAAGTTGTAATAGTTGTACTTGTTGACCTAGCGGTCTGAACTATTGGTCCCGGAGTCCAGGGAGGAAAAAATTGCTCTCCTGTTAGTCTGACCCTGCATTACTTCTTTTGTCGGACCAATGCCCCTTGGATATTCCACTTGTCGCTTTGTCTTCCTTGTGTACAAATAGGAGGCGCCACAGCGCGTCGCTTCGTCGTCCATCCCCTCGTTCTCTCCAATCTCCACCGCGTCGTTGCTTTGTCGTCCATCCCCTCGCTCCCTCTCCAATCTCCACCCTGCCGCCATGGAGATGCCCTCGCTGAACTTATACGAGGTGGTGATGTTTGCGCACTTTGACATCCTCACGCTGCCGGCCGAGACGGTGCCCCACGGATGGCGCATCAGCCATGCGGGGGTGCCGACGGCTCCGCTCCCTGGCCGAGCCGAGATGGAGAGCGAAATCGCGGCGCGCCACAACCAGCTGCCCGCGTGGAAGAGGGCGCTACCCCGGTACGCGGCGGCCAGCCCGTACTGGCCAGTGCTGTTCAAGAAGGAGCGGAAGGCCAAGATTGGCAATCGCATCGTTGACGGGCGCGTGGTGCACCGGGATCTCCGCAACCGAGAAGGGCGGGAGAGGTTCTGGTCCGTCCCTGGATGGACCAAGTACACCGTCATCGCCGCCGCTCGCTGCGAAGAGGTGCTCCGTCTCGCGAACAATGCAGAAATCGTGGAGGTTCCGTCCGACAGCGACGAGGAAGCCGACGGCTCGGAGGATAGTGGCAGCAGAAGTGAAATTGTTGACTAGTGGTTGAATTAATGTAGAATGTGAAATCACACCTTTGTTTAGAACAATTTGTGGTTGAAGTAATGAAATGCCTCGATTTAGATCTCTGTCTCGATTAATTTGTGGAAGAATTTGTGATTTAGATCAATTTCTGCCTTGATTTAGATCTCTGTCCCGGATTGGGAACGTTACCGTGGACCAAAGACACCTTTTCTACTAGTGTATTCTGACATTGGTGGTTTGTTTAAACGTAATCTACGTGGATTGTGCCACATGCAAATGGCACAACCACAATTTATAAAGTGGAAGCACATACACCCGGTTACTAGAGATCCGGGAGCTTCGCCAGATGCAGGGGATGCATGAGCAGAGAGGCGGTGAGATAGACGGGCTCAAGATTAGGCCAGAAAGGGGTACCGATTTCCTCCTCATCTGGGCATTATCGGTGAGAACATTGTTGTTTACGTTGCCACGTCATTGTGCAGCATCTGAAATAAGTTGCTGCTTCGTGGAGTGTGGCAGCTTAAATAATTTATTTCTGTGCCACTTACATCTCGTCGTATTTGGAGACCTCCTGCCCCTCAGCAATCGTGGAACCGGTTCTACGTGTTTTCAGATAGCAGTGGCACAATCATAGTTTCGGATTCAACTACTGACTCGGGCGTTTCCAAACCCTAAGTCGTGGTACATTTTACTCAGCGAACATGGGTAGATTGTTTCGCCCAGCAACGTGACACACATAGAGCTCCAGAATTTAACAGAATTACATAGTATATAGGTTCAAGTTCAACACATTACTATGCATCTTCATTGCCAGCAGCCTTCTTCCGCAGCCTGGGTGCCAAGCCTTCACGTCCCCTGGCTTCTTCATTTCCTGCATTCTTCCTCTTCCTCGGTGCCAATTTTCTTAGCTTCACGTACTCTGCATCGTCGGGACAATGGGCACCAGAATCGTGTCCAGCATCATCTTTCCACTCGTTTTTAATTTCTTCGGGCAGCAAAATGACTGACCCGACAGTCATGTTTCTAACCTTGCGGCGCTTCCTGTCAAAGAAACACGACTATTGCATAACTGCCCAATATCTACAGAGTAAATAAAACAAAAGTTACAATTCAGCACAAACATGCGAACCCCAAGAGACCTTTGCTTACCAGGAGCTAATTGGATTCGAGCAACCACCCTGTCCAAGAATAGAAGGGAGACTCCCAGTTGCAGCAGCTTCCACATCCAGTACATCACATTTTAGCTCAAACATGGCAGCTGAAGCATACCTTTTCATCAATCCAATTAGCTGACTGTCACACGTTAGAGGAACCATGATGCCACGTTCATCCATGAAGCTGAACTTTGCAGTCTACTTTGTCCATAATTCATCATGATTACGCAGAGCAGCAACCATACCAGATATAGTGCAGATCTACGTAGGCGCTTCTTCCATCGTGAAACAATGGTGTCCATACCACTTTCCCGTAGAGTCGTACCTGTAGAGGACTATCGTAACCAGGTAAGGGGGTCCGCGGATATCCCACTTGACAGAAAACTGTGGACAAAATATGTTTGTCAGCATTGGACTAACAAACAATTTGAGGTTCAGTAGCCAGCTAATAGTTATAATTAGTGCTAATATCAAAGAGAAGGGTAGCTCACCCGCTTGTAGCCAGAACTTCTTCTTCCTTGATAGTAGGATATGCCATACTCCGAACTGCTCAGCTCGTCAGCGACAGAGGCGGGCTAGAGCCTCGCAACGGCGGCTACGGCATGCACCATTGGAGCTCGGGATAAGCGACTAGGCGCAACAACTTGGTGCCGGAAGTCAAATGTCCGAAGGGATCGTCCTGCCTGGAGGGTGGATTCCGACGCCGCCGGTGCTAGGGGAAAGGTGGGAATGGATTTGTGAAATTGGTCAACGCATCCAATCCACTTAGCTACTCGATTTTCCTAAGAGGTTGCCGCGTTGGCGCTCGCGTCACGGACTGATGACTGACATGGGGGTCCCGACCGTCTACTTCACGGGGAAGTTGATACATTGCAAATGTATCTATAATTTTTGATGTTCCATGCTTGGTTTTATCCACTTTCTTGTGTTTTGTCCATACTTTGGAGTATTTTTCATATGATTTCTTGGACTAAACTATTAACAAGAGCCATAGTGCCAGCTGACTGTTTTCTGCTGTTTTTGGTTCCAGGAAAGTCAGAAAATGAATATTCTCGGAATTGGACGGGACAAAAGCCAAAGTGCCTATTTTTCCGGAAGTCATAAGATGCCAGAATACGAGACGGAGATGGGCTGGGGGCCGGCCACACCACCTGGCCACGCGGCCAGGCTTGGCCCACGCCAGGGGGTGGTCTAGCCGACCCCAGCACCCCCTCGACCTCTCCTTTCGCCTATATAGTGCCCTCGGGATGAAAACCCTAAGTGCCCGATCAAAAAATCTACAAAAGAGTCTATAGCCACCGTCCTCTCCATCCCTAGACCGGGAGGGATCTGAATCTCTTCCCGGCACCCTGCCGGAGAGAGGAATTCACCCTGGAGGCCTTCTTAATCATCATGCAAGCCTCCGGTGTGATGCATGAGTAGTTCATCTCTGGACTACGGGTCCATGTAGTAGCTAGATGGCTGGTTCTCCTCCTTTGTGCTTTCATGTCTAGATCTTGTGAGCTCCATTCATGATCAAGATCACCTATTTGTAATTCTACATGTTGTGTTTGCGGGGATCCGATGGATATCGAGATGCTATTTCAGATTGATTATTGATTCTATCATGTCTTTGTTATTTGTGATCTTGCATGCTTTCCGTCGTTAGTAGCTATCTTGGCCAAGTAGATGCTAGCAACTCCAAGAGTTAGTATTTATGCTCGATAGTGGGTTCATGCCTCTGGTAATCTGGGGAAGTGACAGAAATATCTAAGGTACTAGATGTGCTATTGCTACTAGGGAGAAAACAACAATACTTTGTTCATAGAACAATCGTATTATTTACTTTACACGGAATTCGTAAAGCAATAATCTGTTGCTTGCAACTTAATACTGGAGGGGGTTCGGATGATAACCTGAAGGTGGATTATTAGTCATAGATGCAGTTGGATGGCAGTCTATGTATAATGTTGTAATGCCCAATCAAGTTCCAAAGTAGTTAAGATGATTAGTATATGCATGTATTGCTTTCTCGATGTTTGTCAATTGCCTCGCTGTAATTTTTTCACCCAGCATGTTATGTATCTTAAGGAGAGCCACCTCTAGTGAAATATGGATCCCGGTCCTTTCTTTTACATACAATCTACAAACTGTTTACTGCTTTGTGTTTACTTTCTGCAAACTATTACTTCCTTCCATTCGATACGTTTAATCCTTTGTTTTCAGCAAAACCGGTGAGATTGACAACCTCATCGCAAGTTGGGGACAAAGTTCTGTTGTTGTGTTGTGCAGGTCTCCACGTTGCTACTAGCACCGGTAGTGCGCCCTGCCAAGGCCCAGCTAGCAACACCTTTGGGGTGTTTCCTTGCTCCTACTGGTTCGATTAAACCTTGGTTTCATAACTGAGGGAAACTTGCTGCTGTGCTCATCATACCTTCCTCTAGGGGTTCCCCAACGAGCTTGTTAATACACGAGCCATCAAGCACTTTAATGGCGCCGTTGCCGGGGAGTCAAGGACATCTTCACAAGGGGAGTCCCTCATAACCAATCTCTTTAGTTTGTTATTTTTGTTTTGCTTAGTTTCTTTTTGCTTTGTTTGCTTGTTTCTTTATCAAAAACACAAATAAAATTAGTTTTACAAGTTTGCTTTCTTATTTCAAAAACACAAAAAATTAAGCCTTTTTTAGTTGTCACCTCTTCCTTAGCTCAGCATGTTAATCCCTAAATTCACCCTAAAAGACCTTTCAATTGGTAGTGGTTCTATAATTGGGAAAGATAATATTGAAGAATTCTTTAATCATGTTAGTAAACATGAGGATACTGAGGATATATCCCTTGCAGAACTTGCTCCAAACTATGAGATTGCTGCAGCTTCTTTAATTCACATGTTAGAAGCTAGGTTTGTTAACCTCAACCCCTTAATGCAAGTAATGTTTCTTAAGCTTAAAGAAATTGAGGACCCTCAAAAGAGGGATTTTATTCTAGAAACTTTGTTTAAGGAGTTCTATGTTGTTGCCAGGGAAGCTAGGAAAGTCTTTGAACGTTTCAATATGCTAGGCTCATGTGTAGATGTTGTTGGTACACGAGAAAAGATGAACAAAACCGAACCTAATGGGGAGGAACCTAAGATACCAATACCCTTTAAAATAGTAGCAATGCATGAAGCCATAGAAAAGAATCTTGATTGGATTGTTCCTGAAAACCCTTTTGATGAAAGTAGTGAACCTAAGAGCATTGAGAGAGAATCCTCTAGAACTTATTTGGATGATATACCTTGCCTTGTTGAAGATATTTCTAGTATTAATCTTAATGCTTCTTCATTTGAGAATACTTGATCCTTTTTCTTGCTTCTTATGCCTAACTTAAAGGCGTTAAAGAAAAGTACTTTTTGGGAGATAACCCAAAAGTCAGTAATAACCACTCCTTATCCTTTTTATTTGCTTTTTGTGCCAAGAGTAACCTCTAATGAGAGAGAAGTAATGATTGGGAAAGTTGCTGTCCCAAAACAGACTTCTGTGCTTCACCGTAAAAATTCGTGTAAAATATATGAACATCTTTTTGAGGCGTGAATATTTGTGCTTCTGACCCAGGTTGTTATCTAACTTTCGTTAGTTCAACACTTTTTGATTTGAGCAACAGAAGGTCTTGGAAAAAATTCGTATTTACCTGCTGGTCTGTTTTGACAGATTTCTGCCATTTTCTGCATTTGCTTCTTGTTGGTTCCTTTTTGAGTTCTTTTGGGGAATTGAGCTTTTTGAGGGAAGTTCTTAAGTAGCTAGTGTTCTAATGAAAGTTTATTGGTGTTAGAACTGAACCTTAAGACTTATTATCTTGAGTGCACTAATGTTGCTAATAAAGATTGTGTGAAGTTTTGTATGAAGGAAAATCTGCAGGTGTATGGAAGGAATGAGTAATGAGATAAAGGATGGACTAAAGCTCAATCTTGGGGATGCCACGCATGTCACCCCAAGAAATATCCAAGAAGTACAAGAGTCAAAGCTTGGGGATGCCCAAGGCATCCCCTTCTTCATCAATAAAAATCCCAGGTTTCTTCCAAACGCTTCATTTTTATTGTTTCATGTACAGTTGTGTTGTTCTTGGAGCATCTTCTTTTTTGTTTTCTTTTTGGTTTTTCGTTTGCTTGGTTTGCTTAGTTCGCTGAATAAATTGGTTGGACCCCCTCTTTCATACATTGGTTTGCAAATAGTTTGGTTTGGTTTGGAAAGAGTAGGAAAGTTCATGCTTATGTGGTAAAAAGAGCTTGTTTTTACTGTGGCCTATGCTCTGTCATGCCATGCTTGATATTGTTTTGGCTTTATGCTTAGTATTATTTGCTGTAGCATGACTTGTTATAAACAATTGAGATTGCTTAATGTGCCATGGATGAATCATGTGTTGTTTTAGCATAGTATAGTGGTATTCTCCTTTGATGCTTTATTTGGATTGACTTGGCGCATGCTCACACCATGTTATTACTATCCAAAGTCACCATAGCCTTTATGATCCTTTAGTTTTCAACTTATAGTATCACTTTATGCTTTGATCAATGATGTTTTGTCGCTCTGCATGATTATGGCCATTATTGCTCTCTTAGTTTGTCGCTCTCAGTCTTTTGCTAGCCTCCACAACCAAGTATGAGTTCCACTCATGCATCCAACTCCCTAAACCAAGTTATTCCAAAGAGTCCACCATACCTACCTATTAGCATATGCTATTCCAAGTATATTCATGCTTTTGTTTACCTTCCAAATTAAACTTGTTATGAGAAAACTAGTGATTAAAGCTCTCACAAACTTGATGGCACACTTTACTTTTCTTGCCCTTAATAAACTTGAACCATTGTGTCGTCTATGTTGTATATGCTTGCACTTATTTGTTGGGAATTAGCAGAACCATGCTGTCATGGGAAACGCTTTCAACATTGCACTTGGTACTTGTACCTAGTTGATATCATGCTCTTTTGTATATGGATGTCGATTGTGAAATGAAAGGGGAGCTTGTAAGTCCATGGAGTTATGTATATGTGTTAGAGAAAGGCCTGGGCCGCTGGTCTAATCCATGCTGACATGGTGGAAACCTGCAGCGTAACCATAATGAGCTGTCTATGAAGCATTCTTATTATAAAAAAAGAGTCCTATATTGAGAAAAAATAGAAAAAGAAAAAAAGATTATGAAAAGAGGAAAGAGAGAAAAAAGCACCATATTCCCATGGTAAATAAGAAGATTGCTGAGATGCTCGTTGTCTGCTTGCCTTGTCATTTTGATATGGGGATTCTTCCGTATCATCGGGCAAGGGGTACCCCGTTAGCGGTTCTCTATGATACACATGTACTTACGATCACAAGAACTTACCGGTGACTAAACTTGAGTAGAATGAGGAGCGGCCCTCGTATACAAGGGACATGAGATTTCTAACATATACTTCATCAAGCATGTACACCATAGTTTGTTCACTTTAACCTTAATCACTTCAAGATGCTTATGATAGGGGCAATGAGAGCTGAAAGCTATAAGTACCATAATTTTTGGAAGCTCTTTATGAGACTTGAATCCCTACTTCCTTCTATGAAGGCCTTTCTTCCACCATTATATTGAGTCTCCACCTTCTACCTTTATGCACCTACTTTGAGAGCATAGTGGCCATTCTTAGTTCTATGTGCATTGTCCCAAGACTAGTTGATTGATGCATACCTTGATATTGCTTGTTTTAAACTATTTGTATCTAGTCACTCTTATGAACTTTGAAGGTGTCCTATGCATTTATATTTGCTATTCTATGAAGGACAAGCTGAATGCTATTATGCTATGTTTTCTTTATGTGAAACAAACAAACGTCTTGCAAAGCATTGTTATTCATGAATCTTTTGTTTGTGCCTTTTCATGTTGCATCGTAGTTTCTTTGTCTTATTGCTAGAACTTTGTCTTTCATGTTATGATTGAAGTACTATGATCCCAGCTTTGAATGTTTTACAAATACTTTGATCAAGTCTTTGATGGTGCATGTCACCTCAAAAATTATTATTTCTTTTTTATCACTTACCTACTCAAGGACGAGCAGGAGTTAAGCTTCGGGATGTTGATACATTGCAAATGTATCTATAATTTTTGATGTTCCATGCTTGGTTTTATCCACTTTCTTGTGTTTTGTCCACACTTTGGAGTACTTTTCATATGATTTCTTGGACTAACCTATTAACAAGAGCCACGATTGCCATTTACTGTTTTCTGCTGTTTTTGGTTCCAGGAAAGTCAGAAAATGAATATTCTCGGAATTGGACGGGACAAAAGCCAAAGTGCATATTTTTTCGGAAGTCATCAGATGCCAGAATACGAGACGGAGAAGGGCTAGGGGCCGGCCACACCACCTGGCCGCACGGCCAGGCTTGGCCCGTGCTAGGGGGTGGTCTGGCCGACCCCAGCACCCCTCGGCCTCTCCTTCCGCCTATATATTGCCCTCGGGACGAAAACCCTACGTGCCCAATCAAAAAATCCACGAAAGAGTCTGTAGCCACCGTCATCTCCATCCCTAGATCGGGAGGGATCTGAAGCTCTTCCCGGCACCTTCTTCATCATCATGCAAGCCTCCGGTGTGATGCGTGAGTAGTTCATCTATGGACTACGGGTCCATGTAGTAGCTAGATGGCTGGTTCTCCTCCTTTGTGCTTTCATGTCTAGATCTTGTGAGCTCCGTTCATGATCAAGATCATCTATTTGTAATTCTGCATATTGTGTTTGCGGGGATCCGATGGATATTGAGATGCTATTTCAGATTGATTATTGATTCTATCATGTCTTTGTTATTTGTGATCTTGCATGCTTTCCGTTGTTAGTAGCTATCTTGGCCAAGTAGGTGCTAGCAACTCCAAGAGTTAGTATTTATGCTCGAAAGTGGGTTCATGCCTCTGGTATTCTGGGGTAGTGACAGAAATCTCTAAGGTACTAGATGTGCTGTCGCTACTAGGGAGAAAACAACAATCATTTGTTCATAGAACAATTGTATTGTTTACTTTACACGCAATTCGTAAAGCAATAATCTGTTGCTTGCAACTTAATACTGGAGGGGGTTCGGATGATAACCTAAAGGTGGATTATTAGTCATAGTTGCATTTGGATGGCGGTCTATGTATAATGTTGTAATGCCCAATCAAGTTCCAAAGGAGTTAAGATGATTAGTATATGCATGTATTGATTTCTCGATGTTTGTTCACCTAGCATGTTATCTATCTTAAGGGGAGCCACCTCTAGTGAACTATGGATCCCGGTCCTTTCTTTTACATACAATCTACAAACTGTTTACTGCTTTGTGTTTACTTTTTGCAAACTATTACTTCCTTCCATTCGATACGTTTAATCCTTTGTTTTCAGCAAAACCGGTGAGATTGACAACCTCATCGCAAGTTGGGGACAAAGTTCTGTGGTTGTGTTGTGCAGGTCTCCACGTTGCTATTAGCACCGGTAGTGCACCCTGCCAAGGCTCAACTAGCAACACCTTTGGGGTGTTTCCTTGCTCCTACTGGTTCGATTAAACCTTGGTTTCATAAATGAGGGAAACCTGCTGCTGTGCTCATCATACCTTCCTCTTGGGGTTCCCCAACGAGCTTGTTAATACACGAGCCATCAACAGTTTAACGGAATGTTTGAATTTGGCAGGGGTGAGATGAGTTTGCCTCGAAATGTCCCCTCTCAGTAGTTGGGGGCCGAACTTTTTGAAATGCGGCAATTTCAGGCAACTTAGGTACCGCCATGCGCTGGCCTGTGAACTTTGGTACCACAGACGAACATGCCCGGGCAACGTGCTCCCAAAAATGGGGCAAGCCGCGGTGACGGCGGCCATCATGTACCTCCTCAACAACCAGCCTCCGGATGGAGATCCGCGAGCTTCCATGCACCGATCTACGATTGCAGGCCTAGGGCTAATTGAGGCCACCCTCGACAAAGAACCAACACCAGAGCCAAAGAAAAGCAAGGCTCTGGAAAAGTACTACTCGTACTCCTGTAGTGACAACAGTCATGATCTGTCATGGTGACATCACTCACGGCGGGATGACCGCGAGTACGACGCGCAATGACCTCACACAGCGCAAAGTCGACAAGATGCAGGCAAGACGTGCTCGTTCAACTGACTCGGAAGAAGACGAGACTGAGCTCTGCAATGCCAGATTCTTTAGTAGGGCCATCAGGTAGAAGCGAATGCCTAAGGGGTTCAAACTCCCGTTGGAGAACCCAAAATTTGACGGCCTGCAGGACCCGAAAATCTGGTTGGAGGACCACATCTCCTCCGTTAGGCTACACGGCGGGAGTCGAAGCACGGCCATGCAATGCCTGCAGCTACAGCTGCAGGGCGCCGCTCGCGCATGGCTCAACAACCTCCTGCGCGGATCCATTCGCAGCTAGGAAGAGCTGGTCTACAGCTTCGTGCACAATTTCAAGGGCACTTACAAAAGGCCCGCATCAATCGAAGAACAGAGAAGCGGCCAGCAAAGATCCAGTGAATATCTATGCTCGTACATCTAGAGGTGGTCCATCATCAAGAACTCCGCAGAAAACATGTCGGAGGACCGTGCAATTGACGCGTTCAACGGCGGCGTTCGCCGTATAGAGCTCAGGGAGGAGCTAGGCCGCTCGAAGCCCAAAACGATCGACCACCTGATGGAAATCACAAATCGGTGGGCTGATGGAGAAGACTCGGTGAAAAACCGTACCTACTCTGATGACGACGACGACCTCGCGCACAAACGCGACCGCCGAGGCAAACGTCGGATGCGCGTCTACGATGACCGCGACATGGCCAATATGGTCGTAGCTGGCTATGCCGACAAATGCGATGATAACCGCAAAAGCGGATATCGCAGTGGTGGATACCGCGACAGCACAAAACATGCAGGTGTGGCAGCACCGCACTCGCGAAGAGGCACCCGCAACATCTATCGAGGACAAAATGTCCGGGCCATGCAACGTGCACTTCTATATCGACAAGCACGATGGCAAGAAGAAATCCAGCCACCTTCTCAAGGACTGCCGCGAGTTCCTCAAACTCCACGAGGGCCTGGCCCGGATAAATCGCGATGCGGTCAACAGGGGCTATGGAGCCACCCCAGGCGTTGTGGCACATGGAGATCCTCCACCACTTCCCGGACCACCACCGCCCGCGGCCGTGCCGGTCCAGCATCACGGAGGCGAGCCATGGACAACATGGGGATGATCCAAAAAGGGCATCCCTCAAATCGAGTGCAGAAGGCCATCACTCGCCAAGTCAACTTGGCGATAAACTCTCCACCTTCCACCACTGAGTACCTCAGTGGAAGCGACTCCTGCATCACCTTCGACAGGCATGACCACCCGTGCCAAGTTCCTTGTCCAGGCTACTGTCCCCTCATACTCGAGGCATAGATCTGGGTTTTCAATATGAGTCGCGTCTTCATGGATGGTGGCAGCGGCATTAACCACATGTTCGCAAGTACCTTACATGCGATGAGGATCCCTCTGACTTGTCTGGAAGTTTCGGCACGATGTGCCACGACATCGTCCTAGGGAAGGGAATATATCCCGTGGGTAAAATCAACCTCGACATCATCTTCGGCACGCCGCAAAACTTTCGGCGAGAGAGCATCGACTTTGAAGTTGTCGACTGGCCTTCACAATACCACTGTATCCTCGGACGTGTCGCGTTCGCAAGGTTCATGGTAGTGCCACACTATGCCTACATGTAGATAAAAATGCCAGGTCCAAACGATGTAATCACAATCAATGGCAACTTTGAGAGGTCCGATAGCTGCGACAGGGAATTCAACAGAATCTCCCAGTCCTTCGGCAAGCAGGAGAAACTCGCAAGATTAAAGGAGTCGATAGACAACAGTCCGCCTCCCCTGAGCAGGCCAAGTTCACCCGACATGTCCTTCGACTCGTTGGTGCACACGAAGAAAGTCTAGGTCCACCCAACGAACCCGACCAAGACGACCCTCATCGCCAACAACTTGAGTTCCGCATAGGAACTCACGCTTGTTGAATTCCTCCGTGAGCACTGGGAGATCTTCGCCTGGTGTCCAGCGGACATGCCAGGGGTTCCCAGGGAATTCGTCGAGCACTCACTCAACGTAAATCCAGATGCAAGTTTAGTCAAACAAACAATTCGGCGACTGTCTGAACCAAGAGCAAAAGCAATCGGAATGGGGATCAAAAGACTCCTCGATGCAAAATTCATACGCGAGATCAAGGAAATTACTTGGCTCGCTAACATAGTGCTTGTGCCTAAAAAAGACACGGATATCCTGAGGATGTGTGTGGACTTCACCTCCTTGAATAAGCACTGCCCAAAGGATCACTTCCCGTTGCCACGAGAATCGACCAAATCATCGACTCCACCGTGGGATGTGAGCGTCTCTGCTTCCTCGACGCCTACTCAGACTACAATCAGATTGGAATGAAGGAGGAGGATCAGGAGAAAATGGCATTTGCGATGCCCTTTGGTGTGTTCTGCTACAACACAATGCCCTTTGGGCTAAAAAATGCAGGAGCCACCTATCAGCGGTGCATGCAGGCTTGCCTCAAGAACCAACTTGGTCGCAACATCCAAGTCTACGTTGACGACATCATCATCAAAACCAAAGAGGAAGCCTCGCTAATCGACGATCTACACGAGACATTCGCCAACCTCGACCGCTACCGGATCAAGCTCAATCCGGATAAATGTGCCTTCAGCATGCCATCTAGGTAGTTACTCGGGTATATTATCTCTGCGAGAGGAATCGAAGCAAACCCGAAGAAAATAAAGGCCATACTGGCCATGGAGAAGCCGAAGAACGTAAAAGGTGTCCAGCAGCTGGCTGGGCGAATTTCGGCGCTTAGTCGATTCATCAGTCGAATGGGTGAAAAGGCACTGCCCTTCTACCAACTTCTCCGCAAAGCTGAAAAGTTCGAGTGGACCGACGAGGCGCAAGAAGCATTCGAAGACCTCAAACATCTACTATCCACCTCGCCAGTACTGGTGATTCCACACGAAAAAGAGCCACTGTTGCTCTACATCTCCGCCACCAACCAGGTGGTCACCACTGTGCTTGTGGTGGAACGAGCCGAAGAAAACAAGGTCCACGGGGTCCAACGCCCAGTATATTACCTCAGCGAGGTGCTCACGCCAAAGAAACAGCGGTACCCGCACTACTAGAAGCTGGCATATGGCGTCTTCATGACAACTAGGCGACTGCGCCACTACTTCTAGGAGAACCCAATCGTGGTGGTAAACGACGCCCCGCTCGGGCACGTACTCAATAATCCTGATGCCACCGGATGAGTCACGCTCTAGGGAATCGAACTGTCTCCACGAGATATAACATACGAGAAGCGTGACGCGATCAAGTCGCAAGTTCTCTCGGACTTTCTCATGTACCAGATGGAGAATCAGCTCCCCGACAAACCATATATGTCTTACCTCTGGACAATGCACTTCGACGGGTCCAAGCGAAAGGACGGAGCTGGCGCAGGTTTCATACTGACATTGCCCCCAGGAGATAAGATGAAATACATTCTGCGAATGTAGTTCACCGCCTCCAATAATGAAGCTAAGTACGAAGCTCTAATCCATGGGATGCGGATGGTGAAAGCCTACAATGCCAAAAGACTCATCATCTACGGCGACTCCAAACTGGTGGTTAACCAAACGATGCACGAGTGCGACGCACTAAGCGACAACATGATCGCCTATCGCAACCCCTATGACACACTCGAAGGAGACTTCGACGGCTGTAAGCTGCCGCATGTGGGTCGCGAAAGCAATGAAGAGGCGGATCTCCTCGCCAATATTGGCTCCACCTGCACCCCCATACCACCTGGGGTATTTCTCGAGCGCATCTGTGAATGCTCCATCAAGCCAAAGTCTCCAGAGAAGAAAGCAAGCACGTCAACAGACTCGGGGGCTACGCCACCCAACGAGCCAATGACACTCGACGACCTATAGCTTGATACAGGACTCGAAGGACCAATGAGCGTCATGATGATCGAGCCATCTTGGACATAACCCTACATCACGTATCTACTCAGCAAGAGGCTGGCAGACGATCCGACTAATGCACGGCAGATAACCCGACGATCCAAGGCATTCACCCTCATTAACAGCGAACTGTACAAGCGCAGCATCACAGGAGTACTCCAACGGTGCGTCTCCAACGGGGATAGAAGGGCCATCCTCCTCGACATCCATGAAGGCACCTGCGGGCACCATGCTGGCAGTCGCACCCTTGTTCCCAAAGCTCTACGAGCTAGATTCTACTGGCCCATCGCCATGCGCGATGCCAAGGACATCGTCCAGCGTTGCAACGCTTGCCAGCGATTTGCAGACAAACCTCACGCACCTGGTGCGGAACTCTGGCCAATACCATTGGCTTGGCCCTTCGTGCAATGGGGACTCGACATGGTCGGCAAGCTCCCAAAATCCTCGCCAGGATGTTACGTCTACCTCTTGGTCACACTCGACAAATTCACCAACTAGATTGAGGCCATGCTGGTGACAAATCAATTAGGGGCCAGCGCTGTCAAGTTCTTAGAGTCCATTGTCTATCGCTTTGGAGTGCCAAACAGCATCATCACGGACAATGGGACGAACTTCACCTCTAAGGAGTTCGAGGAATTCTGCAAAAACCTGGGAATCAGCATAAGCTACGCCTTGGTGGCTCACCCGCAGACCAACGGTCAAGTCTAAAAGGCCAACAGCCTCGTCTATGGTGGAATCAAGAAACGCCTCCTCCGACCACTCGAACAAGCCACTGGATGCTGGCCAAATGAGCTTCAATCCGTACTTTGGAGCCTGCGCACAACCCCAAACAGCGCCACGGGATACACCCCGTTCTTCATGGTGCACGGTGTTGAAGTTGTGCTACCCGCAGAAGTATGATACAAAGCCCCATAAGTGGTCGCTTACAGCGAGCGAGAGTCAACTCTTGCACTCGAAGACTCCGTCGACCTCCTCGACGAGGCATGAGAAATCGCAACGGAGAGATCAATGATCTACCAGCAAAGTGTCCGCAACTACCATAGCAGAAGGCTACACCCCAGATCCTTCGTCGAAGGAGACCTGGTCCTGCGACTGAAGCAACAAGGGCGTCTCAAGCTCGAGTCCCCTTGGGAAGGACCATACATGATTACAGAAGTAATCCCAGGTGGCGCATATCGCCTTAAAGATTTCGAGACAGGAGTCGTATACTCCAACCCCTGGAACGTCGCGCAGCTGCGTCGTTTCTACCCCTAGTCGTTTTTACATTACAAATAAGGCTATCCAGCCAGGCTACTTAGCCACACATTTTACCTCATACTATTCTATGAATAAATAAAGCTAAGTGCCCCAAAACTCTGTATTTTCCTTATTTTCTTGCAATTTTATCACTCGGGGGCCGCGCCACCCTTTATACTTCCGTTCTACGAACAAACCGTAGTATCCTGAGTAGCTGACACAACATCAATCGAACCCTTGATAAACACCAACCCAGTTGCAACGCACCTGATAGGTTGGAAAGGTGCTGAGATAAACATAACTCGGGCTAACGAAAAGGAACTGCAGAGTACAATTCACTCGCAAAATATAAAAGCTAGCAAGCTCTTCACATATCAATGAGTATTAATTACATCCAACATATTCATACAAACTTTACAACACTTATACAATTATGTGCAGGATACAAAACATGCTATTGCTGCAAAAGAAGAACGTTCGTCTGCTCCTTGAAGAAATCGATAATGTCCTCTGTTGGCTGATCAACCGCTTGATAGTGCGGAACCATGTTCGAGGTCATACCTTCTGGCGGAGGCGGCGGCCCAGCTGCAACAGACGCAACATCTACATCTGGCCTATACAGTCGCACCAGCGACAACGCAGCCTTAGCACCAGCTTCTAATCAGCCGCACTTTCATGAACTACACTCAAATCTTGGAACTTCGCCAGAAGAGCCAACAGGCTTGAAGGGACATCATCCAGCGGAAACATCGTTTGATAAATATGCCTAAGGCACGACTGCGCCTTCTTCAAAAAATGAAGTACTCGAGAAGCACGATCCTGCAGGGTCGCAAGCGCGATCGCACGACCATGGTCCACCCAAAAGTACCCACTCGCCTGCAGTTGCTCCTGGGTCAGGTCATTCATTCGAATGGCAAACCGGTCCTTCTCATCCTGCGGATGACGAGCACTAGCAACTACACCAAAAAAAATGGCAAAGTGTGAAGACAAGGCATCGCCGTGATTGACTAAAAGAAAAGATGAGAGGGAAGAAAGCTAACATTTGAACTGCTCACTCAGTTGTGCCACTTCCTCCTAGAGATACTTCTCACGGGCAGTGGCCTTCTCTGCCTTCGACTTCCATACATTTGGACTACCACAGAGGATGGGCAACTCACGCTCCAATTTATTAATGCGATCGCGCAGTCGTGAAAGCAACGACAACTCCTCCACCTTTGAGCGCGGCTGCGCCAAGGTTTCATCGGTGGGCGGAGGATCACGAGGACCACTCGAAGGACCACTCGACGTACCCTATCACAAATCAAGCAAGAGAAAATGAGGGACCAAGAATACATTGATAAAGGCGTAAATGCATTCAAGCACAGCAAAGTCTTGACAGGGACACTCCCACCAAAGCATTGTTCCAACAAAAAAGGGTAAACACTACAGCTATTACACATGCAGACTAAGGAGCATTTTGCTTCTTCGACTTAGACTTTGGCTTCGGGGGCTTCATCGCATCCGTGGCATTCTCCGATGCCACGTACTTTCCGGTGGTAGCCCCAGATGCCGTGGCCTTCGCCGCCTTCGCTCACCGCCGCTCCTCGGAATACTTGGCATCTGTCTCAATAAGTTGAGGACCATATTTTGCGCAGCTACCAGCAAAGGGAGCAAACACTACCTGCTAGCCTCCGGCGTCGACATGCATCACCTCGGAAATAGCGGCAGGATCCACCTCCACACCATGGGCGAGTGCCATCGCGAGTGCCGATGGACCGCTGTGAGTTCTTGAATTCCGCGGGAATACCTCGAGAGAGGGATTCCACTAGGTCTTCAAGGTTGTCAATCAGCCTGGCCTTGGGAGTTAGATCCTCGCGGATGCGACTGAGCACACCCTTGGCCTTTGTTAACGTTCCCTGAAGAGAAGCGTTGCGGTCCTCGACTGCGGCCATGGCACCAGCCAACGCGTCTGCACGGCAAAGGGACTGGACGTCGAAGCTCAAGCCACTAGCATCTGCATAAAAACAGTGTTAGCACAACAATATGACATCAAACAAGGAATAATACAACATCAAAACTGGCAATAACCTGAGAGGGCCCTGGCAATCGAGAAAAGTTGTTCTTCGAACAACTGCTCCCTTTCAGCAGTGGAGGAGCGCAATTCCTCTTCGCGCTTCCGTGATTCCTCCAGGGCTGCCACTGCTTCGTCGCGACTCTTCACCGCCGCGACAAGCGCCTTCTCGAGGGAAGCAGCATGACAAAGAAGTTCATTGTGCTCAACTACAAAGCACATGGTGAATCATTAATCGAATCTAGAAATTTCACGAAGACAAAGACAAAGCCAATACTAACCTTCGACAATGCGATGGCGATTGTCCAGCAGCGCATGCTATCGACCCATGACAAGGACTTGCTCCGCCAGGCGAGCAACTTCCTTCATGATGAGCTGCATCAGAAGAAAACAAAAGTTCAGCAACAGCACCAAGTATAAATTCGACTGCCAAAAGAGCAAAAGGACGCTTACGTGATCTTCTAGAGACTCCGAAGATGACTGTCGCGCAGTAATCCGGGCAACCATCTGGTGTTCCCCAACATGCGGGAACTCGACGAATTGTGCCTGGAGTGGGCCACCAATGGAGGAGAAGGAGACTGTTCAGCCACTTCCTTGGCCTTGGAGTCTGCGACTCTGGACTCCTTCACAAATTGGACGTCATCAGAAGACGACGACGCCGCTTGACTACAAAACACACCCAAGCAAAAAATTTAAGAAAAGGCAACTCCAAAAAGAAAGCAAGACGCAATCGCGAAGATAATTCTCACCAGTTAAAATTATCAAGGTCGAAAGATTCCTCCGACGACTCCTTCGGCAGTCGCAGCTTCTTCCAGGCAGGAGGAGCCATGGCGCGCACAGGAAAGGCGGAGATTGGGTCCTCTGCGGCAGCAGAAGGACCTTCTGGCATCGTCAGGGAAGTAGCGTCAGAATCCTTGCTGCAGGAATGCTTGCGAGTGTCCTGGCCGCTCGACTCGGGGGCTCCCTTCTCTTCTTCAATTGGGACGGTCAATTCCGACTCGTCCTCTTCATCCACTTCGCGAGGGATAACCCCTTCAGGATGAGGGGGCAAATTGGAAGACACCTTCCAGTCCTGTAATTAGAAGATACATCATTATATATCAAGCACTTGTTGGCAATCGACAAAAGAAACTACTTCATAGTACAGTTCTACCTAAGGAGGATGGTTAGAGGCGTCGAAAGGAGGCACGACTGGTTCGCCTGGGGGAGCCTCCTTGGCGGTATACTTGGTCACCAATCGCACCCTCCTATCCACCTCACCCATAGAAATGCCCTCGGCAGACACGCGAGTGACATCATCAGCGCCGGTCCAGCAGTACATAGGGTGCACTCTGGCCTGCAGAGGCTGGACGCGGCGGCGCAACCACATGCGAATGAGAGCGGTTCCACCCTCTCCTTTACCTATGCGGCTTTCGAGGTAGCCGACACGCTTATACATCACCTCCGTTTCCTTGGACTCGCCAGGCATCACGATGTTCTTCCAAGAGCGCCTCCTCTTGCAAGTTGATGCGGGATCAAAGGGCACGAGTCTGTAGTGGTCTCCGTCGGCCTTCTGGTCGCGGATATAAAACCACTTGTCTCTCCACCCTTGGACTGACATGGTGAGCTTGATGGCAAAATAGGTGACAGAGGAGTCGACGTGGATCCCGCAGCCTCCTACGTCATAGACTACCGAACCGGATGCCGATTGGCGTTTCAGCTTAAAAAGCCTCTTGAAGAGGCCAAAGCGTGGCTCGATTCTGAGCCAGCACTTGCAAAGTGTAATGAAGCAGGAGATGTGGAGAATGGAATTTGGGGACAGCTGATGCAGCTAGAGCCCATAGAAGCAAAGGAGACCCCTGAAGAAAGGATGCAGGGGGAGAGAAAGACCTCGGATGATGAACGCAAGGAACATCACCCAGAAACCTGGAGGAGGACAAGGGATTACCTCGTCGCCGGGCACCCGTGAGTCGTCTTTCGTGGGTGGAAGAACCCCATCTTGACAATGAAGATGCAGCTCGAAGGATTTTATTATGGACGCTCGCCAGGCGCCATTGGTGACGTGGGTGCCCGCACCCTTCTTCTTCCCAGCGCCAGCGGTGCTGGTGCCCACGGTGGTGGTACCGCCCTTCTTCTTGGTGGTGTCAATGGCGGCCATGGATCCAGTGGCGGTGCCTCCCTTCTTCTTTCCCATCTTCTGATGGCAGTGTGAACGGAGAAAGTAACTGGAGAAGACACGGAGCTGGTCTAGTGCCGCAAAGAGGAAGTGCGCAAGGAAGCAAAGAGCAACATCAATGGCGACGGAGGCACGAGCAAAGAAGACAGATAAGGAAAATTACCGCAGCTACGCTGCTACTTAACCTCATCGTGGACGCCATCCAACGTGTTATGGGGTAACCCCGTGGGTGGCCCGATCTTCACGGATCTCATGGTCAAATCGATGGGAAAGCGAGGGGAAAGGGAGAAGGTAGCGGAAGCGGATGCACACCTCGCGAAGAACACGATGAACACACACAAAACTCACATGATACAAGGCCGATTGCTCCCGCCGGTGGCCACCGGTCCGATAGAATCCTCGCAAGGAAAGATTGGTCAACATGCTCCCTCGATCCCACGCAGAGAGGGAAGGACACCTTGGAGAGGGTCTCGATGTCTTGGCAAAGAGACACCGATACCAAGGCCTTGTACAACGAGGGAGGCGCGAAGCAAAATCCAACGAGATGGTGACGATAGTCGATCCCCTTTGGTAGAAGGGGATGAGGCAAAACTATAGATTCCACCAAGAGGGTTGTTTTTAGTCTATCATCTATGCCTAAGGGATACAATGAGGGGTGGGGGCTCTATTTATAGGCCAGGCACAAGTTCAAGGGTAGTTTGGGCATAAAACTAGGGTTTGGTGCGGAATAGAGGGGTACATGGGCCAAGGGCCTAGATGTTGGCTCGTAGGCCCATCACATAGGCCGGACAGTTCGGGTCGGAGTGACCGGACAGTCCGGGGTAGCCGGACACTCCGGGTAGTGTCCGGGCAGTGTCCGAAGCGACACACAGAATGTCCGCGCCCGGACGGGGCTAGGGTAGGCCGGACACTCCGGCTGGATCTGGCCGGACACTCCGGCTCTGGAGCTGGCTGATCCTGGTCCATCTTCTTGGGTGACTTGGGGACTTGGCGTTGTAGATGTAGTAGCGTCCGCAGGACGGGCTGTATCAGCTCCCCCCTTCAAAAAGAGTCATCCTCGACTCTTCATGCACATCACTAAGAAGATGATGTCGAGAGACCTTCTTGATCCTAGGGTTCACCATACGGTCGTCCTTGAGAAGCTTGATGTGGCAACTCTTCAATGTTCCTTCACCTGCCATGAAGCCTACAAAGCTCACAACAAAAGTGAAGCAACACTCAAAGAGTAGCCAATTCATGAAGGTTATAACATGAGTCCTCAAGTAGAAGGAAGTCACCTTATAATGTAGATATAGCTCATTGATGGATAGCCCTAGGTAATTCTGTTCAAGTCGTCTGTCAACTCTTTGTCCATCGAGGTTGACGCGTATGCAATTGTACCTTCACACAACAAAGACCAAGCAACATATGTTTGTGTGTGTGATAGGGGAGCATGTCATTTGTGGCATGTCCATTCTTGTTCACAACACTATTAGCATAACTCGAGTATAGCAAACAGGATGCATATGCAATGTCAAAGTGCATGGAACTCGTTTGAACATCATCCAAATGTGGGAACTCAAAAACTCCATATAACATCTTAGTGTGGCACTCAAAGCAATTGAGTAAAATATTGATTAACATCTTTGATGCAAGAATAGGAGAATTCAGCAAAAAAACATGTCGAAGAATATCCAAACCAACATCATTATGTGTGCAAGCCAACCATTGGAAAGAACAATTGTTCAATATGTTGGATGCCATACACATATCATCAAAAACAAAGATCATGGGAGTATGCATATCGCAAGTGGAAGCAAAAACAACATGTTTGCAAAACAAACCATATGAAAGAGCAAGTGGTCCTTATGTTTGTTGCAACAACAATACGAGAGACTTGGAAGGTCTCGTGACAATAAATGCTCACAATGGCAATATGGTTGCACACAAAACATTGGAAAGAGAAATTGTTCAACATTTTTGTTGCAACACACAAAGCATAAATATCCAATATAAAGGAAACATGATTGTCACAAGGTGAAAGAATACCATCAACATGCTTGCAATCAAACCATAGGAAAGAGCAATTTGTCAACATGAAAGATGCAAACCATGCGAAAGGTATCAAAGCTGGGTTCAATCTTGAACTCACTTGGGGGATGCTCTCTAGAGCTCTTTTTGTCAACTCGTGCTCCACCGAGGTTGACATTCTTGTGCAGGTACCTACACACATCATAGATAAAAGGAAGAACATGTGTGGATGGTATAGAAATACATCATCCATCATGACATATCTCTTATTGTGCACATCACCATTAGTGTCAATCAAGTGTAATATAGGTGCTTGGTGACTATGCAAGTGGGGAACATGCTTATCATGGCAATCATCAAAATCTCCAAAATTTGATAGGGCTATGGGGGCCATCTCAATATAAACCATATTAGAATTATTGTTGCAAGCAAAACAAGTGAAAGAGAAATTATTCAACTTATTGCAAGCAACGAGAGAGATTGTAAAACATTCATGAAAAAGCATGGTTCGAGGGGTACCATTGGTAACATCATTGCAAGCAAAACATTGGAAAGAGCAATTGTTCAACAAAGTGCAAGCAATGATATCATAAATGTAATGTTTAGAGCATGGCATGTCTATGGCAACATCATCACAATCAAATAATTTCGCATGCTCAACATTATGCAAAGGCAAAGTATCACATGGAAATAGCAATGAAGCATATGTGATATCACAAACATCATCCATAGCATGCCAATCATCACAAGTCATCATGTCCACTAGTGGGATCATGGCATCATCAACACCAGTATTCTTACCTTGTTCATACCTCTCATATGAAGTGGGTGTTGTGGTAGTATTGGCCTCCATGTGGGCGACTTCTTCTTCTTACATGGGGATGGCATCATCTTCATCCACCATGTACATCTTCTCGGTTGGAGGCATCATCATCTCCAAGCTTGGCGCTTCTTGATCCATGGAACCTAGCACATCATGAGGAAAAACACTAGAGGTAGAGGGTAAGTCATTAGAAATCAACATGGTCTCACATGACCTATCAACTACCACTCTCAACTCACTAGGTGTATCACTCATACCCTCCAAGTGGAAGCACTCAATCTCACGTATGATGGAGTTGCTCATCTCACTCTTATTTTCACTCAAGTGGGCTAAGTGGCAATCATACTCACATGGGATTGGTACCACATCATCACTCAAGAATGTAGGGATATGCTCGGTTCTCTCAACTCCATGCGCCTCCTTTGGTGATGGGGAAGTCCCATGCTCACCATTCTTGACCTTGTCGTCGCCATCTTGCACCTTGTCTTGTGTAGTCCTCTTGACGTACTCGTCCAACTTGGCGAAGTAGAGGTCTTCGTCTTCCTCATCCATGAAGTTGCATGCGTCATATAGGACGTCAAGTTTGGGTGTTAAAGCTTGGTGGCATGGAGGAGAGCTTGCTCTTGGTGCCATTTTGGTGGTGGCACGAGTAGTTGAAGGTACCATATGATGGTGTCGACGGAGGTCATTGGCGTGCCTTGCTAAAGGTTGATGTAGATGGCGCACTTGATCATCCACATGCCGCTCATGACGATTCTTCTTGTCCTTGGCACTCTCCTTGGTGAGGCGGTGCCTTCTGGAGCTTGGTTGAGCATTATGGATGGTGCTCAACATGTATTCTCCGTCTTCATGGCGAAGATGCCTTGAACGATGTCCTGTATCCTCTTGATGTTGGTGATGATCTCGAGAGGATGTATGTTGATGAAGATTCTTGCTTCGTGGTGCCTCTTTTGGAAAATGATGTTTGGGCGCCACTCTTCTTGGTGTAGATGGCACTTGATGCCTTAGAGGTAGATGCACTTAACACCTTGGAGATGGTGGTGCTTGGCGCCTTGGAGATGGTGGCGCTTGACGACTTGGAGGTGATGGTGCTCATCGCCTTGGAGGTGGTGGCACATGACTCCATGTAGGGGGTGGTGCTTGATGCCTTGGAGGTGGATCATCGAAGTAGGTGGTGCCCTTTGGTGTGGCACGCTTGGCCTTGAAGGTCATGGTTTCTCTATAATGCTCTCCTCTAGCTTGGCGTAGTAGTCCTCCATCTCCAAGCGGTGGATGTATTCTTCATGGCTCATGGAAGATCCCTCGAAGTGGGTGAAGCTCGCCATGTCCTCCATGCTTGGTGAGGCGTCGTCGTTGAAGCACTCGTAGTCGTCCATGCTTGGGGAGTTGTTGTTGATGTAGTACTCCATATCACCCAAGCATGTGAGCCATTGTCGGTGTAGTGCTCCATGTACTCCATGCATGAGGATCCATTTTCGTTGTAGAGCTCCAAGTCATCCATGCTTGAGGAGCCATAGTTGATGACGTGCTCCATGTCTTCCATGCATGTGGAGCCGTCATAGGTGCAATGCTCCGGGTCCTCAAAGCATGCGGAGCCATTGTCGGTGTAGTGCTCCATCATTTCCTCTATACTTGTGGAGTCGTAGTCGTGGTGGATCATCATGGATTCTTCATAGATAGCATCCTCGGGTCCGGAGTTCCTAGACATGCTTCACAATACCCAGTGGTGTATATGGAAGTGGTAGGGGGTTAGGGATGCAACGTCAAACCTTACTTTACCTTGGAAGATAGTATTGTGCAAGTGGCAACACTTGAGAGCAATCAAAACCAAGCAAAGTGAAGTTCACGCGGAACACCAAAACCAACTAACCACTAAAAACACACACACACACACACACAAAGCTTATGGTGGATAGGTATGGAAGGTGGCGTGTCCAAGAACAATCTGAAATCAAGATATTGTAATGGAAAGTAAAGAACCACGATGATCACAAAGCAAAACAAGTCAATCCATAAGATAGGAATTATATGTACAAGGAAACACACATGGTGGGATAAATGGGACTTGTGCAACAGAGAAAGTGAGCCAAGAACCAAATGATTACCTAGCAAAGACTATAAGCTCGTGTCGTACAAGTGCAAGGAGAGACGCTAGTTCGATTGCAATAAATTGGTGGGCTACAAGATATGCACAATAAGTACCACCTATTTGATGTTCATCGAGCTTGCACTTCCTATTCTACGAGGCACTTGTTTCTTTCTTTCTTTTTCTTTTTCTTATTTTTCTTTTTCTTTTTCTTTTTTTTCACTTTTCTTTTCTTTTTCACTTGCCACTTCCTTGTGCCAACAACTATACAAGATAACTATATGAGATAGCGCGCTCACAACTTTTGCTCGGAATTCTACAAGGTATCAAATGTGCATAGCCCAAGCAATCATAGGAGGATCTAGTCTCTCAATATATGTTTGTTGATCGCATATATAGTGTAGCTCACAAAGGGATGCAAGTGGGGAGAAGTCATGGAATGTTTATACCTTTCTTCACTGATCTTCACCCTTTATTGGTGGATTCCGACTTTCTCATGGAATTTGTATGGAGTAGATAGCATGAACCATGGAGATGATTATGTAGAGCTCCTTCTCCTCTTCGAAACGAGCTAAAGAACACCAAAATCTGAGTTCGTATGCAAAAGTTATGCTCAAAATCGTGAAACAGATTTGCTGTTAGAAGGGGGGCGGAGACTTTGCCAGAAACTCCGGTCTGGGGGCTGGAATCTCCGGTCTGGGGGCCGGAATCTCTGGTCTAGGCCAGAATCTCCGGTCCGGGGGCTGGAATCTCCGGTCCGGAGGTTCCAGGACGTGCAGAACTCGTCCGGGACACGATTTTGGCGGAAAAACTCGAACCAAAACAGCAAATTGGTGGGGGAAATCAAGGAATTTGGCCATAGGAACGCAGAGGAAGGTAGATCAACAAGTTTAGCAAGTAATCCACAGATCAAAACCTACCAAAATGCACTCAAATCATAGATCGATCCAAAACACGAATTGGGGCTATTTTTTGTGGAAATTTCGAATTGATGGGGAAAAAGACCAAATCGAGGAGAAATCCATGGCAACCAAAAGCTGCTAATACCAAATGGTATGGGGTAACCCCGTGGGTGGCCCGATCTTCACGGATCTCATGGTCAAATCGATGGGAAAGTGAGGGGAAAGGGAGAAGGTAGCGGAAGCGGACGCACACCTCGCGAAGAACACGATGAACACACACAAAACTCACACGATACAAGGCCGATTGCTCCCGCCGGTGGCCACCGGTCCGATAGAATCCTCGCAAGGAAAGATTGGTCAACATGCTCCCTCGATCCCACGCAGAGAGGGAAGGACACCTTGGAGAGGGTCTTGACGTCTTGGCAAAGAGACACTGATACCAAGGCCTTGTACAACGAGGGAGGCGCGAAGCAAACTCCAACGAGGTGGTGACGATAGTCGATCCCCTTTGGTAGAAGGGGATGAGGCAAAACTATAGATTCCACCAAGAGGGTTGTCTTTAGTCTATCATCTATGCCTAAGGGATACAATGAGGGGTGGGGGCTCTATTTATAGGCTAGCCACAAGTTCAGGGGTAGTTTGGGCATAAAACTAGGGTTTGGTGCGGAATAGAGGGGTACATGGGCCAAGGGCCTAGATGTTGGCTCGCAGGCCCATCACTTAGGCCGGATAGTTCGGGTCGGAGTGACCGGACAGTCCGGGGTAGCCGGACACTCCGGGTAGTGTCCGGGCAGTGTCCGAAGCGACACACAGAATGTCCGCTCCCGGACGGGGCTGGGGTAGGCCGGACACTCCGGCTGGATCTGGCTGGACACTCCGGTTGTGCCGGACACTCCGGCTCTGGAGTTGGCTGCTCCTGGTCCATCTTCTTGGGTGACTTGGGGACGATCTTGGGGACTTGGCATTGTAGATGTAGTAGCATCCGTAGGACAGGCTGCATCACAACGGCCAGCAGAAACCCTACTACACGCGTGGCGCACATCGCCATCGACACGTGGCGAAGCTGAACCACAAACCGTCCCCTACTACTCCCATTAAGCGCGGAAATCGAGGAGACGTAGTTAAAACAGAAGATTACGCACACTCAGTCAAATCGAAGTCAGAAAGTGGGACCCACCGCTCATCACGTCCCGTCAAAGTTGCTCACACGGGCAACTGAGGTCATCACATCGTCAGAACTGATATCATCAACTCCAGCAGTAGAACATTTCGACTACTTTAGTCCTTGCTCGAGTCTTCGACTCACTTGGGGTCTACTCTTAACAGGAGCGCTAGCCGCACATCCAAAAGAATTTTTATGCAGGTATATAAACATTCAAGACAAACCCTACACTCGAATCATTGATTCGATTATGGACTGCGGGTTACTCCCATAGGGAGCACTGAAAGCACATTCGACTGAAACAAGCTACAAAAGACGACAGCAGTCGCAAATGTTTTTTAGTCCCCACTCGAGTCTATGACTCGAATAGGCACTCGGGGGCTACTCCCATAGGGAGCGCTGGTCGCGCACCCTATGATTATTTCTCCTTTTACATCGTACTATGTGTTGATAACATCCACACTCGAACGCTACGGCGACTCCGCCTCATATTCTCCCTACAGAGAGACTACGTCTCCTAGGCCACCCGAATCATCTCCACGATGACGAAAATTCGGATGTCGTGCTTACAGTGTGAAGATAAGACATGAATAAGGCCTGGCAAAACATCTGTTGCGCACTACCAGAAATATATTTGTACCTACAGGTGCTATGAACATGCCTTGACGGACGCGTCGAGTGTTGACATTTATACACTGGAATTCAACTCTGGTAAGACCTTCGCGGCCTGGGTCGAATTACGCCAGCACTTTTCCGAATTCGAGTCCAGGGACTCGAGTTTGAGTAGATTGCATTGTTTTTCCCTAAGGAAGTTAACTGATACCAATACATCGGCTAAATCAGGCACGTATATCAACAATCCCGATGACACAAACAGAACACTCGAATAAATGCTCAGCCACGCACTCGAAAAGGCTTCATAAAGTCTCCAGTCAAATCTACGATTCCACTGGACACTCGGGGGCTACTAACATGGGTATACCTTACAAGTACTCGAGTGTGGCATATACGGTCCAGATATGGCGGAAGCCCACAATGTTGCCAAGGCCCAATAAGGAATTCGAGTGGCCCACAGACTCTCAATTACTTGTGAAACAAGAAGAAGCTTAAGATAGAAAGTTTAAGGGGAAAACCCTAATCTATAACCGACTCGACCTGCTACCTGAGACATAGCCTATCTATATAAAGGCTAGGAGGGGGCAGTGAGGAGGACAATCACAACCCTAGTTTCCACAACTCTCGCCAGATTGCATCTGCGCGCCCCTGTAATCTTCGATTCCTTTGTTAATTCCAAGAGCAGACAAGCAGGAGTAGGGACCTCTACGAGGTCTGAACCTGGGTAAAATTTGCATCCCTGTGTGCTTCTTTGCTAGCCGATTGATGCCTCCAGCGCTCCCTCCTTCTCCAAAACCCAAGTCCATAACAATGGGCATTGACGAGTTAAACCCTCTTCAAGTTCTTTCTATTTTCTTTTGAGATTTTCTAGCCGAGCTTTGCCGCCAATTTTCTATTTTTTAAATTCCCTCTCTTAAAAACCACAAAAATATTTCTCCATTTTTCCTTATTTTCCCTCTTTCTTTTCTGTCCGCCTTGAGGTTTTCATATGTTTGCAGGAGAGTGATCGACTTCGAGTTTCCAAGAAGTTTGAGAGGTATGCCTTATCACTCCTCACTTTTGAAGTTTGAGAAACCCATGCTAGTTAGTAGTAAATTTTGAGATATTATATTGGTGGAGTGAGTCTTTGTATTGTAGTAAGATTTTCGTTTGCATGGGTATTTAATTGGGTACGTTTTGTTCTAGCTCTCGTAATTAACGAAGTCATTCCTAAAAATTGCTAAACAATTGTAATAGGAAAAAGTCTCACAAATTGAAGGCTTGGGTGTTTAGTGCTTAGTCTTGAAGGTTTATTTCTAGAGACACTCAACACCACTGAAAATGTTGATTGACTTGATAGCTCTCTTTAAAAGGATTTGTTTGATTGAATTAATGTTTAGCTGTTTTTGTGAGCATGCTAAAGTTTGACTTGTTAATCATAATAATGATATAGCTTTATGCGTGTCAAGCTTCATGGGATGCTAACAACTCCGTTGGCCTACGAACGATCTTCATGGAGGAAACTCCTAGATTTCAGTTATGAGTTCATTAAACACTTGTAGCAGCAATGATATAGTGGGTAAGATTCTTGGCACTCCTGGGTAGTTGTAATCATGATGGAATCACTCCTCTGGCTGTTATGAGAAATCATTATGAAAAAGGAACAAAAACCTTAGTGATGCCACGAGTGTCCATCACAACCCGATAAACTAATAAAAATCTTTGGCATGCTCTCAATTACTCAAGAACTGAAATTCTTGAAGGACAATGAATAGAAGAGTAGTGCTTGAAAAGTCTTGATTTATTGATGTGCGAGAATTGAGATACTCTAGTATATATGATTTTCATGACAACTCTCACACTCTCAATTTACATGATTATACTTTATTATTCAAAGGCAAGCCTATGAGTTGATTACGTGACATGGAATAAAGTTTACTCATTTGAAGCATACATGTTAACAATAATTTTGCTGCACTATAAGGATGCATAAAACCCATATGATATGCTTGCCATTACTCTATCAGTGCTGAAGTTTTTCAGATTTATGAAGTGGAGGAAACATGAGACTACCAACCATGAGTAAGATCACCATCTCATTATTTCAGTTTAAATGTTGAGTTCCTTTTTGATTTTGGTTTTCTTGCTCGGGGACGATCAAGTTTAAGCTTGGGGAGGTTGATGGCTCTGAAATATAGCCATCTATGTCCACATTTAAACTGGATATTATTCATATTTTTGATGAAATGTCTCTCTAAACCCTGCCACTAATGCCTAATATTTAGAGGGGTATGCAATCCTTTATTTTTATATTTTTCCTGCGTAGATAATGTCGTTTGAAGATGGAAATCACTACATTAAAGTCAAAGATACGAGATTTCCAACAACCAGAATAAACCAGGAGCCGTGAAACGGAGGAAGATGCTTTAAGGACAAACTATATGACCGGAGCAAAATTCCGGCCGTATAGTTTCGGTCGTATAGTTGGCGCTGCCATTATTAGGTCAAATAGAACAACTTTCGTGAAGGGACCCCTATATAAAGAAGCCTCGGGCGACGAGAAAACAAGCTCTAGCTGCCCCCAGACCATAGACATATCCAGCCGCCTCTAGATCTCAAAACCCTTCTCCGTCTCCATAGCCATACTCCACCACTTGTAATAGTAGATCTCTTCTTTGATTGGCGACATTGTAAGACTATTGCTATCAATCTTATGATTTACATTACAATGTTTATGATTGTTGATCTCATCTCTACGTGTGAGTAATTCTCCTTGGGCTAAGAGCTTCGGCCTAGCCATGTAGCATTTGTGCATGTTATTTATCATAGATGGGATCATGTATTAGTTTGTATGACATGATGATTATTGTATTCTCTCTTGCCTCAATCCAAGGACTTGTCAGGTACCCAAGACCCCGGGTTGAGCCAGGTATAGGGAGTATGCGTAATGACTAATCTGCAGGTTGGGAACCCCAGTGACAGAAGGGGTAGTATGGCTGTATGTTAGGGATTTACTTGGGATTAATGGTGACATCACTATGCATATCATTAGTTCTATTTATTCTATGGATGAGACTAGTAGGTTATTGCTATAAGAAGTTGTGGAGGCAATACCAATTATGGATGCACTACCCACATATAATTTATCTTGCTCTAACAAGTACATGCATACTTTATTTCTATCTTTTATTCCCGTAAGATGTTTTGCACAGCTATAGGTGAAACCGAACGCCCTAGGCCCTCTCTCTCCATCATCGACAACAACAAAAAGACGCAAACTATTGGTCCAGTAAAAACACAAAAGGAATTCTAAAACCCCCGAAGGTCCAGTAAATTAACTTCACTACGCATTCGCTTCCCGAGGATGCGATAACCTAGGTGTACTAGGGAAAAAGAAGCTATACTACATCCGTAATCTGGATCGAAGGTATCAGTTACCAACCTGCGGATCAGTCATTACTCATACTCCCTATACCTGGCTCAACCCTCGGGGTCTTGGGTACCTGCCAAGTCCTTGGATTGAGGCAAGAGAGGATACAATAATCATCATGTCATACAAACTAATACATGATCCCATCTATGATAAATAACATGCACAAACGCTACATGGCTAGGCCGAAGCCCTTAGCCTAAGGAGAATTAATCACACATAGAGATGAGATCAACAATCACAAACATTGTAATGAAAATCATGACATTGATAGCAATAGTCTTACAATGTCGCCAATCGAAGAAGAGATCTACTATTACAAGTGGTGGAATATGGCTATGGAGATGGAGAAGGGTTTTGAGATCTAGAGGCGGCTGGTGATCTGGGGCAAAGACTTTTGGGCGAGGCTGGCTTGTTTTCTCATCACCCGAGGCTTCTTTATATAGGGGTCCCTCCACGAAAGTTGTTCTGTTTGACCTAATGGTGGTGGCGCCAACTATACGACTGGAACTATATGGCCATAATTTTGCTCCGGTTGTATAGTTGGTCATTAGAGCCTCTTCCTCCGCTTCACGGCTCCTAGTTTCTTCTGGTTGTTGAAAATCTCGTATCTTTGACTTTAATGTAGTAATTCCCACCTTCAACCGATATTATCTGCGCAGGAAACTATAAAAAAGAAAGGATTGCATACCCCTTTGAATATTAGGCATTAGTGGCAGGGTTTAGAGAGATATTCATAAAAAATATGAATAATATCTAGTTTAAATGTGGACGTAGATGGCTATATTTCAGGTCCATCAATGGGTCAAGTAGAATAACAAGATGACGCCCAAGTTTGGTATCAAGTCATAGTTGGGGACAATATATTTGGCGAGGACCTTCATGTCTTCCTCATTGACTCTAATAAACTCACCACGTGTCTACAAGATGTTAAAAATAACATAGTACACATATTGAACTGCATGGCATTCAATATAACCCCCTTTCTTAATAGGTCAACGAATACTCATCATGTTAAAGTGTTGAGTACCATCAGAGTTTAGTAGCAAACTTGCACACCAGACATCGGTGTTGTTGTTGTTGATGAACCTATAGCATGTGCACCACTCGGTGAGGGTCAATCTATAGTTGCGGTTCATGAGGTGGAAGGTGATCATGTTAGTTCCTTCAAAATCGACATCAGATTGGTAGCTCACTCCCACGGTGTGCTCTAGTGTGATCAAGAACTCGAGCGTCAACTGACGGTAGGTTGGAACATCCTAAAAGACAAATGGAAGCAGTCCAACTCTATTGCATAACAAATTGAAATCGTTAGTTAAACCCACTTGATTGGGCATTATAGGGCATGCCCACTAGGTGGACTTGACTTCAAGGTTCTAGAGTCTCCTAATGACATAGGTATACCCAACGGGAACCTACCTCTAGCCTACCTAGCTTGGCCTGATAGGAGGCCCATAAGATGATCTTCTAAGTATCCACGAAGCCCACTACGACTTGGTAAATATGAAGCCCATGAAGTTACCGACTCCAGGGCGTGTCGAACAAGAAGAGGCTCCTAAACTAGGAAAGCATAGATATAGAGTCCAACTTGTAACTGACTCGGTATGGTACCCGATACCTAGCCTCCCCATATATAAAGGCTATGTGTCGAAGGGATGACCCCTGATAGGGTCAAGGAATAGTGCAAAGTGATATAAAGAGGTTGACCAGAACTAAGGTTGAATGACATAGGTGGCCGACATAGGCCGACATACCTGGGCCAACATATAAAACATATGTCAGCATAACCAATTTGTTTCTTGTATGCAGGAACAGCCAGGCCGACTTACCTCGGCTGGTGCCATTGATTTGACATAAGGGACTAGCATGTAATCAAGGATTGTATGCCGGCCTCTAAGTCAATGCTCCTGTCCATTCCCAAGAATCTCAGAGAGGATATCCGTTCTCCTGCAGATGTGCCCCTAGATTATGGTGAACAGTCACATCGAGGATAACCCGGGGGGGATAGTGTCAGGCTTGTGCACCGTTGACAGGTCTTGTCCCATTGAAGATTATCAGGAGATAAGAAGATCATCTGGGGGGCAGATGAAGACTTTGGCACCATTATAGGGGAATATCCTCTGCCACCTGTGTCCTAATCGTTGTAACCTGGGCACCATATACAAGGTGCCCCAGGGACTCTAGAGAGAGGGTCAACCCACTATTCCTCATTTCCCCCTTTCACTTAGAGAGAAACACACACACAGAGCTTCTTCCTCCTTTCGCATACAACTCAAGTAGCACCATTGTAGCTACAATGATCAGTCGAGATATATAGATAGACATGTAGGAGTAGGGGTGTTATATCACTAGGAGATCCCCGAACCTGGGAACATCGTGTGTTTGTGTTCTTGTGTGTGTGGTCTCTACCGCATCCACCCTCCCCGGGTCCTCCGGCATCCATTCGGCCCCAACTTAAGCCATCCCATGGCATCTGCCGTGACACCACCATGACACTGCTGATAAACATTTTTAATATCCTGAAAGGCGGTAGCAGTGGGTTGGTCACCTATAGTATCCTCAAGTATGTAGGACATCTTCTGGGGAACGAGGAGAATCCTTATATTGCGGGACCAGGCAATGAAGTTCGTCCCGTCAGTTTTGACCTTTTCTTTCTCAGGGAAGGGGCCAAGGTTGAAGGTAGCGTGAGACATCTACAATAGTATTTGTAAAGTAGTTAACCTTAATGTTCAGAATATGGGTTCTTATTTAGTCATACTAAAATACCAGAACTCCCACTCAAACAAACATCCCTCAACATTCGTTTGGTGACTACACGATCCCTTTACACCACATCATCCCCGATCATCATGACCTTTGATGCAGCTGTCGGGGTAGAAATCACCATGTCGGGCACATCTCCATGTGAATCATGCTTGACCTTTCGGTCATCTGTGTTCTAAGGCCATGTTTGTACATGCTAGTCTCGCCAACTTTAACCATAGTGTATTGCAGTGCATGGCTTACACCCACCGTATGTGAATGTACAGATGTCTAGAACCCAATCATCAGGGACTGCTTAATAACTGCGAACTTTCTTGGTGGTCCACATGTGTGGGAGAACATGAATATTGGAATTATAGTATGAGGGGTTATCTTATTATGCTATCATCGTAAGTCTAATACTAGCACAACAAGATCCACACAACAACTAACATATAATGAAAAAAATTATGTATGCATGATATGTGGTGGTTTGTCGCGTCTTGATCTCCATCGAGAGAGCACCGACATATGCACCAGGTACATGGTGCCACCTTGCCTTCGGCTGTCTATCCCATAAACAGTAACCTAAACCACCCACATCACTTTCCCTCCTGCAAAACAAAGTTAGTTGCTTCTACTTTATGTTTCCAAGTTTTATGTGGTTGATTGGGATTTCACACAAGAACTACTTCTTACCTACGAATCCAACCACAACGTGGATTAATTAGTTGTCGCTTTTAGTCCGTTTTCAGGGTCGTCCTTTGTAAGTGTCATATCAACTAATGCTAGATAGACATACACCCGTCATCCACTTATACAGTACAAGCCGTATGTTAGTCGTGGAACCGGTCTCGCGTATGGTTGGTCTGGGCCACTTCATCCGGCATTACCGTGATAGTAGCAAGTACACATGGGAGGGCAGCAATTAGAAAATCAATGCCCACAAAATCCATGTGTGTTCTACTCGTACTAGTACATCTACGCATATATCGCTATGATACCACTGAAGAGGTTCCGTGGTAGAAAACAAAAAAATCCTACTACAAGAACGCACCAACCCAAGATCTATCTATGGAGAAGTACAGTGATGAGCGGGATACGGTGATCATATCTTTGAAGACAGAAAAGCGGGATTACGTTCCTGCACAAACATTGATGATGGAGCCGAGTATCATAGACCTCAAGGTCTAGAAGGCTTCAAGCGTCCAGCACCACTAGTGGTGTTGCCTTGTCGATCTTTACACGTGTATGGTGTAAACGATGTCTCCCGGGCCTCGGTATAGCAAGGCAATGGAAGAAGAAGACCCAGAACGATTCTAGTGGCACGATGGCGTGTGCTGGGTGGAGAAACCTCTACCTTGTGTAGCACATTCCTAACTTGGGGAACACACTGAGAGGAGAGAGGGAGGGAGAGAGAATGGATAGTGCCAATTGTTGGATGAAGAATTGGGGTGAATGGAACCCTATATATAGGAAAAACTAGGGCACTCCCACCCTCCAAGTCCCGGGATGGGACTAAACACTTGGGAGAGGTGGGAGGAGGGTGCCGGCCGGCGGTGTGGATGGGCCCCACTCGTGCCTAGCCCACCTTGGTGGCCGGCGGGAGTGGGGAGCCCATCAAGGTGCCACCGCCTCCCCCCTCTTAGGCCTCCTCCCTCTTAGGGAGATCCCATGTGGGGGATTTCCCCTTTTATTTTATTTAAATAAAAACATTTTTAATATTAATTCATAATTAAATATTAAATACATTATTTAATTCCTTCTTATTCAAAACTCTTTTTGAACGGACTTCGAACACTTTGGTATTCTCTCCGGAATACTTCTGGTTCTTTCTTCCTATTTCTCTATCGGTAGAAGATCAACCCACAACATCGATTACCCTTAAGGGTAACACCCTTATGGTTCGGGAATGTTAAGTTATGAAGGAGACTTCTCCCCAATCAATTGAACATTAGCGGTATCTAGAAACACATTATGATCCCTTAACATTCCATGAATTCGGTTGTTCGCTTGAACCTTATAAACGTCGAGTCATATTCCCTTTGCATAATGATACCTAGTTTATCCAAGACCTGATCTCATGTATCCATATAAAGTTCGATCTTGTTACCAACAAACATGTTTACTTTTTTTGAGGTAGAACAGTAGGGAAATTGCCACTGCAATTTTTCTATTAAATATGTATGGTGATATTTATAGAGATGTCTAGGGATCTAAAAGGTGGAAAAGTCATAATCCACCTCTAGGAGGGGAGATACATCAAACTTGTTACATTATCTATGATCTAATTGTTACTTCAGCCATGCATGGAATTTCTCTTGGTGCTTTCTTTTAATTCTGTATTGCACCCATCTCATTTCTTGGTAGAAAATTGTCTTCCATCCATTTAGGGTTGGTCTTTTATCATTAAAGATCCTCTCATTTCTGCAAATCCAGATACCCCATGCAGCCAGGATCATTATCTCCATGGCAAATGGCAAATTCAGTTTTGTTTTAATGTCAGCTAAAGCATCCAGACCAGAAAGCTCAGTTGCTTTGTTTGTACATATGTGATTCCAGCAAAGCTTAGCAAAGGGGCAATCCCAAAATAAGTGGACCAGCGTTTCCTCCAAAGGGCAGTTGAGAGTTGCACAATTATAATCTGGTAGTGCAAATTTTTTCCTTCCCAGCAAATTTCTTATGTTTAATCTATCCAGGAGTAAAAGCTAGAAGAATAATTTGTGTTTGTTCTAGCAAGAGGAAGCCCAAATTCAAGAGAAATGAGGTGGTGTAGGAGTATATCCAACCATAGTAGAGTAAGATTTTTTGATTGTAAAATTGTCTGATCCCCAAATATAACTCCATTTACCAGGATGATCTTCTTGTATGGTTGGAAGGATCTCTTGGCAAATATCTTCCAGAATAAAAAATTCAGAGTAGGCTTGTTGAGAGAGAGGTAGATGAAAATTATCTTCCAAGTATCCAGCATGGACAAACTCTTGGACACGGATATTTGAAGACTTTGCAAAGGACAACATGTGTGGAAATTTGTTTTTTAAGAAATCCTCTTGCTTCCAAAAAAAGCAGATTTCCCAGATCTCAAACTGCATCTAGCCATGGATTTAAATGTGTTAATTAATTTAATATGATATTTCCACCAAAATGATCCTTCCATTCTTCTTCCAGGTAATTTCCCATTCCGGTAATAAGTTCCCCAAATGAGATGAACCCAAGGGATATCATGATGATTGAAGAATTTGTCTATGTTTTTTAGGAGGAGAGCAGTATTTTGGATGGTGAGATCAAGTACTCCTAGACCCCCTTGATCCTTTGGTCTGCAAATCTTATCCCATGCTACCAGAGCCTGCCCCTTTGCCTGGACATCTTTAGTCTTCTTTCTCCAGAGGCAGTGTCTCATGAATTTTATGATCTGGTCTTTGATGGCAACAGGTACATCCAAGAAGCTCATAAAGAATAGAGGAAGGGAAGACAAGACGGATTTAACCAATTGAAGTTTTCCGCCATAATTCAGAAAGTTAGCAATACCACACAATCTTCTTTCCACTCTTTGGACAATAGGGAGAAAATGTTCCAAGGATGGTTTTGTTAAACCTAGTGGCAAACCCAGATAGGTGAATGGTAGACTACCAGTTTGGCATCTAATTGTCTGAGAAAAATGAGTGATCCTGTCAAAGTTTAAATTTATTGGCATCATGCAAGATTTCATATAGTTCACTTTCAGACCATGTGGACATGGCAAAATTTTGAAGAATAGCTTTTAAGCAAATCAATTGACCAGCGTCTGCTTTTAACACCACTAAAGTGTCATCAGCATATTGGATCAAAGGGAAATTAGTGCAAGAGGTACATCTTAGAGGTGGAGTAAGAAGTTGAAGGTGCATTGCCTTATTCAGAATTGATTGGAGAAGATCAATAGCAAGAACAAAAAGGAGAGGGGATAGAGGGTTTCCTTGTCTCACCCCTCTCCTGCAGTAGAACTTTTTTCCAGGTACTCCATTTAGGAGAACTTCAGAAGTGCCAGAGTCAAAGATCATCTCAATCTAGTTAATCTATTTCTTTCCAAATCCTCTTGCCCTAAGAATGTTTAAAATGGTGGAATGTTCAATTGTATCAAATGCCTTTTCAAAGTCCAATTTTAAAATGACAATTTCCTCTTTTGATTTATGACATTGAAACAGATATTCAAAAGCCCACCCAAGGTAATCCCGAATAGATCTGTTTTTGAGGAAACCATATTGGTTCTTATGCACCAAATTCAAAATAATATTCTGCAGTCTATTTGCCAGTAGCTTGGTAATAATTTTGAGAACATTGTTTAGTAGAGAAATAGGCCTGAAATCTGCAGGTGTTGTAGGGTTTTCCACTTTTGGAATGAGAGTAATGAATGAAGAGTTAATAGTTTCAAGTGAAATTTTCTCATCGTAGAAGTCAGAGATAAGATTTTTGAAATCACTTCCAATTATGGGCCAGCAGCATTTGATGAATTCATTGTTAAAACCATCAGGTCCAGGAGATTTATCATTTGGTAGCTCTCTGATCACCTCAATTTTCTTGTCTAAGAATGGCATTTCAAGAGACCTTCTCATCTCCTCAGTCATACCATTGCCATAAAAATCCTCCAGGTTGAAGTGCATCTCAGTTTTTTCAGATGTACCCATTCTTGTTTTGAAGTCTTCCCAAAGGAGAGCAGCTTTGTCAGAGTGTTCAAAAACTTCCTGGCCATTGTCACCTTTAGCATTGAGATATAATTGTGCATATAACTGATGGTAGCCTTAGAATGAAAGAATTTTGTATTTTCATCTCCTAATTTCACCCATTTGATTTTACCTCTTTGTTTCCAATAGGCATTTTGGTCCTGAAGTAAAGAAATGACATGTGATTTCAGAAGGTCTCTTTGGTGCCATTCATTGACAGTTAAAGTTCTGTTTTACTCAAGCACATTCAGGAAATCAATTGTTTCATTAACCTTCTTTATCTGGTCTTTTATACAAGGGATCTGTCTGGCCCAAATATTAATACCTCTCCTCACATTCTTTAGTTTGGCATTTATTTTCTTTGCATAGTTAATGTATCCAATTGGTATATTCCAAGCATTCTGCACAATTTGCTTGAAGTCACTACGTTGTAACCAGAAGTTTTCAAATCTGAAAATTTGTGCCTTAGGAATATCGGTTCCAATCGAAATGACACAAGGTAGGTGATCAGAGGGGGGCTTGGAAAGTGGGTGGACAAAAGTAGAGGGGTAACTATGAGTCCAAGATCTAGAAGTAAAAAACCAATCCAGCCTTTCTAAAAGGGGCTCTTTTTTGCATATTTCTCCAAGTGAATTTTCTTCCTTTAAGTGGCGAATCAATTAGTCCCAAATTACTAATAGCTTCATTGAATGACATTATGTCATTAACATCCCCTCCATTCCTGTTTCTATCAGAAAGTTTTCTGATGAGATTAAAGTCCCCAAGGACTAACCAATCCATATTATCAGGCATACCAATATTAGAAAACCAATCCAAGAAATCATCTTTTCTTTCAGCTTGGCAAGGACCATAGATGTTAGTAAGGGTCCAGGTGTCATTTGAGAGAAGGGAAGTGAAAGTGACAAAGATAGAATAATCATTCTGAAAGGCTCTATGTCCACTAAAAAGAGTACTATTCCAAATGATAATAATCCCCCTAGAAGCACCAATGGAAGGAAGAAAATAAAAGCTATCAAACTTGCTTGGACAAAATTTTCTTAAGTAATTCGGGTCAAAGATTTCTCTTTTGGTTTCTTGAAGGCAAATGGTGTCACATTCAGACTCAAGAATTTTGCTTTTTAAAGCCAGCCACTTTTTCTCACAGTTAATGCCTCTAAGATTCTAGTTCAGGATATTCCATTTTATTTTGTTATTCATAGTTAAACTGAGGTGAGAAATTTTGAGGTGACACAAGATATGTAATCACATATAGGTAACTGACCCTTTCACATGATCCACGTAGCAAAAAAGAAAGAAAATCCATGAAGAGCAGAGCAAGCTCATTACATGTCCCAAAAGCAAATGATCCAGACATAGAAAATCTTAGGATTTGATACATCGATACACTTATTTTGGGGCTTTCTTCTTGGACTGCTGACCACAGGTTTCAGCAGCCACACCTTTCTTTTTTAATTCATGATTGTGTTAGCACCATGCTTCTTTGTTCCAGGCTTCCCAGGAGACTTGATGATCAAATCAGTGACCCTGCTCTTCTTCAGCAGCCTTTTCTCCAGCTCTAACTCTTTGACCTTACAAAAAGAATCAGCAAGATTCTTAACAACTTTATTACTAAGACAAGGTGGAGCAGCATTTCAAGAAAGACAATTGAAATCAGAACAATTCACAAGACTTTTAAAAACCCCATTTAGTTCCACAATCCTGGGACTTCTTCTCACCTCAGTATCCACAATGGGTTCCTTTCCCCTTCTTTTTTTGGACGGAGCATTGGGGGCCTGCAAATTTGGTGGAGAACCAATATTTAGGCAGTGAGGGGCCATCTGACCAACACAATCATTAGGGATTCTCTTCAGCAAATGGTTCGTTAATAATTTCCCAAAGTGGAGAAGTAAGAAAGTGCTTTGCCCAACTGAATTTCTCAGGAGTAAGGAGCATGAGAGTTATAAAGTTGAACCAACCTACAGGAATGTCACACTTCAGACTGTTATTTCTAGATGAAGTACTACTGATGTGAGGGGCAAAAAACCTATCCCAAAGATCCAGACCTTGCTTGGAGAAGGTTTGCTTAGCAGCAAGCACATCAGGAGTAAGAACATAATATGTACAGGCCTGATGACCCACAAGTATAGGGGTGTATCGCAGTATTTTCGAGGGAAGTGAAACCCAATTTATTGATTCGACACAAGGGGAGCCAAAGGATATTTATAAGCCTTAACAACTGAGTTGTCAATTCAGCTGCACCTAGAAACAATCTTGCTCACAGCAGTTTATCAGTAGCAACAGTTTTGTAATAGCAATAGCAAAGTAATAGCAGTAGTAAAGTAAAGACAGTAGTAACAATTGTAGTAAACAATAGGATTAAATCACGGTAGGCATAGGGACGTATGGACGGGCGTTGCATGGACAAGAAAATTCATATGACAATCAAGATGTAGTGCATTTGCAGATAAATAAGATAAATCATCCAAGTACTAAATAATCATAGGCATGTGTTCCATAAATAGTCATACATGCTCGCAATGAGAACTTGCACAACATCTTTTGTCCTGCCAGCCAATTTGCAGCGGGGCCTCAAGGGAACTACTGGCAATTAAGGTGCTCCTTTTAATAGAGCACCGGAGCAAAGCATTAACACTTCGTGAACACATGTGATCCTCACATCAAAGCCATCCCCTCTGGTTATCCCGATTATTGTCACTTCGGGGCCTTTGGTTCCAGACAACAATATGTGTATACAAATTGCAGGTAAGACCATAAACAATACTATCATGATGAATCAATAACATGTTCAGATCTGAAATCATCGCACTCAGGCCCTAGTGACAAGCATTAAGCATAACAAGTTACAACAAAGTCAAAAAGCACTAATAATAGATACTAGGCACCATGCCCTAACAATCTGATGCCATTACATGAACGATCTCGTCTAATCCCTACCATCCCCATAGCCTACAATGGGGGATTACTCACTCATGGATGGGGGAATCATGGATGGTCGATGGAGAAGCGATGGTGATGATGATGGCGATGATCTCCTCCAATTCCCTGTCCTGGCAGGGTGCTAGAACGGAGTTTCTGGTTCTGAATCGCGAAATCTGGTGGTGGCGGCGCAGCGGAACTCTTTCTGGAAAAACGTCGAACCCCCTCTTGGTTTTTAGGTCAAGAGGCAACTTATAGGTGAAGAGGGAGGCCGAGGGGGTGACCGAGGCAGCCACACCACCCCCAGGCGCGGCCTGGCCTGGCCCGTGCGGCTAGGTGGTGTGGGCCCCTCGTGGCCCTCCTCCATCTCGTGTTCTGGCTCCATGAGTCTTCTGGTGAAATAGTATTTTTGGCATATTTTCCGAGATTTTTCCTGATAGTTGGTTTTCTGCACAAAAAGTAGACACCAAGGTAATTCTTCTGAAAACAGCGTCAGTCCATGTTAGTTGTATCCAAATCACACAAGTTTAGAGGAAAAATAATAGCAAAAGTGTTCGGGAAAGTAGATACGTTTTGGACGTATCAACTCCCCCAAGCTTAGGTTATTGCTTGTCCTCAAGCAATTCAGTTGAAAACTGAGTGCGATAAAAGAAACTTTCACGAACACATTTGCTTCATAAGACGTATATATTCTCAGCATATGATCAACTACTTAGGCAATTCATAATAAAGAGTATGCAGCTAAGTTTACTTAATAATCATTGCAAGCTATGAAGAGATTCTAACTCCAAAATAGTAAGTAGCAAGAAGCATAAACATAAGCAACATTGCAATGCTCATAAAAAGGTATGATAGAGTGGTATCTCGCTTGCCTTTGATTGTAGAGCAAACATAAATGCCAAGGCACCTCTGAAGTTCAAGTGAAGACTAGAAGTAAAGATATCAAAGATACAAGCATCAAAGTCATGACACAATTAATCCAAATTTTGAGACAAGTATATTACACTAAGAATGACAACTATGCTCTCAATAAAGTGCTCATAGAATAGGTGGTGACTCAACAAGGGAATGAAAAGGTTTTGAAAAGTTTGAAAGGCTTCCAAATTCTGAAAGTATGGTACTCGTTAGCTTTGAGCTCTCATTGCCCCTATCATAAGCATCTTTAAATGGTTAAGGTGAAAGTGAGGTCCACTACGAGTTATATGCTTGACAGACCATAAACTGGAAATCTCATGTCCCTAGTACGAGGGTCGCTCCTCATGCTACTCAACTTTAGTTACCGGTAAGTTCTTCTCATAGTAAATACATGTGTATCATAGAGAACCGCCAACGTGGTACCCCTTGCCTGATGATACGGAAGAATCCCCATATCCAAATGACAAGGAAAGCAGACAATGACCATCTTAGAAATCTTCTTGTTTACCATGGGAAAATGGTGTTTTTTCCTCTCTTTCCTCTTTTCTCATCTTTTTTTTTCTTTTTCTCAATAATTATCTCTCTTTTTTTATAAGAAGAATGCTTCCTAGATTGCTCATTATGGCTACTCTGCAGGTTTCCACCATGATTAGGCATGGATTAGACCAGCCGCCCAGACGTTTCTCTAACACATATACATAACTCCAAGGACTTACAAGCTCCCTTTTTATTTCACACCGACGACATCCGTAAACAAAATAGCATGATATCAACTGGGTATATATTTACAAGTGTTGAAAGCGTTCCCCATGACAGCACAGTTCTGCTAATCCCCAGCCTATAATTTGCAAGCATATAACTTTCATGGATAGTCACAATGGTTCATGTTTATTAAGTGCAAGAAATAAAGTGTGCCATCAAGTTCATGAGAGCTTTACTAACTAACTTTCTCATAACAAGCAAACATTTTATTCGGAAGAAAACAAGGCATACTGAATATGCACGGAAAATCAAATGATGCTAATAGGTAGGTATGGTGGACACTTTTGGCAATATTGGTTTTAGGGAGTTGGAAACACGAGTAGAGCTCATACTCAGTGCAAGTGAAGGCTAGCAATTGTAACGGAGCGACAAACGAGAGAGCAATAACTGTCATAATCATGCTTGCAACAAAACAGGACTAATCATGGCATGAAAGTGATTCAAGACCCCTGAAGCAAAATAATTCATCGAGGCTTAACTGGTTATTGTTTTAGTCATATGCATGCGTGAGCATGTGCCAAGTCAATTCAAGTGAAACATTCAGAGGAGGATACCACAGTGTCATACCAAGTTATGAATAGAGCAATGCAAGCAAACATTCATATGACATGCTACAAACCATTAGCAAGTTAGAGCTAATCATAAGAAAGAAAGAACTACTAAGCATCCATAAATAACATACACCTTACATGAACAGACTAAGCATGCCCACAATGATGAGTATATGTACAAAAATGAAAACAAAAAGAGTTCGTTACCAGCCTCTTACCACACCTCAAGTTGTCATTAATCCTTATTATTGCCCTTCACTTGTGTGGCTTGAATAATAACATGAAACCAAACTCCACTGATGACTGCTAAACCTTGCAACAAACTTCACAAAACCAAAGAAGAACAGAAAATATTTCTGGTGTTTTTGATTTTTAAAGGCAAGAGCAAAAAGGGAGGAACAAGCAAAGCAAAATCTTTTTGGGTTTTTCGAATAATTAAGACAAGCTAAAAGAAAGAGGCAAACCAAGGCAAAAATAAAAAGAGGCAAACAAAGAGAAACAATAATTTTTTTTGGTATTTTAGTGTTTTGGAAAGCAAAAGTAAAGAAAGAACGAAAACTAAAAAGAGAACGAAACATGGATATTCAAAGTACCGACTAAACATGATATGTAGATGAGTGTGATGTCGGTGTACCTCCCCCCAAGCTTAGGCTTTTGGCCTAAGTGGGTATCAACCCAAACATGGATAAGGGTTCCAAGCCGGCGGGTCATCGTAAGAATGATCGTAGTTAGGCCCTTGGGAAGAAGAAGCTCCCCAATCATAGGTAGGCTGCTGGTACGAAGACTCCCCCTCATTCGAGGGCTGGACCGAATCATCTGTAGCCTCCCTTCTAGTCCCCTGCTCCTGCTGGGAGAGCTCCCCCAGATATGTATCGAGCTGCTCCTCATTGAGTGGCCATCCTATCCTGGTTTCAAGGTTAAACAAAACAGGTGCAGGCAAAAGAACAACATGCTCGGACTTACTCCTTCTCCAACCAGCCTTGAGAAAGGTTATTTCATAAGACAAATCACTCAAATTAGCCCAAGAAGGAACAAATTTATGTTGTATCATGGAATTAAGGTCAAGCCTCTCTATGGGAAACTATAGGTCTAGATGATGAGGCACTACACCATGCAAAGCTAATAAATGAGAGGTGATGAGGCCTCCACAAATTCCACCTTTCTCGTGGTTAGCAGCAAGACGGAAAGCTATCAAGGCACCCAAATTGTAAGTCCCATCTTGTTTTAAAGCAACTGAGATGAATGCTAGATCATATGAGGATAACTTATTAGAAGTTTTCCTAGCGAGAACACACTTGGCAATAAAGTAAGCAAAGTAGCGAATAGACGGGAGATGAATATTACGAATTTTCCCACTCTCCTTTGAGAAGCTGCTCCCTTGGCAAATCTCCGCATACAAGTCCATGAGTGGTGTAGGTCACTCTTTAATCCTTTCACACAATCCCCACTGGGGTACTTTAATAACTGCACAAAAGTCAGCAAAAGGAAGGTTGACAGCTATATTGTAAATTTTCTAGTGAACCATGGGGTTAGGAAAAGAGCAATTAAATCGAAAGTCCTACACCACAGACATAGTTAGTTTCACAAATTGGTAAGGTTCATATCCCACAGAATGCTCTAATCCTGCATTAGCAATTAAAGTATGGAAGTCCTGAGAAATCCCTACAGCCCTAATGAATTCGGGGCATGGATAGATGGAAGGAAAAACTTCCTCCTCTCGATGAACCTTCATAACCTCAGACACCCTTAATTCATGTTAGTTGAGTTGGTGTTCATTCATCTTCTTTTCTGAAATTTAGGACAACCATCATACAAGTGATTGCAAAGTGATTACATAATGAAGGGAACTACGCAGGGACTTGTAAGAGGCCTAAGCATGCATCAAAACAATTTTTCTAAGCATTGAACAAGCTTATAAGCTCACATAACCTGTCACCTACAACAGCAAAATACTCAAGATATAATCCACTAAACACAAATCTACTTGGACAAGCGGAGGAGTCACATACCGAAGAACAAATGCTCCAAATTTCAGCAGCAAAGATAGGAAGGAGATCGAAAAATCATGGACAAGAACAGCAAGAACGCGATTTCGAGCAGTGAACTGATGTTTTCTAGGGAGAGAGAAGGAAGTGGCAAGTGAAAGAGTGCGTGGAGGGCCAGGGGTGTCCCACACCATGGCTAGGCGCGCCCCTATGGTGGCCACCAGGTGTGTGTGCCTGGTGGCCCCTTCGCTCAGTCACTCCTCCCACTTCTCTTTTTCACGTAAAAATTTAATATGAATTTTCTGGAATTTTTCGAGACACTATATTTTTGAGCAATTTTCAGGTATTGATGAATGATTTTCTGACAGAAAGATTTTTTCAGAAAGATGCAAAAACAAAACTAAACTAAAACTTCAGAAGTTCTAAGACACTCTAATATGCAAGCAACTAGCAACAGAAAAGTAAACTAAGTGAAAGCAAAAACAAAAAGAAAAGTAAGCGAAGATAATCATGGTGAAAACATTGTTTTGTTCATTAAAATACATTTGTTAACAAGGTTGATCAGGTCTTGTTAAGAAAACAATTTTATATGAAACAAAACTTCGTATTCCACTACTGATTATGTTACCTCAACCTTGATAGCAATGGTCCCAATCATAATAGTTTCATATTTTCTCGTGGTATGGGACAATATATCTCTCCAACTTGGATGCCCTCAATATATTCAATTGAATTTAAGCCATAATTCCTATCAATCTTCTTGGTAAATAGACAATATGCTCCTTGTCATTAACATTAAAAGTCACCTTTCCTTGATTACAATTAAAAACAGCTCATGTAGTATTAAGGAAAGGTCTCCCAAGAATAATAGACATATTATCATCTTCAGGCATTTCAAGCACAACAAAGTTAGTTAATATCAATCAATTATGAGCCACTTGAATAGGTACATCCTCACATATACCAATAGGGATAGTAGTAGATTTATCAGCCATTTGCAAAGATATATTAGTCGGTATTAATTTTTCCAATTGAAGTCTCTTATAGAGAGAAAAATGCATAGCACTAACTCTTACTCCCAAATCACACAAAGCAGTTCTAACATAACTATTTTTAATAGAGCATGGAATAGTTGGACTCCCTAGGTCTCCAAGTTCTTTGGAACCTTACCATTAAAGGAATAATTGGCAAGCAAAGTTGAAATTTCTTCATTAGGGATCTTATTTTTATTAGAGACAATATACTTCATATACTTTGAATAAGGAGGCAATTTAATAGCATCAGTCAAAGGTATTTGCAAAAATAAAGGTTTCATTGACTCACAAAACTTATTATAGTGTTCGTCTTCCTTTGACTTGTGTTTCTTATCAGGGAAAGGCATAGGTTTTTGGACCCAAGGCTCTCTTTCACTACCATGTTTCTTAGCAACAAAATCTTCTTTAGTGTATTTAGTATTCTTAGTGTGTCTTTCTGGTTCTTCTTCAACTTTTTCTTTATCAGGAGCATCATTTTCCTCATTACCACTTTTAGTTTCAACATCAGAGACAAATATACTATTAGGATCTTTAGCAGGTTCAGAAGATTCTACAATAGTTTTATGTTTGTTTTTCCTTTTCTTAGGAGAAGTACCACTATTTTCAATTTGTTGAGAATCTTGCTCAATTATTTTAGGATGCCCCTCAGGATATAGAGTATCCTGGGTGGCAGCACCACTTCTAGTTCTAATTTCATAAGCTTGTTTTTCCTTAGAAGCATTAACTAGCAAATCTTTTTAAACTTTAATAAGCTGGTCAATTTGAGTTTGAACCATTTGAAAATGTTTAACAAGCATTTTAACATCATTAGAGGTTCTTTCCACAATATCTTTTAACTCAATAATAGCTCTAGAGTTTTCCATTAAATGATTTTGCACCCTTTTATTAAAATTATCTTGCTTAACAATAAAAACATCAAATTCTTCCAAGCATCGATAAGGAGGTTTACAATAAGGAATATCACCTTCATCAAAATGTTGGAGAGAGTGTACCTCAATAATGGATGAGTGGGAGATTGGCTTAGATAATTCTTCTATAGGAGGTAAATTCTTCACATCTGCAACTTTAATTCCCTTCTCCTTAAGACATTTCTTAGCTTCCTTAAGACATTTCTTTGCAAGCTCATTGATGTGATCTCACCAAGTGGGCCTAGAGTATCTATTTGTCACTCGGATAGGAAAGTACCGATATCGATCATACGCCTCAACCATTCCTCTAGAACACCTGAAACACACCTACCTTTATGGTCACTCAGTTACAAACAAGATGGTTGATGTGATCAAAGCAGCTGTGGGAGATGGTGATTAAACATGATCTCGCAGTCAAAGGATTAAGTTACTACAGTTTGCTAGACATCACAAGATTGAACAATGTGACTGGATCACATTGCAATTCTACGCTGGGTGTGTCCATCACTTCACTAAGTGACCCCATTGTCATCTGACTATTTTATGCCAAGTCCATAATCGGCAAACCTCGATCATCATCTTCCCAACGAACTATTACTAGTGGATACTAGGGACCTAGTTGTTTATATACCACACATGTATTAATGTTTCCTTTTAATACAGTTATAGCATAATACAAAAATATTATGAACAGTTAGAGATATAATAATAAAACCATCTCCTTCATACTCATGTTGTTATTCTTGTTTATGAATTCTTTATTGTGATTATCTTGCCTCGACACCACTTGTATGATATTCTTGCCATTACGCTTTCTGTGCTAAGCTTTCAAATTGAAGAACTGGTGGGTGCATGAGACTACCATTTGTAAGTGAACTTGCTTTTTTGTGGTTTCAGTTGAATGCTGAGTTCCTTATGATTTGTATTTTCTTGCCCAAGGGCGGTAAAGGTTTAAGATTGGGGAGGTTGATGGTTCTAAAATATCGCCATTTCTCTCTGCGTTTAAACCTCATATTCGTCAAATAATTGATAACATATCTCTCTAGCATTGCCACTAATGGCTAACTATTGCATAGATGTGCAAATCCTTTTCTTGAACTATCTCCTTGCAGAAATAAGCACTTTTATGGCAAAATCTAGAGAAATTAATGAAGAATTTTGAGTTGCCAACAATCCCAAGTCAAGGAGGCCACTAAGGAGTCGTCCAGACACTTTAATGAGCATTGGTACGAGTACGTCCCTCTTGTACCACACAATCGTACGAGGTGCCACCGCCTCCGCCTGGTCAACACAAGCAACTTCCGTGAAGGAACTTATATTAGAATCTTATCAGAGCCGCCAGAAACCCTAACACGAGTCTACATAACACATCTGAAGCCGTTTTGCATCTAGGAGACGAGATCCACTATTGCCATCACCATATCCATAGCATTCCTCCTTTTCCTCTCCATCTCCACACCATAGCCATAGTCCTCTACTTTAAATCTTGATCTCATCACGATTAGTGGCATTGTAAGACTATTTGATATTTGTCTAGAATTTATATTCAATGTTTATGATTGTTGATCTAATCATGTGTGAGTACTTCTCATGGGTTGAGGGCTGAGGTCTAGCCTCGCAGCATTATGTGCATCTTCTAAACTTCATGGGTTATTGAGTTGTGATTGAATGTTAGATTTATCCTTTGTATACTTGTCTATTGCCTCTATCTAAGGACTTGTTAGGTACCCTAGACCCCGATGATTAATATACGTAATGAGGTGATATGAATAGTGATTAACTTCTACATGTGAAACCCGGTGATAATAAGGGAAGTACGGTAGTTGTTTTAGAGATCCATTTGGAAGTAATGTCATTGATCATAAAGCTTTGTTTTACGTAATAACTGCGTAAGCCCACGCAACGGTGGTGTAGTGGTTGGACAAAAATGTATAGTAGATATTGCTGGTAAACATGAAAGGTCTGGTAAACAAAGATCCTGTGAGATTTCAAGGGCTTGTTCAACATAATCTTACACCATAGAGAATTATTCCCAAGGCTCGATAAACCTAGGTCTTCTAGAGAAAAAGCAAGATATACTACATCCGCAATCTAGATCAAAGGTACAAGGCTAAATAAGGAGAGGACCGATGACAGAGAGAAGGGTGAATTCACAAGGTATCTCATTCCTGCATTCATTGAGTTGATCCACCCACATTCATCCATCCACTACCACCGTAGAAGAGGAAGAACTCCGACAAGGAGCTCACCGAAGTTGTAATAGTTGATAGGTTTAGTAGTTAGGCTCTTAGAGCACCCCATAGATTGCACTCTACCAAGAGTCATCTATTACCAAGTAGAGGAATTGTCCGCTGGATAGGCTCCCTAGCCATCATCCACTATAGTTCGCGGTTAGGCTAGTAGGTTGATAGCCGGAACACCACCCCATTGTAATATTTGAGCACCTCACATGCTCCATAAATAAATATAGCCGACATAGGAAGTAGGGTCTTTACTGGATCATCACCCAAAGCCTGAACCTGTATAACTGTTGCATGACTTGACATTTTTAGCCCATAGGATCGTGATCACAAGCCCTTACACCTAAAAATCTGTTTGTCGAGAATCAAAGCCCCGACAGGGAGTGCACATCCCTATGTTTAAAATCAGGAAACGACACAACTGACGGGTTTTTTACTCCTCATGAGTAGAACTATATGTTGGTAGGGTGTGGCCAGGATCTGATGGGCTCACCACCTCAAATATACATAGATATACTAGTTAAAGCCCCGAGATATATCACAGGTAACAACCTTACATCTAGGTGTGGATGTATATTCCGAGCCCACGAGATGCTCAATATTACATTTGATGGGTAGACAGCTAGAGGGGAGACAGTCGATTTGCTAACTCTCTAGGGAAGAAGAGAGCAAAGTATAGTGGTGGAAAGTCTAACAATGATCGGCCCTCCTCCCTGGGAAGGAGGAAGATTATTTATAGGGATGCCAAGTTTCCCTAAGGCTATGAAAGGACACCCTTGACCTTGAGAGGTCGGTTTAGGTGGGATACACCTCTTCTTCCCTTCATGCCATGTCCTGGTATGCCTCCTATAGTAATGCACACTCTGACTATTGGTGCATGCGTTGGAAAGTGTTGAGAGAGGATGGGGCCCCTTTTCATCTCATTGTCCAGACCTCCCTTGATGTTTATCTGGGAAGAAAACGACGGCTACAACTCTATCCTTGGAGGAAACCTGTAGGTCAGAATTCTCGGCTGATAGGTTTGTCGTTACTTTAGCGAGAGCAAGGAGTCCTACTCGTAAAGCTCCAAATCCTTGACTTAATCAATTTTCCGGTCCATGGGTATCCAATTCCCGCGTCAACTAGTGAGTGAGGTGTGTGACGGGAAAAACCCTCCCAGCATCCCACACGTTCAACGCACATAGGTAGATCCATCTCCATGGACCAAACTAGTCTGGCAAATTTAGGGTGTTGATGGGGCCAGGGACGTGACGTGGTCATTGACTCCAACGCAGATTAGGAGGAGGCAGTGCTAATGGAGAAGCTAGCTCAGCGCAGACCAGAGAGGCAAAAGTGTTTCGAATGATGAGGGAGAGCTTGGTGATACGTTCAAGGGACGGAGGTGGTCACTGGCTTGTGGGGAGGATGAGGGAGAGATCATCGACGGCAGGAAGATGGGCCCGATGTGGTCGCTCCTCTTCACGTTGTAATTGGTTTGATAAAGTTTTGGTAGGGGTGCGGCGGACCTGCGTGGGCGAGATAATGGAGATGGCGGGCTGACAGAGGGATAGGGGTAAATTAAGGGACTACTGTTGGCTCTCCCTATCAGTGGATAAGAAGTGTGGGATTCTGTTTTGGGAAGGAGAGTATATACTTTCCATCAAAACTGTCACTCAAACAAGAAGTTTCCTTGATGATGACTTCTTGCCAGTTGAATCTCTAAATTGAGTGTCCAATGCCCACCCACACCATGAGAGAAGATGATATAATCAAGTTAAATACCTCATACCCAGCAATGCATCACCTTCGATCATCGATGATGGGAGAGGGCTGGAAGCTGAAGGAAGATAATGACCAAATATGGCCACAGTTGCAGACATCTCGTAGATCCACTAAGTGCATCCTCATAGTCACATCCTCGATGTCCTCAACCACGGACTCCTGAGTCGTCGGTGGCGTGGGACTTCCCACCACCACCAAGCTCGCGGTCACCCCAATCTAGCCCAGGATCTCCATGTTCCACACCCAAACACTATGGATGCATTGTGTCATCCTCACTCTGAGAAGTTGCTCTCTATCTCCTCCTAGAACCGATGCGGGACTAAATCTAACATATGTCGTCTCACAGATCAGTCAAGTATGGGCCCACTTAGCAACATGGTTTCATCCCACCCTCCATAACAGGCCACCATGAGAACATTGATGTGAGACCAGGCACATGGCTTAATAGGATTGATAGAATACTCATACCAACAAGTTGCAACTTCTTTTCTGAAAGCTCATTCGAAAAGAACTCTAAGGTTAAGTGTGCTTGGCTTAGAGCAATTCTAGGATGGGTAAGGTGTGTGCGGGTCAGTGGCGGGACATGTGAAGCATGGCGCGTGTGGCCCGGAGTGGACACGGCATGTCACATGTGCCGGCACTGGACGCACAGACGCGTGCCAAGAGGGAACGTTCCTGGGGTGTGCTTGATCGATGAGGGCATCGATCTTCTAAAGGGTGGGTGTATGTGAGACCAGGCACATGGCTTAATAGGATTGATAGAATACTCATACCAACAAGTTGCAACTTCTTTTCCGGAAGCTCATTTGAAAAGAACTCTAAGGTTAAGCGTGCTTGGCCTAGAGCAATTCTAGGATGGGTGACCGACCGGGAAGTGGGTAACCAGGTGCACACGAGTGAGGACAAAGTGCGCAGAAAAGACTAGTGTTGGTCGGTGGGGCCAGTCTAGATATCCTATTAAGCTACCAGGAGTGACACCCCCCGGGCCCAGGAGTGGACGGGGTGTTACAATTGAGATTTGGGTCTGCACACATGGGCTCTCATATCAATTGTTACGTATCCTACATAAACTTAATTAGTGTCTCTGACCCACATGCGTTGCGAGCCCTCTACACGAGCATTTTGCCCTGCCAACCAACCCCAACTAAACATAACATGGGCTTACAAGCGACCATGGGTCGTTTCCCATTAAAACACTAGCCTAATATAACTACCGAACCGGTACCCAAGGCAAGGCAAGCATAGGCGGCGGGCGACTAAAAACCCACCTAGGGTTCCCACCTCTGGCCAGTGATGCCGACAGTCCGCTCTGCCTCTGCTGGTCTTAGGGCCATGGAGGTGTGGCAGATCACCGCACCTCGCCGGCTGGAGAGTTTACATTCCTTTTTAGGTCTTTTTTCAAATCTTCTTCTCGATCATGAAGTGAGGGCTACATCTTGAAGTTAGAATAATGTCCTTCCCGTCCTATCCTCGCTCCGTGGGTGCGTCTAGTGCTAGCGAAGGACGCGTGGTGTCGTGTGTTCGACAGATCTCTTGGGATCTTTGTCGTTTTTCTTATTCATTGGTGCGGTTTGAGGCCGGTCTCTTCAAGTCAACGATTGTCATCATCGGCGATGGTTGGTCCTCTGGTGCACTGGACCTTTGGGACCTTAGCATGATGACTTCGTGTCTGTCTATTAGAACAAGCTCTACTTCGACAAGCTTTTCCTGGCTCCAGTGATGGAGGGGCGAGGACGGCGGCGTATCTTTGGCTCGTGCTAGTGTCAGTAGTCTTCGCTAGGTGGTCCATTGACCTACTTGTAATTTTATTACGTTTGGATCTATTTGTACTCTGGTTGATGATTATTAATAGAACTGGGGAATTTCGAAAAAAAAACTAGCCTAATATGAGGGCACCCTCATCTTATAAGTCGTTCTTCGTCTCCTCTCGTAACGAACGGGCGACCAACATTTTACATGTGCAACAATGACATGGATGTATGTGCAAAAACTATAAGTTGGTCCAAAATTTCAAGATAATTTTTTTCCAGGAAGTGGATCGAAGAGAGAAGCACACAAGGAATGGGCACTCCTGCATCGAACAGTTCTGTATCATTCGGGTGTTACCCTCCATTGTTGTAAATTTCCATTCAAATGCATGAGACACACTCGACACATGTTCTTTCAGATTTCCATGAGATATGATGACAAGTTTTTGTCTTGATCCCTGAAGTGAGCATAGAGGGACAAAATGACAATCAACAAAGTGAAAGGGTGACAAAAAAGCCTTTATTTTCAGCCTTTGAGATCACTAAACAAAGGTCACAATCTAACAGTGCAGACATCACAATATCCGCGATAATATCTTTTGCTTTTCCCGTGTTATATTTGTTGTTCAATATCAAGGGCCAAAGTATGAGCAACAAAGGGAAAGAACGTACTCTTTGATCTCTATCAAATGATTGCTGAAGGACTGTTTTGGGGATGTGGAATAGAAAATTGTTACTGAATTTTATATAAGATCCTTCAGCTGATTGATGCATTACTTTACTACTTCAAGACGAGTATAATGCAACGCAATACCATTTTTTATGCTTTATATGCACATTATTTATTTATTTTTTATTTATGATCTCTATACACACTTATGATGCGCTATTCTTAAATCTTGCAAACCACTGCCGTTGTTCCACAATATAAGACGTCATATGAACCTATTATCAAAATACATAAAATATAAATTTCAAAATGCTAAAAAATTCTGAAATAAAATTTTGCATGTAAATCCATACATTCTATGTTTGAACATGAGCTTTCTTAAAAAAGAACATATTATGTGGATTGTTTAAAAAGACAAAAATATATCTATGAATAGTCGTGTTGCAGCATCGAAATCTGTCTTTTTATACGGAACATGGAAAATGTTCTTTTATATCGAAAACTTGTGCACCAACATAGAATTCCAGATGTACATGTGAATATTATTTTCTAAATTTTTGAAATTTTAAAATATGATTTTAAACAATAGATTTTTGAGCACCCATGAGCCGAATTAGAATTTCCCTCATGGTAGACTAATTTAGCCTATCAAAATATCAAATATTTAGGAGCGGAGGGAGTACATGTTTCCACCTCCGTGTAGTGTACGACTGTACCACAGGCTCTGTCTGGATATACTACAACATCAAAGAAATCATCCACGTAACAGCACACATCTGTCAGCTAAGCCTTTTGGAATCATTCCGTAGTAAAGATAACTACGGTTGTTAATGTAGATTAGAGGAAATATTGAAAAAACTCACCTCATCCGATAGTTCATATTTTCTATTCTTCATTTTAAAGCTGCAAATGGAATGCCACCATACTCACTGGGTTCTGGTTCACTAGATTTTGGGCCCTGTAAAGAAATGATCAAATGGGATTGCTAGAATATGCAACGTCTACATCTTGGAGTTAATGGAAAAAAAAGGTACTCCCTCCATTGTAAAAAATAAGATGTTTTACCTTTTGTAAAACGGATATATCTAGATGTTCTTTTATACGTAGATTTACTCCAAACCTACACACCAAAAGAGATCTAGATACATTCGCTTCACAAAAACTGAAACATCTTATATTTTGGAACGGAGTGAGTATGCTTAGAGATAAATTAGAATCTATGCAAAATCATCTTCATGTATATAGAGTCTCCAAAGACTTCTTGCCCCCGAGTCATGTGCAGGCGTGTATGCTCAACTTTGAGTTTCAGCATAGCCAGTTAGATGGCTGGAGGTAGTGTTATCACAACGTCTATGATGATGTTGAAAGGAAAAGTAGAGATTTGAGATAAGATGACCCATTATCTTCGATACTATTCAATATAGTGGTAGATATGGCTATTTTGATTGAGCGTTGTGACAGCCCCGGGATCAGGGTTTAAACAAATCTCAGACCTTAGTGTGACATAAGCCTAACCTAGAGCTCGAGGATATCCATTAAAGAATCGGTAACACAACAGTGACCCTATAACAGTTCGAGCTCTAGGTTAGTCTTATATCACACTAAGGTCTGGGATTTGTTTAACCCTGATCCCGGGGGTGTCACAGGCTTTGGTATCGGAGTAGTACTGAATGTAGGAAAACCTTGCTATTGGTCAATGTTGAATCTAGTACTTGTGAAAACTATTTCAAAGATAAAAAGTATTTGAGAAAACTCTAGTATGCTTTTTTTACTCCTTATCTGGTATCGCTCTAACTCTGGGTCATCTTATCTTCTCTTGATTTGAAAAGGTTTTGATATCTTTTCTAGTCTTTCAAAACTTAGGTGCCTTTTGAGAATGTCATTTTTTAACCGTTGACCTAGTGTTGAGTTCTTTAGAGTTGTGTGTGTTGTGTATTCCTAGTATCCCCTTTCTCTACTTCAGCAGAGAGATTCCTTTTCATCATGATCTCTCTGCCTTATGGAACCTATAATATAATGTTCCATAGTATTCTATTCTAAGCTTCGAGGTTTTCTTTCACCTTGAGTGTGTCCTTTTCGTTGGGTACTTCAAAAGTTGCATATTCTTTTGGAAGCTACCCCGTGATTACTACCTTGTAGTGCATGTTGTGTCACTCAAGTAGTAGTTACTTCTTTCTCAGGTTTTACCCCTTAGACTTGAACCAAAGGTCCCAGATTGTACTGGATTATGGTGTTGTGATTCTTGTACATGAAGTTGATCTTTAACCCAATATCCATTTCATTGACCCATGTTGTAATGTTCAAACATTACCTCAGGAGGGCTGGTACTACAATTCTAGCCTTTACGCTCGTGGTTTTTGTCGTGATTAAATTGCGACAATTAAGGACTTCCACATGCTAGGAAGATGTTCTTTAATGGAACCAAATAGATCACGACAAGAGTACTCCTCGAGAGTCTCGCATCTATACTCGTGACTCTGCCATGCCTCTCCTTCTTTGCAGTGGTCTACGGAAGATTGTTAATCTATGCCTCTACATCTCGGGATTCTATCATGAGCATGTTCTTTCTCCCTTGTTGTTTCCGACCTTTGTCTACTAGTTGGTAGCCAAGTAGTAATGCACATTGGTGTCTTCCGATGCAAAATACTCCTGTGGTCCATCATGACAAACCATTTTGGGATGTCAGGACAAACAAACTTCAGTACCTCGTCATTTCTAGGACTGGGTCAAAGTGTTGTAATCCGCATATCAAGAGTCATTGATTAGTTTCTATCTGCTCTGCTTAGATTATCACACTCTTCTATACCAAAAGGTCATGTTGAGTTTCATGACCCTCTTAATGTAGTGATGCTTTTACACATTTTACCCACCCTTCCTCCGAGCTTTCATGCTCATGAATGATGCGTGTGCGTAATAATGTGGCCATCTGAGAATCTTAGCAATCATTATTGCTTAGAACTCCATGGACATTTGTGTCATTCTTAGTGTGATTGGTTAACCCTATCACTAAGCAAAGGATGATTGTGCTACCAAGTTCGCTATTATGGTCCACTCTCTTTGGTCAAAGAGTTAGGCTCGTGTCGAAGCTCTTAGACTATGTCTTCTTGCCTGAAAAGTAAATTCCCCTCGAGCTAAGTGACATATCAGTGGTTCATAATATTCTAGATGTCTTCCTAGAAGTATTGCCATGTTGCCACATGATCGTATTGTCAAGTTCTTGAGCCAGCAAGTTCTTCGAACTACTCCTTTCTCCAAGGATCCATACTGGATACCCGTGGACTAGTTGGTTGAGCTTAAACAACAACTTGGAGAGTTGTAAGACAACAAATTATCCAACTTTGTTCCTTCTTAAAGGTATTTCTAGTTTTGTTTGTGTTGAAGAAAGATAGTATTTCCTCCATGGATATGTTATCTTCCCCCACCTTTAATTTGATTTGGGTTACCATCAAATCAAACTCAGTTCCAAGGACTATTTTGATGATGTTCCTACTTGTGATGTTTCACCTGAGGAAGTCCTCATATCCGCTGGCCTGACCGATATTTTTGCCATGTTCAAGCAACATATGAGTCTACCATCATGGTGTATCTTGATAAGTTCATTGTTGAACCCATCGATGACATCCTTATCTTCTCCATGGTAGATCAGATTCATATAGAACATTTGGCATAAATGTTGGAAATTGTTGAGAACCATCTTTGGGTTATCTCGAAGAATGTGTTCTGGATGTTAGAAGTAATCTCCTCTAATTGATGTGCAAATGTTTAAAGATGCCGCCATGGATTCAAGTAGAGTTATCTCTGTACCCTCAAGGACATAATTGCATTTCATTGCAAGTACTTGATGTATGAGTAGTTGTCCTCCAAGAAGTTGTTAATACATGGGTCTAGCAACCTAGCTCAGTCCTTTGGAGCTTGACACTGTAGTTCATGTCTTGAGAACCTAGTGACTTTAACTTCTTGGTAAATATTGTAAACTTTCGAACATGCTGAGTCTGAAGTATCATTCCACCTAACCAAATCTGAATCTCAAGCAGATATGATGGTTGATGTTCTTCAAGTTTTTGACATAGGTTTCTTTGAACATCCAACAAGATTGTTGTTATGGTGACACAATTAGTCGAAAAGCCTAATGTCATATTCCCTTGAATCAGCGATAACAACCAATCTTCATGATGCTTCTTCTATGATTTATTACAGGAGTTGTGCTCATGGTTTCCTTTGTAACAGAAGTCTAACCTATACTTTATGTCTCGTGTCTCGAACATCAAGGAGAACATTTAAAGTAGTGTTGCTAAATGTCTCTCGGTCGATCTGCCAGACCCTCTATGTTGGCAAGCGTCTTTTTGTGCCAAGTAATTAAAGTTTGAGAATGAAGTTTCCTTTTTCTCATGTCATCAGGAATCTTGTTAGTTATTCATCTGGCTGTGAAGTGATACCATGATCTTTTTGCAAAGCTTTTGGTAGTCCTGGATGAATAAAGAGTTTCCTTTGTTTTTTCGATCATGTTCTAGGAGAAACTATGATTTTGGTAATTGAAAGTTTCTTTTGTTACATGTTCCCTGTGACTCTTGTAGTCCCCTCCACAAAACAACCTTTCTGTTTTGGCATTCTATTGAATGAAAGAGTGACCCTTTAGTTCAACAGTTTGGTTATCTATATCTTTGTACCTATGAAATCTCTATTTAAGTCGCCTAGTAGAGTTTCGTATCTCAAAGTCTGTGGTCATATTCTTTATGTTGGAAGCCTGTTCCTCTGTTACCTTGGTGCGTTTCATGTCTCAAAGTTCACCTCTTTTGCAAACTCCATGGTCTCAATCCTTATGAAGACTAGCTATTTGTCAACTTGAAACCATATCCTCTTGTTTCCTCCGTTACCTTGGTGTGTTTCATGTTGTTATCTGAGAGTTGTTCTGAATACTCCATCCATGAGTTAGCCATGAGATATTCGGTGTGTTCTTTAGTGTGTTTCCCTCTTACCCTTAGTGTAACCCTGTTTCCTTCTCTCTGCCTACATTAGGAATCTCGGGTCGAGATTCTCGTAAGGGGGATAGAGATGTAACACCCTAGTTCTAGGTAAATAGTAATTAGGGTTTGTTTGTGCATTCCATGAGCATATGTATTTCTGCTAATACAAATTTCAAACAAGAACAAAGCAAAACCCTAGCTCTTTATGTGAGTGCTCTCTATTTTGAATTCTTTCAAAACACTTCAAATGAGCCTTGTGTTCCTTCAAAATTGCTTAAGGAAAGACGCAATTATTTCACTTAAAGTTTTGTGCAAGTTTGGTGTATTTTGGGATCACCAAATTATTGCAATCTATTCAAAAGGGTGAAAATAGTTCAAAATAAAATGAATTTAGTGCTCTTATAATAGTTTCTCTCTATTTTACAAAAGCCAGGGAGTTTTTACAAAACCTTCAGTAGAGAGGCACCCTGAGCCACTTTCTGTTTTCCCAAGTTTTTTTTTGAAACTTGCCATCGTCTTCCCCCTTTGGAAGTCTCTGCTTACTGGCCATTGCTGTTGAGTAGTCTTGTGATTCCCGCTTGCCTCACTGTGGAGAGGGATAAGTATGCCTCACGCGGTAGCTCTGTTCCCCTCGACCTCTCACTCTCCCCTACATCTCTCTCCCTCATTTTTCCTCTCTGTCGGAAACCCTAGGTTCTGGCCGCTACGTAGAACCGCCATCCTCGGCCTCCCCTTGCCCCATTGAGGTTGCCGCTAGAACCGTCGTGAAGCCCTCATCCGTTTTCCCCTACTCTCTCAACACAACGAAGCCCGACCACCTCATCTCCGAAGCCATCCGCCATCGTCGCCATCGATTCTGGCCATGTTTCGCTTTGTTGATCATCTCATGCATGTGGGCTTGTGGTGCTCCAACACCTCTCCATTGCCTGCCTCACCTCCTGTACTGTTGCTGCATCGTGTACCACCGATGTCCGCCATAGGTGGTCATCACCGGAGAGATCCATTGACCAAATCCTAGTGGTGTCGTGATGGCTGTGATAATACAACACTTTTTAGCAATATAAATTGTTTTATTTGCCTATCATATCATGCTCCATCTAACTATTGTTATGCATGATATTCATGATTACTTGTTTTTATTAAATTCAATATGAGCTTTAGACATTTAGTAGTTTAGGTAGAATTTTATCCCTCTTCCTTGCCTTTGACATGTGTGTAGGTGTTGATGATGATTATAGATAAAACAAAAGTAAAAGGAACAAAGAGAGCATAGTATGGAGGAGCTGCAGGGACCAGACTTAGCCATTTGAGGTGTTGGAAAAGTGATTTTTTTTCAACTTCTAAAAATAAAGATCCAAGACAACAGGGTTGTACCCCTCGATGAAACAAACTCAACGAGCCCAAGAACACCCAAAACGGAATTTGTATGAAGAAATGGCGACCAAAATACTAAAGAGTACAAATGGTTTAACGAGCAACTATACGACCGGAGCAATAATTCCGGCTGTATAGTTGCGCCCATATAGTTCTAAAAAGAGTCGGAAACGATGGGATTTCGCCCTAGAAAAGCTCCAGAACCTTCCCTAAGTCATATGACGGTATTGGGGGAACCCTAAGGCACCCCCAAGGCCGATATAAAAGAAGGAAGAGGGGAGGAAGCCAGAATACACCATATATAAGATCTAGATCCCATCTACCGCATCCACAGCGGCACCCTGCCGCTGCGCCGCCTCCATAGCCTCTACAGCTCCACCAAGATATAGATCTCCATCAACACCATCAAGCCATCCAAGCAAGAAGAGGAGGAGAAGGAGGACGCCGCCATCACCACGCCAACGCCACCATCATCGCGTTGTCATCACCATATCCATCGCTGCTACTCCTTCATCCTTACCCATCATGATCTCCGTGATGGGTTGTAACATGGCTTGAACCCCCTTTTATTAATGTTATGATGATTTGAGTAATTGAAGTGTGGTGTGTTCTTGTTAATTAATATGTTTGTGCTTTCTCTTTACATTGTTCTATTCACGATATTATTCTAGTGATTGGAGACGTCCAATCCATTGTTGAGAAATTTACTAGGGATTCACAGAATGTCACAAAACATATCATTAGTCTCTACTCGTCCATGGGAATGACAAGTTAATGGGTAGAACTAATAGGCTATTTGATATAAGTGATTTGTGGAGGCAATAGCAGCTTAGGATGCACCGCCCATTAAGATTTTTAATTTCTCAAGATCACTCATGATATAGATAGGTATAGTGTTGCGAATTGGTTGACCCCAAAGTGACACACGGGATATCTTGTGACTATCACACTTGCTTAGGAGTACGGTTGTCCATAGAACTTAATGTCTTTTCTCTGGTTTACCTTGATTGGTCTTGTTACCTTAATACACTATTCTCTTATGAGATGACCCATGAACAAAGAGGGTGTGTACAATTGAGTTGTCTAGTTGCCACATACCAACGGTGGGAGACAACAGTATATGAGGGACCGCCACAATTATAGTCAACAGCTATTCCATAAGCACTTATCATGCACACCGGTATACACAACATTACTTGAGGAATCATAGCATTAATATTTCATCTCATTGCATTCACCTCTTTTCAGTTTTACTTTTGTTCTAGTTTTCTTTCCAGTCCTAGTAATAGTTATTACAAAACATCTTAAATTCATTTATCCTAGCAACTTATAGAATAGGCTATTTCCAAACCATGGTTTGGGTGCGAACGTGGTCACATTGACAACATAGCTGCGAGGGCCGTGTTTGCCGAGCTCCCATCGGGACGAACTCTTTAAATATTTGCTGCTGCAAGTACTGCAATAACCCTGTTTTGGTCCAGAAACTCAGCCCATCAAATTGGCGCTGTTGTCGGGGAGCAAAGCGTTCGGTTATCTACTCGCACATAGTTTATTTCCATTTGTTGCTATTATCTTACTGCTTTCTTTTATATTGAAAACAATAAAAAATTTACAAAACCAAAAATTTATAAAAAAATGTTGCTATTAATCATGTCTTCTACGATAAATTTTGTTCAATTGATAATACAAGCATTGGAGGAGATAAATGATTCAAGTTCATCAAGCCTGGTTGCTAGATATGAGCTGATAAAGAAATTGATGGACCAATTGGAAAGGCATTCATTATGGTTGCATGCTAATGACGGATCTTATTGCACAATTTGTATAACAAATCACCACCTTAATTTTCAATGTAAGTGTTCCAAAAATCCTACTCTAGCAAATTATAATAGAGATAAATCCTATGCTAGTTTGGAAGTACTAGAATACATTCGTTTCAAAGGTGCATCTGAAATGGTATTTAGACTAGGAAGTATTGATGTTGAATGTGAAGCACTTGATGGAGTTTTTAATTTAGTATACCTCATATTCCTATTTTGCAAAAATAATTTAAGTGGAGAGGAAAAGGATCACAAGGAAGAGGAGGAAGAACAGATTGATCACCTGCTCACAACTTCAACTCCCACTTTTGATTGTATCATTGGTATTGAAACACTAGTCGATGAAAAGGAGGAACAAAAGGGTGAGGTTGACAAAGAGAGTCACACTATTGTGATGCCTCTCACTCTAGTAGTGATTTTTATGATGCTAAAACTATTGATAATTGTTGTGAGAGGCTTTGTGCCTAGACACTCATATGGAGAGCATTAATAATAATGAACTAGAGATAGAACCTTGCTATACTAACGTGCAGGGTCATGAACTCCCTGCTATGAAGGAAGAATACTATAAAGTGTTCCACTACATAGGTAACCAAGGTAAAGGTTTAAGAATTTTATATGAATCTCAAATCCTCTCATTGCCACTATACACGGAGGCATGTTCACCAAGCTTGGTGAATCAACACTGCTTGAAAGAAAAAACTTGTTCATTTACATGATGCCGATGCACTGTAAGCGGGTACGACTCCGACCGAACACTACTTCAAGATGCTCCAACCTGGTATGTACAACCTCACCTCGAGTCGATATCCCTTGGGATCCAGGTGGGTAATGTATGGAGCATCCTAGCCTGGTTTTATGGCTTTAAAGAGAGCGCTTCTCGGGATGCAACCCAGAAGTTATTAGGTGTCTTTTTTAGTTTTGTGTCTTGATTCTAGTTGCATTCATATTGCATTGGCAGTTTTATTCTTCGCATGTCTTGATATTAGAGTAATCTTGTTGAAAATTTCAAAAGGTAGAATTTATTGTTACTATGTGTTGCATAAACTCGGTTGTACTTAAATCCCATTTTATACAAGCTAAATGTTGGTCAAAAATTTAATCTATCGTTTTTTCTCAGAACATAGTGTTTCGCTAAGTTTCAGGTTAAGAAACAATTCACGAAGAAATAGAATTTTTTTGATGTATATAGAAGGTTTAACGACCAACTGTATGGCGGGAATAAAAATTCCGGCCGTAAAGTTCTGGTCGTATAGATATTTCTGCCATCGACAATTTTTTCTTTCATAAGTACTAATGGTTTAACGACCAACTATACGCGGGAATAAAAATTCCAGCCGTATAGTTCTGGTCGTATAGATATCGATGCTTTCATACAATTCGTTTTCCAGGTATAGAGGGTTTGACGACCAACTATATGGCGGGAACAAATTGTTCTGGCCGTATAGTTCTGGTCGTATAGCTGCGCTGCCAGGTGAAAACCCTAAAATTTTGATAGCAGGCCAACTATATGGTGGGAACACATTGTTCCGACCGTATAGTTCCGCTTGTATAGGTGTGTCCGACCACAAAATTGCTATGGGAAGGTAACCCCTGTATCAAAATTTTGACATACTTTCTCCCTACTTCTTCTAAAAAACCTCGAAACTCAAGGGGGAGCCGAATATCTGCAAGCAATAAAAGTTCTACCTAAGAAACTTCCTAGACTCTAATTCTCTATAGAAGTTCATGTTTTCTTTTTATTTTCCTTTTATCGGTGGGGTAAACAAACTATGTTCATATACAAAACCAATGCATTTTATTTTGTGTGTTATTTTCGCAGGGACTTGAACCTTGTGTGACGATGTGTACGGTAGTACCAACCGTGCAAACACTCGCATGTGCCACTTGGTTGCTTCAATTCAATGTTTCAACAATTAGTGTCTAGTAAAACTTTCCAACTCAAATCTCTTTTAAATAAGCACATAGGGGTTGCACACTTATGTTTCATATTTTGTCTCACTTACACTTCATCACAATCAAGGAGAAGCACACTTCTAGCATTAGGTTGTTGACTTAAGCGTGGTGTTTAGGTTGATGAACTGACTTAGTGGGACTTGTATTTTTTATCAATTGTGAGCTAAACCAGTGTCTTCAAAAACACAAAAATATTTTGTCTTCTTTCTGGTCTTGTTCCTACCAGGTTCTTAAGGAAGGCATACACCTAATCATGAAACATTCATTGAAGAAAAGGTTATTTGTCCATCAATGTAGTGGTTAAAAGCACATCAACGGTAAAGTGTGTCACCCTTGCTTTAACTTAAGCTTGGGGAGGTAACCACTTCTTATACTCTCTTTTGATAACTGCATTTTCTCTTTTGTTTTCATGATCTTCTCAAGTGGATATTGGGAAAGTTCTTAGCTTGGGGAGGTTATTTTGCATGCGTAGAGTCTTGTGCAAAGTTCTTTATCTTAAAAGTTTTCATGCTATTGTGTATCTCTCTATTTTTGAATGCTTGCTTAGGTGAGTTTTTGTTCATTTATATAAGGTATATATTTTCTCATGTTAGGCCCCATAGGAGACAAGCCATAGCTTCGATGCACCTTGTTCAACTTTTATCTAGCTTGTGAAAAATGTTGTGATCCTCTAAATATACATTGCCATTTTCTCTACATTTTGAAAAGAAGAAAAAATAATAATAATAAAGAAGTTCTTCAAAACTTGCTAGTTGTCACTGTTCAAAATTGTCTTAAGTGAATGGTTATGGAGTAGCACGACCCCATAGTGTTGGAAATGATGTTCTTAATAGATGCTTACTGAGTGAGTTGTCAAATATGAAATGATGTTTCAAACTTTCGAGATTACATATGCCAAAAATTTGACTTGGAAATCAAAGTGAGATATTGCTTTATGCGTGTCTTGCGCCACTGTCGCACAACATGGGATGCTAACAACTCCGCTGGCCTTTGGACAATCCAAAACAAGGAAACTCTTGGAGTTTGGCTATGAGTTGCCCAACATATGTTGCAAAAATGCTATATTTGGGTATGCATTGGTATTTTCATGGGCCTGTGTTAAAAGAAAAAGTCGGAATACTCCTCTTACTGTTATGTGATATCATTATACCGAAAAGGGAAACCTTGGAAATGGTCACGAGTGTCCTTCCTAGCCTACATAGTCTCGATTGAACATATATCACTCTTTGGCATGGTATCGTTACTAAGAAATATATTTTCTATGAGCTCAACAATCATAGTTTGCACTTGAGAAACTTTAATAGATGGCATGAGTGGGCAGCATTCGAAAACTCTATTTCTATTTATGATTGACAACTAACCGTGTTCAGCTTTGCCTTATACAAATAAAAATACAAAAATACAATAAAGTGCGTATAGAAGGATCACAAGTTCACCCGCAAGCTAGATTTATCTTTGACATGGGGCATAGAAGTTTTGACTAATCTCTAGTGGTTTGGAATAATATAACTGAGCTTATATTGCCTTGTATGATTATGTGCTCTCTTGCTTTGAGCATGCAGGAAAAACAAGGATATGGTGCATTGATTTAGAATGAGAAGCAAGATCATATCCATTAAGTTATCGATCCCTTTTGCTTGAGGACGAGCAAGATCTAGCTTGGGGAAGTTGATGGATGTGATAATACAACACTTTTTAGCAATATAAATTATGTCATTTGCCTATCATATCATGCTCCATCTAACTATTGCTATGCCTGATATGCATGATTACTTGTTTTTATTAAATTCAATATGAGCTTTGGACATTTAGTAGTTTAGGTAGAATTTTATCCCTCTTCCTTGTCTTTGACATGTGTGTAGGTGTTGATGATGATTATGGATAAAACAAAGACGAAAGGAACAAAGAGAGCATAGTATGGAGGAGCTGCAGGGACCAGACTTACCCATTTGAGGTGTTGGAAAAGTGAATTTTTTCAACTTTTCAAAACAAAGATCCAAGACCACATGGTTGTATCCCTCGATGATACGAACTTAACGAGCCCAAGAACACCCAAAACAGAATTCGTATGAAGAAATGGCGACCAACATACCAAAGAGTAAAAACGGTTTAACGAGCAACTATACAACCGGAGCAATAATTCCTGCCATATAGTTGTGCCCGTATAGTTGTAAAAAGGGTAGGAAACGACGGGATTTCACCACAGAAACCTAAGTCATAGGACGGTATTAGGGGAACCCTAGGACACCCCCAAGGCCTATATAAAGGAGAGAAGAGAGGAGGAAGCCCACAATACACCATATACAAGATCTAGATCCCATCTACCGCCTCCACAGCAGTGCCCTGCTGCCGTGCCGCCTCCATAGTCTCTACAGCTCCACCAAGATCTAGATCTCCATCAACACCATCAAGCCATCCAATCAAGAAGAGGAGGAGAAGGAGGACGTCGCCATCACCAAGCCGAGGCCACCATCACTGCGCTGTCATCACCATCTCCATCGCCGCTACTCCTTCATCCTTCCGCATCATGATCTCCGTAATGGTTTGTAACATCGCTTGAACCCCCTTTTATTAATGTTATGATGATTTGAGTAATTGAAGTGTGGTGTGTTCTTGTTAATTAATATGTTTGTGCTTTCTCTTTACATTGTTCTATTCATGATATTATTCTACTGATTGAAGACATCCAATCCATTGTTTAGGAATTTACTAGGGTTTCACGGAATGTTACAAAACATATCATTAGTCTCTACTCGTCGATGGGCCTGAAAAGTTCATGGGTAGAACTAATAGCCTATTTGCTATAAGTGATTTGCGGAGGCAATAGCAGCTTAGGATGCACCGCCATTAAGATTTAATTTCTCAAGATCACTCATGATATAGATAGGTATAGTGTTGCGAATTGCTTGACCCCAAAGTGACATACAGGATATCTTGTGACTAGCACACTTGCTTAGGAGTACGATTGTCCATAGAACTTGATGAATTTGCTCTGGTTTACCTTGATTGGTCTTGTTACCTTAATACACTATTCTCTTACGAGATGACCCATGTTCAAAGATGGTGTGGACAATCGAGTTGTCTAGTTGCCACTTACCAACGGTCGGAGACAACGGTATATGAGGGACTGCCACAATTATAGTTAACAACTATTCTATAAGCACTTATCATGCACACCGGTATACACAACATTACTTGAGGAATCATAGCATTAATATTTCATCTCATTGCATTCACCTCTTTTCAGTTTTACTTTTGTTCTAGTTTTCTTTCTAGTCCTAGTAATAGTTATTACAAAACATCTTAAATTCATTTATCCTAGCAACTTATAGAATAGGCTATTTCCAAACCATGATTTGGTGCGAACGTGGTCACATTGAAAACGTGGCTGACGGGGTCATGTTCGCCGAGCTCCCATCGGGACAAACTCTTTAAATATTTGCTGCTCCAAATATTGCAATAACCCTGTTTTGGTACAGGAACTCATCCCATCATTCTGACACTAGGATGCTATGCATGCTCGGACGCATCCAGCACACGCAACCATGACACCCCGCCCGCTCTCCTCCATCATCCCCGTCGTCCACTTGGGAGGCCACCGCCAGCCAACATCACGCCGATGTCAAAGTGACGTTAGTAGGGTACGGTCCATGCTGGTCAAATCCAGCTGGGTCCCGTCTGCTGGCATGGTAGCAGATGTGGCACCACAGCCCTTCTCTCAGCCTCACTGGCTAGGGGTTGCCCTAGTGTAAAATCTTTTAGCCAGTTTTGTTTTAATTTCAAAAATCTATTAAATATGGTTAAATACTAGAGATTTAATAACTCATTCATTTTAAATCAGAAAAATATGAATAATATATCAAAATGTTCAGAAAAATGAGGTATACACAATAGAATCATAATCATGCATTGTTAAATAACTTCAACTAAGAAGCTCGTTAGAAGAACAAAATGAACCCTTGTAGGTGATTCCGAGGTTTCCCTATTTTAGGGTTTAGACCCCTCGAATCCTACTGATGGATGCAAGTGCATAGATCAATTGTAGCTATTTTTGAAATAAGAGTATCGTACCCACAAAGATCTATTTCGAAAATATCTTAATTCCCCTCATCACATACCACCAAATGATACTTATAAGCTGCCTTTGATCTCAAGTAAAGGGTGTTTGAAAGGTTTTTGGTTGAGTGCGGAAAAGTAATTAAAACAAGTAAAAAAGCAAGTAACAAGGTTGTGCGAAATTTGGTTGAACTCAATAGGGATAAAACATTCTGGGAGATGTAGGATACACCACTAGCATGATATTATTATTATTAATTAAGATAACATACTTCTTGTGTCATGATATGTGTGGAGAGAGATCCATAATAAGATGTTCACTACAAGGCTCGTAGGAAGCCACTTTGTTGAGCCAATAATGAGTTCACCTCTAAATAACCACTGTGATGTCTAAGAGAAATCACCTGTACAAACCACCGCAATTAAGGGTCTCCTCGTGGATATCGTAATTAGCTTAGGGAGTCTCTCTTTATCCTCCTTTGATCGTGTAGGTTGCCAGCCGGCGCCAATTGTCACGAAGCTCTCTGAGCACACTTCCAAACACATCCAAAGTATTTCTCCCTCACTTTAGTCCCGAAGGAAAATGATATATGGCCGACTACACATACCATCTAAAGAGAGAGATCAAACACAAATCATAAATCTATCATAGACCGGCCAGTCATATGGACACAAGAATAGATCATCTTTATTGCAATTTCAGAATTGTGCTAGGGTTTCTCCATCTCCCCAAGAACAAGGGAAAAGTACTCACACATACAAGAAATCAACGACATCATCATAATCAAATGGATGGATAAAAGTACGGGGATAAATCTAGTGCAAACCTCAATTGAATCTGGAATTACAACAAGATCTAATAGATGAAAGATGGGGGTAGTAATGGTGATGGAGATGCAGCGGTTGATGATGAAGGGGATGATGCGATGTCCTCCAATGATCCGTGAAGCAATAGGGATTTTCCCTTCTCCAAGTTCCTCTTTCAGATCTCTTTCTAGTGTGGTTTTCCATAGTTTTGGTGGCTGTAAATGTCGGATTTCTCTGTCGTCTTTGCTAGGAGAGAGTATATGACGAGGCGGACGCGCTTCCACATGGTACGGGTGGACGGTATGGGCGGGCTCCGCCCATACCACTGGTCATTATCGTGACATATGCTTCCCTCACGTTTGGTATTCTCCCAGGTGTGAAAGTAAATCAATAAAATGAATTTTATCACTTAAAAATATCATATTATAACATAATATGACAGTTGCAATTGATATGTTCATAAGAGACTTAGTAATTCGGGATCCTATTGAAATAAGGACAAAAAGATGCGCACAAACGCTGTGAAATATAAAAATCCCTATTCTAATTATGCAAAAACAAAAGGTAAATATGCTTCAATTTTGGACTCATCAACTCCCCCAAGTTATACTCGTGCTCTTCCCGAGCAAGATGGTGGCCTATGGATAAGATCATCATATTCATGAGGAATGAGTCATTACAATAAATGAGGCTAAAATTGAAACTGGAATACAACATCAGATGTAAAGTCACTTCGGGGGTATTATCATACTCTTACAGTTCACATGACTTAGAGGCTTCAACACCCTTTTAGTATCAATGAAGTTATAAGAAGCTTTTAGTGATTCAACGTATCATATAATCATAAAGATAAACTAATTGAGCATTTGATTTCTGTAATGAAGATTCATGATCATTCTTTTTATTGTATCTTTCTTTTTTCCTTGGGATTCTTTTGGTAGTTGTTCTTTTATTTGTCTTCTCTTCTCTCTTCTCTTTTTTAGTACAACCACTTGATCATGCTCACTACTTTTATGGCTTATAAAACTCGTGACTATAATATGCTACCAAAATTCTTCTTCTCATAGTTTAATCAATACTTTTATTGGTGTGGAAGTCCCTAAAATCATGACAGTTGTACAAGTATCATAACACTCAACCTAGTTTAATCATATAATACAATAATAATGAACCAAAATATAAATTCAAATATCATAAAGTCTCGAAACTCAACGGATAAAAATCTTCTCTTGAACAAAAGGGATATTGAAGTTGATGCAACTAATGCAAATTCTGGAATTAAAACCTAACATGCTTGCAGGAAAGTAAAATGCTAAAACTATAAGACATATTACAAGGTGCTCACAGATCCCCCAAGCTTGGAATCAAGCTGGTGGGATCAAATAATCCCTTGTGATTTCTTACTCCTTCTTGGGAGTGAAGAAGTCATCATCTTTCTCTTCTTCTTCCACCTTGACGTTGTAGGCATGAGCGATACATGCGAATCGAGTGGACATCTCTATGATGCTAGCATGCATTTCTGTAATTATTTTGCTTAACGTCTTCCTATAATTAGCCATCTCCATGATGATCTTGGTTAGGAGTTGAACTCTATAGTCGATGTCATCGACCTTCTTTTCGAGGTCTTTACCCATCATCCAGTAAGAGTCAACTCCTTCCCCGATAGTTTCAACGCAAGATTTAGAAATCTTTTCAAGGTTCTCGATCTTTTCTCGAATCTCATCCCGTTTTCCTCTTTTTGAGAAGAGGATTCTGGAGGAGATTTGAGAGAAGTTCCATGAAGGTTATACCTGTAGGGGCTGAGTGGAGATTCTCCTTTGTTCTTCCTTTGTTCCACTTGACTAAGCATCTCCAACTTGCACGGAAACATATCTTCCCAGTTGGGGAGTGGAACCACTTGAGAAGACTCTTCGGTTGAGGAGGACGAAGTATCCCTCTTGGATCCCATTCTTTTGGCTTGCGCTACTGAAACATCTTCCTTCTTGGTCCAGATCTGCTTGATATGAAAATGCTGCATAGTTCTTGAGCGATCAAGTGAGATCTGACGTATCATGGTAAAAAGGGAAGGAAAGAAAACTCAAGATCCGAAATACGATGGCGAAAGACAAAGAAAAAGAAAGAGAAGATATACAAATAAAAGGGAAAACCCTAGATAAAAGGGGCAGAGTCAGCCACAGGTAATGGTACAGGCAGGCCTCGTCCATACCATGCGCTCATACTGATGTCTTAATGACTCTATCCCCTTTCCTAAAATAGTCGAACACGATGAATGAGCGAGGAAGAAAATCAGACCGCGACTACTCACTGCAGGCGTGTCTTCCGCTTGCCATCGCAAAATGCAAGAAAAAGGGCACAGGTTTCTGCCTACTTAACGACCACTTGTACGAGCGCGTCTGCCCATACGACCCGCCCATACCAAGTCAGAAAATAGCTCAGTAAAATCGGAAAAATGAAGGGAAAGCAAAGAACATGGCGAAACGAACTAAAAGGATTTAGAATAGCAAAAATTAAGCAGATAAAATATTGTTGCCTCACTTTACTATACTCCTCGGCCGAGATTAAGGAGATTACCTCTATGGTGTCAACTTCTCCAACTCTATAGTGCTTCAAACGTTGTCCATTAACAATCCATGATGAAGAAGAGGGTGTAGTATTTTTCAACTTTACCGCTCCAGAAGGTTATTCCTCCTCAACTTCATAAGGTCCTTCCCACCTAGATTTTAATTTACCTACAAAAATCTTAAGCCTAGGGTTGTAGACAAAAACTTTATCTCCAGATTTAAATTCCTTACTATCTAACTTTCTATCATGCCATTTCTTTACCTTTTCCTTGAATATCCTAGCATTTTCATAGGCCTCATTTCTAAGTTCATCCAAAGCATGAATATCTAAGAGTTGTTTTCCCCAGCAGTTTTAAAATCGAAATTCATAGTTTTGATAGCCCAACGAGCCTTATGCTCAAGCTCTAATGGAAGATGCCAAGTTTTACCGTAGACCACCTTGTATGACGTCATTCCCATTGGATTTTTGAAGGCCATGTGATACGCCCATAACCCATCATTAAGCTTCATATCCCAGTCCTTTCTTGACATGTTTACCGTCTTATGGAGTATGACTTTAATTTCCCAGTTAGACAATTCTACTTGTCCACTAGTTTGTGGGTGATAAGGTGAGGCTACTCGATGATCGACTCCATATTTATAAAGTATCTTGCTAAAGGTACCTTTCATAAAATGAGTTCCACCATCAGTAATCAAAAATCGAGGTACTCTAAACCTGGGAAAGATGATGTCCTTGATCATTTTGATGGAAGTGGTTGCATCTGCATGAGAAGTGGATATAGCCTCTACCCACTTAGTAACATAGTGAACAACAACAAGAATATGAGTATAACCGTTAGAGGGGACAAAAGGTCCCATACATCAAATGGCTATATTACGAGATTATATTTCATAGACATTTCCTGTCTTCTGCCAATGTTACTCATATGTTGGCAAGCATCACAATTCCTAACATATTCATGAGCATCTTTAACCAAGATAGGCCAGTAAAAGCCTGATTCCAAGACTTTAGTTGTTGTACGATCACCAGCATGATGTCCTCCATAAGGACAAGCCTTGATAATGGCTCTCACCTTGTGGTCAGGTACACATTTCCTAATTATCCCATCAATAGCGTGCCTGTACAAATAAGGGTCATCCCAAAAGTAATGTTTTAAATCATTAAAGAATTTCTTTCTTTGATTGTAATCCATTCGTTTTGGTAGAAACTTACCTACAAGGAAGTTAGCATAATATGCAAACCAAGGGTCGCGAGACTCTATAGTCACAAGATATTTTCCTAGAAAAGATTCGTTAATGGGAATGGGGTCTTCTATGATACCTTCTATACGTGATAGATGATCGACAATGGGATTATCCTTACCTCTCCTATCCACTATCTGCAGGTCATATTCTTGGAGTAACAAGACCCATTTAATTAGACAGGGTGTAGCATCTTTCTTAACTAGAAGATGTCTCAAAGCCTGATGATCTATATGAACTATTACTTTTGAATTGATAATATAGTGTCTAATTTTATCACAAGCAAAAACCACAGCTAAAATTTGTTTTCAGTTGTTGCATAATTTCTTTGATCCTCATTAAAAACTTGACTACCGTATTGAATGACATTTAGGTTCGATCTATCTCTTTGTCCTAGAACAACCCCAATAGCATAGTCACTAGCATCACACATAATTTCCAATCGCTCGTCCTAGTTTGGTGGTTGGATAACCGGTGCAGAAACTAGCGCTTTTTTCAACTATTCAAAGGAATCAATGCAATTTCTATCAAAAGCAAAAATGGTATCTTTATCTAGGAGATGAGCTAAAGGATCTGCTATCTTAGAGAAATCCTTAATAAAACGCTTATAGAAACTAGCGTGCCCAAGAAAGTTCTTTACCCCTTTTATGTCTTGTGGAATCGGTAAGTTTTCTAAAGTAACAAGGTTTGAAGTATCAACCTCAATTCCTTTTTCAGAAACTTTATGCCCCAAAACTATACCTTCTCTTAATCGACAGTGCTCTCAATTGAGAACCATCTTGGTCTGTCTACACCACTGAAAAACTCTATTAAGATTGTAAAGGCATTGCTCAAAAGCGGTTCCATACACAAAGATTGTAAAGGCATTGCTCAAAAGCGGTTCCATACACAACAAAGTTGTCCATGAGAACTTCCATGGAGCTTCCCACAAAATTTTCAAAGATTTTCAAAACACACGCTTGAAAATCAGCGGTTGTGTTACATAAACCAAAAGGCATTAGTCAATAAGCATAGGTTCCGTAAGGACAAGTAAAAGTAGTTTTTCTTGGTCTTCGGGCTGGATAGCGATTTGAGAGTACCCCGAATAACCCTCAAGAAAACAGAAGTGAGAATTACAAAACATCCTTTCCATGATGCTATTCATGAGAGGTATTTGATTATGAATTGTTATTGTTTCCTTGTTTAACTTCCTAAAGTCTATACACATTTTATAACCTACTATAGTTCTAGCAAGAATTAATTCATTGTTATCATTACTAATTATAGTTATACATCCTTCCCTAGGTATACAATGAGTTGGGCTTACCCATTTGCTATCTGAAATTGGATAGATAATACCACTATCCAACATACGTATAACTTATTTTATTACTACCTCTTTCAATTTGGGATTTAGACTTTTTTGAATATAAACACATGGTTTAGCATCCTCAATCATAGGTATCTTATGAGTTACTATGGAAGGATCTAGCCCTTTTATGTCGCTAAGAGTGTATCCAAAAGCTTCACACTATTTGACAAGTACTTCTATCAATTTCTTATTTTCTTCAGGAGAGAGCTTATCATCTATAATTACAAGACACTTACCTTCCTTGTCTAAGAATTCATACGTGAGCCCTGGATGGAGAGGTTTTAAAACAAGAGGTGGTGGATACTCATCCCCTTTTCTTTCAAGTTCTTCAAATTCATCTCTAAGGCAAATCTCAATTTCTGGTGCAGCGTTGAGGATTTTATCCAAATCTTTTTTTGCAGAGTTGATTGAGAGTGAATCATTACCTGTCAAACTCGAAACCAACTCAGATTATGGAGTACCAAAATACATTGCTGCCAATTATGCAATAGTTCTCTCCTCTTTAACTTCAGCTTTCTTTTCATAAGACAACTTTGTGAATTGGCTACAATTTATTTCTAAAACTTCTTCCCCAAACTGTAAAGACAAAACTTGTTTCTTGTAATCAATATCAATGTTCATATAGCTGTAAAAACGATTACCAGAAATGACCGGGCAAGAGGAGTTTAAAGGCATTTTAATGATATGAAAATCAACTGGGTACACAATAGCTCCTACAAAAATGCAGGAATTGCGAAGTATCCCATGAGTCCGCTGCAAAGTTTGGCTAGAAAGCATAAAAGTAACTTTTGATGGCTCAAGGTCTAGTTCATCAAGATGGTATCGTAACTCTTCATAGATTGTGTAAGGCATAATGTTAATGCAAGATCTTAAGTCACAAAACCCTACATAAGCAGTTCCCCTAAACAAAAAAGGATTTTTTGTTGACTTCTATTTTTACCATCAAACTTGCCTCTTATCACATTAGAAGATCCTTTACTCACTACCATTACTTCATCCTCAAACACCTCAGGTTCTAGAAGTTCTTTTACTATCCCAATGTTCTTTTTAATGGTTCCTAGGTCCTTGGTTAACCTCCCTATCCTTTTATTTCTTTCACCCTTACTCTCTATTATTTTTGTGAGAATAGTGTCATCCTCGTCTAACATTTTTTCTGCATTTGCGAGTATTTGTCCTTGTGAGCTTCTCCTTCATAGGCGGTGTGTAGTGTTCCCATTCTTTTGGGATCTGCAGATATTCAACGTAAGTTTTAACAATATGAACAGTTATATGAGGGTCAAGGTTGAAATTTCCAAGCAGTTTTTCTACTTTGCCCAAAGCTAGAAATCTTCTCAAACAATTATACTCTATAGAATTATCTTTATTAAGTTCAACCCCACAATAAGATTTCTCTATCCTATGCATTGTGTCTAGCAAATTCAAGGCTCTTTCAGCACTAAATTCAATAAATGACCCATTGGTAAGGGAGTTGGGATCATTTCTATTATTATTACTCAAACATGCGTACAAGGTATGTATTACCAACCAAGGCGGGAAGTTGTGATGTGTGCAGCGATGGAGCAAACCCCTAAACCTTGTGTATCCTTCATGCAAGCTTTCTTCTGGTTTTCCTTTAAAATTTGTGATAATGCGTCTCGCTCCAAGAATTTTGTCCTGGGAAAGAAATCAGCTAGGAATGAAGAGGCTAGGCTCTCCCAGGAGTTAGTAATCTTCTTAGGACTTTGAATATACCAAGAACGGGCCTCATCAATAAGAGTTTGAACAAAAAGGGAAGATTTAACCTCATCCTTAGTCAGTATATTAAGACTAAAAGTCCCACGATTATATTTGAAGAACCCTACATGCTCATACGGATCTTCTATACCGTCCCTTGCAAATTTTTTTGCATGCAAAAGATCCAAAAGCATGGGGTTAATATCATACCCTCTTGGGTTACTGGATTTTAAATAAGCGTCCATGGGTGGGCCAGAATTTGTCACAGCCTCCAGCTGTATTATATCTTGGTACTCGCCCATGATGTTTACCTGAAACTAGTAAATAGCTTTAGTAAAAAAATTACTCCCTTTGTCTAGAAATAAGTGACCTTGATTTGTCTAGATTCACATGTATCTAGACATATTTTGCTGTATAGATTCATCTAAATCTAGAAAAATGCAAGTCACTTATTTCCGAACATAAGGAGTAGTTGAAAAAGTAACTAAGAACAAAGAGCAAAATCTCTTAGCTCAACCAGAAAATATCTTGATGGATGCAAGTGCACATATTAGTTGTAGCTAGTTTCAAAATAGGAGTATCGTACCGACAGAGAGTTATTTGGTTAAGGTCTTAATGCCCCTTGTCACTTTACACCAAAGGATACTTATAAGTTGTCTTTAATCTCAAGTAAAGGGTGTTTGAAAGGTTTTTGGTTGAGTGCAGAAAAGTAATTAAAACAAGTAACAAGGTTGTGTGAAAACGTGGTTGAACTCAATAGGGCTAAAACATTCTTGGGGATGTAGGATACACCACTAGCATGATATTATTATTAATTAAGATAGCATACTTCTTATGTCATGATATGTATGGATAGAGCTCCATAATAAGATGTTCACTACAAGCCTCATAGGAAGCCACTTTGTTGAGACAAGAATAAGGTCACCTCTAAATAACCACTGCGATGTCTAATAGAAATCACCTATACAAACCACCGCAATTAAGGGTTTCCCCATGGTTATCGTAATTATCTTAGGGAATATCTCTTTATCCTCATTTGATCGTGTAGATTGCTAGCCGGCACCAATTGTCACGAAGCTCTCCGGACACACTTCCAAACACATCCAAATGATTTCACCCTCACTTTAGTCCGGAAGGCAAATGATATATGGCTGACTACACATACAATCTAAAGAGAGAGATCAAACACAAATCATAAATCTATCATAGACCGGCCAGTCATATGGACACAAGAATAGATCATCTTTATTGCAATTTCATAATAGTGCTAGGGTTTCTCCATCTCCCCAAGAACGAGGGAAAACTACTCACACATGGAAGCAATCAACGACATCATCATAATAAAATGGATGGATAAAAGTACGGGGATAAATCTAGTGCAAACCATAATTGAATCTGGAATTACAACAATATCTAATAGATGAGAAATGGGGGTAGTAATGGTGATGGAGATGCAGCGGTTGATGATTAAGGGGATGATGTGATGTCCTCCAATGATCCGTGAAGCAACATGGATCTTCCCTTCTCTAAGTTCCTCCTTAATATCTCTTTCTAGTGTGGTTTTCCGTGGTTTCTCGTGGCTGTAAATGTCGGATCTATCTGTCATCTTCGCCAGGAGAGAGTATTTGACGAGGCTGACACGCTGCCACATGGTACGGGTGGATGGTACGGGCGGGATCCACATGTACCACTGGTCATTATCGTGACAGATGCTTCCCTCATGTTTGGTATTCTCCCAGGTGCGAAAGTAAATAAATAAAATGACTTTTATCACTTCAAAATATCATATTATAACATAATATGACAGTTCCAATTGATATGTTCATAAGAGGCTTAGTAATTTTGGATCATGTTGAAACAAGGACAAAAAGGTGCGCACAAACACTGTGAAATATAAAAATCCCTATTCCAATTATGTAAAAACAAAGGTAAATAAGCTTCAATTTTGGACTCAACACCTACTTAAAATGATCAAGCATGCCTTAGGGTTTCATTTCAATACAGTTTGACTTGTCATATCATCATCCTTGTTTGAGCATTGCATCGATGCCATGTGTTGATTGTTTCTCTTTATTTCCGGTGTTTTGCTTCTTCCCGGTAGAATACGAGATCGAGTCCGAGATCGAAGACCGAGATCAACACCATCGAAGATCGAATATCAATACTTGACCAACTATAATAAATTCAGGTACAAGACTCCCGAAGATCTTCTTATCTATTATCAACGGGCAAAGGAGAGCATATCCCCACCATGATATAATCCCATGCTTGCAAAGTATTTCAATTCTAGTCATTATGCATACGATTCTAATGTGGTCTTTTACCGATAGATAGAGTATCCTATATGTTGCATTAGTCCCCTTGAGATAATATTACCTGATCCACTGCTCCTAGCATAACTAGGTTTGGCTTGTGTGCACTACTAGATCTTATATGTGTGTCCTGCTTAGCCCCACTTAGCTGTTGAGTCTGGTTCATCCATATGAGGTATCAATTGGAGAGAATCTTGTATGATAGGAGAACAAGGTATGAATGTGATATGAGGTTAAACATGTTAAGGCTTGAGGGAGACCACGGTGGGATGTGGTTTTTGTTGTCCCATGCTCGCCACCACTAGGAACCTGGTTCTTTCCTTTGGAACCGAGACAAGCGTACAACCACACGGGGCTTGGGAATCCCTCGACTAACTAACTTGCCTAGTAGATTCCATGAGTCACATAGTTCAGGCATTCCATTCGACATATATATTTTGGTTGTTCTCGAAGGTGGTGAAGGAGGTGCATCATCACAGGTAGGTAAGCGTGCCCGGGGTTGCTTGGGATGGATAGAGCCCCTGATAAACCAACCTCGCCTCACGTTTCTAGGGATCGGCTTCGAAATTTGACCCATTACAGCGGAACCCTCCATAGCGCGTGACTCATGGTCTCGGTGAAAGCAAGGTAAAGGTCGTGGACAACCACCCTGTGCCAGCCTTCCAAGGAAGAGGGCTAATGATCTGGCATTAAGAGTAGGTTGGTACATGTGGGTAAATTTGTAAACCCCTGCATGGTTAAATATTTTTGAAAAGTCGTGTTCATGGTTATGAATGCTTGGTGACCAGATTCTAAGATCATAGAGAACTATAACCTAATCGTAAAACTTGGAGGTTTCAACATGTGCTTAAGGATGCTTCCTCATGGGTACGAGGGGGGTGATCCTAGTTGAGGATGTGATGATGTTTTGGTGGATATCAAAGATATATTGATCAATACTTTGGAGATGTTACTCTCTTATCCCCTTTTAAAATGTTATGACTACACGAGCTTCTTCTCACACCTGTTTTACAAACAAATATGGCTTTATGCAAAATAGCTCCACCAACCATAAGTATTGCGGAGTACACCCTGTACTCACCCTTGCTTTGTTGATACTTTTGTAGCAGAGTAAGTTTTTCCCTAAAGACAAGTTTGGTACGACATCAACACCGACGAGTAGCTTAGGGTTCCCAGCCGACATCCTGGAATCTATGGGCTGAGACGTCACTATTATGCTTCAGGCCTCTTAGGCCATTTGTTAAGTTTGCTATACTTAATAGCATAATTTTCCTTCCGTTGTTTGATATTTGTGGTGAATGACCTCTACTTGTAATAATCTGGTTCTCTGCTCAGTTATGAGATTGCTATAATAATTTTTGTATCGTAGGGTCACTATTGTGTTACCGGTTCTTCACTGGATATCCTCGAGCTCTAGGTTAGGCTTATGTTAGGCTAAGGTTTGGGATTTGTTTAACCCTGATCTGGGGGTGTCACAGGCCTGCAAAAGCTGATTGGCAGATTGAAGGAGTAGTCCCTCGTCTCGTTGATGGTGGTCTATCTATCCTTCAACACGCCAATGACACGATTCTATTTATGGAACATGACTTAGAAAAAGATAAAAATCTAAAATTAATATTATCAGCATTCGAGCAACTTTCTGGTGTAAAATTTTATTTCCATAAGAGTGAATTGTTTTTCTTTGACGAGGCTCAAGGCAAGTCACACTTGTATGCTAAACATTTTGGCTACGTACAAGGCCAGTTTCCAATCAACCACTTGAGATACCATTACATTATATAGAACTCACAAATGCTGAATGGAAACATGTCGAGGAAAGATTACAATTAAGGCTAAGCAGTTGGATAGGAAAATTTCTATCGCTGGGTGGAAGATTGGTGCTCATAAATTCAGTAATAAGTAATATGGTACAATGATCTCTTTCTTCTAGCTTCCTAAATGATTCTTGCATCGACTAAACTATTTCTGATATAGATTCTTTTGGCAAGAAGATAGTAAGAAAAAGGAATATCGAATGGCCAAATAGAGTGTGGTTTGCTATCCCAAAAACCAAGGTGGACTTGGGATTCATGACCTTTAGGTCAAGAATACTGCCCTACTGGACAAATGGCTTTTCAAGCTATTGACTAAGGATGGGGATTGGAAATCCCTCCTAAGGAGGAAATATGTTGGCTCGCAAGAGTTCTCTCAAGTCCTATGAAAGCCAGAGGACTCGCACTTTTGGGCTGGACTGCTGGCGAAGAAGAAGTACTTCTTCACCTTTGATACATTTTCTATCAAAAATGACTTGAAGATTCGTTTCTAGGAGGATAATTGGCATGAAAATGCCACACTCCAATAACAGTATCCAACTCTATACAACATTGTTCATCATAAAAGGGATTCCATTGCCGAGGTACGGGAGTCTTCTCCTCCTAACGTGGAGTTCAGGAGAGACATATTTGGACCTAGACTTACATCGTGGAATGCTCTGTTACAATGTTTAACCACAATGCAATTGTTAGATGGGGATGATGTGTTTAGGTGGATTTACAAGGGAGTGGAAAATTCTCTATAGATTATATGTATAGAGCATTAGTCTATCCGGAGGTGTCGGTTGATAACAACAACAAAATATGGAAGATGAAGATATCACTAAAGATGAAAATATCCGCATGATATCTGCATTGAGGGGTGATTCTTACAAAGATAACATTGTTAAAAGGAATTATCATGGAAGTAAGAAATGTGCATTTTGTCAACATGATGAAAAAATTAAATATTTATTTCCCAATGTAAATTTGCTCGTTCTATTTGGTCAATCATCCAAGTAGCTTCTGGGTTGTATCCCCCTTGTAGTGTTGCCAACATATTTGGCAACTAGATACATGGGATAGATTATAGGTACGAAATACTTATTAGGGTGGCAGTGCTTGTCCTTTTTTGGTTGCTATGGATATATAGGAATGACAAGGTTTTTAATAAGAACATATCTTTTCTTATATAGGTTATCTACTAATGCACCGCTACACTTTGTTTATGGCCGTCTCTACATCCTGTGGAGTTTCATGACTTGTTTACGCAGGTCTGTACACACTTGGAGGATACAACAAAGGATATTGTTTCCCGACATGGATGGCAACGTGATGTGAGGATCGATCCTCCATCTCCTTACATGCTATGCAGTTTCTGGTGATTTCATGTATTTCACTTTTTTATTTTCTTTTTTGTTCGCACCTAAACTATTGTCGGTTGTGTGCTTTTAATTAAACAGGTTGGGTGTAATACTTAAACCATTTAAGTAATAAAGCGCCCTTTAAAAAAATCCTGGATATTTTACATGGTATTAGAGCCAACACGTCTTTGAGTATCTAGACATGTGTCTCCACTTCAGTTCAACGAGCCACGACCTTGCTTGCTGGTTTGTCCATCCAACTATTGTCTTACATGCATCACCACATGGTATTTTTTTCACTAACGGCATAGATCAAAATGGCTAAAAGAAGACTCACACCCCCCAATCAAAATAATATTTGTTTTCATCCTCAATGGGCGTGCTTGGTCTGATCAATCATATTTACGCACGCCATAGGTTAGATTGTTTCGACTCGGTCCACACACATATTTTCTCATATTCTTAACCATCTTCCAGTGGAGGTGTAGGGATTCTTGTAGGCATCCGAGGGCGACAACGAGTATCTTGGCACCAACGATGACGTGGCGGCCACCAGCAAGCTGCTTTGGTTGCGGCGAAAGGTAGATGACGACGATACACTGGACGAACTGGTATCAGGTCAGGGACAGGCTGGCTAGAACGACATGGGCCATGGAAGAGGTTGATCTACGCGGTAGGAAGAGGGAGAAGAAGAGATGGGCCGGCCTGGGAGCTCTGACGTGGGAATACCATGGTGGGTACCATCACGAGAGGGGCCGGAGATAGTGGTACATGCGAGTTACCCAGGTTCGACCCCTCACTCTTGGAGGTAAAGACCTACTTTCTGCTAGATTGTATTGCTTGTATATCAGATTACAATGGTGTCATCGGCTAAGCCTTGTGTTGTTGCCAGCAAGATCTGTACTTGGACACCTACGCCCAATTCCTACTGTTATCTCTTGGGGAGATCCTTATCTATCCTTTGTCTAATGGTTCTAACCCTAAGTCGGCCTTATATCATGGTCGACTTACGGTTTACATAGTGAATGGGCATGCATAGGGGCTAGAGTCCTATTGGGCACCAACTATGATCTTTTTTTTGAAGTACAATAGTAGGGAAAAACCCCACTACAATTTTTTCTTTATATATATGTTGTAATATTTACAAAGATGTAGAGAAATCTAAAAAAACATAATCCACCTCTAGGGGGAAATCAAACTTAAGGAATTATGTCTGATCTAATTGATGATTTAGTCATGCTTGAAATCTCTCTTGGTGCTTTCTTCTAATTCTGTATTGCACCCATCTCATTTCTTGGTAGAAAATTGCCTTCCATCCTTCCAAGGTTGGCCTTTTATCATTAAATATCTTGTTATTCCTGCAAATCCAGATTACCCATGCGACCAGGATGATTATCTCCATTGCAAATGGTAAATTCAACTTGGTTCTGATGTCCGCAAATGCATCAAAGCTCGAGAGATCTGCTACTCTGTTTGGACATATGTAGTTCCAGCAGAGTGTCGCAAAAGGGAATCCCAAAACAAGTGAACCAAGGTTTCCTCTAAAGAGCAGTTAAGCATTGCATAGTTATAGGTGGGCAGAGTAAATTGTTTCCTTCCCAGCAAGTTCCTTGTGTTTAATCTGTCCAAAAGCAATAGCCAGAAGAAGAATTTATGTTTGGGTTGACATGAAGATGTCCAAATCCAAGAGAAATGTGGTGGGTTAGGAGTATATCCAACCATAACAGAATAAGCCTTTTTGATAGAGAAATTGTCAGATCCCCAAATATAACTCCATCTGTCATGTTGTTCTTCTTGGATATTTGGAAAAATCTCTTGACAGATATCTTCCAAAAGTATAAATTCATAGTATGCTTGCTGAGAAAGAGGCAGGTGAAAATGAGCTTCTAAGAATTCAGTCTGGACAAATTCCTGGACACTAATGTTTAAAGATTTTGAAAAAGACAATAGGTGTGGAAAATTGTTATATAAGCATTCATCTTGCCAAAGGTCAGTCCAAAAATAGAAAGTTTTCCTATACCTCAAATTGCATCTAGCCATGGCCTTAAATGTGTCAATTAATTTAATGTGAGTTTTCCACCAAAAGGAGCCTTCCATGCTTCTTCCAGGTAACTTTCCATTCTAGTAGTATGTGCCCAAATTAGATGAACCCAAGGAATATCATGGTGATTGAAGAATTTGTCCAAGTTTTTTAAGAGGAGAGCAGTGTTTTGTATGTTGATGTCAAGCACTCCTAGACCCCCTTGGTCCTTTGGCCTGAAAATCTTTTTCCATGCCACAAGAGCCTGTCCATTTGCCTGAGCATCCTCAGTCTTCTTTCTCTAGAGACAATGTCTCATATATTTGATGATTTGTTCTTTGATGGCAACAGGCACATCCAAGCAACTCATAAAGAATAAAGGAAGAGAGGACAAGACAGATTTAACCAGCTGAAGTTTTCGACCATAATTAAAACTCAGCAATGCCAGATAATCTTCTTTCTACTCTCTAAACAATTGGTAGAAAATGTTCCATGGATGGCTTAGTCAAACTGAGTGGCAATCCAAGATAAGTGAAGGGAAGGCTTCCAGTTTGGCATCTAATTGTTTGGGCAAAATGGGTGAGTCTTTCATGGATTAAGTTTATTGGCATCAGGGTTGATTTCATATAGTTCACTTGAAGACCAGTGGAAAGAGCAAAAGCATGGAGCAGAGCTTTTAAACAGTGCAATTGGCCAGCATCAGCTTTTAGAACCACTAATGTATCATCAGCATATTGAATCACAGGGAAATCAGTGCAGGAGGGACATCTTAAAGGTGGCGTCAGAAGCTGCAGGTGCATTGCCTTATTCATAATCGATTGTAAAAGGTCAGCAACAAGGACAAACAAGAGAGGGGATAAAGGGTCCCCCTGTCTAACCCCTCTTCTGCAGTAGAACTTTTCCCAGGGACTCCATTCATAAGAACTTCAGAAGTACCAGACTCAAAGATAATCTCAATCCATTTAATACATTTCTCTCCAAAACCTCTTGCCCTTAGAATCTTTAATATGGTGGAATGCTCAATTGTATCAAATGCCTTTTCAAAGTTCAGTTTTAAAATGAAAATTTCTTCTTTGGATATATGGCATTCTAAAAGGTATTCAAAAGCCCACCCCAGACAATCCTGAATAGATCTTCTTTTGAGAAAACCATATTGATCCTTGTGAACCAGATTTAGAATAATTTCCTGCAGTCTGTTGGCTAGGATCTTGGTAATAATCTTGAGGACACTGTTGAGGAGAGAAATAGGTCTGAAATCTGCAGGGGTTGTAGGATTTTCAACTTTTGGACTGAGGGTTATAAAGGAGGAATTAATACTCTCAAGAGATATGTGCCCATCATAGAAGTCAGAGATAAGCTTCTTAATATCACTTCCAATTATGGGCAAACAGCTTTTGATGAATTCATTGTTAAAACCATCTAATCCAGGTGATTTATCATTTGGGAGTTCTCTGATCACATCCTCAATTTCCTTGTCCAAGAAAGGAATTTCAAGAGAGTTTCTTGTCTCCTCAGACATGTCATTGCCATAGATATCCTCAAGGTTGAAATGCATCTCAGTCTTTTTAGATGTACCCATTCTTGTTTTGAAAGCTTCCCAAAGAAGAGCAGCTTTATTAGAATGCTCAAAAACCTCCTGATTGTTTTCATTCTTTAGCATTGATATATAATTGTGCCTATAACTAATAGTAGCCTTAGAGTGAAAGAATTTTGTATTTTCATCCCCTAATTTCACCAATTTGATTTTCCCTCTCTGTTTCCAATAGGCATTTTGGTTTTGAAGTAAAGTAATGACATGTGACTTCAGTAAATCTCTAAGGTACCATTCATTGACAATTAGAGTTCTCGTTTTCTCAAGCACATCCAGGAGATCAATTGTTTCATTGACCTTCTTTATTTGGTCCTTTAGACAAGGGATTTGTTTGGCCGACATCTTAATACCTCTTCTCACATTTTTTAGCTTGGCATTAGTTTTTTTGCACTATCACTGTGTCCAAGCGGAATATTCTAAGCATTCTGCACAATTTGTTTGAAATCACTATGTTGCAACCAGAAGTTTTCAAATCTGAAAATTTGAGCCTTTGGAATATTGGTGCCTATAGAAATGACACAAGGGAGATGATTAGAGGTGGGTTTGGAAAGAGCGTAAACAAAAGTAGAGGGATAACTGTGTGTCCAAGAACTAGAAGTAAAAAACCAATCCAGCCTTTCTAGGAGAGGATCTTTTTGCATATTGCTCCATGTGAATTTTCTACCATTAAGAGGCAACTCAATTAGGCCCAAATTACTGATAGCTTCATTGAATAACAGTATATCATTTACATTCTGTCAAATAGCCTTCTGATGAAATTAAAGTCCCCTAGAACTAACCAATCCATATTATCAGGCATATCAATATGAGTAAACCAATCCAAAAAATCAGCTTTTCTTTTAGTTTGGCAAGGTCCATAAATGTTGGTGAGAGTCTAGGTGTCATTTGAAAGATGAGAAGTGAAAGTGATAGAGGTAGAGAACTCATTCTGGAAAGCTCTGTGTCCACTAAACAGAGTACTATTCCAAATAATAATAATTTCCCTAGAAGCACCAATGGAGGGAAGAAAATCAAAGCTATCAAACTTCCTTGGGCAAAAATTCTTTAAGTAATTCAGGTCAAAGTTTTCCCTTTTGGTTTCTTGAAGGCAAATGATGTCACAATCAGACTCAGGAAGTTTTTTTAAGGCAAACCACTTTTTCTCAGAGTTAATGCCTCAGGATATTCCATTTTCTTTTGTTATCCATAATAAACCAGGTGACAAGGATTTTTTGGTGACACAAGATATGTAATCACACAGATAGGACTGACCATATCATAGGATCCACATAGCATAACAGATAATAGATCCATATAGAGCAAAGTGAGCTCATTACATGTCCAAAGAGCAAACAATCCAGACACAAAATATCTTAAGTTGTGATACATCTAGACACCTATTTTGGGGTCTTTTTCTTGGACTTCTGACCACAAGTTTTAGCAGCCACACACTTCTTGCCATTCTGAATTGTGTCAGTGCCACTCTTCTTTGGTCCAATATTGCTAGGTAGCTTGATGGCAATTTCTGTGATCCTGCTCTTTTTCAGCAACTTTTTCTCCAGTTCTCCCTCTTTTACCTTACAAAAAGAATTAGCAAGATTCTTAACAACTTTATTACTAAGACAAGGTGGAGCAGCATTGCAAGATAGACAGTTCAAATCAGCACAATTTACATGGCTTTTAAAACCCCCATTTAATTCCACAATCCTAGGACTCCTTCTCACCTCAGTATCCACTAGAGGCCCCTTTCCCCTTATTTTTTTGGAGGGAGCATTGGGGGCTTGCATGTTTGGAGAGGATCCAATATTCAGGCAGGGGGGCCATCTGTCCAACACATTCATTAGGGATGATGAAGGTAATGGTATTTTCTTCAGCAATTGGTTCTTTAATAATTTCCCATAGTAGAGAAGTAAGAAAATGTTTTGCCCAACTGAATTTCTTAGGAGTAAGGAGCATGAGTGTTATAAAGTTGAACCAACTTAGAGGAATGTCACACTTCAAGCATCTCTTTTCAGATGTTGAATTGTCGACGTGAGGGGCAAAAAACCTATCCCAAAGATCTAGGCCTTGCTTGGTGAAGGTTTACTTAGCAGCAAGCACATCAGGAATATGAACAAAAGGTTTGCAGACCATTCCCACTTGCAGGTGGGTCTCATTTGGTGAAAGGAGATTAGCATCTTCTAACATCCAGGCTTCATGAACATTGGACCCATTGTCATGCTGAGCCTCATCCTCATCTTCCTGATAGTTCTGAAGTATATTCAAAAGACCTCCCCCATACCAACATCTTGAAGATTTTCAACAATCTGCTGTTCCACTTCTTGATCATCATCAGCATGTACAGATTAATTGTCAGAGGAGATGTTTGCAATTGGAACAGAGCCAGTGATTGCACTGTTAGCTTCTTGAGGAGGCAAGTTGAGGTTGGCAATAGGCATATCCACCCCAGCAGCAAAAATAGGACCTTGCACGGGTGCAACATTCCATTGGCCCCATCCTGCAGCATCTCCATCAGGCTGTACTCATGCCACCCAAGTCTCGTCCTAAATCGACTAAGGATTGTGCCTTAACCGGATCAGACCTTGTTTATCCGTGTAAGTCCACCAGGAGTGGTCATGCGCCTACTATTTCATCCATTATCCAGCTTGGTAAGGATACCCGGCATGTCATATCCACGAAATTAGCCCCCGAGCTCTTCGAGTGTTGTCAATAGTCCTCTATGCTTCGCTTGTTCCCACAGACAGAGCACTGGTTTTCTTATTAACTTGGTGAGCTCCTAAATACGAATCAACAAACAAAACAGTGAGTTAGTTAAGTAAAAATTCCTGGCAATTCTCTCAGCTCATGCGTTGTGCCGGTTCTGGTCCTTGGTGGAGCATTTTCCCCTTTTTCTCGACTAATATTTCTGATGTCATCACTTGGTCAAACACATTTTTGGACTTGGAATCTAGCATATGTAATGTGTCAGAGATATCACGGATGGGATGCTTCATTGCCTCGACTGCCAACCACGAGAGCCGAGGCACAAAATCATCATGCCAATTTTCTCGCGCACCCCCTTGTTTTCTTTGGTCGCACACCTCATGTTGATGTGTGCGATGTCCTACGCATATTCTAGTAGAAAATTAATGGTTGGCGCCTCGATTCCCGAGATTTACAGCGATTTGATAGAGATCTTCCCATTAACAACCTCAAACAACGATTTTATGCTGATCTTCCCATTATCAACCCCGATCTTGCCGTTAAGTACCAGATTACTCGCCTATTTAGCTTCCAAGAGTTCAACTATAAGTAACGGAGCGGGGGAGGCCGACTCACGAAAGGGACGAGGTGGAAAGCCAGATAAACGAGAAGTACAGGCACAACAAAAAAGTGCTTATGTAAACATTTCAGGCATGACAGGTATAAAGCCAAAAGTGTTAAATAGGAATATCAAATCTTAGCACTAGCAAAAAGTATTACATTACTTATTTACAACCCGAATTGTTTTTCTGGTGCTTTGCTATGCAGGGGAAGAGGTAGGAGCTGCCGGCTCACTAGAGACATTGACCTCGCCTTGATATCTTTCCGAGACGTTCAAATCCGAAACAGTTTATTCATCATCAAAGGCTTCAGTTGTTGCTTCGACAGGCGGCGGAGGCGTCTCCATGCGAGTGAAGAAAGGAGTGTCGTAGCTGGTCTGATCAGCTACATGACACCATATCTGGCACAGGAGTCCATGATGGCCTTGGTATTTTTCTCCCGTCCATCTTCATCCACAGTCGAATACCCTCTGGTCACTTGCCAGATTTCCATGCTTCCATGGTGGCTCATAACCATGGTGAGAGCGTTATGTGCTGCGGTTCGCGCATAGGACATGTTCTAGTCCTAGATGAGCTAGGGCATCTCTTTGGCCTTGTCTCGCACCTCAAAGTCGGACATTTTATTCATGTCCGGAACCTTGAGTACTTTTCCAATATCCTCCAAAGATTGGAGGAAATCGTGAAGCAGCTTACCGACTTGTGTAAGCCGGCTGGTGCGAGACTCGGTGGAGGAGGAATCTAGTAAATTCAGAGGACCTGCGCATACAATGCAAGGGTTATAAATGAAGGGTTCGAAGCGTAGAAAACAAAAAAATTCCTACGATGGGAACTATTACACGCCAAGATCTATCTACTAGATACAAGCAATGGGTGGATATACATCTATAGAGAACATACCCTCGAAGACAACACCACTTTGTTATAGAGATGGAACTCGTGGATGATGTAGTCGTTCGCTTGCCGATCTCAAGATCGTGTGGAAGTCCTAGCACCGCAAACCAGCAGCGCATCCGCACTCGCACACACGTTCAGTCCACCGAACAACCTCCACCTCCTCGCTCCAGCGATGCAGCGGAAGCAGCAACTCCTTCCATACAAAATGCCACTAGGAACATGTATCTCGCTAATCCGAGACCATGGGGGAATAATACTAGAGGGGGAGAGAGATCCTTCACGAGAAGGTGTGAGTATGAAGGTGTGAGAGGGGGCCTTTTATAGGAGGAGGGGGTACCCCTCCCATGGCCGGCGCCCCATGGAGGTGACCCCTCACCTCCTCCATTCATGTGGTGGTAACTCCCTCCATATAAATTTGCCTCTTCACATTCTCTATTAAAGTATCCACTTTAAATGCATTAAATTTCTCCAAATTTAATGCTCTCTCATTTAATAAAACTCTTTTATTAATTTTACTCAAAATTTTTTTAATTACTTTAATTAACAAACATTCACATAAAACCCCTGCAACATTTCAATATTACATGTAGAACCAATTTCAGCAATTTCAACCGAAACAGTTTCGGTGTCTATTGAAATAATTCCAGCACTTTGCAATTCATTCATCTGAAACATATTTGCTCCAAATGGTGTTGGTGTCCCTTAAGTGTGTCACCCTACGGTTCGTGAATAATGCAGATATGATCGAGACCCCTCTCAGATCAATAATCAGAAGCGGAACCTGGAGATCCAAACTGACTCCTACACATTCAACGATGACTTCTGTGATTGTGAGAACCTTTAACGCTAGTGACTATCCCTTTTTCTCGCGATATATTACATGTCCGAGATTCGATCATTGGTATCTCCATACCTAGTTTGATCTTGTTATTGACATGTACTCTTTTATTGTTCCCGTGATATAACATTCTAGTGATCTCATCACTTGCTTGCAAGCTAACCAATGTGATATCACCGAGAGGGCCCAGAGTATATCTATCCATCATCGGGATGGAAAAATACAACTCTTGATCCATGAGACTCTACATAACACTTTCGTAGTACTGAACCCACCTTTATAATCACCCTTTCACGGTGTGATGTTTGATGTTATCAAGATACTCTTCTAGTGTTAGTGATTAACATGATCTCATGGTTTAAGGACTAGGATTACTTTGTTAGATGTTATAGCAATATAAACACAATGACTTTGATCGTAATGATATACTTCGGATGAATGTTAATGACATCATTCCACTAACAACATCCAATGTCCATGATTAGGAAACCTTGATCATCTTGTTAATCAACGAGCTAGTTTATAAGAGAGGCATAACTAGGAACTTTCCTTTTGTTTATTAAACACACATGTATTAACGTTTCCAAATTAATACAATTATAGCATGCAAAATAAACATTTATCATAAACAAGGGATAATATAATAACCACTTTATTATTGCCTCTTGGGCATATTCCCTTCAGTCTCCCACTTGCACTAGAGTCATTAATCTAGTTTGAAAAACTTTGCCTATTGAACACCTATGGCTTTCTGGTGTTGCATATACACGATTGCTAGTGGTAAACATAATCTCTGTATCTGACAGTTTCAGGTCCGTGTGTATTTGCATGTCTTTGTGTCTCTATGATACGTCCATTTTGCATCACTATTCTATGTCATAATTCACTGTTATTCATTGATATATTTCGTATTGAGAAGTCATGTTGTTAGTAGTGGAGTTGTGAAGATTCAATAGTTTGATATTGAAGTTGTGGTGTACTTCTTCTAGTGGTGTCATGTGAACGTCGACTACATGACACTTCACCTATATGGGCCTAGGGGAATGCATTGTGTATTTGGCTACTAATCATAGGGGTTGCCGGAGTGACAGAAACCTGAACCCCCGTTAGGAAACCATTGCACAAGGGACGTAAGGGTCTTAGAGTTTAAAGATGTGGTTAGGTTTCAACCTTAATTACTTTCTTGTACTTACGGATGTTTGCAAGGGGTATAATCACAAGTATGTATTAGTCCTAGGAAGGTCGGTACATTAGCACAGGTTCACCCACACAACACTTAGCAAGCTAAAGAAGATTAATCAACTATATGAAGCGAAAGCACTTGACAGTCTTCCCATGTGTCCTCGAGAACGTTTGGTCATCTTAAGTAATACAACCGTCTTGTCCTTTTCTGCATAAAGGATTGGGCCACTTGTTGCATTTATTCCTACTGTCTTTAGTTTACTCGTACTTTGTTTACTTGCTTTATCGAAAACCCCTAAAAATCCGTTTGCTAAGTATTTGCAGAGAATTCCTGATCCATACCACTAGCCAGCACGTTCTACTCCTCGTTGGGTTCGACACTCTTACTTATCAAAAATACTACGATACACCCCCTATACTTGTGGGTCATCAAGACTATTTTCTGGCGCCATTGCCGGGGAGTGAAGCGCTATTGGATAGTGGAATTGGTAAAGGAAACTTCTACTATGAGTATTGTTTACTTCTGTTAGTTGCTTTATTTTCGTTATGGATAATTCACTAAGTTTCTTATTTGGTAATGCTACTACCACTGCTAAGGTAGTAGATAAGCCACCACATGCTGAGAATGATGCTTTTAAAATACCTACAAGAATTATTGATCGTGTTATGGATAACTACTATGTTGGGGATGGAACTGTCCATCCTGGTGATCATTTGCTCTTTATACACAAATTATGCGGGTTGTTCAAGTGTGCAGGTATTACTATAGATCAAGTTAAGAAGAAGTTATTCTCATTATCGCTGAAAGGAAGAGCTGAGGAATGGTATAAGCTGCTGAAGAATGGTCAAGCTCTTGAATGGTAGGAAATAGTGCCTCTCTTTTATTCAAAGTTTTATCCTCCTAGTGAGATTCATCAAGACCGGAATCAAATATACAACTTTTTGCCTCTGGATGGAGAGAGTACAGCTCAAGCTTGGGGGAGATTGAAGTTACTAATGCTCAAATGTCCCATTCATGAGCTCCCCAACAATATTATTATTAATAAATTTTATGCAAGGCTCCCTCTACATGATAAGGATTTATTGGATGCTTCTTGTGCTAGATCATTCACTCGCATGGAAGAAGAAGCTAAATGGGATCTTCTAGACCGTATTCAAGACAATGCTAAAGCTTGGGAGAATGACAAAGGTAGAAAGTCAGGTATAAATTATGATTATGAATGCATTGAATCTTTTATGGGAACTGATGACTTTCAAAATATTAGTAATGCTTATGGTATTGATTTGCAAGTTATTACGAATTGCTTTAGAGCTTTTGCTTCCTATATTGAAATTCCAAAAAGGGGATGGAATAAGTACCATGCACCTTATAAAGATATTGTTGACTGTGTTCCTGTTGGGAGCACTGGGTGTTGCACTATTGATCACATCTTACCTGAAAGACCTTGTCACTAAAAGCATAGAAGATGGGCACATAGTTTTTTGTGAGGATGCTTCTAATATTGTTTCACATCCTAGTAGAGCTAAAAAAGCTAGTGTCCCTGTGCTTTCCGTTAGAATTGGTGATCATTTCTATTATGGTTTATGTGATATTGGTGCAAGTTCTAGTGTTATTCCTTATGAGCTTTATAGAGAAATTATGCATGAAATCGGTCCCTGTGAATTGGAGGAGATTGATGTGGTTATTCACCTTGCTAATAGAGAGACCATTTCTCCAATTGGCATTGTACGAGATGAGGAAGTTCTTTGTGGTAAGATTAAGTTTCCCGCTAATTTTCTAGTACTTGGTTCAGCTGCTAGTAAAACTTATCCTATCATTTTTGGTAGACCTTTCGTGAGTACTTGTGGAGCTATTATAGATTGCAAAAGGGAGAAAATCTTGACTAAGTTTGCTGGGGAATCTTATGGTTTAATTTCTCGAAATTTTCTAAAGAACCTTGTGAAGAGGAAACCCATAATGAGGATTTTAGAGTTGAACAACTCGCTTCTATTTCACTTGCTCCTAACAATGCTTTGCAGCAATTTATGGAAGATCACGAAAGTGAGATCTTCATGGAAGAAAGGAACGAGCTTGACGAGATTCTCCGTCATCAACCCAAGATGCTAAAGCATGACTTGCCTGTAGAAGACTTGGGTACCACGTTGCCACCTAAAAAGGATCCGGTCTTCGATCTAAAACCTCTCCCTGGTGATCTTAAATATGCTTATATTGATGATAAAAAGATATATCATGTTATTATTAGCGCTAAACTTTCAGGGAAGGAAGAAGAAAGGTTATTGGAGGTTTTGAGGAAACACCGAGGAGCTATGGGCTATACTCTGGATGATTTAAAAGGGATTTCACCTACTATATGTCTGCATTCTATCAACATAGAACCAGATGCAAAGCCAGTAGTAGAGCACCAATGACGTTTAAATCCTATGATGAAGGAAGTGGTAAGGAATGAGTTATTGGAACTCCTTGATGCTGGTATTATTTACCCTATTGCTGACAGTGAATGGGTTAGTCATGTCCATTATGTTCCTAAAAAGGAGGTATTACCGTTGTTCCTAATGATAATGATGAGCTTATTCCTCAAAGAATAGTAGTAGGCTATAGGATGTGCATTGATTTTAGAAAAGTCAATAAAGTTACTAAGAAAGATCATTACCCGCTTCCTTTTATTGATCAAATGTTGGAAAGGTTGTCTAAAAAGACCCATTTTTGTTTTCTTGATGGTTATTCTGGTTTCTCTCAAATTGCTATTAAACAACAAGATCAAGAAAAAACTACTTTTACTTGCCCTTATGGAACTGATGCTTATAGACGTATGCCCTTTGGTTTATGTAATGCTCCTGCTACTTTTCAAATGTGCATGTCTGCTATCTTTCATGGTTTTTGTGAGGAATTTGTAGAAGTGTTCATGGATGACTTTTCTGTCTATGGAACTCCTTTTGATAATTGTCTGCACAACCTTGATAAAGTTTTGTAGAGATGTGAAGAAACTAATATTGTTCTTAATTGGGAGAAATGCCACTTCATGGTTAATGAAGGGATTGTCCTTGGGCATAAAGTTTCTGAAAGAGGTATAGAAGTTGATAGAGCTAAGGTTGAGGCAATTGAGAAGATGCCATGCCCAAGAGACATCAAAGGTATTTGTAGTATCCTTGGTCATGCTGGTTTCTATAGAAGGTTTATTACAGACTTTTCTAGGATATCAAAACCCCTCACTAATCTTCTTCAAAAAGATGTACCCTTCGTTTTTGATGATGATTGTAAGGGAGCTTTTGAAACTCTTAAGATGGCTTTAACTACAGCCCCTATTGTTCAACCACCTAATTGGAGTTTACCCTTTGAAATAATGTGTGATGCTAGTGATTTTGCTGTAGGTGCTGTCCTTGGGCAACGAATTGATAAAAAGTTAAACATTATTCATTATGCTAGTAAGACTTTAGACGCTGCTCAAAGGAATTATGCTACCACTAAAAAAGAATTTCTAGCTGTTGTTTTTGCTTGTGATAAGTTTAGACCCTATATTGTAGACTCAAAAGTCACCATTCATACTGATCATGCTGCTATTAAATACCTTATGACGAAGAAGGATGCTAAGCCTAGGCTTATTAGATGGGTGCTGCTTTTACAAGAGTTTGATCTACATATAGTAGATAGGAAAGGTGTTGAAAACCCTGTAGATGATAATTTATCTCGATTGGAAAACATCTCTTTTGACCCTGTGCCTATTAATGACAGTTTCCCAAATGAGCAGTTAGCCGCAGTAGGGGTAAGCTCGCGAGGGGGCCCTTGGTATGCTGATTATGCTAACTTTATTGTCTCCAAGTATTTGCCTCCAACTTTTATAGCTCAGCAAAGGAGGAAGTTCTTCTATGATTTGAGGCATTATTTTTGGGATGACCCACACTTATACAAAGAAGGAGTGGATGGTATTATGCGAAGATGTGTTCTAGAATATGAACAAAAGGAGATATTGCGTAAATGTCATGGTAGTGCTTATGGAGGACATCATGCAGGAGATAGAACTGCACAAAAGGTGCTACAATCAGGTTTCTACTGGCCTACCCTTTTTAAAGATGCAAGAAAATTTGTTTTATCTTGTGATGAATGTCAACGTGTTGGTAATATTTCTAGACGCAATGAAATTCCTATGAACTACTCTCTAGTTATTGAACCCTTTGATTGCTGGGGATTTGACTTTATGGGTCCTTTCCCTCCCTCGAAAGGTTATACTCATATTCTTGTTTCCGTTGATTATGTTACTCAGTGGGTAGAAGCCATTCCTACGAAGAGTGTTGACGGGGAAACTTCTCTAAAAATGCTTAAGGATGTTATCTTCCCTAGGTTTGGAGTGCCTAGGTATCTCATGACTGATGTGGGTTCTCATTTCATTCATGGTGGTTTTAGAAAGACCCTTGGTAAATACGATGTTAATCATAGAATTGCTTCAGCCTATCATCCCCAAACTAGCGGGCAAGTAGAGTTATCAAATAGAGAAATTAAATCCATCTTGCAAAAGACTGTTAATAAATCTAGAAAAAACTAGGCTAAAAAGTTGAAGGATGCTTTATGGGCTTATAGAACTGCCTACAAAAATCCCATGGGGATGTCTCCTTATAAAATGGTTTATGAGAAAGCTTGTCACCTACCTTTAGAATTAGAACACAAAGCTTACTGGTCAGTTAAAGAACGAAATAGAGATTGTAAGCTCGCTGGTGAGAAAAGATTATTTGACTTAAGTTCTTTAGATGAATGGAGGAGTGAAGCCTATGAAAATGCTAGGCTCTTCAAGGAAAAAGTTAAAAGATGGCATGACAAGCGAATACTTAAGAGAGAATTTCATGTGGGTGAGAAAGTTCTATTGTATAGGTCTCGCCTCAGATTTTTTGTAGGAAAGCTACTGTCAAAATGGGAAGGACCTTTCATTATTGAAGAAGTATACCGTTCAGGAGCAATATAAATTTCTTCTTTAAAATATAATACTACACAAGTAGTGAATGGGCAGCGACTCAAACACTATATTGCTGGGGATTCTTATAATGTAGATGTTGATTCCTTTCAAGTTATAACTCTAGAAAAATTTATCAAGGACCAAATTCAGAGACCTGTAGAGTCCGTTTTCAAATAGGTAATAGTTCTGGTAAGGAAATTTCCGCGAAAATACTATCCAACTATATTTTTGCAGTTTTTAGTCAATAAGGGAAGCTACAAAGTGAAAGAGGGACGGAAGAGGAGCCAGGGTGGCTCACACCACCCTGTGGCACGGGCCCTCCCCAGGCTGCGCCACCAGGTGGTGAGTCCACCCCGGACTCCGCCTCCGACTCGTTTTCTCCCTGTACCTTCCTTTTGATATGAAACCTCGTAATATATAACCCCCCGGATCTTCCGAGGTTCGTATATCGTGTTTTCGTCGTGTTTTTGTTTCGATCTGTTTCTGCCAAGTAGAGTCCCAGATTTGGAGCCACAATTTCTTCCACTGGATCAGCCAAGGGAGATTCCTTAGAAGATATCATCAACCCATACATGAGAGAGTTGAAGATTCATCCCAAGGAGTTGTTGCTTGAAGATGGAGAGCTCCGGATAAAAGAAGTTTGAGGCCCTAAAGGTGAAGGAAGTCTGGAGGACAGGATGGAAGCACTTGAGCAAGAAGTATTTAGGTACAAGAAGATGGCGGAACGCGAAGTGGATATTATACATAAGATTTGTTCCAAACTCATCGCCGAGCACTAAAAGGAGACTGCCGAACTCAAGGATGAAGTCCTCTCACTCCGCCAAACAACCAACGAGCTGCAAGCACAGTTTCAAAATCAAAACTGTGAGTATGAGGTTAGGTTTAAACGCATAAGTGCTGCTGCAAGTTTCAGGATGCTGGAAACCACGATGTCCTTTGTTGATGGGAAGCCCTTACCTTGGAAGTCGACGAAGATGAGAGGATACCACCACCACCGAAGGAGTAATTCGTCATCAGGTTTGGCATCCCCTTGGTTTGTTCCAAGCTCGGGGGAGTGCCGCGGTACCATATCACTATCTTCTATCTTTTTACCTTATTAGTAGAGTCATATCATGAATAGAGAAGTTATCGTGTAGGATGGCTTGCATTATGGAAGTGTCCCCTCTCTCGTTAGATATGTATCCCTTAGTGTGAGTTGCCGATTTGGAATATTAATGAGAAGTTCTATCATTCACTCTTTTTCATAGCTTATATTAGTTTTCAATTCATGGTTATATGATTGATCTTGTTGTTAGTATTGGTATCACTTTGGGATCATTGAGTTAATTTAGTTGGTTTTGGCAAACCTGGCTCGGTCAGTAGCAACACTATTTTTGAGAGTTGAATGAAAAAGATAGAAGTACTCTAAAGAAATATAGTTTCATCATCTTTCTTTCTTGATTTGCTCATAAGTCTAGTATTCTCTAGTTAAGATATTTTGTGCTTCCAAAGAAGATTGCATGTTTGTCTTTATCATTTGTATGTTTGTTTGTTTCCTTCAACTCCTGTACTTGCTACCCAGCCTTGCTAGCTAAAAACCTGTACTAAGAGGGAATTCTTCTCATGCATCCACCTCCTTTAAACCAAACCCATGCCATTTGTGTCCACCATACCTACCTATTAGCATTATTGCTATTCCAAGTAAATTCTTGTTTTATCTACCTCCCAAATTAAACTTGTTATGTGAAAATTAGTGATTAAAGCTCTCACGAACTTGATGGCACACTTTACTTTTTTTGCATTTAATAACTTCAACCATTGTGTCCTTCTTTGTTGCATATATGCTTGCGCTTTATGAGTTGAAGTTAGTAGAACCATGTATCATGGGGACAACTTTCAACACTTCATTGGTACTTGTACCTAGTTGATATCATATTCTTTTGCTTATGGATCCCGGTGGTGTGAAATAAAAGTGGAACTTGTAAGATCATGGAGTTTATATGTGTGTTAGAGAAACGCCTGGGCCGCTAGCCTAAGCCATGCCTAATCATGGTGGAAACTTGTAGCATAACTATAGTGAGCATTCTAAGAAGCATCCTCAATAAAAACCTATGCAAATAGCAAATAAAAAGATCGCTGAGATGATCACTGTCTGCTTGCCTAGGCATTTTGATTATGGGATAGCTCCTGTGTCATGTGCAAGGGGTACCCCGTTGGCGGTTCTAAATGATACACGTGTATTTACAATGACAAGAGCTTACTCGTGACTGAAGTTGAGTAGCATGAGGTTCGGTACTCATAAGTAAGGGGCATGAGATTTCAACTTATAACTTGTCAAGCATATCCTCTTAGTTGTGTCACTTTAACCTTAATCACCTAAAGATTCCTATGATAGGGGCAATGAGAGCTGAAAGCTAGTAAGTGTCATAATTTTTGGGAGCTCTTTATGAGACTTGCAATCCCTGCTTCCCTCTGCGAAGGGCCTTTATTTTACTTTAGTTGAGTCAGTAAACCTATTCCTCTCTATCTCAGCAAGTATTTTGAGTTATTGTGTTTCATTCATTTATATGATGATTTATTCACTCATGTTTCTTATGTTCCTTATTTTGCACATTGCTCTTATCTGGGTGTTTACTACTTTGAAAGCTATCACTGAAAATCAGTTATTTGTGAACTCCAACAAATTATCAACTATTCTTCGACCAAGAGCTAAGTTTGCCATTACCAATTATGTTTTACTTTATGTATCTTTATTGTGTTTCCTTTACTCATTGCAAGTTGGGTTATATAATAGTGAGTTGTCTTCTATTATGATATATGTATTTGATGAATGTGATGCTTCTTGTCCGTATTCTTTTATCAGACTTCACTCCATAAACCTGAGACCATGTTTATTGAGCTCAGTTTCGCTTGGGGACAACCGAAGTCTAAGCTTGGGGGGAGTTGGTACGTCCATTTTGCATCACTATTCTATGTCATAATTCACTGTTATTCATTGATATATTTTGTATTGAGAGGTGATACTTATGTTATTTCATCTGTTTTTGCATGGTTGATGACGTTTGGAGCATGGACCGCTGCAGTCAGGATTTTGATGGAAAAGGTGCTGTTTGGAGGCAAAATTCGCGAAGATCAGAAAATCCGGGAAAATATACGGAAAATTCTATTTTTCCAGAAGACGAAGGAAGCTGAAGGGGGAGATGGGCCTGGGCCCACACCACTGGCGAGCAAGCAAGTAGCGCCACCAGGTGGTGTGTGATGCACTCGACTTTCAATTTAGAGCTCGTTGGGAACCCCAAGAGGAAGGTATGATGAGCACAGCAGTAAGTTTTCCCTCAGTTATGAAACCAAGGTTTAATCAAACCAGTAGGAGCAAGGAAACACCCCAAAGGTGTTACTAGCTGAGCTTTGGCAGGGCGCACTACCGGTGCTAGTAGCAACATGGAGACCTGCACAACACAACCACAGAACTTTGTCCCCAACTTGTGATGAGGTTGTCAATCTCACCATGTTTTGCGAAAAACAAAGGATTAAACGTATCGAATGGAAAGAAGTAATAGTTTGCAGAAAGTAAACACAAAGCAGTAACAGTTTATAGATTGTATGTAAAAGACAAGAACCGGGATCCATAATTCACTAGAGGTGGCTCTCCTTAGATAGATAACATGCTGGGTGAACAAATTACAGCGGGGCAATTGACAAACACCGAGAAAGCAATACATGCATATACTAATCATCTTGACTCCTTTGAGACTTGATTGGGCAATACAACATAATACATAGACCGCCATCCAACTACATCTATGACTAATAATCCACCATAAGGTTATCATCCGAACCCCTCCAGTATTAAGTTGCAAGCAACAGATTATTGCTTTATGAACTGCGTGTAAGGTAAACAATAAGATTGTTCTATGAACAAACGATTTTTGTTTTCTCCCTAGTAGCAATAGCACATCTAGTACCTTAGAGATTTCATCACTTCCCAGATTACGGAGGCATGAACCCACTATCGAGCATAAATACTAACTCTTGGAGTTGCTAGCATCTACTTGGCCAAGATAGCTACTAACAACGGAAAGCATGCAAGATCTCAAATAACAAAGACATGATAGAATCAATAATCAATCTGAAATAGCATCTCAATATCCATCGGATCCCCGCAAACACAACATGTATGGATTACAAATAGATGATCTTGATCATGAACGGAGCTCACAAGATCTAAACTTGAAGCACAAAGGAGGAGAAACTAGCCATCTAGCTACTACATGGATCCGTAGTCCAAGGATGAACTACTCACGCATCGCACCGGAGGCTTGCATGGTGATGAAGAAGGCCTCTAGGGTGAATTCCCTCTCGGCGAGTCTTGGGAAGAGCTTCATATCCCTCGATCTAGGGATGGAGATGGCTGACTCTGAGACTCTTTTGTGGATTTTTGATCGGGTACCTAGGGTTTTCGTCCCGAGGGCAACTTATAGGCGGAAGAAGAGGCCGAGGGGGTGCTGGGGTCGGCCAGACCACCCCCTGGCATGGGCCAAGCCTGGCCGCGCGGCCAGGTGGTGTGGCCGGCACTTGGCCCCTCTCCGTCTCATATTCTGGCACTTGATCCCTTCCGAAAAAATAGGCACTTTGGCTTTTGTCCCGTCCAATTCCGAGAATATTCATTTTCTGACTTTCCTGGAACCAAAAACAGCAGAAAACAGCAGGCAGTAATCGTGGCTCTTGTTAATAGGTTAGTCCAAGAAATCATATGAAAAGTACTCCAAATTTGGAACAAAACATAAGAAAGTGGATAAAACCAAGCATGGAACATCAAAAATTATAGATACATTTGCAATGTATCAACATCTCCAAGCTTAACTCCTTCTCGTCCTCGAGTAGGTAAGTGATAAAAAGAAATAATTTTTTAGGTGACATGCACCATCAAAGACTTGATCAAAGTATTTGCAAAACATCAAAGCTAGGATCAAAGTACTTCAATCATAACATGAAAGACAAAGTTCTTGCAATAAGCAAAGAGACTATGATGCAACATGAAAAGGCACAAACAAAAGATTCATGAATAACAATGCTTTGCAAGACGTTTGTTTGTTTCACATAAAGAAAACATAGCATAATAGTGTTCAGCTTGTCCCTCAATAGAGTAGCAAATATAAATGCATAGGACACCTTCAAAGTTCATAAGAGTGACTAGATACAATAGTTTCAAACAAGCAATAACAAGTTATGCATCAATCAACTAGTCTTGGGACAATGCACATAGAACTAACACTACTAGGAAACTACCCATCTGTGGCGCATGGAAATTGGACTTCTGTGGCGCATATCCTAGTCGCCACTATTACCTCGCCACTAATAACTACTTCCTGTGGCGCATATGGATATGCGCCACAGAAGTCCTAGACTTCTGTGGCGCATTTCTTCTTATGCACCACAGGAAGAACTTCTATGGCGCATTTACATATATGCGCCACAGAAAGCCCATGCGCCACTAACTATATTTTTATATGCGCCACTAATTGCGTAACACATATTTGAAGTAAAATACTTTCCTAGTGTATAATCAGGTATTTATACAGGATTTATCCAGATGAGTACAAAATACATTGCACAAGTAGTAGATGCATGAAAACCGACATATATATAATACAAACACTTAGAGCCCGATCGAGATACATATATAGTGTCAAGTGCCAAATTTTTACACAAGCGCCGAATACAAAGTTCATATCATATCACATTACAAATATGAAGTGGCCACTGCCGCCTACACTAGGATAAAATAGAATACAACTGTGATAATGGTGAGAAAGAGCATTAGCCCGAGCAATATCTTCATCCGGTTCTTCTTCCACAAGTGGTTCCTCCACTTGGCTATCACCTCCTCTCTAGTCGCGTATCCTTTGTAGATGTTGCCGCTGAACTTGTTCACTTGTTTGTGGAAATCCTACCACTCCTCGTAGACTCCTGGAACCCTACCCATGTACACCACATACCACCTCGTCGCCATCTCTATAGACGACAAGGCATATTAGTAAAAATACAACGAAAAGAATGAATAAAGGGTTCACATCCATATATATATATGTTCATAGAATATAAAACAAAGGATCCATAAACCTAAAAGTTAGATCATCATAGAAGCAATAAGTTCAACAACAGCATGACCACAAGGTAGTTTAAGTCTAACAACAATGACCATTTCGACCACGAGATAGTAAAGTTTATGACACACACACACACTAATACAGCAGGCGTCCATCAAGAATATACACACACTGGATCATGCTAGAGGCACACATTGATCATGATGAAGACTTCCTCTTCTGGCACGGCTTCGGGAACGGTAGATAGCGCTCTTTCATCATCCACGTCCTTGTGTCACCCTGCTTACAGAGGCGTTCTTCGATCTCCCTCTTACTCAACCCTCTGGCTTGTTGTAGGGCACCGCCCCTTGTGTCGACATCTTCAATTATGATTTGCGACAACTTCATCTGAATGCGATGGAAGCCTTCTCTAAGATCAGCATCGTCGATTTTCGCCAAAGTTTTGGCCCATCCTCGGAGACTAGATGGCAGCGTTAGGTTATGGCAATCCCGAACATAGCCTTTAAGGTGATGGAGGACGTAGAAGGCCTCCTTGGCACCAGCAGTCGACTGCTTGACACAGGGGAAGTCGAGCACATGCTTGAACACGTGTTTGCCATCCTTGATACATTCCCCCTATCTACGAAGGTGCATCCCTTCTTGGTGTAGCCCTCGAGAGCCTCATTGAGCACACCCCCTATTCTAATGTAGTCTTTCTTCTTCGTCAAACTCCCCGAGTCAAAATACATGGCTAGCGAATACCTCGGGGCAAGGACGATGAGTGTGCAGTATTTGTCTCTGCGCAACACAGTTGAAACGCAATGTTGGAAAAAGAGCAAAGGAAAGAAATCTATAAGAAATGCATAAGTTATGGTGACGATGAGCGAGTGTGTGTACTTACTCAGGAAAGAAAGGCAAAAGAAGTGTGGCCTTCCACTTGTTGTCCACCATGAACTTCTCGAGGTACGCTGTCGCCTTGGTCCGTGTCTCTGATCCTTCGACCAACTGGTTGTCCCGCATGTAGTAGGGATCCACTATCGCGATTTCCGGGGTACTTTCTCTCTTGATCGTGAGCGCCAGATTGAGCGCGTATAGGTGGACCAAGTTATAGTGCAGCCGTTTCGTGAGAAACAGCTTGAATATGTCCTCGAACGCTATGAAGAATATATCCGCGAGGGGTTCATCGACGAAGCCCATGTCCAATGGCACCTTGGCCGTGAAAACCTGGTAATTTGGATCGTCCTCTTTAAGAAGGAGGGCCTCTAGTGTCTTGACACCCTCGTGCAAAGTTAACATGGCTCCAACCGCAATGTGGATCATATCCGGAGTCAATATCGGATCACCAGCTACATGCACTCGGGGCAAGCCAAATTGTGTGGATGAATGCACGTATGACGGCCCCGACCGGATCCTCTTCCAAGAGGCTGGCTCGCACTTCTTATTATTAATATTACCTCTCTTCCTATAGTGCTTCTTCTTCTACAAATGTCACCAACGCCATCTGCTCATCAGTCGCCTTTCGGAGTGTGTTGGGGCTAAAAACCAATCCCGGTTTATCTTGTGGTGGATCGGCGGCCAGAGGCGTCTCTTGAGAAAGACCATGGAAGACCAGGCGCTGCGTGCATGTATTGGGCCGACCAGCTTGATGGTCGTCACGAGCTGCGAAGGGTTCTTCATCCACAGAAGGCATATACAATCCTTTGGCGGCGCTAGTGTTGATGAAGTCGTCAATGTTGACCAATTCATCATCATATTCATGGGTGCCATCATGTGGTGGTGGTAGCGGGGGCGACGGCGGTTGCGGCACATCGTCTTTGCCATGTGGCGGTGCACACGCTGCCAAGAGTTGATGGTGATGGCTGGTGGTGGCGACAACAGCGGCTACTGGCTTCCGAGGTGGTGGCCGGGCAATGATCGGTCGAGAGGTGGCGCCGGTGCTCCCCCGCAAGACGAATCTGGGTCTTCGGCCATGTCAAGGGCCAGTTGTAGCATTCCCCAAGGGTCTTGTGTTCGTCGGCTCCCTCAGGTTGAAAGGGGGGTCCATGTCGTCGCACCCTGGCAACACCCGATCCAACCTGACCCTCATCACGTCATCATCCATTGGATTGTTGTGCATCGTGCGACTCGCCTGTTGTATAAGAGTGCCCTTGGCAACATCCTTCAACTCACCGCCGACATCTTTAAGCAGGAGTACGCAAGAAGTGTCCTGAGGCAAAAACATGTAGTTGGGCGTCATGAGATGGCAACAATCATGCATCAAAGGCATAAAGGAGATGACGTGCACTAACTAATTAGTTACCTTGGTGCTGGCGTGGATCTCGGCTAATGTAGAGACACGGCGGATGTCGGCGGCCGGCCTATCATCATCTGCAATCTCCCGCTCGGGTGCCTCACGAAGCACCACCGACGTCGGCTGTGTCTTATTGGTATCTTTGGCCGGAGGGGGCGTCGGTGTGACCAAAACGAGGGGCTGTGTCCCGACGTTGATGGACGGCGGGGTCACCAGGTCCGGCGACACGGTAACATTGATGCCCGAGTTGCTGCCGCTTAAGCTAGGCAGATGTATTGGCCCCTGTCGACCTCCTGCATTCCAAGCAATAAGCCCCTCGAAAAACTCAGGGGGGATCATCGAGCGGAGCTTCTCTTCCACTAACTTGGCCACCGTTTTCTGGTCCACCGCCTTCTCCTCCAGTGTCTGCACCTTCATCTTCAGCTCTGCAACAGCGGCTTTATCCTGGTTCTTTCTCTCCCTTCTTTTCTTGGCATCCTCTTTATAGAACTCCTTGAACTTCATGCTCGTAACGAAGCCGGACACACGGCCAGCTGAGGATGGCGGCAACCCCTTGTCCCTCTTCTTGTAAGCATTGGTCGCCCTGTTGAAAACCGTGTCCCACAGCTCCGTCGAATCCTGGGACGACTCTGTGGCAGTAGCGTTCAGTTCCTCCTCCTGCAGAGACAAGGAAAGGTGAAACCATTTAGATTCTTGGCTTCATTATCTTAATTAGAACGCAATAGACTTGAGATCGGCGATAAATTCCTTACCAGATTCTTCTCGAATTCCTTCACCTCCGGATCGTCGGTGATGAACTCCCCTGTTTCGTTGTCCAGGTAGTAGCGGGCCCGAACAAATTTCCTAAGCTGCAAGTCCGTGATTTTAAGCCAAGGGTTGTCTTTACCAAGGCGTTCAAGCTCGGCGTCCTCCTTGTCCCAAATGGACTGTTTCCCCCTGTAACCGCCGCTTGCAAGGTGGTGGTTACCTATGTTTTGTTCCCGCATACTCCTTCCCCATTGACTCCGTTTTATAGCATCAACGGTAGCTATATCCGCCTTGAATATCCTAAACTCCTCTTCGTCGAGCATCGGATTTTTCTTACTAATAACCTCCCAGCTTTCACCTTTGTCAATGCTATTCTTCACCGGGTTTTCCAGCTGCTCAAGGCGTTGCTCATCTTCGTGAGGGCTAGTCTGTTCACTGGGTTCTTATTTCTCTCGAGGTTTCTAAACTGCTCTGGGAATCAGACGCCAGAAGCTTCTTAAGGAGGTTATCGACCAAAGCTGCATGGTCAACATGTCTGATGTACTTCGTGTTGATCGACATGCTTTCACGGATGATGCACCCGAGTTGCAGGCCGTACCCTTTAGCAATCGCCTCTGGCGCGATGGGTTGGCCACTTTCTGTGACCTTAGTGAACTCATCGCAGACGGTGGCGAGCACTGGCACCTTCCGCTCCTTCTGTTCCTTCTTCTTCTTCTTCTTCTTCTGAGAAGCGGCCGGGTTGCCGCTACCGCCATCCGTCCTCTCGCCGCCATCGGTGCGGGCGCCGCCATCGGTGGTGTCATCCTCTTCGCCACCGCCTTCACTAGTTCCATCATAGTCGTCTTCGTCCCCCTCGTAATCAGGATCTCCGCCCTCATTGGCCCCAGCAGCTCTGGCGACGGTCGCCTCCTCCTCCGGTGGTGGTGTCATCCTCATCGCCTCCTCCTCCTCTTCCTCCTCCTGTTGGGACCCGTGTCAGAATGACTGGTTGGCCTGTCTAGCTTGTTCTTCGACGCTGATCATGTGCTTAGAAGGTCCAGACTCCTTGTTGCCCGACATGTTTGCACTACTCTATTTAAAAGAGGCAAAATGTTAGCACAAATCTCGGCCGAAAAATTCGGCATGACCTTTGCTAATTTTTTGACCTAGGAGTGCCCATTTCTCAACCGAAACGGAAGTGAATCGACACTTCGGGAGAAATGGTCAACTCAAATGAAATCCCTGCAACATTCACACACAAGAAAATAGCCCCATCCACAACCCCATTCACAGCCCCCATCCACAGCCCCATTGAATCAAATAGCACCATATAGTACCAAATAATCCCAACATAAAATCCCAGCACCATATAGTACCAAATAATCCCAGCACCATATATACCAAATAAAAGGGAAATTTCAGCCAAACCTGAAGCATACAGAACATAATATAACCTGAAACATTATTGGCAGAGGGAAAATGCCAATAAAACTTCTTATGTTGCACCTGGTATTAGCAGAACCAATACCAAGAGTGGTGACAGCAGAATACAAAGATAAGAACTATAAACAGCAGATATATTCTGTAACCGAGGATAAGCTTGGTAATTAACTTGAGAAAACATCATGCAAATAAATTTCTTCTCAGATAATAAGACTATAAACAACAGAAATCTCAAAGATGATTATTCATGGACACATGCTTCCAATTGCTGAAACTGAAATCTTGTATAAGTTACTAACGAAAAGATCAGTATTCTTCTTTAAAGCTAATACTTAATATTACATGAGTAGAAAGATGCATGAATGGCCCAGAGCTAATATATTAAGTACCTATGTATAATTATGCCAAGTGTATATTAAGTACCTATGTATTACATGAGCAGAAACATGCACACTCCACCACTCGAAACGACTGGTGAATTTAAAGGCAATTAACAAAGGACACGTATAGCTTTAAGTGTCCATGTTGCACAAGGAAAAAACGTTTAGTACTACTTAAGTACCTCATCAATAGATTTCATAAGCAATGCATCTCAAGAGAGAATAATGCATAATTAAATATTTTGTGCATTACAAGATATAAGTATAGACAAATTGGGCTAATTTGTACATGCATGGGCAGCTACCACTTGCCACTGAGTAGAGAAGTGAAGAACTAGCTAGGACACACACATACACATGCATATGGAAAATAAAAAAGTGGATATGTACCTAGATAGTAATACTGGATATTCAGTAGCATACATTTGTTAGTCAATGCAAATTAGGGCCTCTATGGATGAAATACACCAGGAATCCATTAGAGGTCCATAGTAGTAATGACCAGCCTCCAATTCCTTAATTATCAGAAACTACAATATCACCATTTCTTTAGGTATTTATTCTCAGAATAATCACTGTTGGGTCACGGCGTAGCTACGGTAGTCTGAAGAAAGTGTTTAATAGCACTACTTATTCAGCGTTAGGCATGGTTATGCGTACTAAAATGATATGATTATGGGTGTATATATATAAGCAACTGGTAGTTGATAATAATAATAATAATAGCATAAGTGCTAGCAGAAAGGCATAACCTCTGTTGAATATGCAAAGTGTGTACTGTAAATTAGGAGTTGTGAATCTGATCAAGTCGATGGTCAAGTGCTTTACTAGTACACTGTATATAAGAGAATTTCAGTGTTATCATCTGTTAGAATTGTGCTGCTTATAATGTCAAGGTGAAAGGGACCGGCGGCCTGAAGTTAACTTGATTGCAAGACACCACTAGGTTGGGTCCTTGAACTCTAAATCATGAACTAGACGATGAATCTACAAACGGAGGCCTCAGCCATGGGGTGAAGGGGAAAAGAAGAGAGCGGGAAGTGTACCTGCGGATGGGGAGGTGGTCGTCGACGAGGTTGGCGGCGGTGCTCCTGCGGCGGTCCTCCTAGGTCGTAGGCGAGGCGGGCCTCCTCCTCCACGGGCTCCGGAGCGGCGGTGGCGGGCCTCCTCCTCCTAGGTCGCAGGATCTAGGAGCAGCTGTGGTTGGGCGGGGCGGGCCTCCTCCTCCACGACGGCTCTCCTCCTCTACGGGCTCTCCTCCATGGCGGCTTTGGCGGCGAGGGCGATTAGCTAGGGTTATCGCGCGGGCGAGATGAGGGAAAGAAATGGAGAAGGTAGCAGGGGAGGCCGAACCGTTTATTTTGCTAAGTGTGAAAGTTCTATGGCGCATTCCTCTAAAATGCGCCACTGAACTTACAACTTCTGTGGCGTATTACTACGATATGTGCCACAAAACTTTTGTCCATAGTCCAAAACGAAGCGGCATCGTAGTTTGACAAGATCAGCTACATGTCCTAGTGGTCTTGCTCGCCAGCTTTCAACATGGGGCAGCCAGGTTCGAATCCTGGCTGTCTCAGACTTTTTTCCTTTTTTTAAAAAAATATTTTATTTATTCAAAAAAAGCAAGAACCTATACACACATATGCATATTTATTCAAAAAAGCAAGAACATATACACATGCATACTTATCAAAAAAACCGCCCGAATCATATATATATATGTGCTTGTCACACACAAATGTGAATTTGTATACCCATACGAATATCACGTGTATGTTTTAGTCTCTAACTAATATATATTTGCGAGCACACATGTGAATTAATACACAAAAAAGTCACACTAATATCACATTATACCGACACGAATTAATACACCAAAAGGTCACATAATTGCTAGTGTCTCTTCACAATCTTCTTGCCCTTTTTCGTCGCGGTTGAATATTTTAGTCCGTGCACTTTGAGATTTCTTCTTGTGAATAGACAACCTTTAGTAGGCAGTGTGGTCTTCCTTCTTACTTTAGTAGTAGTAGGCATGTCGAAGTACTTGTCGAATACCTCTTCGATCTTCGGGTCGCCGTTTTTGTCGAAGTTTTGCTCGTTGGCGGCTCCTTCCATTCCGATGATGCTCCTCTTGCCCCTCCTAACTACAACACGGTTGGGCTTTGACGGGTCGGTAATAAAAAAGCATTGATCAACTTGGCTAGCGAGTACCCAAGGCTCATTTTTTGCGGAGGCGTTCTTTGTTGATTTGGCATCTGGTATAACTATTGTGGTGAAATAGCAGCCTACTTTTGCCACGTTCTTGGCCCATCTAACACGGAACATCGGTACGATCTCTCCACAGTAGTCGAGCTCCCATATCTCCTTGACCCTTCCGTAGAATCTTTCCATCACAGTAGTCTCGTCATCAGCAAAGGATAACATAGTTACTCCTGAGTTTTGATATTCACTATTCTTGTCCTTTTCCTCGGTATAGAATCTGTAACCGTTTATGTCGTATGCCTGATAGGTCCTTAGGTTGTGCCCTGGGCCCTGCGACAAGGAGAATATGAGTTTTTGATCTTCCGTAGAAGGCGTCTGTGGGGGATTGTCCAGTTGCCTTTTCTTGAACCAACCAGTGAAGCTGGAGTTGTGCTCTCTGGTTACGTCTCCCTTCTTCCTCGGCCGGCCCTGGTCGACGTACTCCTGCTCGATTAAGCTTATGTGCTCTTCGACCCAAGGGTCGACCACTTCAATGTGTTATAGCGTGACTCGGTGTGCCCTTTCAAAATCAGTGCGTCGACCATCAATGCCGACATGTAGTGAGCGGTAGCCCTCGCGGTGACCATATCCACCGAGCCTGCCGAGGTGCTTCTTTGTGGGTATTCCAACATCCTCGTTCTCAGTGGTTAGATAATTCTGGCAGAAGGAGATGCACTCGTAGATCAAAAATCCCTTGGCTATGCTTCCATCTGGACGAGACCTGTTGCGAATGAATCCTTTGATGACACCGTTTAGCCTTTCAAATGGCATCATGTTGTGCAGGAATGTCGGCCCGAGCTGGATGATGTCGTCCACGACATGTACAAGCAGATGCACCATGATGTCGAAGAATGTGGGCGGGAAGTAAATCTCAAGCTCGCATAGTATCATCACGATCTCTTCCTCAGAGCCCCGTCGAGCTGCTTCACACCGATCGACTTCCTAGATATGACGTCGAAAAGTTACAGAGGCCAAACAACGCCTCACGGACATGCTCGTCCATTATCCCACGGATCGCAACGGGAGTATCTGCGTCATCAAGACGCGTGATTGTGAGACTTCATACCGCTGAACCTCTTCTTCGCCACGTCCAGATATCTGCTTATCTTCCCCGAGTAACTGTGAGGAACTTTCACTCCTAAGAGGCACCTGAAAAACTGCTCGAGCTCCTCTAGACTCAGAGTGAAGCAGGCAGCGTGAAGCACCACCTCATTCTTCTTAACTCTTTTGTGGCGACCTTGAGTCCCTTCCTGATGATGATGATCATCATCATCACTATCAGGGTACTGAAGATTTAAGGTCCTTTCTTGCTTTCGGCCCATCCTTGGTCCTCTCCGGCATGTTCAGTAGAGTGCCAAGCAGACTCTCGGTAATGTTCTTCATGATGTGCATTACATCGAGGCTATGGGGAGTGTGAAGGACCTTCCAATACGGCAGGTCCCAGAAAACAGACCTTGCTTTCCATACACCTAGCAGCGGCTTTGTCCTCGGTCGTTTTTTCCAGGCGCAGGGCAATCTACCCAATTATTCAAAAGCTCCTCGATTTCTTCGCCGCTCCTCGGAGGCGGGGGTCTTTCGAGCTCGTCCTTACCATTGAACAGGTCACTATGTTTTCTCCACGGGTGATCCATGCGGAGCCACTTTCGAGTACCTTGGAACACGGTTTTCGAAGACCTGGGATCCCTTGGTAGCTGGAGATGTGGTGTCTCATCCATGCACTTGACGCATGCATTGTGTCTGTGGTTCACATGGGCTGATACATATGCATAACCAGGATAGTTCTGCACGGTCATGAGCAACACGGCTCTCAGATGGAAATATTCTTTAGTGTAGGCGTCCCACATACGGGCCGGCGTCTCCCACAAGCTGGCTAACTCCTCTCTCAATAGCCCGAGATACAGATGCATATCGATACCTGGTTGTTTCGTCCCCTGATTAAGAATGCTCATGTGTACATACCTTTGCTTCGTGCATAGCCACGGGGGGGGGGGGATTCTATGGCCATACAAACACGGGCCAGGTCCTATGCGTGCTACTCTGATTTCCAAAAGGATTGAGTCCATCGGTGCTCATACCCAGCCTGACGTTCCTTGCATCGCCCCCGAACTCTTCGAACTCGATGTCTAATGCGTTCCACTAGCTAGCGTCTGAAGGGTGTGTCAGGATCTTGCCCTTCTCTGGATCATCTTCGGGTTTCTCTCTTTCCGCGTGCCATTGCATGAGCTTTGCTTCCTTAGGATCTACGAAATATCGCTGCAGCATTTAGGGTGATAGGAAAGTACCATACCACTTTTCGAGGAACTTTCTTGTTCCCTCTCTTGTACCGTCCTTGGCCACACACCGGACAAGTGGTTCTATCTGCGTACTCGTTCCGATAAAGTGCACAATCATTGATGCATGCGTGGTATTTAATGTGTGGTAGGTCGAGAGGGCACACGATTTTCTTGGCCTCGTCGATACTTGTTGGCAATGTGTTCCCCTTAGGAAGTCGGTCGTTAAAGATTCCATGTTCGCGTTGAAGCTCACATCGGTCCATTTGTGTTCGGCCTTCATCTCTAGAGCCTTGAGCGTTACACTCAAACGTGTATCCTCGGGGCGACACCCAGGATACAATGGAGTCATCTTGTATACCTCCATTTGGGCCAGCTTGGCTTTCTCTCTGGCTGCAGCTTTGTCATTGTTCGTCTCCTTGAGGAGCAGTTCTTGAACATGAGGGTCCTGCAAGATCGAAGTTAGCAGCGTCTGTGTGTTCGCGTCTTCTCCTTCTTCATGATCATGCCCGTCGTCATCTCCTTCTCCATGCTGATCATGCCCGCCGGCATCTCCTTCGTCATGATGATCATGCCCGGTAGACTCTTCGTCTTCTCGCCCACCCACGTCTTCGTGACCACCACCATGTCCTGCCAGCGCTTCATTGAGGTCGCGCATGAAACCGCGCCTAAGCAGGTGACCCTCCAATTGTCCAGATTCAAGGTCGATCCAGCGCTGCAGTTTGCATGTTCGACATGGACATCTTATCATGGTCTTGTTGTTCAGAATCATGTCCTCCTTCGCGCCTTTCTTGTACCTAGCAATTCGACCTTCGCTCATCGTGAGGACCATGGTTGCCTGAGCGGTCAAAACAGAGAGTATAGGTGAGAACCACACCATATGAACACACACATGCATGAATGCTGGCCGAAAAAAATTCGGCATGACCTTTCCTAAAATTAGGACATATTGGTAGTGCAAAAATTTGCCGAAATGGAAATGAATCAACATTTCGGCAAACATTGATGCAACCACACCGGCCGGGCCCGACAACAACAAGCAAACAACAAAAAACTTCCTCCCATTGCAAACATTCATGCACCACACACAAGCATCATCTCGCCATGGATCGCACACACACACCGCCCGCGCGACAAGCTTCACCTACATGTTGATGATGGCCAAGTACTCACCTATAGTAGACACAATAATAGCGAGACGAGACCGCACGATGAGAGAGTATGGACAAATAGATCTACAATGCAAGTTGGTGGAGAGGAAATTAGTAAACAAATAGAGAGATGTGAGAGAGAAAAGTAAGGAACTTTTAGATCTAGAAGTTGGAGCGAAGCTTCTACTTACCAATCTATGGATTAAAGTAGGTTTAGATATAAGAAAATGGAGAAACTATGGGCAAGATGGGGTGTGAGGGAGGAGGAAGACGAGTTGGGAGGAGGTAGAGATGTGAAATGGGTGGTGGTGGGATAGATAGATAAGAAAGCTAGCTCTTGTCACCTTTTTAACATGGATCTGGACGCCCTCATCTGTGGCGCATATGGAGAAAATGTGCCACAGATGCTGAAACTTCTGTGCCGCATTTCCTCCATATGCGCCACAAAAGTGGGTGAATAAGATTCCCTCTGTGGGGCCCACCCCCAAGTTTTGTGGCGCATGTTGGGATATGCGCCACAGAAGTGAAACACATCTGTGGCGCATATGTCAACATGCGCCACAGAACTTGGGTGAATTAGATTCCGTGGTGGGGGCCCCCTCCATGTTCTGTGGCGCATGAGTAAATATGCGCCACAGAAGTTTCCTCTTCTATGGAACATATTACAGAATGCGCCACAGAACTTGGATCATCCCCCCTCGCCGGCGGGTCCCACCAATCTTCTATGGCGCAAGCTCTGGAAAATGCGCCACAAAACTTCCAAACTTCTGTGGCGCATGCTTTCCAGTGCGCCACTGATGTCTTCCTGTGGTGCATAGATTGGCTTATGCGCCACTGAACATCTTGTCTATCTATAGGCTGTTACCTAGTAGTGTAAGAATGGCCACTATGCTCTCAAAGTAGGTGCATAAAGATAGAAGGTGGAGACTCAATATAATGGTGGAAGAAAGGCCTTTTGTAAAAGGAAGTAGGGATTCAAGTCTCATAAAGAGCTTCCAAAAATTATGGTACTTATAGCTTTGAGCTCTCATTGCCCCTATCATAAGCATCTTGAAGTGGTTAAGGTTAAAGTGACACAACTAAGAGGATATGCTTGACAAGTTATAAACTGAAATCTCATGCCCCTTACTTACGAAGACCAATCCTCATGCTACTCAACTTCAGTCACGAGTAAGCTCTTGTCATTGTAAGTATATGTGTATCATTAAGAACTGCCAACGGGGTACCCCTTGCACATGATACGGGAGCTTTCCCATAATCAAAATGACAAGGCAAGCAGACAATGAGCATCTCAGCAATCTTTTTATTTGCTATTTGCATAGGTTTTTATTGAGGATGCTTCATAGAGTGCTCATTATGGTGATGCTGCAAGTTTCCACCATGATTGGGCATGGATTAGGCTAGCGGCCCAGGCGTTTCTCTAACACACATACAAACTCCATGATCTTACAAGTTCCACTTTTATTTAACACCGCCGGGATCCGAAAGCAAAAGAACATGATATCAACGGGGTACAAAGTACAAGTGCAATGTTGAAAGCGTTCCCCATGAAACATGGTTCTGTTAACTTCAACTTATAAAGTGCAAGCATATACGCAACAAAGAAGGACCCAATGGTTCAAGTTTATTAGAGGCAATAAAGTAAAGTGTGCCATCAAGTTCGTGAGAACTTTAATCACTAGTTTTCTCATAACAAGTGAAAGGTAGACAAAAGCATGAATATACTTGGAATAGCATAAGCTAGTAGGTAGGTATGGTGGACTCTTTGGAATAACTTTGTTTAGGGAGTTGAATGCATGAGTGGAACTCATACTTTGTGGTGGAGGCTAGCAAAAGACTGGGAGCGACAAACTAAGAGAGCAATAATGGCCATAATCATGCAGAGCGACAAAACATCATTGATCAAAGCATAAAGTGATACTACAAGTTGAAAACTAAAGGATCATAAAGGCTATGGTGACTTGTGAAAGTCATAACATGGTGTGATCATGTGCCAAGTCAACCCAAATAAAGCATCAAAGGAGAATACCACTATAATATGCTTTAATATGCTAAAACAACGCATGATTCATCCAAGGCACATTAAGCAGTCTCAATTGTTTATAATAAGTCATGCTACAGCAAAGAATACTAAGCATAAAGCCAAAACAATATCAAGCATGTCATGACAAAGCGTAGCCACAGTCAAAAACGAGCTCTTTTTACCACATAAGTATGAACTTTCCTACTCTTTTCCAAACCAAACCAAACCAAACTAATTGCAAACCAACGTATGAAAGAGGGGGTCCAACCAACTTATTCAGAAAACTAAGCAAACCAAGCAAACTAAAAACCAAAACAAAAATGAAAAAGAAGACGCTCCAAGAAAAACACAATTGTGTATGAAACAATAAAAATGAAGCGTTTGGAAGAAACCTGGGATTTTTATTGATGAAGAAGGGGATGCCTTGGGCATCCCCAAGCTTTTACGCTTGCACTTCTTGGATATTTCTTGGGGTGACACGCGTGGCATCCCCAAGCTTGAGATTTAGTCCATCCTTCATCTCATTACTCATTCCTTCCATACACCTGAAAATTTTCCTTCATACAAAACTTCACACAATCTCATTAGCAACACTAGTGCACTTAAGATAAATAAGTCTCAAGGTTTAGTTCTAACACCAAATAAACTTCCATTAGAACACTAGCTACTGTAGCACTTCCCTCAAAAAGCACAATTCCCCAAAGGAACTCAAGAAGGAACTAACAAGAAGCAAATGCAGAAAATGGCAGAAATCTGTCAAAACAGACCAGCAGGTAAAGACAAATTTTTTCGAAGACCTTCTGTTGCTCAAATCAAAAAGTGTTGAACTAACGAAAGTTAGATAACAACCTGGGGCAGAATCACAAAACATTACAGCTCAATACGACATATAGAGCTCTCTCAAATTTTTTTATAGTGAAGCACAGAAATCTGTTTCGGGACAGCAACTTTCCCAATCATTACTTCACTCTCATTAGAGGTTACTCTTGGCACAAAAAGCAAATAAAAAGGATAAGGAGAGGTTATTATAGAGGTAATAACTTCCAAGACTCATCTAAAACTCTTGGGTTATCTCCCAACAAGTACTTTTCTTTAACGCCTTTAAGTTAGGCATAAGAAGCAAAGAAAGAATCAAGTGTTCTCAAATGAAGAAGCATTAAGACCAAATTTCTTGCCCTTACCTCTCTTATTTTTACTCTTAACCTTTGGGAAAAAGTGATTGCTTGGTGGAGAAGAAAGGTGCATGGTCCCCTTTCCCACATCTATTATTGCTCCAAGGAGTTCTAATAGGGACCTTCCAAGTGTAATTTGTCCTTTTCCTACACATTCAATAACAAGATAATCAGTAGAAATCATTTTCCCAAGGATCTTTGTAATTACTCCTTCAGCTATTCGAATAGGTAATATGGTAGCATTATTAGCAAGAGATATTTATTTTCCTCCTTCAGTAAGCCCCCAAAGATTCAAAGATTCATAAATATCTTTGGGCATAAGACAAAATTCAGACATGATATCGCAGCGGGCTTGAAAAGTTTCGGTGTTTATCTCAATCTTTACTGTAGGGAGCCACTTTGATGGTTCAGAATTTATTGGAACATAATTGTGATGCTCCCTAAGTGTATTATAGCAACTTTCTAAGCTAGTAGTGCTAGCCTCAAGAGTGTTCAACCTAGCAAATATTTTTGCGAAAGAAATATCAGTTTGGCTAGGCATGTTGTAAGTGAGGATCAATTTCTTTATAGCATTAATGGCATCATCCTCATTACATTGGAGGAAATCTCCTCCCACAATAGCATCTAAAGCATATCTATAGCAAAGAGCAATCCCAAGGTAAAAAATGCTAAGGGACAAGCCTTGAATCATTTTAGGCTCAGTCTTTTCATGTAAATCAGAGATTCTAGACCAAGCTTCCTTAAAACTTTCCTCAATTCCTTGTTTAAAAGTGAGAATCATTTCCTCGGGTGGCATAGTGATTGGAGCAAGGCTAGACATAGTGGCAACTCAAGATAGGAACTAATTTTTTGTGTTTTTCCAATAAGAAAGCAAACAAGTAAAACTATTTTTTTGTGTTTTCGAAGAACAAAACAAGCAAACAAAGCAAAAATAAACTAAGAAAAACATAAACAACAAAGTAAAGAGATTGGTTATGAGGGACTCCCCTTGCGAAGATGTCCTTGACTCCCCGGCAACGTTGCCAGAAAAGATCTTGATGCACTCGACTTTCAACGTAGAGCTCGTTGGGAACCCCAAGAGGAAGGTATGATGAGCACAGCAGTAAGTTTGCCCTCAGTTATGAAACCAAGGTTTAATCGAACCAGTAGGAGCAAGGAAACACCCCAAAGGTGTTACTAGCTGAGCTTTGGCAGGGCGCACTACCAGTGCTAGTAGCAACATGGAGACCTGCACAACACAACCACAGAACTTTGTCCCCAAATTGCGATGAGGTTGTCAATCTCACCGTGTTTTGCAGAAAACAAAGGATTAAACGTATCAAATGGAAAGAAGAAATAGTTTGCAGAAAGTAAACACAAAGCAGTAATAGTTTATAGATTGTATGTAAAAGACAAGGATTGGGATCCATAGTTCACTAGAGGTGGCTCTCCTTAGATAGATAACATGCTGAGTGAACAAATTACAGCGGGGCAATTGACAAACACCGAGAAAGCAATACATGCATATACTAATCATCTTGACTCCTTTGAGACTTGATTGGGCAATACAACATAATACATAGACCATCATCCAACTACATCTATGACTAATAATACACCTTCAGGTTATCATCCGAACCCCCTCCAGTATTAAGTTGCAAGCAACAGATTATTGCTACACGAACTGCGTGTAAGGTAAACAATACGATTGTTCTATGAACAAAGGATTGTTGTTTTCTCCCTAGTAGCAACATCACATCTAGTACATTAGAGATTTACATCACTTCCCAGTTACGAGGCATGAACCCACTATCGAGCATAAATACTAACTCTTGGAGTTGCTAGAATCTATTTGTCCAAGATAGCTACTAACAACGGAAAGCATGCAAGATCTCAAATAACAAAGACATGATAGAATCAATAATCAATCTGAAATAGCATCTCAATATCCATCGAATCCCCACAAACACAACATGTATGGATTACAAATAGATGATCTTGATCATGAACGGAGCTCACAAGATCTAAACATGAAAGCACAAAGGAGGAGAAACCAGCCATCTAGCTACTACATGGATCTGTAGTCCAAGGATGAATTACTCACGCATCACACCGGAGGCTTGCATGGTGATGAAGAAGGCCTCCAGGGTGAATTCCCCTCTCCGGCAGGGTGCCAGGAAGAGCTTCAGATCCCTCCCGATCTAGGGATGGAGATGACGGCGGCTACAGACTCTTTCGTGGATTTTTGATCGGGTAACTAGGGTTTTCGTCCCGAGGGCAACTTATAGGCGGAAAGAGAGGCCGAGGGGGTGCTGGGGTCGGCCAGACCACCCCCTGGCGTGGGCCAAGCCTGGCTGCGTGGCCAGGTGGTGTGGCTGGCCCCTGGCTCCTCTCCGTCTCGTATTCTGGCACTTGATCCCTTCCGGAAAAATAGGCACTTTGGCTTTGTCCCGTCCAATTCTGAGAATATTCATTTTCTGACTTTCCTGGAACCAAAAACAGCAGAAAACAGGCAGCTGGCACTGTGGCTCTTGTTAATAGGTTAGTCCAAGAAATCATATGAAAAGTACTCCAAAGTTGGAACAAAACACAAGAAAGTGGATAAAACCAAGCATGGAACATCAAAAATTATAGATACATTTGCAATGTATCAGTGTGGCCACCCTGGTTCACCCCTGGCGCTCCTCTCTGGCGTATATTATCCTCCCGAAACCCTAAGACTCGAGGAGCAACCACAGAAAGATTTCGCCGCCTCTGCGGGGCGAAAAACACCGAGAGAGAAAGATCTCTCCGACAGACAGATTTCTGCCAGGGGAATTCCTTCCCGGAGAGGGGATATCGTCGCCATCAACACCACCATCAAGGTGGACCTCATCGGGATCATCATCATCATCATCACCACCATCATCACCATTAGCACCCTCATCACCATCTCCATATTGCTATAACAATTGGGTTGAATCTTGCATAGTTCATAGGGGAAACTTTCCCGGTGTTGATTACTATTTGTAGTTCATGCTATTGAGTGAACCATTGAATTGTTGTTTATGGTCAGATTGCTATACATCATTATTCCATCTCTGATCATGATCCATATGATGTCTTGTGAGTAGTTTGTTTTGTTCTTGAGGACATAGGAGAAGTCATGTTGTTAGTAGTGGAGTTGTGTTGAGAAAGATTCAATAGTTTGATATTTAAGCTGTGGTGTACTTCTTCTAGTGGTGTCATGTGAACGTCGACTACATGACACTTCACCTATATGGGCCTAGGGGAATGCATTGTGTATTTGGCTACTAATCGTAGGGGTTGCCGAAGAGACAGAAACCTGAACCCCCGTTAGGAAACCATTGCACAAGGTACGTAAGGGTCTTAGAGTTTAAAGTTGTGGTTAGGTTTCTACCTTAATTACTTTCTTGTACTGATGGATGTTTGCAATGGGTATAACCACAAGTATGTATTATTCCTAGGAAGGTCGGTACATTAGCACAGGTTCACCCACGCAACACTTAGCAAGCTAAAGAAGATTAATCTATATGAAGCGAAAGCACTTGACAGTCTTCCCATGTGTCCTCGAGAACGTTTGGTCATCTTAAGTAATACAACCGGCTTGTCCTTTGATGCATAAATGATGGGGCCACTTGCTGCATTTATTCCTACTGTCTTTAGTTTACTCGTACTTTGTTTACTTTCTTTATCGAAAACCCCTAAAAATCCATTTGCTAAGTATTTGCAGAGAATTCCTGATCCATACCACTAGCCAGCACCTTCTGCTCCTTGTTGGTTTCGACACTCTTACTTATCGAAAATACTGCGATACACCCCCAATACTTGTGGGTCATCACTCTACGCATCATTCATTCTCAAATGAGATGGCATTATAAATTTGGTCCTTTGGTGAGACCTTTAGTTCGTCCGGGTTAAAATATGTTGATATTATTGTCATACAATATATCTTCATAGTATTAGCCCACTTTGAACCACACATAGTTTGATAACAAACTACTTAACACAAATGCCCTCCTTTGCTGCTATTATAGCAGTCATATACTTAGCCTTTTGTTGTAGTATCCATCACAATGTCTCAACTTTGGAACTCATACAAATCCATCATGGAACATCCTTTCCATTACATTGTGCCGCCCATAGTTTAAATTGAGATAAATTTTAATTTGTATCTTGTGACAAAACTAGAATCAATGTAACCCATTACAATGAACTACCTTTAACTATTTGTCACTTATACATGATATATTCTTAGTTCTTCCAAATCTCATAAGAATATCTTTACTATCATCCAATGATCATCTTATGAATCATTCTGTTATGTGCTCATAACATTTAGAGCATAGGATATATATGGATATATAGATATCACGGTATAATCGATCAAAATCTTCATGTGATTTTACTCACCAAGTGTTGAAACACTTGAATCTTGATACAATCCTTTCCATGCAGCAAGAACCTTTCTTGTTGTTTCCATATTGAACCCTTTCAATATCTCATATATGTACGTCTGGCACAACCATATTAGTGCCTCAATCTATCCATATAGACATTGATGCCAAATATTCTGGTTTTGCACAAGTCTTTCATCGAAATCCTATTTTAATGAAATTCTTAACTTGTGTCAATAAAAGATACATCATTTCCAATCAACAATATGTACTCTGCATAATGTATTGGAAATTTGTCTCGGCAGTCCCACTTAATTTCTTGCAAATGCAAGCATCTTCATCGTCTCCGATGAAATTAAACTCCTTTAACATTTTCATCATGGTGAAGATTCCAACTCCGCTATTCTCACTTAACTATTGAAGTTTGCATGCCCTTTTAGCACCCTTTGAATTAACAAAACCCTTCGGACCGTGTCTTGTACATGTCCTAGGTAACCATTCTATTAGAAGAACATTGTTTTGTTTGTTCAACTACCATACACCAAATTATATGTAGTGGTTGCTACATTAATCCGTTAAGACTAAATATTGCTATGAAAGATCAAATCTTGTCATAGTCAACTCCTTGAACATTGCCGTAAACTTCTTTCTGACATGTCGACTATTTCATAGATGTTAAACATCCATGTCTATTTGTTTATAGATCCAAACACGATCGATAGGCTTCACGCCTTTCTAGAGGGTCTTCCAAGTTCAGAAACTTAATTTCTCGTGTATGGATAATATCACGGATACTATGACTTCTAGTCATTTTATGGAGTCAGGGCCCATCATCGCTCCTTTGCATGTAGTTGGTTTATCATTGTCAAAACAATAACAGCTTGTTTATCAAATCTCACTATTTGATTCTTACCCGATGCATATGGTTCAAATAGGAACTCTAATCTCCAAGATCACACCCTTTATAATCGTGGGAGCCATGAGCATTGTGACCGCCACCGGGACACTTTCTGGTGCTGTGCTACTTAGCACATATAGCTAAGGTTCAACAACCTTATCAAAGTTCTATTGTCCTCCCACTTAACTTTTCACGAAAAATTCCTTCTCAAGAAACTTGACGTTCGAAGCGACAAACTATTTTGTCCTCGATGTTACGAAGGAATGCCCAACAAATTCTTTGGGATTACTTACAAAGACGTGCTTATCCAACTTTGGTTGTAAACATTTTACTTATGCATAGAATACCAAAATTTAAGAAAAGACAATTCGGGTTTTATCCCAAACCATAATTCATATGGTGTCATTTCAACGGATCACGATGGTGCTCTTTTCAGTGTAAAAGCAGTAGTCTCTAAAGCTTTAATCCTTAAAACATAATGGCAGTTTTATAAATGACACATTTGATCTTACCATGTCAAACAAGGTTTGATTTTATCTCTCGAACATACCATACTCCTGTGGTTTATCAAGAAATGCAAATTCATGGAACAATTCCTGAAATCTTAGGTGTTTTGCTAAACCTGTAACTCAAATATCTTCCTTTATGATCAAATGATAAACTCTTTTATTTTCTTGTTACAATGATTTTTCACTTCATCTTGAAAGTCTTTGAACAATTTTCAAATGTTTCATACCTCTTCCTTATTAAGTAAATATATAGATATATTTACTCAAATTTCTGGAGAAAGCATATGAAACAAAAATATCCATCGCATATGGCTACACATAATGGACTATGCACATCAGCATGCACAATTTCCAATAAGCTAGTCATCCGTTCCTCTTTGGCCTATGAACGGAAGTTCAATTATCTCGAGGAAAGTTTCACAAGCGTCAATTGATCAAAATCAAAAGTCTCCAAAAATCCATCAACATGGAGTTTCTTCATGTTTACTTTCCAATATAATTCAAACAGTGATGTCACTTCATAAGTGATCTTTCTAATCATTTGTCTTACGACATTTTAGCAATAATGTTTATGGATGTGATTTCTCCAACTAGACTTGTAAAAGTTCATCCATCCTTTATGGAATACGGTAATTATTTGAACAACCATTGTTCTCGTAATACCGGAACACAATAACAATTATTAAAACAAATCTTGAAGGCTAGGTTTGACGACAACGAAAAACACAATAACACTTTATTTGTTTTCGATGAACATCATCACTTATTCTCTTGCTAGTTACTTAGGCCGTTGCAGTTCATGAATTGTGTTGTTCTGTATGACACTTCACACCAACCAATTCAGTATCCAATACCGGTATCCAATAACTAAGAACCACATTATTTAACAAGCAAGGAATACAGCCATAACATGCATATCTTCTATATACCTAAGTTGGACATCTCCAACCTTTTCTTTTCTGCCATATATTTTATAGATTCTCTTTCAGCAATTCCTTTTCCTTTTTAAAATAATCTATCAACATCAATAGTGGTGTCATTCACATGACACATAGTACAAAGCGTATATAGTCAAATACTAATACCTTTGGAATTGCACTTTGAAGTGGATCACCATCATCAAATGGTTGACGTTCTTTTAAAAATCCATACTTTAGTAATCTTTTAGTGTAGTAAACATTTTAGCTACATATTTTATTCATCCCTATCATGGCAACTTTCATGATCAAGCTACTATAGCCTATAAGGAAGAATCACGAGTATAATGTTAGTTCCCAAAACCTTTTTGGGAGATCCGGATGCCTAGCATCTCCATCCTCCACAAATTCTCATACAATATGAGAACATGTATTTTGCTAAATTATACTTTATCATATTGCAACCGAAAACATTGTTTCAGATATCACAATATCTTGCACATATGATGATTTTTGAAACAATTCTATCAGCTCATAGATAATCTCGATATTAAAAACAACTTTTGAATATCCATAATCATGGAGGCAAAATGATACTTTAGATACTAACATTGGAATTCTTACTCTTGATTTAATACTACTTATTAAACTTCATGGAGTAAATAGAGTTTGTTGAAAGTTTGCAATAGGACTTCTAAACTTTAAATTGACATTCAAAATAGTACGATACTAGTTCGTAAAGTAAATATCCAGAATTCTATAGTTCTATTATCTCAATTAAAACTAAGCATAAGGTAGTAAACAGATGCCAATGACTACAACAAATTATGCAAATTCACTTTGATTTAGTTTATGACAAATTTGGTTTGACTAATCCAAATTAGAAATGAACTCCCACTCAAACACGACATACCTCATGCTTTTTTGGTGATTACATGAACCAAATCCACTACACCAAGTCCGATCACTACAAGAAAAGTTTCCTTCCGTAATGAATTGGCCCGACGGTCGTCGTAGAAGGCGTGTCTTCCGTGACGAAATTCTCTGCTCGGCCGTGGCCGATGGAAAACTTTTTTTTCCGGTTTCGCGGCCCTCTACTATGACGGATCTGCTAAAAACATGGAGGCTGCTCGGCTAGCGCGTGGCAGAAGCAAGATTTTCGTTTCCTCGCACGATGTTGAGTTGCCGAAGTCTTTTGAGGCGTGTGGGTCCCGGACGTCAGTGTCTCTAGCGGACCATACTTTTCGGTCGCGCCTCCCTGATTTGAATTTGAAAACGTTGCTTGATGCATCTACCGTTTAGTCAGGATGCTAGGTCCCACATTTCAGCCTCTCATTAGAAGGATCGTGTGCATGATGGAATTTTTTCTTCGCTCGCGCTACCCTGTTCCGAAGTTGATAGCGTTGTTTGATGCATCTACCATTTAATCACGATGCTGGGCCCCACATGTCATCCTCTCATTAGAAGAAACATGTGTATGATGGAATTTTTTCCTTCGCTGGCGCTACCCTGTTCCGAGTTGATAGCACTGCTCGACGCATCTACTATTTAACCAACCTCCTAAGCCCCACATATCATCCTCTCATTAGAAGAAACGTGCGTATGCTGGATTTTTTTCCTTGGCTCGCGCTACCCCGTTCCGAGTTGATAGCGCTGCTCGACGCATCAACCGTTTAACCAACCTCCCGAGTCCCACATGTCATCCTCTCATTACAAGAAACGTGTGTATGATGGATTTTTTACCCTCTGTCGCGCCTTCGTGTTCCGAACTTGATAGCATTGCTCACTGCATCAACCATTTATTCAGGCTGGTGGGTCACTTATGTTAGCCTCACATTAGAAGAATCGTCGGTATGATGGAAAAATTTTCTTCTCTAGCGCTACCCTGTTCCGAACTAGATAACGTTGCTCGACGAATCTACCGGTTGCCCACGCTACTGGGTCCCCCATTTCAGCCTCTCATTACAAGAAATGTGTGCATGCTAAACTTTTTTCTCGCTCGTGCCTCCCTGTTTCAAACTGGCAACATTGCTAGATGCAGCATCTGTATAAGGTCACGCTGCTGGGTCCTACATATCAGCCTCTCTATAAATGAAACATTGATTGCTCGATGCAACATATGTATAAGGTCTCTGCTGGGTCCAACATGTCAGCGTCTCTGCAAATGCAAAGTGTGTATGATGCACTCCAGTGTTTTGACCTTGGCAATGTTGCTGGGTCCTAGATGTCAGCCTTCTCTGTGTAAGAAACGTGTGTATGCTAGAAAAAATGTAAAAGAACGACAAAGATTATACTATATATTATATATTTATATTGAAAAAACTAGGAATCAAACTCAAGACTTCAACAAATGGGAACCATCGTGTGCTTCCACTATGCCAGAACCATCTATGCCACTACTGGAAAAGATTACATTTAGAAATGTTGAAATCACTTAAAATGAAAAGGCAGCGACCCTGACGACTTGCCATAAAAAAATGCTAAATGCTTTTTACAAATACAACATGGGTAGGAGAAGCTTGTACTATACTTTATCAGAATGGCACGGAAATACTAAATTAAGACGATTTTGGGCGATAAAAAAATAACTTGGGTCCAATCTTGTGAACAATTGGGCTTCTTATCGTGGGCTCCTTACCGAAACTTCTTCAATGTGGTTCAAGCTTAAAAAACCAATTAATAATGTGTTGAGGGTTAGCGGTGATGGGTTCGTAGCATGGAAAACAAAAAATTTCTACCGCAAGAACGAATAAAACCCAAACCTAATCTAGATAAAAGCCAAGATCTAATCTATTAGACATGTGCAACGAGATAGATCTGTACTAACCCTCGTAGACCCGAAAGCGTTACGAGATCGGATCTCGTGGTTGATGTAGTCGATCACTTGCCGATCGCAAGATCGAATAGACGATCCTTCCGGTGCCGCGTTCCAGCAGCGCTTCTGAAGTCGGTCACACGTGCGGAGTCGAAGCAGACCTTCCTCTCCCCGTTCTAGCGAGCAGCGGAGGTAGTAGATCTCTCCACGGAATCCCAGCAGCACGACGGTTTGGTGGTGGTGGTGGAGTAGATAATTCTGCAGGGCTTCACCTAAGCCAGAGCAGAAGGAAGGAGGAGGAGAGAGGCAGCTAGGGTTTGGAGTGGAGGGGGCAAGGGGGTGGCGCCTCCACCCCTCTATTTAAAGGAGGGAGGCACCATGGGAGGTGGAGTCCTTGTAGGACTCCCCTCCCTCCTTGGCCGGCGGATTGGGAAGGGGGAAGGAGTCCTCCTTCCCCACCACTCCTTGTCTTGCCCTACAAGGATTCCTTGATCCTTTCTTGGTTTTCAAGAAAACTCTAAGAAATCTTCTAGAACCTTCCGGAACATTCCGAAACCTTCTAGAATCCCCATACAAATACTTCGGAACATTTCCTAACTTAGAAAATGATCCCCAATATATGAATCTTATTCTCCGGACAATTCCGGATCTCCTCGTGATGTCCCGGATCCAATCCGAGACTCCAAACAACATTCGGTCTCCAACGCACATTCCATATCTACTTAAAACAACTTCGAACCTTAAGTGTGTCACCCTACGGTTCGTGAACATGTAGACATGATGGAGACACATCTCCGATCAATAACCATTAGCGGGATCTGGAGATCCATAACGGCTCCCACATACTCAACGATGACTTCGTGATCGATAGAACCATTAACATACGAAACCAATTCCCTTTGTCATGCGATATTCCACTTATCCGAGGTTTGATCGTTGGTATCTCCATACCTTGTTCTACCTCGTTACTGATAAGTACTCTTTTCTCGTTCCATGATATGTCATCCCTTGTGACCTAGTCACATGCTTGCAAGCTAACTAGATGACATTCCACCAAGAGGGCCCAGAGCATATCTATCTGTCATATGGATGGACAAATCCCAATCTTGGTCCATGTGCTTCAAGACATACTTTCAGAATACCCAATGTCACCTTTATAACCACCCAGTTACGAAGTGGCGTTTGATGTCATCAAAGTACCCATCCGGTGATGGTGATTAACATAACCTCATGGTCGAAGGATTAGGTTACTATGCATTTGAAAAGCTTGTAGCAAAACGAACTTAATGACTTGATCTTATGCTATGCTTACTATGGGTGTGTGTCCATCACATCATTCTCCTAATGATATGATCTTGTTATTAACGACATCCAATGTCCATGATCAGGAAACCATGATCATCCATTAATCAACAAGCTAGTTTAACAAGAGGCTTACTAGGGACTCTTTTATGTTTACAAAACACACAAGTATAAATGTTTCCTGTTAATACAATTATAGCATGGGATGTAAACATTTATCATAAACATAAAGATATAATAATAACCACTTTATTATTGCCTCTTGGGCATATCTCCAACAGTCTCCCACTTGCACTAGAGTCAATAATCTAGTTAAAAATTTGTCCATTCAACACCTATGGCTTTCTGGTGTTGTATAGACACTATTGCTAGTGGTAAACATAATCTTCGGATCTGACACTTCCAGGTCCGTGTGTATTTGCATGTCCTTGCATCTCTACGCATTACTCATTCTCCAATGAGATGGCATTGTATAAATTTGGTCCTTTGGTGAGACCTTTAGTTCCTTGGGATTAAATCATGTTGATACAATTGTCATACAATGTATCTTCATAGTATTATCCTGCTATGAACCACACCTAGTTTGATAACAAACTACTTGACGCAAATGCCCTCATTTGCTACAATAGATCATATACTTAGCCTTTTGTTGTAGTATCTGTCACAATGTTTTAACTTTGGTACTCAACCAAATCCGTTATGGAACTTCCTTTCCATTACATTATGCCACCCATAGTTTAAATTGAGATAAACTTAATTTGTGACAAAACTAGTATCAATGTAACAATTTACAATGAACTATTTGTCACCACTATATAAGTATTGTATTCTTTGTTCTTCCAAAGATCATAGGAATATCCCTACTATTGTCCAATGATTATCTTATGAGTCATTCTGGTATATGCTCATAACATTTAGAGCATAGGACATATCTGGATGTGTACATCTCAAAGAATGATTGATCAAAATATTCTTGTGATTTCACCAAGTGTCAAAATAATTGAATCTCGTGTCAACACACTTGAATCTTGATTCAGTCCTTTCCGTGCGTCAAGAACCTTTCTTGTTCTTTCCATATTGAACTCATTCAACATCTTATCTATGTACATTTGGCAAAACCATATTAGCGCCTCAATCTATCCATATAGACATTGATGCCTAATTCTTGGGTTATGCCTAAGTCTTTCATCGAAATGAAATTCTTAACATGTGTCAATAAAAGATACATCATTTCTAATCAACAATATGTCTTTCACATAATGTATTAGAAATATGTCTTAGCGCTCCCACTTAATTTCTTACAAAAATGCAAACATCTTCATCGTCTCTGATGAAATTAAACCTTTTAACGGTTTCATCACAGTGAAGATTCCAACTCCGCGATGCTCACTTCAACCATTGAAGTTTTGCATACTCTTTTAGCATCCTTTGAATTAACAAAACCCTTTGGATTGTGTCATGTACACATCCTAGGTAACCATTCTATTAGAAGAACTTGTTTTGTTTGTTCAACTACCATATACCAAAATATATGTAGTGGTTGCTACATTAATCCGTCCAGACTAAATATCGCTATGAAAGGTCAAATTATCATAGTCAATTCCTTGAACATTGTCGTAAACTCTTTCCGACATGTCGACTATTTCATAGATGTGAAACATCCATGTCTATTTCTTTATAGATCCATATACGACTGTAAGGTCTTGCACCTTTCCAGAGGGTCTTTCAAATTCAAAGCTTGATTTCTCGTGTATGAAATTATCACGGATTTTATGGCTTCAAGCCACTTAACGAAGTCAGGGCCCATCATTGATTATTTGCATGTAGTCGGTTCATCATTGTCAAACAACAATGATTTAACTCTCAAATCTTGGCATTTGATTACTTACCCGACCTACTTGGTTCAATAGGAACTTAGATCCCCGTGACCACATCCTTTGAGGCACGTGAGCCATGAGCATTGTTGCTGCCTCCGGGACACTTACCGACGCTGCGCAACTCAGCACATATTAGCCAAGGTTCAACAACCTTTTCAAAGTTCTATTGTCCTCCCACTTAACTTTTCACCAAAAATTCCTTCTCAAGAAAATCGACATTCTAAGTGAAAAACACTTTTGTCTTCGATGTTATGGAGGAATACCCAATGGTTATTCGAAATAACCTACAAAGACATGCTCATCCGACTTTGGTTGTAAACATTTTACTTATGCCTAGCATACCAAAAATTTAAGAAAGGACAACCTGGGTTTTATCCCAAACCATGACTTATATGGTGTCATTTCAACGGATCATGATGGAGCTCTTTTCAGTGTAAAAGCGGTAGTCACTAAAGCTTTAATCTTTAAAATATAATGGCAGTTTTATAAATGACACCTTTGATCTTACCATGTCAAACAAGGTTTCATTACATATCTTGAACACTCCATACTACTATGGTGTTTTGGGAAATGCAAATCCATGGAACGATTCCTCAAATCTTAGGTGTTTTGCTAAACTTGTAACTCAAACATCTTTCTTTATGATCCAATCATAAACTTTTTTATTTTCTTGTTACAATAATTTTCCACTTCATCTTGAAAGTCTTTGAACATTTTCAAATGTTTCATACTTCTTCCTTATTGAGTAAGTATATACATATACTCACTCAAATCTTCGGAGAAAACATATGAAGTTGAAATCCATCGCCCACGACTACACATAATGGACTATATACATCAATATGTACAAATTCCAATCAGTTAGTCGTCTGTTCCTCTTTTGGCCTATGAACGGAGTTTTAATTATCTCCAGGAAAGTATCACAAGCGTCATTTGATCAAAATAAAAGTCTCCAAAAATCCATCAACATGGAGTTTCTTCATGTACCCCTAATATAATTTAAACAGCGATGTCACTCCGCAAGTGATCTTTCAATCATTTGTCTTGCGACATTTTAGCATTAGTTTTATGGTCGTTATTTCTCCAACCAGACTTGTATATCATCCATCTATTATGGAATACGGTAATTATTTGAACAACCTTTTGTCGTCATAATACCTGATCAAAATAACAATTATTGAAACAAATCTTGAAGGTAAGCTTTGATGTTAACGAGCAACACAACAACCCTTTGTTTGTTTTCGATGAACATCATCACATATTCTCTTACTAGTTACTTAGGCCATTGCAGTTCATGAATTGTGTTGTCCTGTATGACACTTCATACCAACCAATTCGGTATCCAATACCGCAGAACCACATTGTTTAACAACCAAGGAATACAGCCATAACATGTATCTTCTATATACCTAAGTTGGATATCTCCAATCTTTTCTTTTCTGCCAAATATTTTATAGATTCTCTTTCAACAATTCCTTTTATTTTAAAAGAATCTATCAACATCAATAGTGGTGTCATTCACATGACACATAGTACAAAGTGTGTATAGTCAAATACTAATACCTTTGGACTTGCACTTTGAAGTGGATCACCTTCATCAAATGTTTGGCATTTTTTCAAAATTCCATTCTTTAGTAATCTTTTAGTGTAGTAAACATTTTACTTACATCTTCTATTCATCCTTATCATGACAACTTTCATGATCAAGCTGCTATAGCTTATAAAGGTGAATTGCGAGTATAATGTTTCTTTTCCAAAACCTTTTGGAGGATTAGGACGACCAGCGTCTCCAACCTTCACAAATTCTCATCAAATATGAGGACATATACTCTATCATCTTGTAACCAACACATTGTTTTAGATATCGCAATACCTTTCACATATGATGGTTTCTAAAACATTGCTTTCAGCTCTTAGATAAACTTGATATTAAAAACAATCTTTTGAGTATCAAGAATCATGGAGGCAAACATGATACATTAGATACTAACACTGGAATTGTTACTCTTGATTTTAATACCGTTTATTAAACTTCACAGAGTAAACGGAGTTTGCTGAAAGTTTGCAACAGGACTTTTAAACTTTAGATTGACACTCAAAACAATACGATACTAGTCCGTAAAGAAAATATCCAGAATTTCTATAGTTCCACTATCTCAACTATAACTAAGCGTAAGGTGGTGAACGGATGCCAATGACTACAACAAACTATGCAAATTCACTTTGATTGTGTTTATGATAAATTGAGTTCGACTAATCCAAATTACAAATAAACTCCGACTCAAAACAACATCCCTCCAGTTGTTTTAGTGATTACACAAACCAAATCCACTACACCAAGTCCGATCATCACGTGAGATGATGTAGCTTTAAAGGCGAACAATCAACATGTTCATCATATCATCCATATGACTCATGCTTTACCTTTCGGTATTCCGTGTTCCGAGACCATGTCTGTACATGCTAGGCTCATCAAGGTTAACCTTAGTATCTGCATGTGCAAATCTGGCTTGCACCCGTCGTATGCACACGTAGAATCTATCACACCCGATCATCACGAGATGCTTCAAAACGACGAGTCTTAGCAACGGTGCCTACTAAGGACGAACACTTTATTACTTGATATTTAGTGAGAGGGATCATCTTATAATGCTACCGTCGCGATCTAAGCAATACAAGATGCATAAAGGATTAACATCACAGGCAATTAATAATTAGTGTGATATGATATGGCCCTTTCTTCTTATGCCATTGATCTCCATCTCCAAAGCACGGACATGATCTCCATCATCACCAGCATTCCGTCAAGGTTAGTGGCACCGCTTCATGGTTGTCCATCATCACTAGCAACTATTACAACTACTTGGAATAAAGCTATTACAAGATGAATAGACACGCAGGTCTTAACAGAATTAAAGACAACCATTAGGCTCCTGCCGGTTGTCATATTACAACAAGGATCATTGCATACATCAAATATAATCACAATCACATGATGGCCATATCACATCACAAAACCCCTGCAAAAACAAGTTAGACGCCTCTAATTTTCTTTGCATGTTTTACGTGGTTTGGGGCTTTCGAATAAGAACGGATCTTACCTACAAACTGAACCACAATGTTGATACAAGTGCTATCAAGTGCAAAGTGTAGATTGGATCTATACTATGGTGGGAGAGACAGACACCTGCAAAGCCACTTGTGCAAAGCAAGTTACACGTCAAGCGTGGAGCAAGTCTCATGTGCGATGACATGTAAGGTTAGCCCGAGCCGCTTCATCCCACCATACCGCAAGATGCAAAGTACACAAAGCAAAAGACGGCACGAGCACCAACGCCCACAAAACCATTCTGTTCTACTCGTGCAACAGATCTACGCATAGACACGGCTCTGATACCACTGATGGGTTCGTAGCATGGAAAACAAAAATTTTCTACCGCAAGAACGAACAAAACCCAGATCTAATCTAGATAAAAGCCAAGATCTAATCTATTAGACATGTGCAATGAGATAGATCTGTACTAACCCTCAGAGAACCGAAGCGTTTAGATCGGATCTCGTGGTTGATGTAGTCGACCACTTGCCGATCTCAAGATCGAGTAGACGATCCTTCCGTTCAAAAGCGCTTCCGCAATCGGTCACACGCATGAGTTGAAGGCACCTTCCTCTCCCCGTTCTAGCGAGCAGCGAAGGTAGTAGATCTCTCCACGGAATCCCAGCAGCACGACGGCGTGGTGGTGGTGGTGGAGTAGAGAATTCTGCAGGGCTTCGCCTAAGCCAGAGCAGAAGGAAGGAGGAGGAGAGAGGCGGCTAAGGTTTGGAGTGGAGGGGCAAGGGGGTGGCGCCTCCACCCCTCTATTTAAAGGAGGGAGGCGCCATGGGAGGTGGAGTCCTTGTAGGACTCCCCTCCCTCCTTGGCCGGCGGATTGGGAAGGGCGAAGGAGTCCTCCTCCCCCACTACTCCTCGTCTTGCCCTACAAGGATTCCTTGATCCTTTCTTGGTTTTCAAGCAAACTCCAAGAAATCTTCTAGAACCTTCCGGAACATTCTGAAACCTTCTAGAATCCCCATACAAAAACTTCGGAACATTTCCTAACTTAGAAAATGATCCCCAATATATGAATATTATTCTCCGGACAATTCAGGATCTCCTCGTGATGTCCCGGATCCAATCCGAGACTCCGAACAACATTCGGTCTCCAACGCACATTCCATATCTACTTAAAACAACTTCGAACCTTAAGTGTGTCACCCTATGGTTCGTGAACATGTAGACATGATGGAGACACATCTCTGATCAATAACCATTAGCGGGATCTGGAGATCCATAACGGCTCCCACATACTCAACGATGACTTCGTGATCGATAGAACCATTAACATACGAAACCAATTCCCTTTGTCACGCGATATTCCACTTATCCGAGGTTTGATCGTCGGTATCTCCATACCTTGTTCTACCTCGTTACTGATAAGTACTCTTTTCTCGTTCCATGATATGTCATCCCTTGTGACCTAGTCACATGCTTGCAAGCTAACTAGATGACATTCCACCGAGAGGGCCCAGAGCATATCTATCCGTCATATGGATGGACAAATCCCAATCTTGGTCCATGTGCTTCAAGACATACTTTCAGAATACCCAATGTCACCTTTATAACCACCCAGTTACGAAGTGGCGTTTGATGTCATCAAAGTACCCATCCGGTGATGGTGATTAACATAACCTCATGGTCGAAGGATTAGGTTACTATGCATTTGAAAAGCTTGTAGCAAAACGAACTTAATGACTTGATCTTATGCTATGCTTACTATGGGTGTGTGTCCATCACATCATTCTCCTAATGATATGATCTTGTTATTAACGACATCCAATGTCCATGATCAGGAAACCATGATCATCAATTAATCAACAAGCTAGTTTAACAAGAGGCTTACTAGGAACTCATTTATGTTTACAAAACACACAAGTATTAATGTTTCCTGTTAATACAATTATAGCATGGGATGTAAACATTTATCATAAACATAAAGATATAATAATAACCACTTTATTATTGCCTCTTGGGCATATCTCCAACAAGCGGCCCACAGCTAACCTGAACTCGGAAGGATAAATTAGCTAGGTTTTGGGCCACAGTTGGGTAGAATGTAGTACTATTTTCTAATAACCTCCTCACTGAAAATTCAATGTACTCAATATGTCGCGGGTCGGTAGTCCACCTGACCTGGCAATCTAAATTTGTAAGGTTTTGGGCCAGTGTTTGGTCGAATGTGCAATCTTTTCGCTAGGTCCTTAGTGAAAATTCAATGTAGTTCGTACCCCATCCTCCAAAAAAATGCAGTTGGTACCCTAGAAAATATATACTCTTCTCACCACGAAAGGCTAATTAAGGGTTTTTATTTTGAAACAAGAGTATGGGAAGTTTTCTGTCCGAAGTGGGGTTGAAATATTCGTTTTCATAGGCTGAGTAGTAAAAATATATTGTACTGAAGGTGGATGGTCCACCTGACCTGGCTATACCTACGCCGAATCCGAAAGAATGAAGTTGGAAATGGAGAAAAGTGACCGATATTGCACCTTATTATACATAGCGAACATAGTGAGGAACTTGGGCAGCGCAGGATTCGAACATGGAAAGTACGGGAGGGAGTTTGAATGATTGACATAAAATCGTGTCATATCAAGTCTTACAGCGCACAATCATATTTTCAGCAAAGGATATATTTCGAGATGGTTTGGGTGGCTTTGAATCGGCCTAAGTGCCCAATCGCTACTCAAAACCTTGTAATCATGCCATATAAACTGTTGGCGATACACACGGTGGCCTTGACTTGCCCAGCCGCAGACAGCTCGGGTAAGCACCAGCTTAAACTGATAACTCGAAGTTGTATGCTTCCATACGATGAAATTAGTACATGCCGCAATTAGCGCCAACATGTGGCATTGTCATCATGCAAAAAGGCTCAGAATTTGCACATTTAATTCACAGTTTCGAACACAATAATACAACCAGTTTGTACACTAGCACAGACAGTACAATTTCAGCACATTAGGGCTTGACTTGTTCATGTCACATCAGAGCTTGAGTTGTTCATTTCACATACAGAAGAATGAGCAAGGATACATACTGTATTGAACAAGTAATTTCACATACTGTATTGAAAAAGTATACCATGTATCAGAGACAATATTGGGTCTGTGTAAACAATTTTTCTTTTTTGGAAGGGTGTGCATTAACTCTCTTTTTTTAGAATATCGCCATAAACATTTGCGGCTATCATCCTAGGGCGTCTCGGCATGGTTTGGCGTACCGATCCGAGATCAATTATGGCCCAGTTAAGGCCTGTTTTGTGGCCCTATAAGAAGCAGTGACCTACTTTTCCCTATTCGCTAAGAGGAAAGAAGAAATATTCCTCTCAAAACACAAAGCTGCACGAGGTGCGATGGTTCAAAAAAATGCATGAGTCGCGTATATACTACAAGCCAGTAGTAGTACTGAAAACTATAGTACAGAAATCACGCTACGAAATAAGCACGGCTACATGGATTATACCGTGGTAGGCAATACTAAATACAAAAGCACGGCAGGGATCATATAAACTGATTCAAGCTGGCCACTAAAACCAGTGTACTAACAGTCAACTGTTGAACCACGATGCAAAAAAAGATGACACAACGATACACTAGAAAGATCCACTGCTCAGTCTAGGGATGGCACAACGAGCATACCACACCTAAACTAGGCCTAAACCAAATTACCGCCTATCACACAGAGTTCCAACCATCGTTGGGAAGGCTGATAACTGCCACAGGCTCACCTTTAGTTGGCTGGAGGTTGCAGCATTTAGTCAAAGGGAATTGTATTCCACGAAATATGGTGTATGTTGTGTACACGCAGTTTTTCCTCATGAATGGGAACAATGAGCCATCAGCAGCCTTGCATCCATGTTTCTTCATCATCTTGTCAATGATTGGATAATTGAGACCAAGAAACAGAGAGTTGTCCCCTAGACTGTTAACCTGCCCCCAAACGATGACCCCTGGAGGTCCAGCAGAATTAGGATCCTCTTCAAAAATGTAGACACGAGAGGCAGGATATAGGCGTAGGTTAGTCCTATTTTGAGCATGATGAATGATTTCACCATCTTCGCCATGGGCAACCCCCATGCCATACATTGTAATTATGATCATCAAGCGTTCACCATCAGCCGATCGAGTGAGGAACCACATGCCTGGCCGATCATTTAGAATAGGTGTTGGGATTACAAATGGAATCTCCTTGTTTTCTACAACATCCGAATTCGAGACAAAAAGTGCATTACTGGCATACATATTCTAACACCAGCATTCTTCATTATTCACAATTGAGATGCTGGTTAATAATACCTTTTATATTTTGACAATGAATGAACTTAGTAGTGCAGGGACGCCGTCATACACTATATTTTTGGAAGGCATATTACTGGTACTAATTCATTACTGAAAATGGTTCATTCATGTTTTTAGGACATAAAATGTGTGCTCATTCAGTAATACGAAAGGTAAAACATAAACAAGGTAGTTAAAGAACAACATCACTGAATCACTCACAATGTATCATCATGGAACTAGAATTACCTTCCGATGTGGGATCCCAGCAGTATGTGCAGCCTTGACTTGTGACCGAAAAAATGAGGCCACCGTGTTCAATGGCATCATAGTACTGTCGTCTTCCAAGACCTGAATGCTCCAGACATCTCCAAACTTGGCTACCGCCTTCCAGGTAGGCGATTTCACCGTCGAATAATGCGGCGAGCTTATAGTATGTGTAACCCCTAGCTTCTGTGGGCACTCTGCAGATTACGATCTTCAACATCTCAAGAGATCCATCCCACGACTTATTGAACTTTTCTCCATACCTGCGGATTCGCCAAAAAAACTTTTGAAATGTGAATGAGTTCAGAAATGACTACATGTAACTGGGGGAACCCTGGCTGGCTAGTAGCATTACAGGTTATATTGTGGATGTGAGGCGGCTGCAATGTCACAAGTATCCGTCGATGGAAGGTCGATTACTCGATAGGTGTAGATGTTTGCTAGGCACCAGGCCCCGTGCTGGTCCACCACGGCGAGCCAGTCGCCGTTCATGCCAACCCAGAATTTTTCGTGCATGAAGGGCAGGATGGCGATGCACCGAGGATGGTCGAGGGGCACCATGTTGTACACCGTGTCGTGCAGACGATGTACCCTCGTATCGTCATAGTGCTCGTCGAACCAATAAGCAGGTTGATGCATCAGTAGGCAGGGTTCATTCCAATGGTGAACAACCATTTCATACCTTCGTTGTTGGCGATACGATCGTACATCAGCTTGCGACATGCGGCTAGCCTAACGGTGCTGGAAATGTCCAGACGCTGAACGATGAGGTTGACATTGTCCGTGCCGAGTTGATCCCACTTGCATCGCCCGCTAAGCTTCGAATCGGCCATCACAGCCGGATGAATTTAGGCGGATGTCAAGTGCGGCTAGGGTTTTCTGCAGGAGGAGGGGAGTGTTAGAAGAGAGAGTGTGCGGGAGATCGTGGGCGGAGTGGGGACTAGGGAAGAAGATGAAGAGGCAAAGAAAAAACGAGGAAGGAGATTTTACTTGCTTGCTCTGTCTAGTCAACAGCAGAATCGAGGACACCGCCACCTAGACTTCACTATATGTTAGACTAGCGGGCCACGCAGCTAGTAATTTGACAATACTCCTACCTGCTACGTATCAGAGGTGCAGTATTGTCTAGTCACATCAGTTTGACTAGATGGTTTTCTTTTTACAGCTTTCATTTCAACATAGTGTACTAGTATTTTCAACAAAAAATAGGAGGACGAACTACTACTAGTAGTAGTAGCCGCGACATAGACACATGTACTTTCATCTTGTTTCCCTACATGCAGAACTCGTAGCACAGAACCGAAAATATATACACCGGATATAATGCACAGTACGGGTGTGTCCATGGTATTTTTGGCATGTTTCATGTGTTCATATATGTTCTTGTACAAGGTACATGGAATTACACGTGTACAACATGTAACCGCGTAGTCAGGCAACATGCATGACTTTGTGTGGCTCTAATTTACTGACATGTGGGCCCTGTTAAGGTCGGCTCCACCTGCCAGTGAGAATCTGCATGCACCAAGCACTTGGAGCCACTAGGTACTTCCACGACGGAAATTACAATTTGCAACTAGCTGCACCGGCAACAAGCTGTTGCATATGGCACTTCCATGTTTTCAGAAAATGTGAAATAAATCATGAACATAGATCATATTTATATAGTTCATCTATAAATTTCCATCCCAATAATATTACTAGTACATGGCCTGGCCACCATAAAATGAACAAATGAACACAAGATATTGTTTGCTTAGGTTTTTTCTTTTTCATTGACACAGGTCACATCAGATCTTATGGTGGGACCGAATATCGAAGATGCACAAGATAAAACATAGCCAATGTTCCAGATTTATTTCACATTTTTTGAGAAGTCGAAAGTGCAACAAATAGTAAAGGGGTGCGGGCGCAACGAGTTGCATAATATTGAACCCGCACTGACTAAAACTATGGCTTGTATACAGAAAGAGTTTGATCAAATCGCAGGCCTTGCACTACATTGCAGCGAAATGAGTGTTAGAGTACAGCAAGTTAACGGCTGAGGCCATACGATACAAATAAGGCGAAGGAAATAATTCAAGATATGAAAATCCCTATTCCATATGATCTCCCTTGAACTGTTAATTATGCCGGTTCCAATCCTTCGCGTTGGCCAAGCTTGGGATAAACCACAACGGAGTCTACCGCCAATTCTAGCCAATGTTTTTTTTGAGGGAAATTCCAGCCAATGTTGGTTGAGAAACCAACAGCAGCGTCTTGAGCATTCATCCTGATGTGGCATATTTCAGGACAAATATTAAATCCATCGAGACTAACTGTATGCGGCGAGGTGTATACACAGTTGCTCCTCGTTAGATCTCCAAGGCCAAGTCCTGTCGCGCCAACTGGAATGGTAATTGGATAGTTCAATCCAAGGAAGATAGAAAATGCTCCAAGGTCTAAAACCCTCCGCCATTTCCTCGGTGGAAGTAACCTACTAGTGTAAATCGAGAACACATGGGAGCAAAACCTAATAGAATAGATGTGAATATTGTGGCCGTCATGATAACCAACATTTTCAGCCACAGGATAACTAGTGTCATACCGCCTAGCACTAACGCCCACGGTATTGATCAGAATAAGGCTGCCACCATCAGGAGATCTTGCTAACCACCATAGATCAGGACTGTACTCACGATTACTATCTAATTTAGGTGGCCCCGGAAGAAGCATAGGACCTTGCAAGGAAAGCACATTCAGAGGTCAGCTTAGCAAAATTTGAATGATGAAGCTTGAAAATTTAAGGATGGAAATTTTACCCCATGCCAGAGGATTCCATGCATAAACATTGCCAATCTGAGTTACAGCATAGACAACTCCATTGTGGATAATTGCATCGCGATAGCTGAACATGCTGAACTGGTTCTCAAGAACAATCCACATACCATGAGAACCATCAAGGAAGGCAATTACCGTGTCCAAGATGGCCAGGACAGAGAAATCCTTATAGTTCCCAGCAGCTATGGGAACTGGGCAAATGGCTATCTTCAGTAGATTAGTAGGCTGACCAGCCACGATAAACTTAAGTACCTCGGTTGTGGCCTCAAAATCGAAGATCACTAGTAGAGGAATCCGGTGACGAGTGAACACATTCACAAGCTCCTAGTTCCAGGAGAGGCCAACAGTGGCGATCCAATCTCCATGGGCACCTGCCCACTTGTTACCCTCACAATCTGGCATCACAGCATCGGAGGAGGACCTGTCCAGCAGTGTCAGCTCGCACAAGGTCCACCCGAACTTCTTCTGTGGCTTCTGCTTGCCCCTGCTGCAATAGTAGCTGCCCCTATAGAACTGCTTCATGCGATTGTCATGGTAGAAGACATTGTACTCATGCAGTACCTCAATTGAGTGAGAGTGAAGAACACATGGGGAGACCAAACAGATGAGATTTCGACAGGGATGCACTATGTGTTGCTGAGTAAAGATAACATTTGTAGCAGGCGGCGAGGCTCGCAGCGGTGATGTCGTCGCATCTAGCAGAGATTTCTTCAAGTGGGCCATCGGAAAACACCCTAGAAGTGTCACTGTCATCGATCAATTGGGCCATCTCGAGGAAGGGCTCAAGCGGTGGGGGGCGATGGCGTTTGGTTTTGATTGGGGGTTTTGGAGGAGACAGCGAGCGGCAGCTGGCAGGGCGAGACGGAAAACAGTCTATCAAACTGGGCGCTGGAGCTGATCCTAAAGCGGCATGGCGGCATTGGCGTGTGCCTGTATTGGTGTGCGAGTGGTAATGGTCGTCGCCGGGACGCTGGAGGTGAAGTGAGGATGGAGATCGAGGCAAAGAGAAATACGGAATGAAATCAAATCAAGCGTGCCTTCTTTCTCTCTGCTAAATCTACAGTGCCTATCGAACTGGGCTACGGAGATGCTCCGAAAGCGGCATGGCAGCGTTGGCGTGTGCTAAAGGTGGGCGAGTGGGGATCAGCGAGAAGATGGAGAGGAAGAGGACGGAGAGCAAAGGAAAATAGAATAAATTGATTGAAATCGTACTGCCTACCGAGCGTGGTTTTTCTCTCTTCTCTGTGTTTCCTGGTGCCTATCGAGTAAATAGGTCAGGCCTAGCCTAGCATGGGATGGGGCTGTACTGTCCGCTCAAATAAATGGTCATGGTAGAGAGACGGTTTGGAGTATACTCGGAGCTCCTCTTGCCGAACGTAATAATCCTTTGATCTTCTACATTCATCATCTTGTGTAGTCACTACTGTACTACTACTACTGTAACTAATAAACACATAAAGGTTCCACCAGTAATTAAGGAACCAAAACTAGAATACTACTCTCGAACTCTTGTGTAGTACAACAACAAAATGCTGACAAAATGGGCTACCAGTACGGAAGTACCATCTGTACACTCACACGCTGCCACCTCAAATAAGCTTGCCTGCCACACCGCCAATTTCCTCTCCCATGTCGGCCTTACCGGACCCAAAATCGAACATCTCTCAGTTCAATAAAGAAAAAAAGTCGATAATCTCTCAAAAAAACCAACCATCCACCAAAAGAAAATCCACTGTCTAATGCTTCCCGTCGATTATGAACGGGCGGTCGCAATTGCTCGAGCGCCGCGCAGGAGTAGTAGTCGTCTGAGCTACTGGTTTTAGCTCCGCGAAAGCACACGTCTGGAAGCGGCAGAAGAATTTATTCTTTGTCAGTAAAGAAAGAAGATCGACGATATACAGTACCAAATCAACAAGTTAGTGGCTTTATCCATCTGACCAGTGAGAGCTGACACGAGTGGTGAACAGCTTGAAGCACATCGGAACAGGTGCCTTTAAGACATACAGTACGTACACCTCCGTTCTGATTTAGGATGGTCACATAGTGCTAAATAACTTAGACTACTCCAGTAACTTGCACATGTACGTTCATCATAGTGGATAACAACATGTGTGTAGTGTCACGCAAAGGTCTAATTAATTAGGTTGTACTCCCACCGTTTAGAAATATAAGACGTTTTAGCTTTGTGAATCGAATGTATCTAGACGTCTTTTAGTGTATGGGTTCATAGAGGTTAAGAGTGAACCTATACACTAAAAGGCGTCTAGATACATTCATCTCACAAAGCTAAAGCACCTTATATTTCTGAATGGAGGGAGTAGAATCATATACTACTAGTCTTGGTATGTGTGATGTTATGGTAACTAGCTAAGTTATTACGTCACTTTCTTTTTTCATTAATTAACTCTGAAAAGACATTTAATTCGAGACAAGTATCTATGCATACTTGTAGTTCAAGTTTGTCAAGATGCAAAATCTTAGGAAGAAGTTAAACCTCTTATAAAAACTCTATGTGGTTTCTGATACGGAGTATATTAATTGACTGTCAGATGGGTGACTCCAAAAGCTTTCTTAAAACTTTCAAAGCAACCTACAATTTACATGTAGTTCAAATTTGACTTAATTTTAATGAATCTACATAGAGTCATTCAAGTGGCGAAGTTAGCTAGGAAGTTTGAAAACTCGTAAAACATAGGAATCGTTAGTACAACATATTGGTCCACTTTATATACTAGTATGTTATACGTGCCTTGCACGTGAGACTCGGATAGTAGACGTATAACATATCATCACTATATACAATTATAATTGGTAAAGCACAAAAATTTATAAATTCGATCAACATCTATAAAGTATGGGTGTATATTTGGTCCTTGTACTTTGTATCATCATGTAGAAGTCAAAGATTATTAGCTACCTAAAACTAAATTTTTTGATAACATGGTCTAGAGAAACAAGGGAGAAGATTCTAATATGATGGAGAAGTGTGTTTTGAGGTTTGTGCATAGCATTCATTATGTCGAAGACTATCAATAGAATCTTCTAGATGCTAGAATGGAAAAGAAGATCTAACGGCTAGAAAAGCTAGGATTCGCGAGTCTTGATCCAACGGTTAACATTCAAAGTTATTCATACACTATATAGTGGTTTGTAATGAAGACTATCAATAGAATTTTTAAGATGCTAGAATGGAAAAGAATATCCAACGACTAGAAATGTTTGGATTCGTGAGTCTTGATCCAACGGTCAATATTCAAAGTTGTTTGTACACTATATAGTGGTAAGATCATGTAGAAGTCAACGATTATTAGCTACTAGTAAGTTGCACATGAGACTCAGATAGTATACGTATGACATATCATCACTATATAAAATTATAATTTGTAAAGCACAAAAAATATAAAATTGATCAACATATATAAAGTATGGGTGTATATTTGGTCCTTGTACTTCGTATCATCATGTGTAGAAGTCCAAAATTATTAGCTACCTGCTAGCACATGAAATTTTTGATAACACGGTGTAGAGAAACAAGGGAGAAGATTCTAGTATGATGGAGAAGTGTGTTTTGAGATTTTTGCATAGCATTCATTATGCCGAAGACTATCAATAGAATCTTCTAGATGCTAGAATGGAAAAGAAGATCCAACAGCTAGAAATGCTGGGATTCGCATGTCTTGATCCAACGGTCAACATTCAAAGTTATTCGTACACTATATAGTGTTTTGTAATGAAGACTATCAATAGAATCTTCAAGATGCTAGAATGGAAAAGAAGATCGAACGACTAGAAATGTTGGGATTCGTGACTCTTGATCCAACTGTCAATATTCAGTAAGTTGTTTGTACACTATATAGTGGTAAAGTTAACGATTATTAGCTACTAGTAAGTTGCACAGGAGACTCAGATAGTAGACATGTGATATATCATCACTAGATAAAATTATAATTGGTAAAGCACAAAACATTATAAATTTGATCACAATCTATAAAGTATATGGGTGTATATTTTATCCTTGTACTTTGTATCATCATGTAGAAGTCAAAGATTATTAGCTACCTAACACATGAAATTTTTGATAACATGGTCTAGAGAAACAAGGGAGAAGATTCTAGTATGGTGGAGAAGTGTGTTTTGAGGTTTGTGCGTAGCATTCATTATGCCGAAGATTATCAATAGAATCTTCTAGATGCTAGAATGGAAAAGAAGATCCAACGACTATAAATGCTGGGATTCGCAAGGCTTAATCCAACGTTCAAAATTCAAAGTTATCCGTACACTATATAGTGGTTTGTAAAGAAGACTATCAATAGAATATTCAAGATGCTAGAATGGAAAAGAAGATCCAACGACTGAAAATGTTGGGATTCGCGAGTCTTGATTCAATGGTCAATATTCAAAGTTGTTTGTACACTATATAGTGGTAGGATCATGTAGAAGTCAACAATTATTAGCTACTAGTAAGTTGCACATAAGACTCAGATAGTAGACATATAACATATCATCACTATATAAAATTACAATTTGTAAAGCATAAAAAATTATAAATTTGACTAACATCTATAAAGTATGGGTGTATATTTGGTCGTTGTACTTTGTATCATCATGTGTAGAAGTCAAAGATTATTAGCTACCTGCTAACACATGAAATTTTTGATAACATGGTGTAGAGAAACAAGGGAGAAGATTCTAGTATGATGGAGTAGTGTGTTTTGAGGTTTGCGAATAGTATTCATTATGCTGAAGACTATCAATAGAATCTTCTAGATGCTAGAATGGAAAAGAAGATCCAACAGCTAGAAATGCAGGATTCATGAGTCTTGATCCAACGGTCAACATTCAAAGTTATTCGTACACTATATAATGGTAAGATAAGATAAGATAATAAGATAAGATAAGATAATAAGATAAGATAAGATAAGATACTAGTAGGTTGCATGTGCCCTGTAGGTGAGGCTCAGATAATAGACGTCTGGCATATCATCACTATATAAAATTATAATAGGTAAAGTGGAAAAAATATAAATTTGATCAACATCTATAAAGTATGGGTGTATATTTGGTTATTCTACTTTGTATCATCATGTGTAGAAGTCAAAGATTATTAGCTACCTAACACTTGAAATTTTTGGTAACATTGTCTAGAGAAACGAGGAAGAAGATTCTAGTATGATGGAGACGTGTGTTTTGAGAGGTTTATGCATAGTGCATTCATTGTGTTCAAGACTATCAATAGAATCTTTACATGCTAGAATGGAAAAGAAGATCCAATGACTGGAAATGTTCGGATTCGCGAGTCTCGATCCAACGGTCAATATTCAAAGTTATTCGCACACTATATAGTGGTAAGATAAGATGTCTAAAAACATGTCTTGTGGCATTCAGATCCATACTCTTCAGACTATCTTTACAGAAAGGAACAATCTCGTCGTCACTCGAAAAATTAAGAATGATATTTCCTGATATTTAGAAACTCACATCGATGACATTGTTTACTACAAGAAGATGCACCCGTCTACCTCCGAAAAGACAATTAACTCAAGAGCAATCTATCGCATTTACTTGTAGCTCAAGTTTGATATAATTTTGTTAAATTGTCAAGATGCAAAATCTTAGCAAGAAGTTGAACTTGTTGTAAAAACTATCAGTGGTGGTTTGTGATATATTAAATCAGCCCCCAATGGTTACCTCCAAAAAACGTAAATCTTTCAATGCAACCTACAATTTACTTGTAGTTCAAAATTGAACTAATTTCAATAAATCGGCATAAAATCAATTTCAAGTGGGCAAAATTAGCTATAGAATAAGTTTGAAAACTCATAAAACATGGGAATCATAAGTACAACAAGAGGGTCCACTATATATGTCTAAAAGCTTGGCTTGTGGCGTTCAGGTCCATATCCTTCGGACTTTGTTTATGAAAACAAACAATAATCTCATCATCACTTGGAAAATTGAGAATGTTCTTTCCTGATAGTTGGAAACTCACACCGGTGGTACTGATTACTACAAGAAGATGCATCCATCTACCTCTAAAGAGACATTTAATTAAAGAAAAATCTATCGCGCTTACTTGTAGCTCAAGTTTGAGCTAATTTTTCGTTAAATTGTCAAGATGCAAAATCTTAATTAGAAAGGAGTTAAAAACCTATTGTTAAAACTCTCGGTTGTTTTCTGATATATTAACTGAGCCCCCAATGGGTTCACCTCCAAAAGTTTTTTGTAATTCTTTGGAAGAAACCTACAATAATTTAGTTGTTGTAGTTCAAGTTTGACCAAATTTCGATAAATATAGGCATGAAGTCATTCAAGTGGGGCAAAGTTAATTAGCTACATAGGGAGTTTGAAAACTCATAAAACATGGGAATCGTAAGTAAAACACGTTGGTAAACCTAATATGTCTAAAAGCTTGGCTTATGGCATTGAGATCCATATTCTTCAGACTTTCTTTACGTAAAAGAACCATCTCATCATCACTCGGAAAACTGAGGATTTTCTTTCCTCATAGTTAGAAACTCACACCGATGACATTGTTTACTAGAAGAAGTTGCACCCACCTACCTACAAAAATACATTTAAATCAAGAGCAATCTATCTCGCTTACTTGTACCTTAAGTTTGATTCAATTTCTTTAAATCAACAAGAAGTCACTGAAGTGTGCAAATTTTGCTAGGACGGAGCTCGAAAAATCCTAGTACTAAAAACTTGGGCATTACGTATAAGAAACCGTTGGTCCAGTTTGTGTGATAATTGGGGTGGTTGCATTTTCTTTTAACTATGGTAGGTCAGTAGGAGAGAGGTGCTTGAGAGTTAACACGATCGATGGAAGTACAACTTACATCAAGGACCTCATAAAAAATGAAAATTGCATCCAAGTCCATCCATTTAACACAATGACCCTAAAACTGAATAATGAAGTGTGTGTGTTTTGTGTTTTGCGCATACTAGCGTTCATCATGCTAAAGACTATCAATAGAATCTTTCTCGATGCTAAGGGAAAATAGAAGATCTAAAGGTTAGCAATGTTTGGAATTGACAGTCTTGATCCAGTGGTCAATGTTCGAAGTTAATTCGTACACTATACAATGATGGTATGGTATTGTAAGAGATAAGACAAGATAAAGATAAGATAAGAAGTAGCGCGAATGGCCGATCTAATGGTTGGTCTCGTAGGAGTGAGGTGCTTGAGAGTTAATACGGTCAGTGGAAGTACAAGTTACATCAAGGACCTCATAAAAATGAAAATTGCATCCAAGTCCATGCATGCATTTAGCACAAGGACCCTGAAACTGAGCAATGAAGTGTGTGTTTTGAGGTATGTGCATACTAACGTCCATTGTGCTAAAGACTATCGATAGAATCTTTCTAGATGCTAATAATGGAAAAGAAGATCCAACGGTTAGCAAAGTTTGTATTTGCCAGTCTTGATCCAATGGTCAATGTTCAAAGTTTGGATTTGCCAGTCTTGATCAAACGGTCAATGTTCAAAACTGGTTCGAAATTGCCTTCCCTCCTGATGTTTGGCCGATCTTTTGGATAACCTTCCCTCCCGATGTTTGGGAAGCAAGTGAAAATTTCGAAAACCAGAAAAGTTCAAATTTTTTTGCCGCCAAGGACCAAAGTGGTTTCCTTCCTATGTACTCGTCCTCGTCCCTACTCCACACCAACGCGCGGCTGCCGAACACGCCCGGAGACATGCCATTGCAAGGCACACGTGTGCCACGCTATGGATGAGGGGAGAGATTAGCGACGACCTTGGCGAGAGGGAGGAGAGATGGAGCATAGGAAAGGAGAGAGAAAACACACGATTTGTTTTGCGTCCATAGGTCCTGAAATTTACTACTAGTAGAGTGTACACTGTAAGGCCGCAGGAGTACCTCGTGTCAGAAACCCATCATAACTTTGCTCTGACATGGAACCGCCTTCAACTTCTCTTTGCTGCTGCCCTCTTCCGCTGCCAACGTTTTATTCTCTCAGCATGTACAGCGCGTGGATAGAGGTGACCATATGTCTAAGCAAAGAAATATACTACTCCCGCATTGTGTAAAAAAGCACACCTTAATAAGGCTTAGATAGTAAACGTATGACATATCATCACTATATAAAATTATAATTGGTAAAGCACAAAAAAATATAAATTTGATCAACATCTATACTATACTACTATAGTGGAGCAGTTTTGAATTGGATACATAGCACCAATCCTGACCGTTGGGCTGTTGGATCCAATGGTTCAGAGAAGCTGGATTCGTGTTGAATAGTACCTAGAGAAAACTCCACCATGCATGTTCCACAACCATCATGTCACCACCCCCAAAATTTCGTAGCATAGTAGACTGTATTCTCTCTACTTATATACTACTTTAGTAGAGCAGTTTTGAATTGGATCCATAGCACTAATCATGACCGTTGGGCTATTAGATCCAATGGTTCAGAGCAACTGGATTCGTGTTGAATAGTACTCCCTTCGCCAAAATATAAGGCGCCTAAGGATTAGTCAAAAGTCAACATTTTTTAAGTTTGACCATGATAATACACAAAAATATAAAAATTTAGAATACTAAATTAATATCAGTAGATTCACCATAAAGTATATTTTCTTAATATGTCACCTCAATATTGTAGATGTAGATATTTTTTAAAATATTTGGTCAATGTTAGTAAGGTTTGACTTTTGACCAATCCTTAGGCGCCTTATATTTTGCGACGGAGCGAGGGAGTACAGACCTAGATGCTAGAATGGAAAGGAAGATCCAACAGTTAGCAATGTTTGGATTTGCCAGTCTTTATCCAACTGTTAATGTTCAAAGTTAATCTCTAAACTATATGTAGTGGTATGGTATATATTGTAAGATATAAGAGACAAGATAAACATAACATAGAAGTACTGCGAATGGCCGATCTAATGGTAGGTCTCGTAAGAGCGAGGTGCTTGAGAGTTAACACGGTCGGTGGAAGTACAAGTTACATTAAGGTCCTCACAAAAAATGAAAATTGCATCCAACAAGTCCATTCATTTAGCACAAGGACCCTTAAACCGAGTAATGAAGTACTATGTGTTTTGAGCATTGCGCATACTAGTGTTCATCGTGCTAAAGACTATCAGTAGAATCTTTCTAGATGCTAAGAATGGAAAAGAAGATCCAACGGTTAGCAATGTTTGGATTTGCCAGTGTTGATCCAACGGTCAATGTTCAAATAAGTTAATCCCTACACTATGTAGTGGTGGTATGCATGGTATTGTAAGAGATAAGAGACAAAGATAAAGGTAAGATAAGAAGTACTACGAATGGTTGATCTAATGGTAGGTCTCGTAGGAAGTGAGGTCCTTTGGGAGTTAACACGGTGGGTAGAATTACAATTTACATCAAGGACCTCATAAAAAATAAAAATTGCATCCAAGTCCATGCATTTAGCACAAGGACGACCCTGAAACTAAGCAATGAAGTGTGTATTTTGAGCTAGAGGTTTACGTATACTAGTGGTCATCGTGCTAAAGACTATTAGTAGAATATTTCTAGATGCTAAGAATGGAAAAGAAGATCCAATAGTTTGAGATGTTTGGATTTGCCAGTCTTGATCCAACGGTCAATGCTCAAAGTTAATCCGTAGACTATATGTAGTCCATGGTATGGTCATTATTGTAAGAGATAGGACAATATAAAGATAAGATAATAAGAAGTACTACAAATAGCCAATCTAATGGTTGGTCTAGTAGGTGCGATATGCTTGAGAGTGAACACGGTCGGTGGAAGTACAAGTTACATATCAAGGACCTCATAAAAAATGAAAATTGCATCCAAGTCCATGCATTTAGCACAAGGACCCTAAAACTGAGCAATGAAGTGTGTGTTTTGAGGTTTGCACATACTAGCGTTCATCGTTCTCATCAAGACTATTAGTAGAATCTTTTTAGATGCTAGGAATGGAAAAGAAGATCCAACAGTTAGCAAAATGTTTGGATTTGCGAGTCTTGATCCAACTTGTCGTCAAAACTCTCGTTGGATGGTTTCTCATATATTAATTGTGACCCCCGATGGGTACCTTGATGGCTCAATGCACGGTGCCCAGAAAATGCTTGATGGCGGTGTTGATGTAGAGCTCATTGGGAACCCTAAGAGGAAGGTATGATGAGCACAGCAGCAAGTTTCCCCAGTTATGAACCCAAGGTTTAATCGAACCAGTAGGAGCAAGGAAACACCCCAAAGGTGTTACTAGCTGAGCTTTGGCGAGGCTCTAGGTGCTAGTAGCAACATGGAGACCTGCACAACACAACCACAGAACTTTGTCCCCAACTTGCGATGAGGTTGTCAATCTCACCGTGTTTTGCTGAAAACAAAGGATTAAACATATCGAATGGAAAGAAGTAAAAGTTTGCAGAAAGTAAACACAAATCAGTAAACAGTTTATAGATTGTATGTAAAGAAAGAGGACCGGGATCCATAGTTCACTAGAGGTGGCTCTCCTTAGATAGATAACATGCTGGGTGAACAAATTACAGCGGGGCAATTGACAAACACCAAGAAAGCAATACATGCATATACTAACATGCATATACTAATCATCTTGACTCCTTTGAGACTTGATTGGGCATTACAACATTATACATAGACCGCCATCCAACTGCATCTATGACTAATACTCCACCTTCAGGTTATCATCCGAACCCCCTCCAGTATTAAGTTGCAAGCAACAGATTATTGCTTTACGAACTGCGTGTAAAGTAAACAATACGATTGTTCTATGAACAAAGGATTGTTGTTTTCTCCCTAGTAGTAACAACACATCTAGTACCTTAGATATTTCTTTCACTTCCCCAGATTACCAGAGGCATGAACCGTCTATCGAGCATAAATACTAACTCTTGGAGTTGCTAGCATCTACTTGGCCAAAATAGCTACTAACAACGGAAAGCATGCAAGATCACAAATAACAAAGACATGATAGAATCAATAATCAATCTGAAATAGCATCTCAATATCCATCGGATCCCCGCAAACACAACATGCAGAATTACAAATAGATGATCTTGATCATGAATGGAGCTCACAAGATCTAGACATGAAAGCACAAAGGAGGAGAACCAGCCATCTAGCTACTACATGGATCCATAGTCCAAGGATGAACTACTCACGCATCACACCGGAGGCTTGCATGGTGATAAAGAAGGCCTCTGTGGTGAAATCCCTCTCCGTGGTGCCGGGAAGAGCTTCAGATCCCTCCCGATCTAGGGATGGAGATGACGGTGGCTACAGACTCTTTCGTGGATTTTTGATTGGGCCCTTAGGGTTTTCATCCCAAGGGCATCTTATAGTCGGATGGGGAGGCCGAGGGGGTGCCTGAGCTGGCCACACCACCCCCTGGCACGGGCCAGGCCTGGCCCCGGCTGTGTGGTGCGGCCTCCTCTCTGCCTCTCATTCATTCTCACTTGATGACTTCCAGAAAAATAGGCACTTTGGCTTTTGTCCCGTCCAATTCCGATAATATTCATTTTCTGACTTTCTTGGAATGAAAAACAACAGAAAACAGGGAGCTGGCACCGTGGCTCTTGTTAATAGGTTAGTCCAAGAAATCATATGAAAAGTACTCCAAAGTTGGAACAAAACACAAGAAAGTGGATAAAACCAAGCATGGAACATCAAAAATTATAGATACATTTGCAATGTATCAACATCCCCAAGCTTAACTCCTGCTCGTCCTCGAGTAGGTAAGTGATAAAAAGAAAGAATAATTTTTGAGGTGACATGCACCGTCAAAGACTTGATCAAAGTATTTGCAAAACATTCAAAGCTGGGATCATAGTACTTCAATCATAACCTGAAAGACAAAGTTCTAGCAATAAGCAAAGAAACTATGATGCAACATGAAAAGGCACAAACAAAAGATTCATGAATAACAATGATTTTCAAGACGTTTGTTTGTTTTACATAAAGAAAACATAGCATAATAGTATTCAGCTTGTCCCTCAATAGAGTAGCAAATATAAATGCATAGGACACCTTCAAAGTTCATAAGAGTGACTAGATACAATAGTTTAAAAGAAGCAATATCAAAGTATGCATCAATCAACTAGTCTTGGGACAATGCACATAGAACTAAGAATGGCCAGTATGCTCTCAAATTAGGTGCATAAAGATAGAAGGTGGAGACTCAATATAATGGTGGAAGAAAGGCCTTTTGTAAAAGGAAGTAGGGATTCAAGTCTCATAAAGAGCTTCCTAAAATTATGGTACTTATAGCTTTCAGCTCTCATTGCCCCTATCATAAGCATCTTGAAGTGATTAAGGTTAAAGTGAACAAACTATGGTGTACATGCTTGACGAAGTATAAGTCAGAAATCTCATGTCCCTTGTAGACGAGGGTCGCTCCTCATGCTACTCAAGTTTAGTCACCGGTAAGTTCTTGTCATTGTAAGTATATGTGTATCATAGAGAACCGCCAACGGGGTACCCCTTGCCCGATGATACGGAAGAATCCCCATATCAAAATGACAAGGCAAGCAGACAACGAGGATCTCAGCATTCTTCTTATTTACCATGGGAATATGGTGCTTTTTTTCTCTCTTTCCTCTTTTCATAGTATCTCTTTTTTTCTCTTTTTTCTCAATATAGGACTCTTTTTTTATAAGAAGAATGCTTCATAGACAGCTCATTATGGTTACGCTGCAGGTTTCCACCATGTCAGCATGGATTAGACCAGCGGCCCAGGCGTTTCTCTAACACATATACATAACTCCTTGGACTTACAAGCTCCCCTTTCATTTCACATCGACGACATCCATATACAAAAGAGCATGATATCAACTAGGTACAAGTACCAAGTGCAATGTTGAAAGTGTTCCCCATGAAATCATGGTTCTGCTAATTCCCAACAAATAAGTGCAAGCATATACAACATAGACGACACAATGGTTAAAGTTTATTAAGGGCAAGAAAAGTAAAGTGTGCCATCAAGTTCGTGAGAGCTTTAATCACTAGTTTTCTCATAACAAGTTTAATTTGGAAGGTAAACAATAGCATGAATATACTTGGAATAGCATAAGCTAGTGGGTAGGTATGGTGGACTCTTTGGAATAACTTGGTTTAGGGAGTTGGATGCATGAGTGGAACTCATACTTGGTTGTGGAGGCTAGCAAAAGACTGGGAGCGACAAACTAAGAGAGCAATAATGGCCATAATCATGCAGAGCGACAAAACATCATTGATCAAAGCATAAAGTGATACTACAAGTTGAAAACTAAAGGATCATAAAGGCTATGGTGACTTGAGATAGTCATAACATAGTGTAAGCATGTGCCAAGTCAACCCAAATAAAGCATCAAAGGAGAATACCACTATACTATGCTTTAATATGCTAAAACAACGCATGATTCATCCAAGGCACATTAAGCAATCTCTATTGTTTATAACAAGTCACGCTACAACAAAGAATACTAAGCATAAGGCCAAAACAATATCAAGCATGGCATGACAAAGCATGGGCCACAGTCAAAAACAAGCTCTCTTTACCACATAAGCATGAACTTTCCTACTCTTTTCCAAACCAAACCAAACTATTTGCAAACCAATGTATGAAAGAGGGGGTCCAACCAATTTATTCAGCAAACTAAGCAAACAAAAGAAAACGAAAAACCAAAACAAAAACAAAAAAGAAGACGCTCCAAGAATAACACAACTGTGCATGAAACAATAAAAATGAAGCGTTTGGAAGAAACCTGGGATTTTTATTGATGAAGAAGGGGATGCCTTGGGCATCCCCAAGCTTTGACGCTTGTACTTCTTGGATATTTCTTGGGGTGACACGCGTGGCATCCCGAAGCTTGAGCTTTAGTCCATCCTTCATCTCATTACTCATTCTTTCCATACACCTGAAATTTTTCTTCATACAAAAACTTCACACAATCTTTATTAGCAACATTAGTGCACTCAAGATAAAAGGTCTTAAGGTTCAGTTCCAACACCAAATAAACTTCCATTAGAACACTAGCTACTGCAGCACTTCCTTCAAAAATCTCAATTCCCCAAAAGAACTCAAAAAGGAACCAACAAGAAGCAAATGCAGAAAATGGCAGAAATCTGTCAAAACAGACCAGCAGATAAAGGCGAATTTTTTCGAAGACCTTCTGTTTTTCTCAAATCAAAAAGTGTTGAACTAACGAGAGTTAGATAACAACCTGGGGCAGAAGCACAAAAAAGTACAGCTCAATCCGAGATACAGAGCTCTCTCACGAATTTTTACGGTGAAGCACAAAAATCTATTTCGGGATAGCAACTTTCCCAATCATTACTTCTCTCTCATTAGAGGTTACTCTTGGCACAAAAAGCAAATAAAAAGGATAAGGAGAGGTTATTACTGATGTAATAACTTCCAAGACTCATCTAAAACTTTTGGGTTATCTCCCAATAAGTACTTTTCTTTAACGCCTTTAAGTTAGGCATAAGAAGCAAAGAAAGAATCAAGTGTTCTCAAATGAAGAAGCATTAAGACCAAATTTTGTTTTCATAGGAGAAGCAAAAGAAATCTTTTCTCTCTTTTTAGGGAACTGTTCTATACCTTTCTTGAGTGGGAGTTGATATTTAATGGTGCCTTCTTTCATATCAATGATGGCACCAACAGTTCTAAGAAAAGGTCTTCCCAAAGTAATAGGACAAGAAGCATTCTATTCAACATCCAAAACATAGAAATCAACGGGGACATAGGAATGGTTAACCATAATAAGAACATCATTAAGACTCCCCATGAGTTTCTTTTTAACATTATCATCAAGTGGGACATTCAAATATCAATCTTCAAGAGGAGGCTAATCAAGCATATCATAAATCCTTCTAGGCATAATAGAAACACTACTATCAAGATCACACAAAGCTTTGAAATCAAAGTCATTCACTTTCATATTAATGATGGGTTCCCAACCATCTTCTTGTTTTATAGGAATAAAAGCTTTATGTTTCATCTTTTCTTCTTTAATCTTTATGAGAGCATCAGTAATGTGTTTTGTAAAGGCCATGTTCATAGCACAAGCATTAGGACTTTTAGCAAGCTTTTGTAGGAACTTAAGAACTTCAGAGATATTGCAACCATCAAGATCAAAATCAAATTTCTCATCTAAAGTAGTAGAACTATTACTAGCCTCAACACTAGTGGTGGTAATAGTAGAAACACTAATGTTTCTAGCAATTTCATCTTCTCTTTCCCACTTAGCATGTAATTCAGCTAATAGTCTAACATTTTCATCAATTCTTACTTGTATGGCATTAGTAGCTGCAAAGGGATTCTCACTAGTTTCAGGTTTAGCAGCCATTTTATTCAAAGTAGATTTAGCTTCAGCCAAAGATGCTATATTTCTTTCAGCATTAGAGAGTTTTTCCTCAATAGTTTTATTGAAAGCAGTTTGTTTACAAATAAAATCTTTAAGCATGACTTCAAGTTCAGAGGGAGCACTCTTATTATTGTTGTAAGAATTTCCATAAGCATTGTTGCCAAAATTTGTTATTTCTTATGAAGTTCGCATCAACTTGCTCTTCTTGAGCAACCAAAGAGGCTAAAGGAACATTATTTGGATCAATATGGGCTTTCCCATTAATAAGCATAGACATAATAATATCAATTTTATCACTCAAGGAGGGGGTTTCCTCAACATAATTTACCTTCCTACCTTGTGGAGCTCTCTCAGTATGCCATTCAGAATAATTAACCATCGTATTGTCCAAAAGTTTTGTTGCAGCACCCAAAGTGATGGTCATAAAGGTACCTCCAGTAGCAGAATCCAATAGGTTCCTTGAAGAATAGTTCAATCCTGCATAAAAAGTTTGGATGATCATCCAAGTAGTCAGTCCATGAGTGGGACAATTCTTTACCAAAGATTTCATTCTTTCCCAAGCTTGAGCAACATGCTCATTATCAAGTTGTTTAAACTTCATTATTTCACTTCTCGTGGATATAATCTTAGCAGGAGGATAGTATTTTCCAATAAAAGCATCTTTGCATTTAGTCCAAGAATCAATACTATTCCTAGTTAAGGAATTCAACCATTCTTTAGCTTTTCCTCTCAAAGAGAAAGGAAACAATTTCAGCTTAATAATATCACCATCTATATCCCTATGCTTTTGCATCTCACAAAGTTCAACAAAGTTATTTAGATGGGAAGCAGCATCTTCATTACCAATACCAGAAAATTGTTCTCTCATAACAAGATTGAGCAAAGCAGGTTTTATCTCAAAGAAAGTATTTTCAGCCATAGGTGGAGCAATAGGTGTGCTCATAAAATCATTGTTGTTTTCAAGAGTAGTCATTTTTTTGGGTTTTCAAATAAGAAAGCAAACTTGTAAAACTAATTTTTTTGTGTTTTTGAAGAACAAAACAAGCAAATAAAGCAAAAAGAAACTAAGCAAAACAAAAACAACAAAGTAAAGAGATTGGTTATGAGGGACTCCCCTTGTGAAGATGTCCTTGACTCCCCGGCAACGGGGCTAGAAAATCGCTTGATGGCTCAATGCACATTGCCTAGAAAAATGCTTGATGGCGGTGTTGATGTAGAGCTCGTTGGGAACCCCAAGAGGAAGGTATGATGAGCACAGCAGCAAGTACCCTCAGTTATGAAACCAAGGTTTAATTGAACCAATAGGAGCAAGGAAACACCCCAAAGGTGTTACTAGCTGAGCTTTGGCAGGGCGCACTACCGGTGCTAGTAGCAACGTGGAGACCTACACAACACAACCACAGAACTTTGTCCCCAACTTGCGATGAGGTTGTCAATCTCACCGTGTTTTGCTGGAAACAAAGGATTAAACGTATCGAATGGAAAGAAGTAAAAGTTTGCAGAAAGTAAACACAAAGCAGTAAACAGTTTATAGATTGTATGTAAAGAAAGAGGACCGGGATTCATAGTTCGCTATAGGTGGCTCTCCTTAGATAGATAACATGCTAGGTGAACAAATTACAGAGGGGCAATTGACAAACACCGAGAAAGCAATACATGCATATACTAATCATCTTGACTGCTTTGTGACTTGATTGGGCATTACAACATTATACATAGACCGCCATCCAACTGCATCTATGACTAATAATCCACCTTCAGGTTATCATCCGAACCCCCTCCAGTATTAAGTTGCAAGCAACAGATTATTGCTTTACGAACTGCGTGTAAAGTAAACAATATGATTGTTCTATGAACAAAGGATTGTTGTTTTCTCCCTAGTAGCAACATCACATCTAGTACCTTAGAGATTTCTGTCACTTCCCTAGATTACCAGAGGCATGAACCCACTATCGAGCATAAATACTAACTCTTGGAGTTGCTAGCATCTACTTGGCCAAGATAGCTACTAACAACGGAAAGCATGCAAGATCACAAATAACAAAGACATGATAGAATCAATAATCAATCCGAAATAGCATCTCAATATCCATCGGATCCCCGCAAACACAACATGCAGAATTACAAATAGATGATCTTGATCATGAATGGAGCTCACAAGGTCTAGACATGAAAGCACAAAGGAGGAGAACTAGCCATCTAGCTACAACATGGATCCGTAGTCCAAGGATGAACTACTCATGCATCACACCGGAGGCTTGCATGGTGATGAATAAGGCCTCCAGGGTGAAATCCCCTCTCCGGCAGGGTGCCGGGAAGAGCTTCAGATCCCTCCTGATCTAGGGATGGAGATGACGGCGGCTACAGACTTTTTCGTGGATTTTTGATCGGGCCCTTAGGTTTTTCGTCCCGAGGGAATCTTATAGTCGGAAGGAGAGGCCGAGGGGGTGCCTGGGCTGGCCACACCACCCCCTGGCACGGGCCAGGCCTGGCCGTGCGGCCAGGTGGTGTGGCCGCCCTCTGGCCCCTCTCCGTCTCGTATTCTGGCACTTGATGACTTCCGGAAAAATAAGCACTTTGGCTTTTGTCCCGTCCAATTCCGAGAATATTCATTTTTTGACTTTCCTGGAACCAAAAACAGCAGAAAACAGGCTGCTAGCACTGTGGCTCTTGTTAATAGGTTAGTCCAAGAAATCATAGGAAAAGTACTCCAAAGTTGGAACAAAACACAAGAAAGTGGATAAAACCAAGCATGGAACATCAAAAATTATAGATACATTTGCAATGTATCATACCTCCAAAAGATTTTTCGTAGAACTTTCACAGTAACCTAAAATTTACTTATACAAGTTCTAGTCTTAACTATTTTCGACAAATCGACATAAAGTCATTCAAGTTGGTGGAGTTAGGTAGGAAGTTTTGAATTGGATCCATAGTACCAATCGTGGCTGTTGGGTTGTTAGATCCAATGGTTCAGAGTAGTTGGATTTGTGTTGAACAGTATCTAGAGAACTCCACCATGTTCTAGATAGTTATTATTAATATACTTAATGTATGCCTTTTTATCTAACAAGACTATTGGTTAATAACAACTTAATGTTCGTTAAATCACATTTCATACAGTATATACGAGTGTGGCACGTGTGTGTGTGTGTGTGCGTGTGAAAACTTTGGTTTGTGGCATTTATTTAGATCAATATTCTTCAAACTTCCTTTACGGGAGAGAATGATCATGACATGACTCGGAAAATTGAGAATGTCCTTTCCTGGTAGTTGGAAACTCACACCGACGACATTGTTTACTACAAGAAGATGCACCCATCTACCTCTAAAAAGACATTTAATTCAAGAGTAGTCTATCATGCTTACTTGTAGCTCAAGTCTAACTTAATTTCATTAAATTGATGCAAAATCTTAGCAAGAAGTTGAACCATACCTATATATCATCAAAACTCTTGGTGGTTTCCCATATATTAATTGACCCCTCCCCCCGATAGATATGGGTACCTCCAAGAGAGATCTTTCGTCAAACTTTCAAAGCAACCTACAATTTACTTGTTGCAGTTCAATTTGTACCTAATAATTTGGATAAATCGGAATAAAATCAATCAAGTGGGCAAAGTTAGCTAGGAAGTTAGAGAACTCATAAAACATGGGAAATTGTAAGTACAACATGTTGGTCCACAATATATGTTTGAAAACTTGCCTCGTGTGTCATTCAGATCCATATTCTCCAGACTTGCTTTACGAGAAAGAACAATCTCGTCATCACACTCGGAAAATTGAGAATGTTCTTTTCTGAGTTAGTAGGAAACTCATAGTGATGGAATTGTTTACTACAACAATATGCACCTATAGACATCCGAAAAGACATTTAATTCAAGAGCAATCTATATCGCGCTTACTTGTAGCTCAAGATTGACCTAATTTTGTTAAATTGTCAAGATGCAAAATCTATCTTAGCAAGAAGTTAAACCTATTTGCAAAACTCTCGATGTTTTGTGATATATTAATTGACCCCTTGATGGGTACCTCCAAAAGCTTTTTCGAAAAACTTTCAAAGCAACCTACAATTTTCTTAGACACGAGGCTAGTAAATTTCTAAGCTACGTATAGTAAGAGCATGTGCAGTGTCTAGAAGTAGCTAAGAAAACTACTTTGGGTCCAGCATTTAAACTGAAGTGGGTCCACATAACCATGCTAAAAAGAAAAATAGACTGTTATCCACTGAATAGTGGGCCCTCCCAATTGATTCTCTTAGACATAAGTCTAGAACTAGAATCACCTTGAAGAATCTTTTTGTTAGCACTACCCACTCCACCGTTAAGATATATGTTTAAGACTTGACACCGTGCTTGCTTTGATGTCTGGGGCCAATGGGCTCACTACCACAGGGCCCCATTGTTATTAGTGGTCTACTTATATCCTATAGCAGCCAACGAATGTTAGCTCTGACTCCTCTAGCTCTTCCTTCTCGATGAAGACTCGACGCTCGGCTTTGAAGGATGGTTACGAGGGCAATAGGTGCCTATGGTGACATCGTCAATCTCAAGCCTCCCACCGGATAGTCTGAAGACACAATCTTTTGCAGGTGCTCATAGGGGTAGGATATGCGTTCATGTGTTCATAGGGGTGAGTGTGCGTATGCATTTGTGAGTGTGTGTGTTTTGTAGTGGATTTTCGCAAAAATGAGAGAGATGGGCCTTCCGTTTGTATTAATTTTTTCTCGGTTTTCCCAAAGTAATTGTAATGGTCACTGGTGTCTAGGTTCTATGGGCTCACTACCGAGGGACACATTATTAGTGGTTCAATTACGTCCCATAACAGTCAACGAATATGAGCTCCAACCCCCTAGCACCTCCTTCGCCACGAAGCCTCGGCACTCAACTTTGAAGGATGGTTATGAGGGTAGTGAGAGGCGACGTTCCCGTCAATATATAGCGAGGTGCCTATGGTGACTTTGTCAAGCTCAAGCCCCGCGGGATCAGTGTCAAGATCCAGTCTTCCTGAAGTGCTCATAGGTGTAGGGTGTGTGTACCTGCATTCATAGGGGTGAGTGTGTGTACGCATTTGTGAGCGTCTCCGTTTTGTAATGGGTTTTCGCAAAAAGAGAGGGGAGCCTTTGGTTTATTTACTTATTGAGTTTTGATCTGTTTTCCAAAAGAAATCCATGTAATGCAAGTCAAACTAGGTGAGTGATGTTTGGGGGCCACGGGCTCTCTAGCGCGGGCCCCAGTTATCAGTGGTCGAGTTAAATCCAATATGGAGTAGTAGCCAGCGAATGTGAGGACTGGCTCCCCTACCTCTTCCTTCTCCATGAAGCCTCTACGCTAGGCTTTGAGGCGCGCTCTTTTTTTGAGCAATGTCAGCGGATTCAGTCATGCCGGTCCGGCGAACGACGGGGGATCTTGATACGCAAGGCGGCCGGGTTAGGGTAAGTAAGCAAGAGTTCACGGTCTCAGTTTATTTTCTCGAATTCAGATTATGGGTTCTCTCCTTTTGGGTTTTTCTCTATTCTGCCCGTCTTGATCAACGATGTTTCCTGGGTTCAGACACTGACACGGATGGTAGACGCGGCCGGGTTACCGATGTGGATCTACGGCTCTGGTGTGACTGCGCCCTGGCGCCCCGTCTCTGCGTCGCGTTCGAGGGAGCGAACTTCGGCCGCAGGTTCTTGGGTTCCAACTACGAATGTGAGAGCTGCATGTTCGTCCACTAGGTAGATCTACCACACTCACTTTCGCTGCAGCATGCGATGATGTCACTGTGGTTACAGCTCGAGACCCGCGATGACCTCGAAGAGGAGTAGCATGAGCACCATCAGATGCATGCCGAGGAGATGGCTGCAGAGTTAACGGATGTCTCCAACTCACTGCACTCAGTCGTAAATAGGATAGATGCTCTTAGATTTGGGTAATTAGAGCTGGACATTAGGTTCTTAACCAAGTATGGTCTACAATCTAGATATTTAGCATGCTCATGATCCTTTTGGTGGCTGGCTGTAGATTCCACTAATAATTAAGTAATCCCCTTTTGTTTACTAGTACTCACCATAACATAGTACTGCCACGTTAAATTGCACTAGGTTAATTAATATGGGAGTAGTTGACAGTCTGCTTACAGCCCTTCTGGAGTTTGTGGTTACTACTAATTGATCTAGTTTATGTGTTACTGGTATCTCTATCTATATACGAGTATTGCTACATTTTTTGCACATTTGTGCACCTCCCCCGTCACACACCTTCTTTACCCAGCAGTGTCCACCTTTCCATCGCATCAGTGCAATCATCGGTGAGTCCGCAATCATCTGGATGGTTGTTTAGGTGATTGCTATTTGAAATAGTAGATCTATATGCCACATTAGGAAGCTGGGATCACCATGGATGTAGCCATGGAATTAGTTATAAGGTCCACTGAAAATAGGTAAGTATATGCTGCCAAGAAGAGACTTTTGAGGATGGGAAGCTTGCCCCTGGCTTTATTTCATAGAATGGTCCTCTGCTGAACAATGCAGATGTAATTTGCTGCATATCGTTCATAAACAGATTGTTGTTTGCCGGTGTCCTGCATTGCTAAGTTCTTTAAATTATATTGTTTGTTAAAGGGAAACACGCCCAATCCTTGGCATCAGATTAATGCACGTATCCTTCTTTGCATTGCAAAGTTGATGTGTTCTTTCCTAAAATTTACTGGTTTTGCTGCATTTCATTTAGCATCATGCGCATGTCCCACCCGTGGAGGAGGCATTATCGAGTGACAAGTGTTTTTATGTATCAAGCTGCTTTGCTGGAATTTCAGTAACGTATGCTTTGTTCTCGAAAACATTTTTTTTTGATAAAGAGCGCTTTATTACTTAAAATGTCCCCTAAAATATACTGATCATTTTTGTTGCATCATGATTTGCAGAAAGGAAGTCATTCTGATCAGTTGCCACTTATTACTAAGGCCAGGAATGCTCATGTGCCAGCTAAGAAGGAAAACCCTGAAGTACGGCCCTTTTCATGTCGATTCTTTTTCCCATGTTTGGGAAATATGCCTCTATGGTTCTTTGCCATTTGCAGTACCACTGTGGAGCTTGCACGATGTGTGCAACTGAATTTGGATTGTGAAACGAGAATTTGGTTTATTTTTTTGAAATGAGAATCTGGTTTAATTTTGGATTTGTTATCTGTAGTTTCCACCTTACTCATATTGCTCATGGCGTAATGGTGCTTCTCACTACAAGGATTTGACAATTGCACGTCTCCGATAGAAATACAAAGCTCATAAACACATGATTTCGTGCCTTCAAGAGAAAGTGAAACACCAGGACGAACAGATTATGCGCCTGAAGGAAGAAGTCTCCACATCCACTAAGCGGATAGCTGATTTGACTACAAGATGGAATACATCAATTTCAGTTGCTCATGATGCTGCTGTTGATTTTCAAAAGTCCGTGGCTGACAACTTAGTCCCCGAGTTGCCTGATGTGGATGGTGACGAGTTGATTGGCCAGGTGTACAACCGGATCTTGGAACCGGTGGGAATGCGAGCTGATAGTCTTTTGAATTCGGCTCTAGAAGCAGATGAGACCCTGACAGAAATTCGAGATTCTCCACGTCCATATAGTCCTGATCCTGCAAAAGATGAGGAAATCTGTAAACCATATTGACCGCTCTACTTTCATTTTTGAAAGGTTTGGGTCTCTTGTGAGGATGACTGTTTGTTAAGTCAGGTACTATAACTGTTTTTTTTGCTCTGCTGGTGTGTGGTGTCCACGAATCTATATATTTGATGTACTATTATGATATATATATTGTACCTGGCTTTATGTGACTATATTTGGCAACAATAGTCATCTTATTCGAACTTGCGATGGTTTTTTATCTTTCATGTTTTTCCTTCTGAGATCTGTTAATGATGATGTTAATGCCAGTTGCGAGTGATTTTTAGCATGTTTCTGGTAGTAAACCAAAACTTGTAGTTGTAGATTGTGGAATTTCAGGTCGATGGTTGAACTCTAGATCTAGATGTCATAGGAAGGGCAGGCTTCTACCACCTGGAATATTTTACCCAACAATTGATTATATCACACGAATAAGTGCACAAACTTGATGTCTGTAGGCGGGAAACTGAGCAACACAAGTGCACAAACTTGTATCAGTCGTGTGGTTGCTACTATTAATACATTCGTGGTTTCCCCTAAAAAAGGCGAGGTTCGCAAAAAAATAAAAAAAAATAGTGAGGCAAAATTTAGTTTCGAGTTCGAGGTAGATCAGTCGTGTGCCCCTTGACCCTATCGTCATGTTCTCCGCCTGGCCACCCTCCCTCGGCCGGACCGTCCCCGCCGCTCCACCATTGAACACCACCGTACCGCTGTTCGCTGGTACGTACGTCCCTAACCTCCAACCATTACGGGCTTTTTGAAGGATAGAATGCATTTATTTTTGGGCATTGCGAGCTAAATAAGCTCGTGGCGTTTATAGGAAATGGAATCGGCATTGGCGGATGCATTTGCTGCATCGGCGGATGCTTATAAAGCAGAGGTGGATGCTGAAGCAGCACCAGCGGATACATGTGAAGAGGATGCAGAGGCTGATGCTTGTACCACATCGGAGTCTTGGACAGTGTTGAGTGATGCTTGGAAAGCGGTGGAGGCGCAGTCGAAATCCTCGTCGGCTCCTGCTGGAACAAATTCGGCTATGTTGGCTGCCGCTGCCAAAGCGACAACTGCGTGGGATGCTAGGAATGCGTCGGCTCGTGGTCGTGCTTCTTCAGCGTCAATGGTTGTGGCTCGTCATTCGTCGGCGGTGCCTGCTCCATCTGCTCAGAACTTGTCGATCCCATTGTAAGTTCTACGTTGGATTTTGTCTCCCTGACTTCCTCCCTCTTTTGTGTATTTTGCTCCGGGGTTTTTCTGGACGCAGTGCATATTAGTTTAAACTAGTAGTACTGGGAACATAAAAATCTATTTAATCACAAACTAGTGATCCAAATAGGATGAAACTTTCACAGGATTCAAACCTAGGCACCGATGATTTACTGATTTTTTGTCAATTTTTTCGAATTGTTTTACTTTTTAGTTCAAAATCTGAACTACTGTCATATGTTTGATCTAAGATGGAAGGTGGATCCTGGGGCAAGTCACCGTGAGACTTGGGTTCACCAAGTCACTGAAGCTGCGTCCGTTTTTTCTCCTCTTCTTTTTGATAAGACTAGAAAATTCAGGTGGGGGCCTTTCTGTCCTCCCCGGTGACCTAAAAAAAGTTCTTCATTCCCTTTGCCCAGTTCCAACATGCTGAAGCATTTTGCGGTGCTTTCGTACTACTCTGGTTGATTGCTTGTGTTGGTTAGGTTATTTTGTTGACAGACTCTCCTTTTTAGGTAGTTTTTCAGATGGGTGCAGTTTAAGAAATTTTGATGCTAAATTTTCCTGTCAAAATGTATGATGCATTGTGGTGTTTACTTAATTCTTTTTTTAGGGTTGTGCATTGTGCATTGTGCTGTTTACTTAATTCTGATAATGCACTTGTGCTATTTGCATCATCCTACTAGCTTCGGTGGAAGAACATATGCAACAATCAACGACCTGCCAGGCGATGTATTTGGTCAGATTCTTGTCAGGCTTCCTCCGCACCCATCCTGCATATTGAGGGCATCAGTAGCCCAAAAATGTTGGATGGACTTCATGGGAAGCAACGATTTCAAAAGTCTAACCCTGTCACACAACAGAGGAATGCCGTTACTTGGGTTTTTCACCAACAGCTCCGAGGACGCTCGATTCTTAACAGATCATAATCTTGACTAATCCATCTGCTAGAAGCTGAACAGGCTGGTGGAAGTACATAAAGCCTACAAACCATATGTACTCGGATGTCGCAATGGTAGGGTGCTACTTCATTATCCGCAAGGGTCTAACATGATAAAGGCCTGGGATCCAATCAGTGGAAGTGAAACAGTGATACCAGAACCACCAATTTGGTGGAGACGTGAGTATGATAGCGGCACAATTCTCTATTCGAGATATCATGGGCAATTGTCTTCACACTGTTGCAGCAATTTCTGGGTTGTTTGGATAGTAACCTATGGTAACTAAGCACTGGTGCAGAGGTACTCATCAGAGTTAGTAAAATGGGAGGACTGGATTGAACCTACTGAGATGCTGGCTAAGATTGATCGCAGGACGTCAACTCTCAAAGGGGACATTTTGTACTGGCCAACAATGAACTCCAGATAAATATAATTGCCTTCGATAACGTGACAACAAAACTATGTTATATTGAGTGCCCCATGAGACACATGATATTTCCAGACGCAATTTTTTCATAGCTAAGGGGCATAATGGAGATGTTGCCCTTGCGGTTATAAGAGACTTCAGTCTAAACACGTGGTCCAGTGCAAGATCATCAACAGGTAAATGGGAAGCTTGAGTGCCTCATATAAAGGTTGAGTTAGAAACTCTCCTTGACTTTGATAAATCATGGGCATATGGTGGGAAAGATGCAGTAAGGTTACTCTGCGCATTTGACGATAGAGAAATGGTGGTTATATGGGCGAACGAGGGAGTATTCGAATTAGATCTCAGCAGCATGAAGTCTAAGAAGTTCAAATCTCGTAAATGTTGGTGTACTTTACATCCCTACATTATGACACTTGGTTAGTGCAGTCATTCATGTGCAACCCTTGCATTTTTGAACACCTATGATTTTGCTGATCATTTTGTTTATTTCCTTCAGCAACCGACGTGATTCTAAGTGCTAAATCAAAGAAATGAAAAGGAAGTCATGTCAGCAACATAGCTGATTCAGACTACAATATCAAGGAGATGAAAATGACACTCGGATGAATAAGCAAGGCTTGTTTGGGCAATCATGTGTTTGCCTAGGTTGTGTTATTTGGAGCTGCAGTCTGATATTTGTTTGTTTTGGTAGCTGATAGAACTGTGGCGGCACCTTTGTTTGTGCTGCAGTCACAGCTGCAGGGGCTGGAATATTAGAGATGTCTATTCGTTTTGGCAGCCTATGTGTGTTTGATAAAACATTGTTTTATATGATGAAATGGTGTTCTCTATATAGTAGTGTATGTGTGATGAAATCTTGTTTTATTCTGTTCTACATATACTTTAGCTAGTATTTGTGTTTTGGTAGTATGTTGTAGTAGCAGTATTTGTTTCGCAACAGGCTTTTTTATTTGATCTGAATTAGTACTACCATTTAATTAGTGCTTCCTGTAGAAGAGTTTGTGCTGACACCTAAATAATTACTATACCTTGGTTGCACACCATTTTCACATGCTTGAATCAGAGCTAATTCAGACATTTGTTTATTGTTATGTTAAACAAACATTCTTGTATCGGAGATCTGCATTTTCATATGCGTGGTAGATAATCACTCTCCCTGACTTGGATCCCTAAAATAGAGGGCGAACATCCTATTTTTAATTATTCTTTGGACAATCTCTAAATTCAAAATCACTGTCGACCGCCAAAACCTACCGCCTACCCGTTTGAATCGGAGGCATGAGTTGATGTGAGTCTCGCCTTAAATTCATGACCAGATGGCGTTCAAACTACAAAACCTTTTTTCTAGTAATAAAAACTTGGCCGGTAGCCAAATTCAAAATTGTAATCGAGCGGGAAAATAACCCACCGACCCCGAAGCATTTCGCACCCCCTCTGTTTCAAACATTTTTAGGCAAAATCACCCACCGAGGTAGTACCATTTTTATATTATTACATGGACCCTAGACAAATTTAAAATCTAAGTCAAGCGGAAAAATTTACCGCCTATGTTGTGTGAATGGAAGGTATCCAAGTTTTTGTGCAAAAAAATGTTTATGGATGATCAGTTGATCTGACTCTTGGCCTTGAATTCCTGGACAGATAGCGTATGGTCTACTACCTTTTTCTATTAGTAGATGGAGGCTAGCCAAATTCAAAATCTCAATCGAGCGGCAAAATCACCCACCTACCAAGCATTTCCCACCCCCACCATTTCAAAAACTTTGAGCCAAAATATCCCACCAACCGGGGGAGTACCATTTTTCTATTTTTATTATTAGATGGGCACAAGCCAAATTCAAATTCTCAATCGAGCGGCAAAACCACACACCGACCTTGAGGCATTTCACGCCCTTCCGTTTCAAAAACTTTAGAATTTAAAATTCCAAATCTACCCATTGTTCAGACAACAATGGGCATGCTAAAGTCGGTAGCTCGAGGGCATGATAGTAATTATTTTTCTGCTCACCTCTGTGGTCCTGATTCCCCCAGTTTTTCCTACCGGCCCTCCCAAAAATCCCAAGCTCATATGTCCCCTCCACGACCACCGCGCGCACCGACTTGAGCTGCGGTCTCGTGGACCACCGCGCAGCCGCTTCACCGACGCTCACCCACCAGATCTAGGAGCTGCGGTGTCATTCACCATGCCGATGGTGTCATCGACCGCCCAAGCTCTGTTTCCTCGGCGCCGAAAGCAACCCAACCGTACTGGATCCGCTTCACCGGTGTCTACCGGGCGTGATCTAGTTCAAAGATGTCCATGTCCACCGCTCCAGACTAGCTGCATGGCCGTCGCCGTTCACTGCACCGGATCTGCCTTAGCGACGCTCTCGCCCACCGCTTTCAAGTCGGCATTGACCGCCCAAGATCCGCTTCCCCGATGCCAACAGCCACCGCAACCGCAACACCCTCGATGACCTGGACATCACTCGCACGGTACTGATGATGCTTAGAAGCCTCTCCGACCAAGGTTAACCAAATCTCCAACCCGTTTTTGTTTTGTCAACAATATAGCAAGTTCAAGCCTGTCGTAGTGAACTGCATTTTTGTAATCGTGGTAGTACATGAAGTCTACGCACTTCTATTCTTGTAGACAGTTGTTGGGCCTCCAAGTGCAGAGGTTTGTAGAACAGCAGCAGGTTTCCCTTAAGTGGATCACCCAAGGTTTATCGAACTCAGGGAGGAAGTGGTCAAAGGTATCCCTCTCAAGCAACCCTGCAATCAAGATACAAGAAGTCTCTTGTGTCCCCAACACACCCAATACACTTGTCAGGTGTATAGGTGCACTAGTTCGGCGAAGAGATAGTGAATACAAGTGGTATGGATATAAGACAACGGTGCCAGAAAAGAGCTTGACGGTAGGAAAAGACTAAAGGCAAAAAGATGGAAGCAAGCAAACATGTAAGAGATCTAGTTGCAAATGGTGTTTCAATGTTTATAAAAAAGGCCTAAGGATCATACTTTCGCTAGTGAACACTCTCATATAAATATCTTCTCTTCATGATACTACTCTGAACTACTCTCCGGTTGGACACTCTTGTTGGAGATATGCCCAAGAGGCAATAATAAAAGTGGTTATTATTATATCTTTGTGTTTATGATGAATGTTTACATCCCATGCTATAATTGTATTATAAGGAAACACTAATACATGTGTGTTTTGTAAACATAAAAGAGTCCCTAGTAAGCCTCTTGTGGAACTAGCTTGTTGATTAAATGATGATCATGGTTTCCTGATCATGGACATTGGATGTCATTAATAACAAGGTTATATCATTAGGAGAATGATGTGATGGACACACACCCATAGTAAGCGTAGCATAAGATCCAGTCATTAAGTTCGTATTGCTGTAAGCTTTCAAATGCGTAGTAACCTAATCCTTCGACCATGAGGTTATGTTAATCACCATCACCGGATGGGTACTTTGATGACATCAAACACCGCTCAGAATCGGGTGGTTATAAAGGTGTCATTGGGTATTCTGAAAGTATGTGTTGAAGCGCATGAACCAAGATTGGGATTTGTCCATCCATATGACGGATAGATATGCTCTAGGCCCTCTCGGTGGAATGTCATCTAGTTAGCTTGCAAGAATGTGACTGGGTCACAAGGGATGACATAACATGGAACGAGTAAAGAGTACTTATCAGTAACGAGGTAGAACTAGGTATAGAGATACCGACGATCAAACCTCGGATAAGTAGAATATCGCGTGACAAAGGGAATTGGTTTCGTATGTTAATGATTCTATCGATCACGAAGTCATCGTTGAGTATGTGGGAGCTGTTATGGATCTCCAGATCCCGCTGATGGTTATTGATCGGAGAGGTGTCTTCATCATGTCTGCATATTCACGAACCGTAGGGTGACACACTTAAGGTTCGAAGTTGTTTTAAGTAGATATGGAATATGCGTTGGAGACCGAATGTTGTTCGGAGTCTCGGATTGGATCCGGGACATCACGAGGAGATCCGGAATTGTCCGGAGAATAAGATTCATATATTGGGGATCACTTTCTGAGTTAGGAAATGTTCCGGAGTGTTTGTATGGAGATTCTAGAAGGTTTCAGAATGTTCTGGAAGGTTCTAGAAGAGTTCTTGGTGTTTGCTTGAAAACCAAGAAAGGGTCAAGGAAACCTTGTGGGGGCTAGACACGGATTCGTGGGGGAGGAGGACTCCTCCCCCCCTTCCCAACCCGCCGGCCAAGGAGGGAGGGGAGTCCTACTAGGACTCCCCCTCCCATGGCGCGCCTCCCTCCTTTAAATAGAGGGGAGGGGGCGCCACCCCCTAGACCTCTCCCATAACAATCCCTAGCCGCCGCCTCTCTCCTCTTCCTTCGCTCTGCTCCGGCTTAGGCGAAGCCCTGCAGAATTCTCTCCACCACCACCACCACACCGTCGTGCTGCTGGGATTCCGTGGAGAAGATCTACTACCTCCGCTGCTCGCTGGAACGGGGAGAGGAAGGTCTGCTTCGACTCCGCACGTGTGACCGACTGCGGAAGCGCTGCCAGAACGCGGCGCCGGAAGGATCGTCCACACGATCTTGAGATCGGCAAGTGATCGACTACATCAACCCCGAGATCTAATCTCGTAACGCTTTCGGTTCTACGAGGGTTAGTACAGATCTATCTCGTTGCTCATGTCTAATAGATTAGATCTTGGCTTTTATCTAGATTAGATCTAGGTTTTGTTCGTTCTTGCGGTAGAAATTTTTTGTTTTCCATGCTACGAACCCATCAGTGGTATCAGAGCCTTGTCTATGCGTAGATCTGTTGCACGAGTAGAACACAATGATGTTGTGGGCGTTGGTGCTCGTGCCGTCTTTTGCTTTGTGTACTTTGCATCTTGCGGTATGGTGGGATGAAGCTCTCTAACCTTACATGTCATCGCACATGAGACTTGCTCCACGCTTGACGTGTAACTTGCTTTGCACAAGTGGCTTTGCGGGTGTCTGTCTCTCCCATCATAGTATAGATCCAATCTACACTTTGCACTTGATAGCACTTGTATCAACGTTGTGGTTCAGTTTCGTAGGTAAGATCCGTTCTTATTCGAAAGCCCCAAACCACGTAAAACTTGCAAAGAAAATTAGAGGCGTCTAACTTGTTTTTGCAGGGGTTTTGTGATGTGATATGGCCATCATGTGATTGTGATTATATTTGATGTATGCAATGATCCTTGTTGTAATATGGCAACCGGCAGGAGCCTAATGGTTGTCTTTAATTCTGTTAAGACCTGCGTGTCTATTCATCTTGTAATAGCTTTATTCCAAGTAGTTGTAATAGTTGCTGGTGATGATGGACAACCATGAAGCGGCGCCATTGACCTTGACGCAATGCTGGTGATGATGGAGATCGTGTCCGTGCTTTGGAGATGGAGATCAAAGGCATAAGAAGAAAGGGCCATATCATATCACACTAATTATGAATTGCCTGTGATGTTAATCCTTTATGCATCTTGTATTGCTTAGATCGCGATGGTAGCATTATAAGATGATCCCTCTCACTAAATTTTAAGTAATAAAGTGTTCGTCCTTAGTTGGCACGTTGCTAAGACTCGCTGCCTCAAGCATCTCGTGATGATCGGATGTGATAGATTCTACGTGTGCATACAACGGGTGCAAGCCAGATTTGCACATGCGGAAACTAAGGTTAATCTTGACGAGCCTAGCATCTACAGACATGGTCTCGGAACACGGAATACCAAAAGGTAGAGCATGAATCATATAAGTGATATGATGAACATGAAGATTGTTCACCGATGAAACTACATCTTCTCTCGTGAAGATCGGACTTGGTGTAGTGGACTTGGTTCGTGTAATCACTAAGACAATGTGAGGGATGTTGTTTTGAGTGGGAGTTCACCTAGTTAATTTAAGAATTAAAGTAGAACTCAATTTATCATAAACTTAGTCTAAACTACTTGCAAATTTGTTGTAGATTATGCCGAATCTCTCCATCAATTTCAATGCGTTCCTAGAGAAAGAAAAACTTAAGAACAATGGAAGCAACTTCACGGACTGGCTCCGTGGTCTGAAGATTGTCCTCAGGGTTGGTCAGATGACCTATGTGCTCGAAGCACCGCTAGGTGACCCACCTACAGATGATGCCACCGATGACGTAAAGAATGTTTACGCCACACGGAAAAATCATTGCTCCATAGTTCAGTGTGCCATCCTGTATGGTTTAGAAACGGAGCTCCAGAAGCGTTTTGAGCACCATGACCCGTTCGAGATCATTAAGGAGCTCAAGCTCATTTTTGAGACTCACGCGGTCGTGGAGAGCTATGAGGCCTCCGAGAAGTTCTTTACCTGCAAGATGGAAGAGGGAAGCTCCGTTAGCGAGCATGTGCTCACCATGTCTGGGCACGCAAACAAGCTCCAAGAGTTGGGGATAACGATTCCTAATGAGTTAGGAATTCACCGTGTCCTCCAATCACTGCCACCGAGTTATAAGAACTTTGTGATGAACTACAATATGCACTGCATGAACAAGACGTTGCCTGAACTATCGTCCATGCTGAAAACTGCTGAAGTGCAGATCAAGAAGGAGCACCAAGTGTTGATGGTCAATAAGACCACCAATTTCAAGAAACAGGGCAAGCCTAAGAAAAAGGGAAACTTCAATAAGGACGGCAAGAAAGCTGCCGCACCTGCTAAGAAGCCCAAGGCTGGTCCTAAGCCTGAAACTGAGTGCTTCTACTGCAAGGATGCTGGTCATTGGAAGCGTAACTTCCCCAAGTACCTGGCAGATCTGAAGAACAGCAACATCAAGAAGAAAGGTATATTCGATATACATGTTATTGATGTGTATCTTACTAGTAGTCGTAGTAGTGCCTGGGTATTTGATAATGGTTCGGTTGCTCATATTTGTAACTCGAAACAGGAGCTGCAGAATAAACGAAGACTGGCAAGAGACGAGGTGACGATGCGCGTTGGAAATGGCTCCAAGGTTGATGTGATCGCCGTCGGCACACTCCCTCTACATCTACCTTCGGGATTAGTTTTAAATTTAAATAATTGTTATTTGGTGCCTGCGTTAAGCATGAACATTATATCTGTATCTTGTTTATTGCGAGACGGTTACTCTTTTAAGTCTGAGAATAAAGGTTGTTCGATTTATATGAGTAATATCTATTATGGTAATGCACCTGAGATGAATGGTTTATTCTTATTGAATCTCGATAGTAGTGATACACATGTTCACAACATAGATGCTAAACGAATAAAATTGAATGATAATTCTACATACATGTGGCACTGTCGTCTTGGTCACATTGGAGTGAAGCGTATGAAGAAACTCCATTCTGATGGACTTCTTGAATCACTTGATTTTGAATCACTTGAAAGATGCGAAGCATGTCTAATGGGAAAAATGACTAAGACTCCATTCTCTGGAATAATGGAGCAAGCTACGGACTTATTGGAAATAATACATACCGATGTGTGCGGTCCAATGAGTGTAGCATCGCGTGGTGGATATCGTTATGTTCTCACTTTCACGGATGACTTAAGTAGATATGGGTATGTCTACTTTATGAAACATAAGTCCGAAACTTTCGAGAAGTTTAAGGAATTTCAAAGTGAAGTGGAAAATCATCGTAACAAGAAGATTAAGTTTCTGCGTTCTGACCACGTAGGTGAATATCTAAGTTATGAGTTTGGCATGCATTTAAAGAAATGTGGAATACTTTCGCAGTTGACACCGCCGGCAACACCACAGCGTAATGGTGTGTCCGAACATCATAATCGAACTCGCTTAGATATGGTTCGGTCTATGATGTCTCTTACAGATTTACCACTATCATTTTGGGGCTATGCATTAGACACAGCCGCATTCACTTTAAATAGGGCACCATCTAAATCCGTTGAAACGACATCGTACGAATTGTGGTTTGGTAAGAAACCTAAGTTGTCGTTCCTTAAAGTTTGGGGTTGCGAAGCGTATGTAAAGAAGTTACAGCCTGATAAGCTTGAACCCAAAACGGAGAAATGCGTCTTCATAGGATACCCGAAAGAAACAATTGGGTATACCTTCTATCATAGATCTGAAGGCAAAGTTTTCGTTGCCAAGAATGGATCCTTTCTTGAGAAGGAGTTTCTCTCGAAAGAAGTGACTGGAAGGAAAGTAGAACTCGACGAGGTTATTGAACCTTCTCTCGGAGTTGAGAGTAGCGCAGCACCGGAAGATGTTTTTGTGCCGCCTGCACCAACTGGAGAGGAAGCTAATGATGGTGATCATGAAACTTCGAACGAAGTTATTGTTGAACCTCGCAGGTCAACGAGGGTTCGTACCACTCCTGAGTGGTATGACTCTGCGTTGAACGTCATGTTGGTGGACAACACTGATGACCCTGCGACGTGTGAAGAAGCTATGGTGAGCCCAGATTCCGACAAATGGCTAGAAGCCATGAAATCCGAAATGGGATCCATGTACAAAAACCAAGTATGGACTTTGGTGGACTTACCGGATGGCCATAAGGCTGTCGAGAACAAATGGATTTTCAAAAGAAAAACAGATGTTGATGGTAATGTTACCGTCTATAAAGCTCGACTTGTCGCGAAAGGGTTCCGACAAATTCAAGGAGTTGACTACGATGAGACTTTCTCACTAGTAGCGAAGCTAAAGTCTGTGAGGATTTTGTTAGCAATCGCTGCATATTTCGATTATGAAATTTGGCAGATGGATGTCAAAACGGCATTCCTTAATGGTGACATTGAGGAAGAGTTGTATATGGTACAACCCAAGGGTTTTGTCGATCCTAGTGATGCTGACAAGGTATGCAAACTTCAGCGCCCATTTATGGACTGAAGCAAGCATCCCGAGTTGGAATCAACGTTTTGATAAAGTAATCAAAAACTTTGGATTTATACAAACTTATGGAGAAGCTTGTATTTACAAGAAAGTGAGTGGGAGCTCTGTAGCATTCCTAGTACTATATGTAGATGACATATTGTTGATTGGGAATGATATAGAACTTCTTAATAGCATCAAAACCTATTTGAATAATAGTTTTTCAATGAAGGATCTTGGCAAAGCGGCATATATTCTAGGCATCAAGATTTATAGAGATAGATCAAGACGCCTAATAGCGCTTTCACAAAGTACATACTTAGACAAAGTTCTAAAGAAGTTTAGAATGGAAGAGAGCAAGAAAGGGTTCGTGCCCATGTTGTCAGGTAAGACCTTGAGTAAGACTCAAAGTCCGGCTACGGCAGAAGATAGAGAAAAGATGAATAATATTCCCCATGCCTCGGCCATAGGTTCTATCATGTATGCCATGCTGTGTACAAGACCGGATATAGCACATGCTGTTAGTTTGACTAGCAGATATCAAAGTGATCCTGGAATGGAGCACTAGACAACGGTCAAGAATATCCTAAAAGTACCTGAATAGGACTAAGGATATGGTTCTTTCTTATGGTGGTGATGAACAGCTTGTTGTAAACGGTTACACTGATGCTAGTTGGAACACCAATCCAGATGACTCGAAGTCATAGTCTGGATAAGTATTTATTTTGAATGGTGCTGCAGTGAGCTAGAGGAGTGCCAAGCAAAGCATTGTGGCAAAATCTTCAACTAAATCGGAATACATAGCTGCTTCAGAGGCTGCACAAGAAGCCATATGTATGAAGGAGTTCATTACTGAACTTGGCGTGGTTCCCAGTGCGTTGGACCCGATGGCCATCTACTGTGACAACACAGGTGCCATAGCTAATGCACAGGAGCCAAGGTCACATAGCAAGCTGAAGCACATCAAGCTACATTTCCATGCTATTCGCGAGTATGTCCGAGATGGTGACATAAAGATTTACAAAGTACACACTGATCTGAATGTGGCAGATCCGTTGACTAAACCTCTCCCTAGAGCAAAGCATGACCAACACCAGAACGCCATGGGTGTTAGGTATATTACCATGTAATCTAGATTATTGACTCTAGTGCAAGTGGAAGACTATTGGAGATATGCCCAAGAGGCAATAATAAAAGTGGTTATTATTATATCTTTGTGTTTATGATGAATGTTTACATCCCATCCTATAAATGTATTATAAGGAAACACTAATACATGTGTGTTTTGTAAACATAAAGGAGTCCCTAGTAAGCCTCTTGTGGAACTAGCTTGTTGATTAAATAATGATCATCGTTTCCTGATCATGGACATTGGATGTCATTAATAACAAGGTTATATCATTAGGAGAATGATGTGATGGACACACACCCATAGTAAGCGTAGCATAAGATCAAGTCATTAAGTTCGTATTGCTGTAATCTTTCAAATGCATAGTAACCTAATCCTTCGACCATGAGGTTATGTTAATCACCATCACCGGATGGGTACTTTGATGACATCAAACACCGCTTCGTAACTGGGTGGTTATAAAGGTGTCATTGGGTATTCTGAAAGTATGTGTTGAAGCGCATGAACCAAGATTGGGATTTGTCCATCCATATGACGGATAGATATGCTTTGGGCCCTCTCGGTGGAATGTCATCTAGTTAGCTTGCAAGCATGTGACTGGGTCACAAGGGATGACATAACATGGAACGAGTAAAGAGTACTTATCAGTAATGAGGTAGAACTAGGTATAGACATACTGACGATCAAACCTCGGATAAGTAGAATATCGCGTGACAAAGGGAATTGGTTTCGTATGTTAATGGTTCTATCAATCACGAAGTCATCGTTGAGTATGTGGGAGCCGTTATGGAACTCCAGATCCCGCTGATGGTTATTGAACGGAGAGGTGTCTTCATCATGTCTGCATATTCACGAACCGTAGGGTGACACACTTAAGGTTCGAAGTTGTTTTAAGTAGATATGGAATATGCGTTGGAGACCGAATGTTTTTCGGAGTCTCGGATTGGATCTGGGACATCGCGAGGAGATCCGGAATTGTCCGGAGAATAAGATTCATATATTGGGGATCATTTTCTGAGTTAGGAAATGTTCCGGAGTGTTTGTATGGAGATTCTAGAAGGTTTCAGAATGTTCTGGAAGGTTCTAGAAGAGTTCTTGGTGTTTGCTTGAAAACCAAGAAAGGGTCAAGGAAACCTTGTGGGGGCTAGACACGGATTCGTGGGGGAGGAGGACTCCTCCCCCCTTCCCAACCCGCCGGCCAAGGAGGGAGGGGAGTCCTACTAGCACTCCCCCTCCCATGGCGCGCCTCCCTCCTTTAAATAGAGGGGAGGGGGCGCCAACCCCTAGACCTGTCCCATAACAATCCCTAGCCGCCGCCTCTCTCCTCTTCCTTCGCTCTGCTCCGTCTTAGGCCAAGCCCTGCAGAATTCTCTCCTCCACCACCACCACACCGTCATGCTGCTGGGATTCCGTGGAGAAGATCTACTACCTCCGCTGCTCGCTAGAACAGGGAGAGGAAGGTCTGCTTCGACGCCGCACGTGTGACCGACTGCGGAAGCGCTGCTGGAACACGGCGCCGGAAGGATCGTCCACACAATATTGAGATCGGCAAGTGATCGACTACATCAACCCCGAGATCTAATCTCGTAACGCTTTCGGTTTACAAGGGTTAGTACAGATCTATCTCGTTGCTCATGTCTAATAGATTAGATCTTGGCTTTTATCTAGATTAAATATGGGTTTTGTTCGTTCTTGCGGTAGAAAATTTTTGTTTTCCATGCTACGAACCCATCAACTCTAATCCATGGTAGGGCTATAAGAATGAAAACTAAAGTGTTCTAAATAATGAAAGCAGAGTGTGTCTCTCTCCAAAAGAAGTGTTGGGATCCAACCAACTTATTTAAGCAAACCAAACAAAAGAAAACTAAAAACAACAACAAAGACGCTCCAAGAACAACACAACAATGCATGAAACAATAAAAACGAAGTGTCTAGAAAGACCTGAGATTTTTATTGATGAAGAAGGGGATGCCTTGGGCATCCCCAACATTTGACTCTTGTAACTCTTGAATATTTCTTGGGGTGACACGGGGTGGCATCCCCAAGCTTGAGCTTTTCTCCATTCTTCATCTCATTACATCATTCTTTCCCTACACCTGAAAATTTCCTTCATACAAAACTTCACACAATCTTCATTAGCAACATTAGTGCATTCAAAAGATAATAAACCTTTGGGGTTTAGTTTTAAAATAGCAAAACTTTCATTAGAAACACAAGATACTGTAGAAATTCCCTCAAAAAGCTCAATTTACCAAAAAGAACCCAAAAAGAAAACGATACAGAGGCAAATGCAATTAATGGCAGAAATCTATCAAAACAGACCAGCAGGTGAAAACCGATTTTTTTGAAGACCTTATGTTGCTCAAATCAAAAAGTGCTGAACTTACGAAAGTTGGAAAACAACCTGGGGAAGAAGCACACAAAATTACAACTCAATCCTACATATAGAGATTCTTCATGATTTTTTACAGTGAAGCACAAAAATTTGTTTCGGAACAGCACTTCCCCAAATTTTACTTCCCTCTCATTAGAGGTTATTCTTGGCACAAAAATCAAATAAAAAAGGATAAGGAGAAGTTATTACAGAAGTAATAACTTCCAAGACTCAAGAAAACTATTGGATTCTCTCCCAAAAAGTACTTTTCTTTCATGCCTTTAAGTTAGGCATGATAGTTTGAGAAGATCCTCACATAAGAAATATGAATTGAAGTAAAAGAGAGCATCAAGAAGCAAATTCAAAGCACATTTAAGTCTAACCCACTTACTATGCATAGGAATATTGTAAATAAACAAGTCATGAAATCACAAAGCAACAAGCATAGTAAAGCAAAACAAGTGCAACTTCAAGACTTTCAACATAAAGAGGGGAAACTTAATATTATTGAGATGCATAAAACCATGTTTCCCTCTCTGATAATAACTTTCAGTAGCATCATGAATAAAATTAACAATATAACTATCACATAAAACATTCTTATCATGAGCCATGTGCATATAATAATTATTACTCTCCAAATAAGCATAGTCATTCTTATTAATTGTAGTGGGAGCAAATTCAACAAAATAGCTATCATTATTATTCTTATCACCATAATCATCAAATATAGGAGGCATATTGTAGTCATAATTAATTTTCTCTTGAATAGTAGGTGGACTGAAAATATCATATTCATCATTATAATCATCATATATTGGAGGTATAGTATCATCAAAGAAAATTGTCTCCTCTAAAGATGGGGGACTAAAAAGATCATTTTCATAAAAACTAGCTTCCCCAAGCTAGGCCTTTTCATAGCATTAGCAATAATGGTGTCCAAAGAATTCGTACTAACAACATTGCTAATAGCATGCAAATAAAGTTCCATAGGTTTTTTAATTTTCTCTTCAAACACTTCATGTACTAACTCAAGATAAATACTATAAAGCTCTCTAATTTTGTTGTTGTTTTCCATTAAGCCTAACTAGTGAAAATAAAAACAAGAAACAAAAAGACAAAATTGCAGAATCTAAAGGAAATAACTTCGAGCACTAACACCAGAGGATGTGGGTACCTTTTACCTTACCTCCCTGGCAACGGCGCTAGAAAATAGCTTTGATGGCGCATGGTTGACGTGGGAGCTTCTTCTTCTTCAATCCCCGGCAACGGCGCCAGAAAATAGCTTGATGTCCACGCACTTCTATTCTTATAGACAATTGTTGGGCCTCCAAGTGCAGAGGTTTGTAGAACAGCAGCAAGTTTCCCTTAAGTGGATCACCCAAGGTTTATCGAATTCAGGGAGGAAGTGGTCAAAGGTATCCCTCTCAATCAACCCTGTAATCAAGATACAATAAGTCTCTTGTGTCCCCAACACACCCAATACACTTTTCAGGTGTATAGGTGCACTAGTTCGGCAAAGAGATAGTGAAATACAAGTGGTATGGATATAAGACAATGGTGCCAGAAAAGAGCTTGACGGTAGGAAAAGACTAAAGGAAAAAAGATGGAAGCAAGCAAAGATGTAACAAGGCCTAGGGATCATACTTTCGCTAGCGAACACTCTCATATAAATATCTTCTCTTCATGATACTACTTTGAATTACTCTCCGGTTGGACACTCTAATCCATGGTAGGGCTATAACAACACTCCTCAAAGTCCGCCTTCCCCATCTAGATAACCCCACACTGTCACCTTGAGAGCTAGATAGTTCCAACAAACACCACAATTTCATAGAGACATCCAACTCCAAATATAACTCATAACAAGTATTTATGTAACCTTAGCCAAACTGCCACACGGTGTGCACACTGTCAACTTCACACACGTGGGGATAAGCAGAGATTCATTAAAGCACTTGAGTAGCAGAATAGATCTATAGATTACAAAGCTCATGATCTCATAAGATCACGCATAGAGAGAGAGATGAACACATAGCTACCAGTAGAGCCCTTGGCCTCGAGAGAGAACTACTCCCTCCTCATCATGGGAGTCAGCAACGGCGATGGAGATGGAGGTGGAGTCGATGGAGATGGCTCCGGGGGCAATTCCTCGTCTCGGCAGGTTGCCGAAATAGAGACTTATGTCCCCTGAATCTCCTCTTCGATGGCGGCGGCGCTGCGGAACTTTTTGTGGTTGGAGGCTGGATTCTTTAGGGTTTCTGCATCGAAGGCTTCTTATAGGCGAAAGGGATAGGTCGGTGGAGGCCCGAGGGGCCCACACCACCCCTTGGCGCGGCCTGGCCTGGCCCGTGCCACCAGGTAGTGTGCCCAGCCCCTGGCCCCTCACCGTCTCGTCTTCTGGCTCCATGAGTCTTCCGGTAACAAATCGACTTTGGCTTTTGTCCCGTCCAATTCCGAAAATATTCATTTTCTAGCTTTTCTAGAACCAAAAACAGAAGAAAAGAGGCAACTAGCATTGTGGCATCTTGTTAATAGGTTAGTCCTTTAAAATGTGTAAAAATACTCCAAAGTTTGCAACGTATCAGTACATACAAGTCACTAGGCACGCCTGTTCTTCATGCTAGTACATACAATGTCATTAGACATGTTGGTTTGCATTCGCTGCTCTACAAATATCAAGTCATGCACGTGTCTGTTATTTTCTCATGCACATGTTCTTATCTTAGCTGCTCCATACACCAGTAAATGCCTACTATTGTGTAGTTCTTGCAAAATGTAATGTCAGTGGAAAATATTAGTGTCGATTCCCTGCTACACAGTTACTGACTCTATCTGGTTATTCTTGAGCTAAGTTCCTGCTATTATTTCCTCCCTGGCATCATTCTGTTATCCCGTGGTACCCGTTCAAACTCTTCGTACTAGTTCAGTTATAATTTTGTTGTTGCCATCTGGTTCTTCAAAAGCTGCAACACTGACTATTTTCGTTTTCTTTGTGTAGAGCTCAAAAAGGCAACACTAAACATGTTGGTTTGCACAGCCTACAGATCCACCAGTGATGCCATTATATAATTTTTGTATCTGGTGCTGGTTCGTCCTAATCAACGGCATAATTATTCTTTACTGTATAGTCCATTCGTGTTTTCCATTCCTGCTCAACATGTTCTGGTATGATACGGTCATAATTTCTGTGTGGTTCATTCTTAGCTATTACAGTAACTGCATGCCATTGTGTAGCTCACCGCAAACTCCGAGTCACCCAATGTCTCTTGCATTCCAGGAGATACCACAGCTTCCATATATATTTGCTGAAATGACCTAGCTAGTTTATACTGAAATTCTAAGAAACACTTTATTTGATTGCTCATTTCATTGTTGGCATACTTGTCTAATGCTTGTTTGTCCTGTTCTACAGGTTCACAAGCCACACCATTATATCTCGTATCTGGTTTTGATTCGTCCTAGGCAACGACATAACTATCCTCCACTATATAGTTCATTCATGGTTTGCATTCCTGCTCTACAAGTTTGTATTATGTAGTTATAATTCCTATCTGGCTCATTCTTAGATATGAGTAGTTTGTATTCTTTGCTGTATTAACTTGTTATTAGTTAGTTTCAGACTGCAATTATTGCTATCGCCACCAAAGAGGGGACTACAAGATCATATCTCAAGGTGGTATTCCAATGTAGCTGTCACACTCAAAGGGATATGCAGTTGATGGATTGAGAAAGCAAATTGAGGACTCTGCTATCAACTTGATTCGCAACTGAAGTGCTGAATTTTCTTTCCCTTTTGTTCATATTTTGTAATATTTTTAAGAAGTTTGCAGCTGATGTAAAATCTAGATAACTCGCATAGGCCATGTAGGTATTTAGTTGACACCGTCCACACATGGCTGTTCCATAACTACGCTAGCCAGGTCGATCAGGTTTCAGAGTTACCGAAATAGTAACGGTAACTAGCCAAAATAGTAACATGACAAAACAGTGACAGACCAAAATAGCAACGGTAACTGGCTAAAATAGCAACATGACAAAACAGTAACAGACCGGAACAGTAACAGGCCAAAACAGTAACATGCTGAAACAGTAACAGGCCAAAAGATTACCAGGTCGAAACAGTAACAGGCCAAAATAGTAATAGGGCAAAACAGTAATAGGCCTAAATAGTAACAGGCCAAACAGTAGCAGGCCAAAACACCAGCAGACCAGAACAGTGGCAAATCCAACACAGTAACATGCCTAAATACTAACAGGCCAGAACCGTAACATGCCTGAATAGTAACAGTCCAGAGCAGGGGCAACCACCACAGTAACGGGCCAGAACTGTAAAGGGTGACAACAGTAAAGGACATGAATAGTAAACAGCCAGAACAGTAATGAGCCAGAATAGTAAAAGGCCAGAACAGTGTCGGACCTTCTCAAAAGTGGGCTGTTTGTAGGCGGCCCATGACGAGCTAGGAGAACAGTGATGGGCTGACCGTGGGCTTTAACAGTATCGGGCCTACTTGACGCAGCCTGTTAACGGGCCGCACAGTATTCAAAAAGTGTGGGCTTTTGTAGGCCGAAACAGTAACGGGCCTGACATTCGTGGGCTGCTGCTGGCCACATCTTTGGGCCCATTTCAAACATTGTCGGGCGAAATAGTAATGGGCTATAATCTTATTGGGCTTTCTTGATGGGCCGGCCCACTTAATTATGAGCAGGCCTTGGCTGGGCCTAGCTTCTACCACAGTTTCCGTGGCCGTTAACAGCGGTAACCGGCCATTAACGGCGGGTGCCATATGGCATTTTGCATGACTTCAGCAGTCAACGCGGCTGGCGAACAGATCTATGACAGAACAAGTTTTCGTTGCTGAAGGGTGCGATCCGCCACACCCAGGAAAAAAACGTGGTAGATTCTTTTGTGATGGGGCTTTTACCACGATGGGCATCCGTCGTAGAAGACTTTTTAGCCACGAAAAACGGGCCTTCAACCACGAAAATCGTCCATTGTAAAAGCCAACTTTTCTTGTAGTGGATCATCACATGAGTCGGTGTAGCTTCAAAGGCGAGCATCAATATGGGCATCACATCAACTATATGACTCATGCTTAACCTTTTGGTCCGTGTTCCGAGGCCATGTCTGTACATGCTAGGCTCGCCAAGTAAGAACCTTAGTACTCACGTGTGTAAAACTGTCTTACACCCGTTGTATGAAAGCGCAAAGTCGAGTACACCCGATCATCACGTGATGTCTCGAAACACGATCCATAGAACGGTGCATACTTAAGGAAGAACACATTTTATCTTGATATTTAAATGAGGGATCATCTTATAATGCTACTAAAACGCAAAACTAGCAATATAAGATGCAAACATCATATGTGTAAAGTGGAATGATATGGTCCATGCATTTGATCACTATCATGTGCATCGTTGTATGATCTCTATCATTCCTTTGTGTGTAAGGCCAAGGTCTATGGAACTTACACGTTAGGTGTGTTGTAAGGGTAACAACTATACATCAACTTACAACATTTCCATATCATGACACTAGCCCAGCAACGATCTAAACTAGACGCCTCTAATTTATCAATTGCAAGTTTTTACGTGGCTTAGGGCTTTCGAAGATAAAACCGGTCTTCCCTACGAACATGGAACCACAACAATGATAACTAAGTTATTATAAACTCATTGTAAATCAAATATTGACTATAGTAGGAGAGACAGACACCCGCCAGCCACTTATGCAAAACTAGTTGCATGTCAGTCGTGGAACCGGTCTCATGTGCGATGACATGTAAAGTTGGTCCAGGCTGCTTCATCCCACTATGCCACCAATATCCAAAATACATGAAAGAAGCAATAACATGATCATCATCGCCCACATATAAACATATGTGTACTACCCGTGCAAAGCACCTATGCATAGATCAGGCTCTGATACCACTAAAGGGTTTGAAGCGTAGAATACAAAAAATCCTACGATGGGAACTATTATACGCCAAGATCTATCTACTAGATACAAGCAACGGGTGGATATACATCCATAGAGAACATACCCTCGAAGACAACAAATCTTTGTTAACGAGATGGAACTCGTGGATGATGTAGTCGTTGGCTTGTCGATCTCAAGATTGTGTGGAAGTCCTAGCGCCACAAACCAGCAGCACATCCACACCCGCACACACGTTCAGGCCACCGAACAACCTCTGCCTCCTTACTCCAGCGATGCAGCGGAAGCAGCAAATCCTTCCATATGAAATGCCACCGGGAACATGTATCTCACTAATCCGAGACCATGGGGGAATAATACTAGAGGGGGAGAGAGATCCTTCACAAGGAGGTGTGAGTATGAAGGTGTGAGAGGGGGCCTTTTAAAGGAGGAGGGGGTACCCCTCCCATGGTCGGCGCCCCATGGAGGTGACCCCACACCTCCCCCATTCATGTGGTGGTAACTCCCTCCACATAAATTTGCCTCTTCACATTCTCTATTAAAGTCTCCACTTTAAATGCATTAAATTTCTCCAAATTTAATGCTCTCTCATTTAATAAAACTCTTTTATTAATTTTATTCAGAATATTGTTAATTACTATAATTAACAAACATTCACATAAAACCCCCTACAACATTTCAATATTACATGCAGAACCAATTTCAGCAATTTCACCCGATACAGTTTTGGTGTCTATTGAAATAATTCCAACACTTTGCAATTCATTCGTCTGAAACATATTTGCTCCAAATGGTGTTGGTGTCCCTTAAGTATGTCTCCCTACAGTTCGTGAATGTAGACATGATTGAGACCCCTCTCAGATGAATAATTAGAAGCGAGACCTAGAGATCCAAACTGACTCCTACACATTCAACGATGACTTCTGTGATCGTGAGAACCTTTAATGCTAGTAACTAAATCCCTTTGTCTCGTGATATATTACATATCCGAGATTCGATCATCAGTATCTCCATGCTAGTTTGATCTCGTTACCGACATGTACTCTTTTCTCGTTCCCGTGATATAACATTCCAGTGATCTCATCACTTGCTTGCAAGCTAACCAATGTGATATCACCGAGAGGGCCCAGAGTATATATATCCGTCATCTGGATGGACAAATCCCACTCTTGATCCATGAGCCTCTACATAACACTTTCGTAGTACTGAACCCACCTTTATAATCACCCTTTCACGGTGTGACGTTTGATGTTATCAAGATAATCTTCTAGTGTTAGTGATTAACATGATCTAATGGTCTAAGGACTAGGATTACTTCGTTAGATGTTATAGTAATATAAACACAATGACTTTGATCGTAATGCTATACTTTGCATGAATGTTCATCACATCATTCCACTAATGTTGTGACCTCATTATTAACAACATCCAATGTCCATGATCAGGAAACCTTGATCATCTTGTTAATCAACGAGCTAGTTTATAAGAGAGGCATAACTAGGAACTTTCCTTTTGTTTATTAAACACACATGTATTAACGTTTCCGAATTAATACAATTATACCATGCAAAATAAACTTTTATCATCAACAAGGAATAAGATAATAACCACTTTCTTATTGCCTCTCGGGCATATTCCCTTCAAGAAAAACATATCTGAACTCCAAGAGTCAGAAAAACAAAAAGTCAGAAAGTAGGAAACATACCGAAGATGACATCGTCAACTTTGGTCTTCTCTGCCCTAAGGTTCTAGAGTTTAGCCCGGAGTGCTTCGGATATGTCCTTCTCTCTGAATAAAGCATCATTGATATCCGGGATCTTTTGGTCCTAGGCCGTGATCCTTTGGTCGCGCTCTTCGGTGGCCATGGAGGAGGATTCAAGGACTTGAGCAATGCTTTTCTCATGGTCCGCCTTGAGCTTATCCAGCTCTCGATGTAAGTCGGCATTCTCCACCTCCAGGGTCTTAAGATTCTCGGCTTCTTCAATCATGGAACATGATTGTTTGACTAGTGATGTAAGCAAAAGAACAACAGTTGAATAAATAATTTGTCTATGAAAGAAAGAGCAAGGTTAAGGACTGAAATGTTTACCTTCAGCCTCATCCCTTGACACCTTTAACTGAGCATTTTCAAGCCGCAGAGCTCTGATCTCTCTCCGCTTGTTACAGATATTCTTCAACAATTCCTGGTTATACAAACTAACTTTCTATAAGTCAGAATACCCAGAGTCAGAAGTCTACTAAAGACTTGGGCTAATATTTTTACTAATATTAGCACGAGACTTGGGGGCTACACTAGTTCATTCTTTGGCATCCTATAAAAGCATAAATCTGGATCGTCTATCCAACTTCAGGCTTGGGGGATAGAGGATATGATATTAAATAAGGAAAAAGTGAGTTGGAATTCCGAATTACATGTTGTTCATGAGTGAGATTGCTCAGGCTCATGTTCACCTCAGTGGTAACCTTCTCGGCGAGGGTTAGCGGGATTACTGGTGGTGGCGGAAGCACGCCGGCTTTCAATCTCTCATCACGAAGACGGACTTGCACAAGAAGTTCAGAGTACTTGACATCATCTGCTTCTTGTGCTTCCTCCTCGGCAGTGATAGTTCGGTTTTCCAAGCATTGCTGGGCCAGCCATTGGATCTCCTCTGCAGATTTCCGAGAAATGCCAAGTTTGGCAAGACCCGGATTGCTGAGGAGGTTTTTAGCGAAGGTTTCTGCCAAGGGATCATTACCCTTAGAGGTTTCACCCTTATCAAGTTCCGAGTCAGCCATGATGACATCAATGTGCGAGCCGAGGACCGATCGCTCTACTTCTTGAGCCGGATCTTCCGCAACAGGCAGAGATGGAATAATCTCCGGCGCTGTAGAAGGCTGTGGGATAGGAGTCGGAGGTGCTGTGGTAGGAGAAGTCAAATTCAGTTTTGATTGGGGGCAGGAGTTTCGGCGAGCCTCCTTTCCCTTTGCCCTTGGTGAGCTGTCTAGCTATGAAGAGGTAATAGAACGAAAATCGTTACACTTCAGAAAGAATAAAATACAAAGACCTTGTGAGGAAAGTTACCTCTTCACAACAGGCACTTCTTTTGTGTCGATAGACACTATCGGAGCCTTACGCTTTCAGGTAAGCGCATTCGGCTGTGGAACCAATTCTCCATCACCCTGAGATAGCTCAGGAGGATATTCCTCGATGGGAGCAAGCTCCAACTTGGGGAGGTCAGCAAGCTGAAAAGAAGATATATCTCAGTATTGCAAAAAGAAAGACATAGCAATGTAAAGATGAACACATAATTCGATTTACTGCTAGAAAACTTACGGGTACCACTGGATTCTCAGTCGTATGCATGTCCAAGGACAGTGTAGCACCTCGGTAAAACCACTACTAGAAAATCGCTTGGTGTTTATGTTTTGTGCATCATCGTGACTGCATGCTCATGTCATCATGCCATATTGCATTTGAGCATCTTCATGTCTACATTCATATTTTGTTTGCCTAAAACTATTTTTTTAAATCCTATCTTAGTTTTCCAAATACCCCCGTCTTTATCTCAAATCAAAACCCCCATGTTTTCGGATCTTTGATTTTTCTAAAAACTATTCACAAACGTCTATTAAAAATAAAACAAATAAAAATGTTTTGTACTCGGGGAGGCAGTCCAGCCTGTAGGCCAGACCACCTACTACCCCGGTAGTCCTCAAACCCTAACCAGATCCCCTAGACCAAATCCTAGCCAAACCATCCACTCCACCTTGCCGCCGCCATAGCGCACTCACCCGCGCGCTGAACCTAGCCCCGTAACCCCCATCTATTCCCGCTATCGACAATAACCACCGCGGCCTCGCGAGTCGCGAGCCACCCGCGTGTCGCACCAGCACCCTGCCTGTGACCCCACCAACCATCATGACCCCACCACGATCGATCCCTGCCCTGCTCCCTCTCCATCCCTGCGTGATCCCCACTGATCCTCGCGTCCCCGCTCGATTCCCTATCTTGCGCCGCCATCTGCGCCTCTCCTGGTTCACCGCCAACCTCAACCCTGGAGCCTGCCGCAGCCGCTCTAAGCGCTGGCTGGTGCAGCCCAGCGCTCCTCCGTGGTGACCCCTCCCCTCAGCAGCATGCCTGACTCGGGAGGAGCCCGAGCTCATCCTGCACCATGTCTCCCCGAGCGCGCCCAACCTCTTGCTCCGCCATCCCCGATGCCCGGCGCCGCGTCTCCCTCCCTCTGTCCTCCGGCAGGCCACCTTCGGTGTCCCGCGACCAAGGCTGCCGCCCTGGCCGACCTTGTCGTTGTCTCAAGCTCACCGCCCCTTCTCATTGGCTCTACATCACCACCCCCTGCAATCTCCACCTACGATGCGCCGTTGGTTCCTCGTCGGTGGCTGTTGACCTCACCCTCTTCCCGAGCGTGCCCAGCTCGTCGCCGCCAGCGTCTCCCCGATGCGGAGCTCCTCCGGCCGCCGCCGGCCACCACCTCGTCTGCTTCCGTGTCGTCTCTGCGGCATTGCATCCCGCGCTGCCGGCTGTGCCCCAGCAGTGACGGTGCCTTGTCTCTGCTCCTCCTCGGTCTCCATCAGCGTAGGCCTCGCCTCCACGGCCTCCCTCTCCTGCAAGCAGCCACCTCCGTAGCTGGCCTCGCATGCGCCTTCTCCCGACCCGCTCATCATCTACCGGAGCACCTCCGCCCATGGCCACTTCCCCGCCCCGTGCCCGCCGCTCCCCGTCCATGACCTCCTTCCCATGTGTGTGCATCCGTGTCGGCCTCGTCACAAATGCGCAGGTAGTCTACTGCCGTGACTGATGTTCCCGTGAAGATCGCTTCGGCTCGCCAAGATGCCTTGGTTCCTATATGTGCGTGTGTGGATCTTCTCCCGGTTGTTGTGTGCCCACGGTGATGCTGCAGCATGATTTGGAGCTGCTTAAGTCCAAACCAGAGCACATCAAAACCCCAAGGTATCTCGACAAGATCAACCCCGACCCCGTGCCACCCGAAGACCACCGACACTGCACAAGTACGCCACCGACCACGGATGTCAAGGTCTCCTTCCAAGGTTGAAACCGCTCGGAGATCTCCGGTACTGGAATCAAGTCCACCTTCGGCAATCGAAGCCGGAGACCCCAACTTCTCCGTCATGGAGCCCCGAGTAATTCTTCATGGGACCCCAAGACCTCCGTCACGGACGCCAAGACCCTGTTCCCGGAGGTGAAGATCGATTCCATCGAACCCCAAGATCATGAACCTCGATGTGTGACCCCTATTTTTCTAATATATGACATATACTTGTTGGATATAAATTGAACATGATTGCATACATCTTATTGTGGTTTGAGGGCATTATGTCGATTCGCCTCATAATTAAATATGGAGACCATATGTGGGAAAATATAGCCTTATATTGGCTCCATTTAAATTTGTGTAGCAAACCGATGCCATGTTTTGCCTTGTTTAATCAACATTTAAATTGTGGGGTATCTAAACAACATGGACCTATTAATTAATTGTCGAGATCCCGATTCCACTTAATATTGCCTAATTACATCGCATCTTTGCCATGACATATATCATACATGCATCATGCCCGATCTTCTGTCGTAGTATTAAATAGTGCATCCGGTGTTTCTTTTAGTGCTTTGCTTCTTCGCAGATTAGACCGTTGAGTGGATGCGAGAATCGACAAGTTCTTCGAATAATGTATCTTCGGCAGTGTTTCCCAGGCGAGCATTCTCCCTCTTTCTACCTATTTTGTGTTTATACTCTTTACTTCCTCCTGTTGATCTATTGTTATCCGTGTTGTGATGCTTTAGTCTTTCCGTACCCGTGATATCCCTTGCAGCCTTTTATATTGCCTTGGACACCTCCTATTACCTGTTGTTGGTAGATAGTCGGCCTTGTGTATCATAGTCGCTTGCTCAGGTGCTGCTTCGTGTCGTCAAGTATCATAGTTGTTGGAAGGTTACCATAGGCTTTAATGGTGGAGATGATCATGACTTTAAATACAACTGTTAAGATGCTGAGAATAGATATAACTAATGCAGAGGCACCGGTGGGCAATAGCTAATATTTGGTTTTTAACCGCTCACTTGTGTCCCGTAGGCCCCGAGTACTTGATACCTGTTCCTTGACTATTGCACTATCTGCATGTGGGACCATGAATCCCCTTAGCCAGAGCTTGATTCATTTCTTATTTCTTGGGGCCACAAACTAGTTTGAGGTTTTATTACTATCTTGTACTTATGCCATGCTTTACCGCTTTATTTACGATTGTGTGTGGAGCACCTATACTGTTTAGGACCAACCGTGCCATGTTTCTGCTGTATCGACAAGCCCAGTCACACTTTCGGGTTCCCAGTCATTTACAGTCATCGCCACACACCCTGGGTCCGTCGCGGAGCCGGCCGACTTCATAACGGGTAGCTTATTGGGGGTGGACCCCTGAAATATTTTATGAATCCTATGATTGCTTTGTCGAGAACGCCTCGTTGGGTTTTTATTTGGTTTTTCCGAGGTTGATCGTGCGTGTGTTGCTATTTGTGCACCCCTACAGGGTAAATCGTCTCCGCGGTTATGGACGACTTGGAGCACAGTATATCGATCATAGAATTTGACTTAATATATGTGACTAGTAATCAGTTTCACTACAACGGAATGAGTAAATAAAAGTGTCAACAACTGCTGGAGTTGGGATGTCTCATGCTAATTGTATCTGACTAGTAATTATTGCAACTACAATGGAATGATTAACTAAAACTACCCACTGCTTATGATATCAGGATGACTCATGCTATCTATATCTGACTAGTAAGTGCTGCAACTATAATGGAATGAATAAAACTTCCAACTGTGTGAGTTCCTCGGTTTGACTTCCTCTTGTGGTCTCGAGGGGGAAATACCAGGATGGGTATGTTTTGGTGTTACTATCAGGTTGGATCCGAATAGGTCTTTCTTATCCCACTCTAATAGCCGACAGTTGAATCGAGTCTCTATAGATTGTTTAGTGCATGCTGCATTGCTGCCTCAGTCCACCATAACTATGTAGGCTAGAGTCGCCGAATTCTAGACTCGCCGTGTACTGGCATCAGTACTACCGCTCCCTTTTTCCTTTGCCCTTTGTCGGCACCCCTTTTGTTTTAGCAGGTATGAGATCGACGTCGTTAGCAGGGTTACCCTTCTGGCTTGGCCTGGGCAGGGTTATGGACGCCATTGGTTATTCTTCAGAGCTCTTAGCCCCATTTGCATCTTATCCATACTCGGATGTTGTATAGTTTTCAAGGTGATTTGGATCTTTGTATTGTATATCGGTATTCTTGACTCATGGAGTCGTTGTTGTACATAAATGTTCTGTGGGTTCTATCATGGACTAATGTGTAATGATATTACTTTGTTTTCCACCCGCACGCAAGTGCCTGGTGGGCATCTTTGAATCGTTTCTATGCGGGTTTGGCGGGAATCGCTAAAATATGCATAGGGCCGATTCGAGGGGGTTACAGACAGCTCCAGGATTTTCCTCTCGATCCGCTCCCTTATCAACCATCCGATTTGGGCCTCATAGTCATTTTCCGAGTAAGGACGGGAGCAGATTCAAAGAGAGTCCTTCTTGGACGCCGTGATAGAGTGCATAAGCCAGTCACCATGGTGTTGGAGAGGCTAGATCCGGCGTGCCAACCAGCAGTGGACCAAGTCGGACCCTTTAAGGCCCTTGTGCTTCATCAGATATTCGATCCGCCTCTTGGCAAGAAGCAGATCATCAGTGAGAGCCGGCGGGACTGCGTCCCAGGAATCTTGGGGCGTGGCGGCACCATCAACAAAAGCTGGCAAAGCAGTTACTTTGCTGGGAGCAGGTCTATCCTTATGATAGAAAAAAGTGGATGGCCATTGTTTCACCACTCACTAGCCTTAATCCTAGGGTAGACTCGTTCTCTCCTAACGTAAAAGCTAAGAGTTCCGGTAATGTAAGGATCACCGGCGGTGATAGAGTTCCTCCGGGAATGAAAGTAATATCGGAAGAGTATGAGACTCGGCCTAATGCCGACATACCCCTCGCACAAATAAGCATAAACACTCATCTCTAAGAGAGAGTTCGGGGGATGGTGGAGTTGAACTCCATAGTAATCTATATCCTTAGAGAAGAAATCCGAGGGTGGAAAGCTCAAACCTCTGTCGAGGTAGGTGCCGAAATGCACCCGCTCGTCGGTGTTGGGTAGGGGAACGGTTTGTCCATAACCGCTCCTCTAGTCGCCGGTGCAGAGGAGCCCTTCATTCTCGACAACGCGAAGCTTGGCATCATCCAAGACACAGGGGATCCAGACCCCGTGAAAGCTCTCCTTCTCCGTTGCTGACATTGTCGCTGTTGTCGCAGCCGTGGTGGAATATGAGGCTTCAGCCATCTTCTAGGCACCGGTGACCTAGGTTGGGCGGCGCTGGGAGATTTGGGGGGACATAGAAGCATCGAGGGGAAGGAAGAAGGCACTGGCGCTGGTGGAGAGGAAAGGGATAGATCTCAACCCCTTATATCCTTCATCTACGCCAAGATTCGTGCAATGTAAACAGTAACCGTGCCACGCGTCGTGGAAGGAGCTGGGTAACTCCATCGCGATGATTACGCCACCTCGATCTCCACGCACACATTAAAACAACGCCTCAATTCCGCGAAAGGCGGACCCACCAACGGTCGTGCTGACAGGAATGTCTCTCAGTGATGTGACTTGACCTTGACTGATGTCAGATTACGTCAGAAGCCAAGTTCCGTCTTAGTTTGAATTTCAAGCTGGAAACTCGAATAACGAGTTCATAAATCCGACTCGTTTTGAGACTCGGATCCTATCCTTTCTTTTGAAGTTTCAGAAACCCTTCAAGATTCTGCAAGCCAAAGATCAAGCTAGGCGATGATGAAATTCGACTCTGGATCTTGGAGGCTTCTGGGGGCTGCTGTTGGGGATATACTTTTTGGGTATCCTCACTGTGCCTCACTAACCAGGGTGGCCCACTTAGGGTTAGAGCATTGCTTCACGGGCAGCCCAGTCAGGGAGAAGAGACGGAGTCCAGTCCGGCTACGGGAAGGCCCAGAAGACTTATCGGCATAGGCCTGTAGTATTACTTGTAATTTAAGATGTACTCTACAACTGACTCTTAGTTGTAGCCGGATAGGTCTCTCCTGTAAACCCTAGGCCGGATATCTATATAAGCCTTCCTAGGGAGAGCCTTTAGGGCACCCCTCACAATAGTCTACAATCTTAACTCGCACAGGCGAAATCCTTGTAACCCATAATCCGGCTCTGCCATATTACTAGATTGCTAGCAGGAGTAGGATCCGTCCAAAGCCGGCGGATTCGAACCTGGGTAAACATGTGTGCTCACTGTCCCGAAATACCGTACGTCTCACAGCCCGCTCTTCCGCACGCCTCGAGGACCCCATCATGGCATACGTGTCATCAATCCGACGACACCAACTCCTAGCTAAGAACAAGGTCATTAGCGTCGACTATGGAGGCTTAGCTCCTTTTTGGATGGGCCGCAAAGTTCTCGTCATAAGTTCCTAACTTTATTCTTTATTAGCCAGTTTCTCCGACTTTGCCTTTCTGAATTTTCTTTTTCTTTTCTTGACACAAAACTTTTTTAACGAGGCCTTCATTACTGAGGATGTCGTTGACTCAGATTCCCTGGAGGAGGAGGATGAGGACGTGGGGCATGAGTAGGCCGCGGAGGACCCAAACTATCACGAACCCGCGTCAATGCCATATGAGAAAGTTGAATCATCCGATGAATCAGAGGACTAGACGACTCTGGCTAAGTGCACGGCTAGTAAGCTCAAGGCCATCGAGAAAATGGCCCCCGCCAAGAGGTTAAAAGTTGGGTAATCCGGCCCCGCCAACACCGGCAAAGCCATGGCCGCCAAGTAGAAGGAAAAGAGGAAGAAGGCCTCTAAGGACAACCCTTTGACTACCATTCATGTTGCCCATGCTCTGCATCAGCCGGCGGCCGCAAGCCAGCGCCTCGTTAGCCCTGCTCCTGTGCTAGTGACCTCCGAGTTATCACTTGGCTTCCTTAATTTCAAAGATGGTGAAGAAGTTGATTTTGTCCCCTTTACCGAGTAAGTGGCAAATTTGTTTCTTGACATTATAAAGACAGCTACACTCTTTTGCTTATTATGCTCTACTTACTCTTTGCAGTACTGCTAGCTCATTGTTGTCAGACCCTCCTATTGCCCCTCAAGAGAACATCTCTCCTAGGGGAAAGTTTACCCTAAAGTTTCCTCCGGATTTGCTTCTCTCGAGGTTACTCCAAGTACTAGTGGAGGAGAGCCGACCGAAGAGCCCACGATTGATGTGGACGTGATGGAGGTTGAAGACTCTATTGTTAGGCCGGATTAGCCCTCCCTTTTGGAGACACATCCGGATGCTTATTTGGCCGGCTCATCCACTCCTGCTCCCTTATCCTTGTTACTCAACAAGGTCAAAGGGGAGGAGCTCAGTCAGCATACCGCGTTTCAATAGCAACTGGCCTCCCTTGAGAAAGCTTACCAGGTAATCTATGTTACTTTTTTTTAGAATTTCTTTGGGTTATATATCATTATGTAGCCCTCGAGACCAGAACCAATTAGTCATAAATCGTTTGTGGTCTGAGGACTTAAGATCCGTAGCAATCTTCTTCTTTAGCTAGAACTGATAGTTGTAGCCCCCGGGTATCGAGATTCCTCTCTTAGTCGACTTGATACACACCTTATTCGACCATTTCGTGCTTGTGTAATTTTCGGTTGTAGGCCCCAGTAACGTATAAGCCACATATGTAGTTATTTGCTACTTGTGATGCGAGACTGATGCGTGAAATGTAGCCCAAGAGTGATGCCCAAGCTAATGGAATAGTTGGGCAATTACTTATCGTGCGAGGCTAACTTTACTTTATGCTTTATCCGGCGCAGTAGGAGATTGTTGATTTGAAGCGCCGGCTGACCGCCGCCGAGAGGAAAATCTCTAGTGCTAGCGCCTCACAAGTTGACAATCTGAGGGCCGCAGTGGAGGAGCAACGAAAGGCCATACTGGAACTGCAGAGAAAAAATGACCAGTAGCATGATGAACTGGCCTAGCTGAAGCTGACCCTGGAATCCGAAAGTAAGTGCGCCAACGCAAACTTCGAGAGCTAGCAGAAGAGCATGCCGGTTCTGGAACATCACCGCCCAGTCCCTTTGCAACGTCTCCACGACCATCCGTCGACGCCTTTTTGGTAATGGATGTTTTCCTATCGAATGACATACGTGAGCATATAGTGTATGTCCGACTAACCTTTTGATTGGAGGCGCAGGATCGGACACCTCTCTTGCTGATGCTTCGGTGATGGACCAGTTGAAGGGGATGGTGGAGTTCACCCCCGGATGAAGGCCGAGATCCATCGCATGCTCGAGCTCTTCTTTCCCAACAAGCCCCCTTCGGCTACCGGGCCCCAGGCCCTTAGCCGGATGCAAGGTAAACCCAACATGTTTGGAATGTGAAAGAGAGCTTGCTACAGGCTTGGCGCTTTATCGATAATGACCATTATGATCGTGCATCACCCGGATATCAACTGGATTGAGTATTGAGTGGTCGCCCCATGAAGCATGTTGATGGCAGTGAGTTTACCGGTGATGAGTTTGTGGCGATCAAGGAGTACATACAGTTATGCCATTTGCAGCAAACATGCCAATCAACAGCTTCATGCACCCTTTTGATGTAGTGGGTGTTAAAATAGGTCTAGTATGTATATTAGTCTGTCATATATTTGTACGATTATTGTATCATTGTAACGTTGTTGTGAGACTTTGCCCACGGAACCCTAATCACTTTGACTTGGTATCAAAGCCTCGAGCTCCTCCTTCCGCCGCCGCCGCTAGAAACCGTAGCGCGCCGCCTTTCCGCTGCCGCCGCCTCGATGACCACCTCCTCGGCCCTCACGATCGCCACCTCCCCGAGTTCCTCCTCCACCACCGTCTCGTCCTCGATCGTCGATCCTCCGTCCACTTCCTCCACCACCCTCACCATCCCCTCCATCGCCGTACGCCTCACCGATAGCAACTTCATGCTCTGGAAGACCCTCTCCATCCCCAAATTCGCCGGAGCCCGCCTCCATGGCTTCCTCGACGGCTCGTTCTAGGCACCCCCCCAAGACCGTCTAGCAGGGGACGGGCGACGCCGCCGTCACAGTGGCCAATCCCGAGTATGTCCAAGTGGTGGACCCTGGACTAGAAGGTCCTCGGCCATCTTCTTTCGTCCATGTCCGAGGAGATCTCGGGCCAGCTCATCGGCTGCACCTCCGCAGCCGCGGCATGGGGGGCTGTTCACTCCATGTTCGCCGCCGAGAACCGTGCTAACGTCAGGCACATCAAGCGCCAGATCGCGGCGCTGAGGAAGGGCGACGGGCCTGCCGCCGCTTATATGCAGCAGGTGAAGACCCTTGCGGATGCGATGGCAGCCGCCGGCTCCCCACTAAGTGATGACGACATCATCGACTACATGCTGACCGGTCTCGGCTCGGAGTTTAATCCGATCGTCGCCTCCATGAACTTCGTGAGCGCTCCGATCTCGCTTGCCACGTTCTACGCCAACATCCTCAGCTATGAGGCCCTTCAGAAGACGCAAGCGGAGCCCGAGGATTGGTCATCCTCGGCTAACGGCGCGTCACGGCCGGTTCTCCACAAATTTCTCGGTCGCGCGTACGATGCCAACCACCCAAGTGGTGGTTGTCTTGCGGGTGGAACTCTCCAGGGACAGCCCGGCTATGGCCAGGGCTCGGGAGGCCAAGATCGTCGTCGCAACGACGGCAACGGCGGTAACAAAAACCGCAATGGAGGAGGCAACGGTGGCAACAACTGCAACCGCCGTAACTATCGTCCCCAGTGCCAGATCTGTTGATATTAGGGGCATGAGGCGGTGGACTGCCACAGGCGCTACGACTACGACAACCAGCATGTCCACAACGCCGCCTCGACCTCCGCCTCCTCTCACGAGCCCGGCTGGGTCATGGACTCAGGGGCAACAGATCATCTGACGAGTGATCTCGAGCATCTCCATGTCCACGAGCGCTACGGCGGGAAGGATCATGTTTAAGTGGTCAATGGTGCAGGTTTGTCTATTCCCATATTGGTAACTCGTATTTACCCGGTTCATCTCTCCACTTGAAAAATATCCTTCATCTTCCGCATATTAGCAATCATCTTCTCTCCGTTTATCGTCTAGTATGTGACAATGATGTTTTTGTCGAATTTCATCGTGCTTTTTTCCTTGTTAAGGACAAGGCCACGAGGCGGGTCCTCCTTCGCGCTAGAAGTCATGGCAGTCTCTACCCCATCCCGTTCAGTTGCGTGTCATCAGCGTCTCGCCAGGCGTCCTCCAGCATCAAAACCACCTCCTCGCAGTGGCATTATAGGCTTGGCCACCCCACCAATAATGTCGTGCAAACTATCATTCGCCAAAACGATTTTGTGTGTTCTTTCAATATCAGACTTCTGTTTGTGATGCTTGTCAACGTCCTAAGAGTCGCCAACTTCCTTATAATACTTCCCATCGTGTTTATACTATGCCTCTTGATTTGATTCACTCTGATGTTTGGGGTCCTGCCATTGCATCTTCGGTGGGTATAAGTATTATGTTAGTTTTGTCGATGATTACTGTCGTTTTACCTGTATTTATCTCCTGAAAAACAAGTCTGATGTTGAGCATGTCTTTTATGAGTTTCAGTCTCACGTTGAAAGTCAGCTAAACACTAAAATCAAAGATGTTCAGTCCGATTGGGGTGGCGAGTACCATAAGTTGCATCGCTATTTTCAGCGCACGGACATCTCTCATCACGTGTCATGTCCTCACACCTCGCAGCAAAACGGGATTGCCGAACGCAAGCATCGCCACTTGGTAGAAACAGGTTTCGCACTCCTGGCGCACTCCTCTCTCCCACTTCGTTATTGGGATGAAGCTTTCATGACCGCCTGCTACCTCATAAACCGTATGTCCACTCCTGTTTTGCAATAGGACACGCCCGTTCATCGGCTTCTCAAGGTACAACCCGACTATAGTTTTCTCCGCACCTTTGGCTGCGCATGTTGGCCTAGCTTGCGCAAGTACAACGCACATAAGCTCTCTCTCCGTTCCACTATGTGTGTTTACCTAGGGTACAACCCGATGCACAAGGGCTACAAGTGCTTGGATCGCTCCACGGGACGTAGTTATATTTCTCGTGATGTCTTCTTTGATGAGTCTGTTTTTCCCTACACCACTCCTGACATTCTGGTTGATGTCTCCACTCTTGAAGATGCTCTATCGTTTCCTTTCGATGAACCGGTTACGAGTACTACTATGCGCAACTATGACCTGTCCTATTTATCCACTAACGTGCATGCCACAATCAGTTTTCCTATTGTGCTACAGGAGCCTTCTGCGACCGACGACGACCGTGCGCTCGTGATCGACGTGCATGGCGCACCTGCGATCGATGTGCATGGCGCACACGACTCGAGGTCGCCCAGTGTCTCGCCTGCTCCAGCCCAGCCCGACGGCTCCGTCCCTCTCGCAGGTGATATCTCGCCCGTCTCTGCTCAGCCCGCGTCGCCTACTGTTGAGAGCCCTGTCCCCTCAACCGCGACGCCCTTGGCTGAGCCTGGCCATGCTATGGTCACTCGTCTGTGGGATAACACGCGTCGCGAGAAGCAGTTCACTAATGGAACGGTGTGTTATGAACTGGGACGCCATGCCTTTCTTTCTACGCCAGTGTCTCATCACGATGCTATCCGTGAGACCGTGTGGCGTGCAGCGATGGCATATGAGACTGCTGCTCTTCATCACACCAAGACTTGGGTTCTTGTTCCTCGCCCTCCTCGTGTCAACATTGTTGGTAGCAAGTGGGTGTTCAAGACCAAGCATCATCCAGATGGCTCTGTGGACAAATACAAAGCACGCCTTGTCGCTCGCGGGTTTACTCAGCAGCACGGCATTGACTCTGGCGACACCTTCAGTCCTGTCGTCAAACCGGCGATTGTTCGCCTGGTGCTCTCTGTTGCTGTCTCACGAGGATGGACTCTCCGACAGGTTGATGTCAGTAATGCTTTCCTCCATGGTTTTATCACTTAGGATGTAGACTACATGTAGCAGCCACCTGGATTCGAGGATGATCATCACCCTTCACATGTGTGCAAGTTGCAACGAGCTCTTTATGGTCTGAAGCAGTCTCCCCGTGCCTGGTATGCACTGCTCATCGCCCTCCTGGCCGAGCTTGGTTTTCGCTCCTCCACGGCTGGCACCTCCCTATTCACTTTCTCCCAGAAAGTTATTCACATATATATGTTGGTATATGTTCATGATATTGTTATTGTTAGTTCCACTCCAGCGGTAGTTGATGGTCTGGTTCGTCAGTTGTCTGCTCAGTTTCCTATCAAGGATCTTGGTACACTGGAGTATTTTCTGGGATTAGAAGCGTCCTACAATTCAGGAGGCCTGACACTCACTCAACGGAAGTATGCATTGGATCTTTTGCACCGTGTCGGTATGGAGAATTGTAGACCCACTTCTACACCATTGGCGACGGGAGATCGCTTGTCTCGCGAGTCTGGTACTCTACTTGATGTTGATGACTCTTTCCGGTATCGAAGTGTTGTTGGAGGCCTTCAGTACTTGACTCTCACTCGTCCAGATTTGTCCTTTGCGGTGAATAAGGTTTGCCAGTTTCTCTCATAGCCCACCGATGTTCATTGGGAAGCGGTGAAGCACATTTTGCGACATGTGAAGGGAACACTGAGTACAGGGCTGCATTTAATCGTAAATCTGCCACCACTAGCATAAGCATTTTTACTGATGCTGACTAGGCAGGTTGTGTTGACGATCGTCAATCCACAGGAGGTTTCGCAGTATTTGTTGGACCGAACCTCATCTCTTGGAGTTTTAAGAAGCAGCCTACTGTCTCAAGATCTAGTACCGAGGCAGAATATAAAGCTTTGGCGAATGGAGCAGCCGAAGCTATTTTGGTAGAGTCGCTACTCAAGGAGTTAGGGATCTCCCAGCAGCGCACCCCTATTTTGTGGTGTGATAATTTAGGGGCTACATACCTGACGGCCAATCCAGTCTTCCACGCAAGAACAAAGCACATTGAGATAGACTTCAATTTTGTGCGAGAGCGTGTGGCCGCTGGAGCTCTTCAGGTCAGGTTTATTTCTTCCGATGATCAGCTGGCCGATGTCTTCACTAAACCATCCACCCGACAGACGCTAGAACGTTTCAAGACCAATCTGATTCTTGTACAGAGTAGAAGTTCAGATTGAGGGAGAGTATTAAAATAGGTCTAGTATGTATATTAGTCTGTCATGTATTTGTACAATTATTGTACCATTGTAACGTTGATCATTATATAAAGGAAGACACCGTGTGAGGCTTTGCCCACGGAACCCTAATCACTTTGACTGTGGGCATAAAGATTGCGATTGCAGCCGAAGTGAAGCCGTCAGTGACGCTGACTATTCCCACGCTCGCGCCCGCATCAACTACCCCTGAAGCTGTGGAAGTTGGGTGATCCACAACCATCAAATCCGAGGCCGCTGGTGCAAGCAAGGGCATGCCTCCTCTTTCGTCGTCATGAGCGAAGTGCTGTCTCGTTGCCTGTTTTGTCGGAAAATAGGAAAATATTGTTAATTTATTATTTTGGTCAGGTTTACTGTTACCGAAAATTGTATCTTTGTGCTGCTGTCATGCGGTTTTAAATCTCTATTTTGGCTAAGTTAAGAGCGTCGGCCCGTTGCGTTCGCTTAAACTTGTTGTATGCCTAAATACTTGGTCTTATTCTTTTGGTTCTTATCGTGATAACTTTATGTCTATGTTATCCGACTTTTGGCTCTTTCTACACTAAGACATTGATTTGAGTGATGACGCAACATGTCATTACAAGGAATGTGCCAACTGGTGATCCCAAATATTGGTCATAGAAAGGTCATAATAATTTATCTATGACCATTATATGACCAAAAATAATAGGTCACATAGCGATGGATGGTTATGACCAAAATAGATGGTCATGGAACCTATGACCAATAAAATTGGTCATGAGATATCTGCCATGTCCACGTAAGGTCCTACGTGGCCGATCCTACATGGCAAATCCATGACCAAATCAGATGGTCGTTGATCAAATTCAGCCCGGTCTAGTTAGGTGTTTTACATGGGCCAAGCCCAACAATTCAGCATATTTATATATTTTTTTCTATCAATTTTGATGAGTTACATGGGCTAGGCAAAACATTACAGCCTTCCTATTTCTAGGCTTCAGCCTTCTAATTTTTGGGCCTTGGCCACTTTACAAATCATTATTTATTTCAAGCTTGTCCACCGTTCTAGTCCAAGGTAGTTTAGGCGATAGCCCTTGTGAAGCCCAAATAAAATATAGTTCGCTTGTGTTTTCATCCATTTTTATTCACAGATTTGAAATTTTCACAATTGTATAGCAAACAATCAACTTTTTAATTAGAATAGAGAAAACACAAGAAAAATTACAAATAAGAGCGAAAACTACAATATTTACATAGTTCCTTATCTATCACGACATTACAAGCTAAAAATACTACAACTACTATTTGGTAACTGGGGCTTCAGGCTTCTTTGAATTTCTTCATGCTGGAGCTCTTGTAGATGAGGGGAATACCACTTTCCCGAAACGGACAACAAAAAAAATCAGTTAGAAACTAAATGAAAGAACATCTACAAACAGCTAGGATTAAAGCATGCTGAAGAGCACAAAGGTAACAGTAGATCTATGGGGCAACCGAGATAGACAAATTTGAACACTCGCAATATAGAAGAAACATCACAGGAAGAAACAGTAATATAAGTCCTGATCACTGTAATACAAGTCCTGATCACAGTTAGAAACTAAGGCCAACTAACGTTGATTTAACTGTACCGAGAAACAGACTAATCCTGCTACTTTGTTGTTACCGCGCCAAACCATATTTAGGAAGAATCCAATTTTCGTTGTCGGGCTGAGGCCTAAGTTCGTCTAAGGTGACTTAACGCTTCTGCGGTTTCAGTTTCCCCCAAACTTCCATATAATTATGAATAAAATAAAACTCACGCACTCATCTTTGAGCTGAAACGATAGCCCCTAGGTATGTATCAAGTTTACCAGTTTGATTTATTAATCATAGTCTGCCAATAGTATTGCAAAGATACTAGAAATAGAAAGGACGAAGCAGCTTGATGTTCCATGGGCATGGCTTCTCATCCGGCTCCATCTGCTTCTGCTTCCTTCCTTTGCCGTTAAACCTGTCGTGTACGTCGATGAGATAGTAGCTACCGTTTCCTAGCGCTCTGCTGATGAAAATGGTCCTTCCATGGGAGGATAATTTATGCATGTCGCTCTTCTTCTGGATGAGACGTAGCACGAGGTCCCCCTCTCAGAAAGAGCGACCGTTTACTCAGCAGCTGTGATAGAGTCGTATGTTTTGTTGGTAGCAATCCGGTCTTGAATTGACCAAGTCTCGCTCCTCCCCGAGGTACAACGTGTTTTCCCGGTTAAGCTCGTTGTCCTCCTCGATGTATGATGTGATTCGGGGTGAATAATGTATGATATCACTCACCATGATGGCTTTAGGGCCGTAAAACAAGAAGAAAGGTGAGTAACTCGTCGACCTGTTTGGCGTTGTTCTGATGCTCCATAGGACAATTGGTAGCTCATATATACATGCTCCGGTTGTGCATTTAAGCGGAGCGAAGAGTCGTGGCTTAACTCCTTTGAGGATCCTCTAGTTAGCCCTTTCGGCATGCCCGTTGGACTCTGGTGTGCGATAGAAGCTAAGTTGAGCTGAATGTTGTTTCGACCACAATACTTGGCGAAAGGTTCTTTGAAGTTGGACCCATTATCTATAACGATGTTATGCGGGTATCCATACCTAAATATTATTTCCTTTAGGAATTTTACCACAATAGGCGCATCCAGCTTTTTAATCGGTTTAGCCTCCACCCATTTTGTGAACTTATCAACTGCCACAGGGAGGTGTGTGACACCAACATAGGCCCTCTTGAAGGGCCCAACCATATCAATCTCCGGTACCGCGAAAGTCCAGGTGATGGGTATGGTTTTCAATGCAACACCTGGTATGTGAGGTTGGTTGGAGAACTTCTTGCATCCAGGGCAAGCGTCGACTATCTTGGCAGCGTGAGTCATAGGCTAGAAGAAACCATGTCGGAGGGCTTTCGAGGCTATTTCCCTAGACAAAGAGTGGTGACCGCATTTTCCAGCATGAATTTAGAGTAATATATATCAGCCCTCCTCCGGGGAAACACAACGCTGAAATACTCCTATTGTAGAGCGCTTGTAAAGCAGGCCGTTGATGATGGTGAAGGGGAATATGCCCTAGAGACAAATAATAAATAGGTTTATTATCATATCTCAAATTATTTCATAATAGTTTTATACCGTGCTATAATTCTATCAAGAGGGAACATTGATACATGTTTGGTATATAAATAAACCAAGTCCCTAGTAGCCTCTATACAACTAGTTCATTGGGAAACCGATGATCAAGGTTTCCTAATCATACAACATGTATGCTAGTTAACAATAAAGTCATATTATTGATAAATAATGTGATGGCCATTTCCCATATAAGTATCACAACAAAATCAAGTCACATGGTTTAATGGTTGCAATAGTTAGAAACGAAGGGACCTTCTCCTAAGACTGTGAGATCATATCTAATCGCTGTCACCCGCGACTACTTTGACTGTATAAACCGTCACACTATAACAGGGTGATCATAAAGGTACATGTTGTGTATTACAGAGGGACACGTTGAGGCGTATGCATCAAGATCGGGAATTGTTCATCTATGTGATAGAAATATACACTGGGACCACTCAGTGAGATTGTATCTAATAAGCTACAGCGAATGACTAGATCATGGGGATACGGTATCACGTTAGTAAGTTAAGTAAACTTATCGGTAACGAGATTGGTATGTTGATACTAAACATCAAACCTCATAGAAGTCATGTATTGAAGAAATAAAAGGAATTGGACTCATAGTTTATCGTTCAAACGACAAAGCATCATGGAATGCACGGGGATCATTATGGATATTCCGTCCTGCTATTGATCATTGATATGAGAGGATTCTCGATCATGTATGTGATGTTCCTGAATCGTAGGGTAACACACTTAAGGGTGTGTTTAGTTCTGGAACCAAAAGGGATGGAACGGAATGGTTCCGTTCCGACATCATTGGACGGTTCCGACCCCCTGTTCGGTTTAGAAATAATCGGGGAACGGGATTGTACTATTTCTTGTTCGGTTGGTGGAACCGAAGAGGAGAACGCAGACGAAAAAAACTGCTAAATATTCTATTGATATGAGCCTAAACTTAATCCTCTCTCTAAATATAATTAATCTGAGCCAAAATTGCATGTCCACATCAGAGCAAATCAGAATCAAAATTACAGATCAATATTCGCCAATAGCAGATCAATTTCCGCCGCCCTGCTTGTGCTAGATCGGAATCAATCGCCGCCGCACGTCAAAATCGGAGGCAAATCGGGAGTCTGCTGCACGTGCTTGGTCGCTGCCGTGCGCCGCGCGTGCTTCACCGCCGCTCGCGTGCTGGCCAGCCATCACTGCGAAGTGCGTGCTTGCCCGCCGCAGTGGCGCGTGCGTGCGCCGCCTGCCTAGCCGCCCATCCGCCCGCCTAATTTCCGGTCGCCGCGTGCCTAATTTCCCACGATGGGATTAGAGGATTTTTTCCCTTTTCTGTATGTTGTGCCGGTAGTTAGCGAGGCGTTCCTTGTCGTCCGGCCGATTTGGCCGCACAGGTCGGTTCAGCATATTAGGGGTATATTCCGTTCCTAGGAACTACTCGGTTCCGTTCCTCGCATTAAACCGAACGCAGGAATGCGTGCTAGGCGCGGAACGGAACGGTTCCGTTCCACCAAATTCCAGAACCGAACACACCCTACGGGTCTTACGATATTCTAAGATTATTATGGAATCATGGGAATTACCGATGGAAAGAAGAGAGAAAACCGGAATGTTTCGTATAAAGTCTGAAGATGTTCAGAGTTATCAAAAAGGAATTTTTGATCATGTTAAATATCTTTTTAATTTAATATTAATTACTTGAATTACTAATAAAAATTAATTTTAACGGGCAACTTCCCTAATGGCCAAATCTATGGAGGGAAAAGACCCAAGAGGGAGCTGCCCACATGGGGCAGCCGCAATTGTTGCATTAGGGTCGCCACCACCGTCCTGGCCTTGGGCCACCACACGGGGAAGGTAGGGCCCACCTGGCTGGCCCCTCCCTTGGCACGCGCCTCCCCCTCCCTGCTCCTTAAGACCAACATTGCTAGCCTAGCAAGGTAGGGGCCCTCCTTCCTCCTATATATAGATGGGAATATAAAAGGAATAAATACAACAAATAAATTGGGAATTTTCTAAGGCATTTTCCATAGGGAATTTTCCCTCTCTCACTCCACTAAATCCCACGAGTGCGGTTCTAAGTAGAATTGTGCACGTGGAAGACACCAGCACCCCAAAACACATTCGCGCTGCTAGATCCCAGTTCTAGAAGGTCTACTTCCCCATCTTGACTAGATCAGGGAGAACGGAAGTTGTCGGTAGACATCGTGCGTGTGCGAAACTACAGAGACACTACCACTTGTGGCATCGGAGCTGTCATACAAGGACCGGGAGGTCACGTGTGAGGACTAATGCGACCTCATGGTCGGCTACAAGTACAACTACATCACTAATGTTCCCTCGAACATAAATGCTTTCGGTCTATAAGGGTATGTCACCAAAACCTCATCCCCATTACTGCATTAACTCATAGATATATCTTGGTAGTGGTGTTACACTAGCTAGGTTTTTTTCTACTGTGAACCCCCTTCAGTGGTATCAGAACTGATCTATGCGTAGTTGTGCTAGTACGGGTAGAACACATGTTGAATATGGGCATTGATCATCTAGTTGTTACCCTCTCACGTGCACTTGTTTATATCGCGGTATTATGAGATGAAGCGGCCCGGACTGACCTTACGTGTAATCTTACATGAGACTGGTTCCACGCTTGACATACGATTTGTACCGTATAAGTGGCTAGCGGGTGCATGTCTCTCTCACAGTAGTAGATATGGCATTTGGAATATAGGTCCCTGAGAGAGGTGTAGTAGAGACAACTATTTGATCAATGTTGCGGTTGAAGTTCGTAGGTATGAAGCAGTTCTATCTCGAAATCCCTAGCGGCCACGTAAAACATGCAAGAGATAAAGCAGAAACGTCTAACTTTATATTTGTAGGGGCAAGTGATGTGATATGGTCATTTTGTATTGTTGTATGAAATGCACTTTCATGTAAAGCAACCGGCAAGATCCACATGGTTGTTCATTCTATTCTTATGTCCCGTGTGCCAAGATCATGATGTAAAATAGTTTGCTTGCTGTTACTAAGTTTTAGTAGTAGTGGATCATGATGGACGACCAACTGGAGGTGTCGTGGACTTGGCGTCATGCCGGTGCGCACGTGATGGAGATCAAGGCATGGCGCATGATGGCGATCTAGGCGCAGGACATGAAGGACCATATCGTATCACAAATTATGAATTGCATGTGATGTTAATACTTTATGCATCTTATTTTGCTTGCTTGTATTAGATATGCGATGGTATAAATTATAAGATGATCCCCAATTAATACCAATATTAGTGTTCTCCCTAAGTGTGCACCACCAAGAAAGCCCATATTATATAGCATACTATGATGATTGGGTGTAAACATATCGACATTCTCATATGGTGGATGTAAGCCATGTATGCACTACAAATACTTAGGTTAAATTGACGAGCCTAGCATGTATAGACATGGCCTCAAAACAAAGGAAGATCGAGCATGAGTCACATGAATAATATGATCGACACAACGTTGTCCACCATTGCAGCTATATCTCCGTTCGTGGCAATCGGGGGTGGTGTAGTGAATTTGGATCGTGTAATCACTAAAACAATATTAGGAATGATATTTTTAGGTGGAGATCATTTAATAATTTGATTATAAAACTAGAACTTGTAATATGAACTTAGTCTTACATCTTTGTAAATGTATTTCTAGATCATGGACTTCAAACCTATGAAATTCAATTCTGGGTCTTTTCTGAGAGATGGGGATCTCAAGTTAGATGGGTAAAACTTCATAGACTGGTATCAATGCTTAAGAGACATCCTCACTATTAATGACATACGCTACACGCTATCATAACCTCTGGGATATGCTCCCGATGATAATGCAACTGAGGAAGAAGAGGATGAGTTTTGTGATTATCGTGACTTGTTCATTTTTGTCTCATGCTCCATGCATTGGGCAATGGTACCTGAGCTTCGAGTGTAGTTTCCACAGATCGTGCCATATGATATGATCGATGGATTGAAGGCAATTTTCATATAAAAAGTCAGTCTTTTGAAGTTTGAGTTGTTGGATAAGTTTCTTTCACAAAAGATGGAAGAAAACACGTGCCTAAACAGTCACTTATAGATATAATGCAAGGAATCATGCAAGCCTCGTGAATGTAGTGGACTACTGGATGGATGACCAATTTGTGATAGATGGGGTGTTGTGCTCGCTTCCTCCCAGCTACAAAGAGGTAGTCTGAGGCTATGTGATGAGAAGGGATCCGATCACATTTCACCAGTTCATGAAGCAATTGAGAACTATCAAGGTAGAATCCCTCGCCGCGGGATCATTGATGGGACAAGTATATATGATATCCAGTTAGAAATGTGTTTCTCAGAAAAACACTTATTGCAGTTTCACCAAGTATATTGATACTTGTTCTTGTTTTATGAAAACAGGACCCTCTGCTTGAGCGTTGTGTGGAGGAGACAAGGAAACCTGGTGTAACACCCTTGAATTGGCCCTATGCAGATTCCACTGATTCTCGCTAAACCCGCATAGAAACGATTCGGTGATGCCCACCAAGAACTTGCGTACGGGTGGAAAATGAAGTAATACCATTACACAATAGTCAATGATGGAACCCACAATATATATATATAGATATACATTACAAAGATCTAAATCACATTGAAAACGATACAACATCCGAGTACGAATAAGATGTAAATTAGACTAAGAGTCGTGAAGAATAGCCAATGACGTCCATAACCCTGCCCAGGCCAAGATGGAAGGGTAACCTTGCTAACATCATCGAACTCATACCTGTCAAATAAATGGGGTGCTGACAAAGGGCAAAGGAGAAATGCAGCGGTTAGTACTAACGCCAGTACATGACGAGTCTTAGAATTTAGCGGCTCTCCTCTACATAGGTATGGTGGTCTTAGCAACATAAAAGTATGCACTAAAACAACCTACAGAGGCTCGATACAACTATCGACTATCAGAGAGTGGTAAGAGAGACCTATTCGGAACCAACCTGATACTAACACCAAGCATAACTCATCCTGGAGTTTCCTCCTCGAGACCAAACAAGGAAGTCCTTCCGAGGAACTCACACAGTTGGCAGTTTTATTTAACCATTCCATTGAAGTTGTGGTACTTACTAGTCAAATATAGATAGCATAAGACATCCCAATATCACCAACTGTTGGCACTTTTAATTAATCATTCCATTGTAGTGGAGTTGATTGCTAGTCATGCCAAAGTCAAATTTATAATACTACTTTAGTTTGTGTTGTCTATGGTCGAGACACTGTGTTCCAAGTATTCCATAATTGCGGACACGGATTTTCAAATAGATTTACCCTGTAGGGGTGCACAAATAGCAACACATGCACGATCAACATCGAAAAAAATCAAATAAAATCAAAGAGGCATCACGAGAAATCATTTACAAGATTCAAAAATGATTTTAGGGGGCCACACCCCACTAAGCTACCTGCAACAAAGTCGACCGAGCTCCAAGACGGACCCAGAGGTTCGCGACAATGGATATAAACAACTAGGAATCCAAAAGTGTGATTGGGTTTCTCGATACCGTGAAAACATTCCGCGGATTTTCAAAAACTATACAGGTAAATGCTCCTCAAGCAACACTGTAAATAAAGCAGTAAATCATGGCATAAGTACAGGATAGTGGTAAAGCCCCAAACTATTTGTGGCCCCAAGAAATAAGATGTGAATCAAACGCATACCAAGGGGTTCCATGGGCCCACATATGGATAGTGCGATAGTAAAGGAACAAGCATCAAGTAATCGGGTCCTAGGTGGACACAAGTGGGCGGGATAAAAGCCAAATATCAACTATTGCCCACCGGTGCCTCTTTATTACTTATATCTATTCCAGTTATCAAGTTGTAAGTAAAACCATGATTATGTCCAAAATTAAGCATGTGACAATGTTCCAACAAATGTGGAACTCGACAACTCCAACCGACACCTGAGCAAGCAACTACAATTCGCAAGGCCAACTATCTACCAAAACAACGGGCAATAGGAGGTGACCAAGGCAATATAGGCTGCATGGAATATATATAGTATGGAAACTAAAGCATCACAACACCGATATTAATAGAGAGAAGTAAATCCATAAAGAGAAAAATAGGTAGCATAGGGGGAATGCTCGCCTGGGATACATTGCCGAAGATACATCATCTGAAGAAGTTGTCCAAAGCTCACATCATCTCATCCTCCTAATCCAGGAAAAAGCAAAGCACTATAAGGTGCACCGGATGCAATATTTAATACTACGGCAGAAGATCCGGGATGTTTATGATATGATGCATGGCATGGAGAGATGCGATACAATTTAGAAGTATTAATCAGAATCGGAATCCCGACAATTAATTAGATGACTCAAGTTATTTAGTTAACCCGCAATTCAAATGTTAAATTAACAAGGCAAAACATTTCATCAGTGAGCTACACAATTTAAATGGAGTCGGAATAAGGCAAAACACTTTGCATATACACTCCGTATTTAATTAGGTGATTTGACTATTTAACCCAAACCACAAAATAATATATATGTAAGCATGTAAGATTTAATGCAACAAGTTATATGACATATTATAAAAATAGGAGAGGTTTAGGTTCACATGTTTGGTTTTGAAGATCTTGGGTTCGGAGGGCTCGGCCCTCATATCAGAGAGGAAGAAGGAAAACGTCGAGTTCGGGTTCAGTCTTCAAATCCAAGATTTGAGGTCTTCGGGTTCCATGAAGAAGAGCTTGGGTTCCGGCAATCTTCGTTTTCATGTCGATGTTCTTTAGATTCGAGGAAGAAGACCTTGATGTTCCATATGGTCGATCTTCGAGTTCGGATCTGTGATGGAGATCTTGGCATCTGTGTCCAGCGATCTTAGGTTCCCTATCGACGAACTCGAGGTTTCGACTTCATTTGCCGATGGTGAACTTGGTTGAATGTCAGTGCGGGATTCAGATGGCTTTGTCCTCGGTGATGCAGAACTTGCAAAATGGTGGTACCGTTGGTGTTCACACTTTGTCTTCGCCTCACCATCATGAGTCCAGGGAATAGAACAAAGAGGATCCGTAGCCAACCATGAGGTGCAGGGATCGACCGCATCATGTAGGAACACATAGGCAACCTTGGGGCCGCAATACCTATAGGGGTGTGCACATGGAGCTCTATCAAGGAGGATGAGCAGAGTAGAGCCACAGAACATAGAATGAGCTTTTCGAGGGCGGCTCCATGGCAGCGAGCGGTTGCAGAGAGAGGCGATGACAGCGAACACTGGGACGACATCAGGACAGAGCAGGCATGGCATGGCACAACTGCGGTGAGAGGTAGAATGAGGAGGAAGAGCTTGTCCTGCGGCCTTTTGGCCGCAAAAGGAGGTGCTCAGGTTGACAGGGATGTGCAGAACACACAAAGTAGGGTGCCATGGAGCTTGTTCATCGTAGTAGAGCTTGTGGAGGAACAAGGTCGATGGTGGTCGATGGTTTCTTGTCTTGGAGGAGAGCGGCAGAGCACAGGGAAGCCAGCGGCGTCGGACAGCATGCGCTCCCGGTGGCGCGAGCCTAGAGGGAGGCAACCTATAAAAGAAGGTTGCCAATAGTACGGATACGAGAAGCGGGCAAGCGTTCCCCGCTTGTTCATGGCGACGTGAGACGACGGGGGGAGCAGGGGCATCGGTGACTAGCTAGGGACCAAAGTTGAGCGGGAGTGGATGGGATTGAGCTTGGGGTCAGGCTCTCCCTATCGAATCAAGGAAAGAGATGACATGGTTGTTGGGGTAGGTAGCGATGCGAGGTAGAGCTCGATGGGTAGGTGGCGATAAGGCGTGGAATCCCTCATGTGTGTGGTGTACGTGTTGTGTTGGTTGACCGTGTCGGGTGTGTCTCGTATAGTGTTTTTCGTGCGTGTCGTGGGGCTGGGTACGGGTCGGTGTGGAGTGGATCGATAGTGGTGCGATGGGTGCGTGGGATGGCCAGGGTCGGGTCTAGGTCATGTCAGGTGTGCTACCTACGAATGCAGCATGTGGTGTAGAGTGTGGGTCTGGGTGGGGTTGATGTGTGATAGGTGCATAGCATGTGTTATGTGTCGTTGAACTGATGCGTGCATCTGTAGCGGTTGGTGGTTGGATGTGGGTCGGATGGGAGGATTACGGTTAGGGTTTTCAGGTGGGGTCAGTTAGGTGGTCTGGCCCGATTAGCTAGGCTGCCTGCCCCAGATTTTCATAAAACTACTATATTTTATAAACTATTTTAAAATAGTTTTTAGACAAATAAAACATCCAAAGAAACTAGGATTCTAATTTTGAAATCAATGGGAAGTACTGTTAAAACAAAAATAGGGTTTAGCAAAAAAATAGGAACAAAGTATGCATGATGTCATGATGATGCACAAAAATAGATGAGTATGCATGATATTTTTAGGGGTGCTACACCTGGTGTGTTGATGGCATGCAAGCTGTTAATGACTGATTGCACTTCTCATTCCAAATTTATCGTCTGGATTTTTAGAATTTTAAAAATTGTAATTGATTGAGTGTATGAACTTATTAGTGTGTCTTGCATCTAGTGAGACGGTTATTCATAATGTTTCTTTGACAAATTTGTTGTTATAGTATCATGAATGATTTATATTATGGTCTATTTTTTCGGGTATGAATGCGTTATTCTTATTACTATCTTGATGATAATACTATATGCATTTATAAGCATTAAGAGCTAAAAGATATCCAAACGTAATAATGAAAGGACACTATAGTTTAAGTCATCACTATATTGTATACATTATGTCCATGAAAACATGAAGTCATGAGATATTTTCTCTTTTGACACATGCAAAAACTAATGAGACAAGGATGACTAAAACAGAATATGTTCTGGTAAAACATAATGTGTATTAAATTTTTGAATATTGTACATAGTGATGTATTATTCATCAATATAGTGGATATCATTATATTGTTAACATGAATGCAAATTTGAGTAAATAAAAGGTATTTGCTAAATGAAGCATGAATCTGAAACCATTTGAAATATTCAAATATTTTCAGATAGATATGAAATTGACAAGAGATTACAACTCTCTATGATTCGATTAAAATGACTAGTATTTAAGTTAAGATTTTAGCACAAAAGTCTTGTGAATGTTGTTCAACAAATTATGATGATTAAATATATCAAAGTGCACTGATATGTTTCAACGTCATAATCATAATGTATTAGATACATATGGTCTGCAAAATCTCTAAATGGTTTATCATAGAGAGTTAGATCTATAAGTCAAGAGCGAGCAAACACTTATAAATAAAGGGAATCATCTAGATTTGTGGAAACAACACCATAAGAGTTATGGCACGTTCGAATTTCCAGAGACTTTGATAAAGTCGTTATGAATAAAACTTTGTAGAGTATTCATAGGCAACCGTGAATACATCTTCCACAACTAAAAGATAAACTTGTTTTTGTCCTATATTTTGTTTTCAAGAAAAGTTTATCGATAATAATGTTGATGGAAGAAAGTAAAAATTCAAAATCAAGATATTTGATCTTACCCCAAATGTCGAGTAGCACAACAGAATGTGTTCCATGGAACGAGATTCTATAGGATGAGGAGAAACTAATGATATTGATGATGAACGTTTCGATTGAGTGTGTTCTAGAGAAAGCGGGATTCAAGAATGCATTTCCCATCTCGTGGAAATACATTATTGGTTTAGTTGTCATGTTAAATAAACAAGACATACCTATGAACTACGAAGAAGCGATGATGGACCTAAGTACGAGAAATGACAAAGAGTCATGAAATCCTAAAGAAAGTTACATTTAAAGATTGCAAAAGTATTATGTTAATTGATCTTATTAAGTAAGATAGTTACTTAATCTTTCCCGAATAAATGCAAAGTTATGAGAAAGAAATGAAAAATTTAGAAGGACATAAAGCTCAATTTGCCACAAAGATTGATTTGACGATTGACTACAAATGTGTAGCAATGCTTGAGTCTGATGGATTTACACTTAGCAATTCTTACAATTTGAGAATTAATATTTGGCTATCAAAACTGCAAACTCTTCGATGACATGATTGATGAAGAAGTATTGTAATCAATACAATAAGAAGATTTTGTTGAACCAGGTGGATGCTAGAGTATCTCGTAGTGCGAAAATTCTCGATTTGATAAAAGATAAAAGGATTTTGGAATTACCACAATGTCGAGAATACCTACACTTCTGAAGTATTTAAGTGGGAGCTAAATAGGTTATTTATCAAATGTGTGAATGACATATTTGAGTGGGAGCTATGAGGATATCACAAATGCCTCATATATGATAGTAGCATATTTGAGTGGGAGCGTGACAACATTCTAGTATATGTGTACGGCATATAGTGAATGGTGTAATTGATATTAATGATATTTAAATTAGTAAATATTATGTGAATAAAGTTGAACAAAACAATAAACATTGAAATCTATCAAGATAGATTGACATACTTAATGGATATTAGTATCAAAAATGTTTCATTTATATTCTAAAGAAAGCTCAGAATGTCCTACATTGGATTCTGAAGCAGTTTAGAATGGAACAAGAAAATAAAGATGTTCTTACTTGTAAAAATAAGAGAAACATTGGATATAAAGTATGATGGTTGAAAGGAAGGAAATGGATGACCTTCATCCCATATGTTTTTGTCATATGTCTCTTCCATAACCATGTTGCCTACTTGGCCAAAATGTGACCCACGTTCTTGACTAGAAGAATAGGTTCTGAGGGATTCATGAATAAATCATTGAACCAGGATTAAGCATATCATCAGACGCTTAGAGGAAAGGAGAAATCTACATTGATATTGAAGTATGAAACTACATCAGAAATGGCAAGTATAGCAAAGTTTCGCTAATGAAGTTCGACTTCAACTGAGTGTGTTTCTAGTGTACATGAAAACTTTGAAAGTTCAATTGACTGATCGACCGTCATTGTAAACACTAAGAAACAAAGTCTCACTCTATCGCCAAACGAATACTTCGACACATTATGAGATAATGGTCTAAATGTAAAAACTAGGAGACATTAACGATTTGCAAAGGACATACGATCTGGTAATACAGATCAAAAGACGAGACATTTCTCATAGGTAAGCATGACCAAAAGCACATGTAAACATTGTATTTATGATCAGTAACAAATTAGGGCTGGAATTCGAGCCAAGCCGAATCAGCTCGGCTCGACTCACTAAAGCTCGTTCAACTAATGACCTAGCTTGGCTCGACTCGTTTACAAAATGAGTTCATATTTGAAACTCGGATCGACTCGTTTAACTCACGAGTAACTCATGAGTAGCTCGTTTAGCACGTTATGAGTTACGAACAAGAGCACATATAAGAAAAACTAGTAATTATCCTACTGATTAAGAACTAGAATAAGGATAGTACTTTCATAATAACACGAAGGCAAGATCGAATGGAAAATATAGTAGTTCTACACCATTACAGGTACAAGAAACATTCGTACTATGGTACTCATCTATGGAAAATTTCAAATTCTATATTTAAACGAGCTAAACAAGTAGCTCATTTAGCTTGGGTGAACAAACGAGTTCAAATCTAAAACTTGGCTCGACTCGTTAGACACCGAGTTCAAGCCGATTCGAGCCGAGTCACGAGTTACTCATTTAGCTCGCGAGTTTCGAGTTATAATTCCAGGCCTATAACAAATGCAACTAGATTATTTGTACTCTAGTGCAAGTAGGGTACTAAAGCAGATATGTCCTAGAGGCAAGTAATAAATAGGTTTATTATCATATCTCTAATTAGTTTATAATATTTTTGTACTGTGTTATAACTATATCAAGAGAGAACACTGATACATGTGTGGTATATAAAGAACCAAGTCCCTAGTAACCTCTATACAACTAGTTCATTGGGCAACCAGTGATCAAGATTTCCTGATCATATAGCATTTATGCTAGTTGACAATGAAGTCATAACATTCATCAATGATGTGATGGAAATTACCCATATAAGTATTGGACATGATCAAGTCACTGGTTTTATCTTTGTAATAGTTATAAAATAAGTGACCTTCTCCTCAGACCATGAGATCATATCTAATCACTATTATCCGCTGCTGCTTTATCTCTATCAACCGTCACACCATAATAGGGGGATCAGAAAGGTACATGATTGGTATTCTAGAGGCAAACATTCAGGCGTATGCATCAAGATCGGGATTTGTTCATGCGCGTGACGGGAAGATACACTGGGATCACTTGGTGAGATTTATCCAATAAGCTGCAGCGAATGACTAGGTCATGCGCATATGATATCACGGTAAGGAGTTAAGTAGACTTGTCAGTAACGATATGTATATGTTGATACTAAAGATCAAACCTCAAACAAGTCATGTATCGAAGAAACAAAAGAAATCAGATATAGAGTTTATGGTTCAAATGATAAAGCATCATGGAATGCGCGAGATCATTATGGACATCCTGTTCTAGCTATTGATCATTGATATGAGAGGGTTCTCGATCATATCTATGGCATCTCCGAACCGTAGAGTAACACACTTAAGGTTCTTACGATGTTCTGAGATCATTATGGAATCATGGGGATCACCGATGGAAAGAAGAGAGAAAACTGGAAGTATTTTGGGTAAAGTCCGAAGATGTACGGAGTGATCAAAAAGGATTTTTTGATCATGAGGAAACATTAAATATATTTTTAATATTAATTACTAGAATTAATAATTAAAATAATATTTAAAAATTATTTTTAATGGGAAAATTTCCTAACAGGCCAAATCCCCGGAGGGAAAAGGCCCAAGAGGGAGCTGCCCACATGGGGCAACCACCTCCACCACCAGCCTGGCCATGGGCCGCCACGCGGGGCAGGTGGGGCCCACTTGGCCAGCCCCTCCCTTGGCGCGTGCCTCCCCTCCATCCTCTTTTAGTCCCACATTGCCAGCTTGTCAAGGTGGGGGTCCCTCCTTCCTCCTATATATAGATGGGAATAGGAGAGGAAAAAATACGACAAAAAAACAGGAATTTCCTAAGGCATTTTACTTAGGTAATTTTTTCCTATCTCTCTCCTCATTGAATGTCACGAGTGTGGTTCCAAAAAGAACTGCGTACATGGGAGACAACACCACCCCAGCACATCGTCGCGCTGTTGGATCCCAGTTCCAGAAGGTCTACTTCCGCATCCAAGCTAGATCAAGAAGAACAAGAGTCGTCGTCACACACCGTACGTGTGCGAAACTATGGAGGTGTTGCCACTTGTGGCGCTGGAGCTATCGTACAAGGACTAGGAGGTGACATGCGAGGAGCAACGTGACCTCGTGGTCGACTACGAGTATGACTAGATCACCAACGTTCCCACGAATGTAAACACTTTCGATCCATAGGGGTATGTCACCAAAACCTCATCCCTGTTACTTTATTAAGTCATAGATAGATCTTCGTAGTGGTGTTATGCTAGCTAGGAAATATTTTTTTTTGTGCTGCGAACCCCCTTCAGATGGTGTAAGCCTTGGTGCAACACACGATTTTTCGGGCAACGACCTCATCAGAAGGTAACTCCCAGTTTTGTAGGTAATACAGATATAGACGTATCGAGTCCGTATTGTTGGCGAAGACATCACTAATGTTGATTCTTCTGTTGTCGGATTATCTGGTACGGCTTCGGACTTCACCATGATGGAGGGCTTGTACATGTGCTCTAGGGATAGGCCTAGATCGACTAATTCCCGTGTCGAACCGACCTTGAGAGAGCGTTGACTTCCTTGTTGTATCTCTGATTAACGTGTTTAAATTCAAAACTGGCAAAGTGAGCATCGATTCTATCCACTATTTGATGGTAGGAAACCATGATGGGATCCTCTGTGTCACATGTGTCGTTGCACTATTGCACTACTAAGTCGGAGTCACTGTAGCACTCGATCTGTCTGATGCCCATCTCCTTGGCCATCCGCGGCTCATGGATTAGGGCTTCGTATTTGGCCACGTTGTTTGTGGCAGTCAAGTGGATCTACAACATGTAGTACATATTATCCTCTTTGGGTGACATGAGGACTACGCCAGACCCCAAGCAATCAACAATCTTTGCGCCACCGAAGTACATTTTCGAGTTGAGTGTGTCTAGCTACCGAGTCATCTTTTGTGACTCGGTCTAGTCGTTTACAAAGTTGGTTAAAGCCTGGGACTTTATCGCTCTTCGTGGCACGTAGTTGATCTTGTGAGCCGCCAGTTCAATGGCCCACTCTGTTTTCACTACAAGAAAAGTTTCCTTCCGCAATGAATTGGCCCGACGGTCGTCGTAGAAGGCGCGTCTTCCGCGACGAAATTCTCGGCTCGGCCGTGGCTGATGGAAAACTTTTTTTCCGGTTTCGCGACCCTCTACTACGACGGATCTGCTAAAAACATGGAGGAAGCTTGGCCAGCACGTGGCAGAAGCAAGATTTTCGTGTCCTCGCGCGATGTTGACTCGCTGAAGTCTTCTGAGGCGTGTGGGTCCTGGACGTCAGTGTCTCTAGCGGACCATACTTTTTGGTCGCGCCTCCCTGATTTGAACTCGATAACGTAGCTCGAGGCGTCCGCCGTTTAGTCTGGCTGCTAGGTCCCACATGTCAGCCTCTCATTAGAAGGATCGTGTGTATGATGGAATTTTTTTCCTTCGCTCGCGCTACCCTGTTCCGAAGTTGATAGCGCTGCTCGATGCATCTATCGTCTAATCAGCCTCCTGGGACCCACATGTCATCCTCTTATTAGAAGAAACGTGTGTATGATGGAATTTTTTCCTTCGCTGGCGCTACCCCGTTCCGAGTTGATAGGGCTGCTCGACGCATCTACCGTTTAACCAACCTCCTGAGTCCCACATGTCATCCTCTCATTACAAGAAACGTGTGTATGATTGATTTTTTGTTCCTTCGCTCGCGGTACCCTGTTCCGAATTTGATAGCGTTGTTCGATGTATCTACCGTTTAAGCATGCTGTTGGGCCCCACATGTCATCCTCTCATTAGAAGAAACGTGTGTACGTATGATGGATTTTTTCCTTCACTAGTGCTACCCCGTTCCGAATTGATAGCGCTGCTCGACGCATCTACCATTTAACCAACCTCCTGAGCTCCACATGTCATCCTCTCATTAGAGAAAACTTGTGTATGATGGATTTTTTTTCTTCGCTCGCGCTACCCTGTTCCAAACTTAATAGCGTTGTTCAATGCATCTACCGTTTAATCACGCTGCTGGGCCCCACATGTCGTCCTCTCATTAGAAGAAAGGGGTGTATGATGAACTTTTTACCCTTTGTCGTGTCTTCGTGTTCCGAACTTGATAGCTTTGCTCTCTGCATCAGCCGTTTATTCAGGCTGGTGGGTCCTTTATGTCAACCTCACATTAGAAGAATCGTGGGCATCTCAATTTATTAAATGCCAGATAATGGAGTAGTTTCTTAAAAACATGGGTAGGCGGGTTTTTGTTTTTGTTTTAAAGGGTAATTCCAAAAAGGCCGAATTACACATTTTGGGATATTCTTCATCTACTATACTCAATGAGTTATACTCCATGCGCTATTCTCCATGGGCTCCTTGATAAATATTTAAATGGGTTGTCGTCAGCAAGTCCCCTCACCCCTACAAGGCCGAATTAAATTGTTCTAGGCTAAAGAGGGGTCGAATGGGCTAGATTTTACCTCCTCTATAGTAAAATTTGCATGGCTCGGCCGGATTCGGAACACAGACCTCACTACCGGAGGGAAAAAGAAACAATAATTCTTTTGACATATATTTGTGTAAAAATATCTAAAGAACAAGGGACATAGACCGCGTGTGCCAAAACTGGACAGATATCCAATGACTTCACTTGGTACCCTCTCATTTCTGTCCAAAACACATCCAACGGTTCCGATGACACACAGGCAAAAGCTCTAGTGCAAGCAGCCCAACAGCGACATACCTTTTTTTACAAATTCAGTAGCATTGAAAGATCCAGTAGTACAGAATAAGATAGAAAAAATATCGACAGATTCCTAGTTCATATTCAGCAGCACTCGACCGATTCTCTGACATTCCAAAGTATTTGTTTCAGCTATCTGACACTTTGGAACTCAATAGCGATCTGAGAGAACCCATTCATGTTTCAGCTCTAAAAACCTTGTCGCACGATCAGTTTGCCCTTTTCTCCAAACACACTCGATCATTGGAGCAAGCATAACTGACGATCAAGTATGCTTTTGTGTGCATACCTCCTCTTCACATTAATACCAGTGTGACCCCCATATATATGCATCCCAAAATGCCCAAGCCTCATCTAGATTGTGATAAAGCCAAGTTTAAAAAGGAACGCAAGACCATCTACTGCACTTGATCTAAACAAGTACCAATACATCAGTATTAGTTCTAGAAAATACCTTAGTAATAGTAACGACATAACACTTGATAGATTGAGTAGCATTTGAAGCTTGAACAATACAGAATAAGACAGAAAAAATATCTACAGATTCCCAGTTCATATTCAGCACCACTTGACAGATTCAGCAGCATTTCAAAGTGACCGATTCAGTAGTACAGACAATGGCCAAAAGAAATGATAGATTCGGCAATGAAGACATTGAAATTCAATAGTTGTAGCAAGGCCATGACTCATAAGGAAAGAGAGTCCATATTCAGCACTCGATAGGTCGATCTGAACAAGTACCACTACATATGTATACTACAAAATAGATTAGCAGTAACAAGTTAAGACCTCCATACAAAATACTCGCCATAACGCAACAGTGTGTCAAGTGCTGGCCGGGTAGCACTTTCTTTCCTGCCTGTTACCCTTTCCTTGTCAGACTGTCGCCTGTGGGCCCACTATGTCAGCAGCGTACATTGGAAATAGGTATACATTGCCGCAAATTTGTTCCACCTCTCCCCATACAAATTGAATCTGTCACCAATATAAAGTAGTAATTAATTAGTACGACGTTACATATCTTAACATTGGGATCATCATAAAGAATATTTAGATGTTTTATCTCACTTTTGAAACTTGTTGATGCAATACTCCTAATCCACAGGGAATTCTGACGAACAGTTCAGAAGCTTCCAGGTAACACCGCGGCTGGGACAAGTACAACCTGAGCCCTTCCAGGGCGACTTCAGCCGACGATGGCCTGCTCGTCAGCTCAGATTTCACCACCATTTCGACCGCATGGAGCTCATGCCACAGAGAGAGCGACCAAAGCTTCACCTTGTACCGCGGCGATTCACACGCCCCTGAACTAACGAACCTGGGGGATATGACGATGTCCGTGGTGTGGCCATCAATTTGAGCAACGAACACGGTATCCTCTTTCCCGATGCCGATGATATCTGCTCTCCGCGAGCCCCCTGTGGGCACCGACTTAGACGGCTCCCAGTGTTTGTGGCTATAGGGCATTATGAGCACAGTCCTCGAGTGGGCAACTTTGAGGTGGCGGACGAGCTCTACCATAGGTGTTAGCTCTACCGACGAGGTGGTGAACTTGCATCTAGGCTCCGTGCGGACTTGCTGGCCGTGAAAGCACCAGATTTTGTGGTCGTAGACGTCGTTGTAGGGGACGAATGTCCCGCAGTGGTCGTTGGGGCATATGCTACCTTTTCCGCCCGCGACTTGGCGGTACAGCTCCTTGGAGCATGCGGCCAGCTGGGTGACGCTGGTAGTGTCCAAACGCATAGCGATTTTGTTGAAAACATCGTTGTCAAGCTTCCTCCAGACGCCGTGCAGTGGGTTGTGCATCGATTGCGACATAGGGATGGATTGGAGGGGAGAGGTCGGACCAGAGTATGACTATGTGGGGGCTTTTGGAGAGGGTGGCGCGCGGCCTGCAAGATCCGATGCAGCGGGAGAGATGGCGAGGAAAATGTGTGAAGCATGCACTGGAGACGATCCCAAATGCAGGGCCAGGCGGCTTTGGCGAGTGAGGATAAAAACATCCGAGATGGGGAAGATGGGATGGCTCCTTGAACGAGTTTTTTTTGCTAGGCTGATGACCCACAAGTATAGGGGGTGTATCGCAGTATTTTCGATAAGTAAGAGTGTCGAACCCAACAAGGAGAAGAAGGTGCTGGCTAGTGGTATGGATCAGGAATTCTCTACAAATACTTAGCAAACGGATTTTTAGGGGTTTTCGATAAAGCAAGTAAACAAAGTACGAGTAAACAAAAGACAGTGGGAATAAATGCAGCAAGTGGCCCAATCCTTTATGCAGCAAAGGACAAGCCGGTTGTATTACTTAAGATGACCAAACGTTCTCGAGGACACATGGGAAGACTGTCAAGTGCTTTCGCTTCATATAGTTGATTAATCTTCTTTAGCTTGCTAAGTGTTCTATGGGTGAACCTGTGCTAATGTACCGCCCCATCCAAGACTAATACATACTTGTGATTATACCCCTTGCAAACATCCGTAATTACAAGAAAGTAATTAAGGTAGAAACCTAACCATAGCTTTAAACTCTAAGACCCTTACGTCCCTTGTGCAATGGTTTCCTAACGGGAGTTCAGGTTTCTGTCACTCCGACAACCCCTACGATTAGTAGCCAAATACACAATGCATTCCCCTAGGCCCATATAGGTGAAGTGTCATGTAGTCGACGTTCACATGACACCACTAGAAGAAGTACACCACAACTTAAATAACAATCTATTGAATCTTTCTCAACACAACTCCACTACTAACAACAAGACTTCTCCCATGTCCTCAAGAACAAAACGAACTACTCACAAGACATCATATGGATCATGATCAGAGATGGAATAATGATGTATAACAATCTGAACATAAACAATAATTCAATGGTTCACTCAATAGCATCAACTACAAAGAGTAATCAACACCGGGAAAGTTTCCCCTATGAACTAATGCAAGATTCAACTCAATTGTTACAGCAATATGGAGATGGTGATGAGGGTGCTGATGGTGATGATGGTGGTGATGATGATGATCCCGATGAAGTCCATCTTGATGGTGGTATTGATGGCGACGATCTCCCCTCTCCGGGAAGGAATTCCCCCGACAGAAATCTGTCTGCCGCAGAGATCTTTCTCTCTCGGTGTTTTCTGCCCCGCAGAGGCGGCGGAATCTTTCTGTGGTCGCTCTCCGAGTCTTAGGGTTTCGGGAGGATGATATACGCCAGAGGGGAGAGGCTGGAGTGGGCCAGGGTGGCCACACCACCTCCTGGCGCGGCCTAGGCCTGCCCGCGCCATGGGGTGGTGTGGGCCCCCTGTGGCCCATCTCCACTCCATCTTCTGGCATCCTTAGTCTTCTGGAAAAATAGGATTTTCCGTATATTTTCCCGGATTTTCTGATCTTTGCGAATTTTGCCTCCAAACAGCACCTTTTCCTTAGAATCCTGACTGCAGTGGTCCATGCTCCAAAAGTCATCAACCATGCAAAAATAGATGAAATAACATAAGTATCACCTCTCAATATGAAATATATCAATGAATAATAGTGAATTAAGACATAGAATAGTGATGCAAAATGGACGTATCAACTCCCCCCAAGCTTAGACTTTGCTTGTCCCCAAGCGAAACTGAGCTCAATAAACATGGCCTCAGGTTTATGGAGTGAAGAGTCGATAAAAGAATACGGACAAGAAGCATCACATTCATCAAATACATAGATCATAATAGAAGACAACTCACTACTATACAACTCAACTTGCAATGAGTAAAGGAAACACAATAAAGATACATAGAGTGAATCATAATTGATAATGGCAAACTTAGCTCTTGGTCGAAGAATAGTTGATAATTTGCTGGAGTTCACAAATAGCCGGTTTTCAATGAAAGCTTTCAAAGTAGTAAACATCAAGATAAGAGCAATTGTGCAAAGCAAGGAACATAAGAAACATGAGTGAATAAATCACCATATGAATGAATGAAACACAACAACTCAAAATACTTGCTGAGATAGAAGGGAGTAGGTTTACTGACTCAACTACAAAGTAAAAGAAATGGCCCTTCAGAGGAGAGCGAGGATTGCAAGTCTCATAAAGAGCTCCCAAAAATTATGATACTTACTAGCTTTCAGCTCTCATTGCCCCTATCATAGGCATCTTTAGGTGATTAAGGTTAAAGTGACACAACTAAGAGGATATGCTTGACAAGTTATAAGTTGAAATCTCATGCCCCTTACTTGTGAGTACCGATCCTCATTCTACTCAACTTCAGTCAAGATCAAGCTCTTGTCATTGTAAATACATGCGTATCATTGAGAACCGCCAACGGGTACCCCTTGCACATGACACAGGAGCTATCCCATAATCAAAATGACAAGGCAAGCAGACAATGAGCATCTCAGGGATCTTTTTATTTGCTATTTGCATAGGTTTTTATTGAGGATGCTTTATAGAATGCTCACTATAGTTATGCTGCAAGTTTCCACCATGATTAGGCATGGCTTAGGCTAGCGGTCCAGGCATTTCTCTAACACACATATAAACTCCATGATCTTACAAGTTCCACTTTTATTTCACACCGTCGGGATCTATAAGCAAAAGAATATGATATCAACTAGGTACAAGTACCAATGAAGTGTTGAAAGCGGTCCCCATGATGCATGGTTCTGCTAACTTCAACTCATAAAGCGCAAGCATATACGCAACAAAGAAGGACCCAATGGTTCAAGTTTATTAAATGCAACAAAGTAAAGTGTGCCATCAAGTTCGTGAGAGCTTTAATCGCTAAGTTTCACATAACAAGTTTAATTTGGGAGGTAGATAAAACAAGAATTTACTTGGAATAGCAATAATGTTACTAGGTAGGTATGGTGGACACAAATGGCAGAGGTTTTGGTTTAAAGGAGGTGGATGCACAAGAAGAATTCCCTCTCAGTACAGGTTTTTGGTAGCAAGGCTGGGTAGCAAGTATAAGAGTTGAAGGAAACAAACAAACATAGAAATGATAAAGACAAACATGCAATCTTCCTTGGAAGCACAAAAGATCTTAACTAGAGAATACTATACTTATGAGCAAATCAAGAAAGAAAGATGATGAAATTATATTTCTTTAGAGTACTTTTATCTTTTTCATTCAACTCTCAAAAATAGTGTTGCTAATGACCGAGCCAGGTTTGCCAAAACCAACTAAATTAACTCAATGATCCCAGAGTGCTACCAATACTAACAACAAGATTAATCATATAACCACGAATTGAAAACTAATATAAGCTATGAAAAAGAGTGAATGATAGAACTTCTCATTAATATTCCATAACAACAACTCACACCAAGGGATACATATCTAACGAGAGAGGGGACGCTTCCATAATGCAAACCATACTACATAATAATTCCTCTATTCATGATATGACTCTACTAATAAGGTAAAAAGATAGAAGATAGTGATATGATACCGCGGCACTCCCCCAAGCTTGGAACAAACCAAGGGGATGCCAAACCTGATGACGAATTACTCCTTAGGTGGTGGTGGTATCCTCTCGATGAGCTCTCTGGTCAGTTTCCCCAAGTCCTCAATCTCGAAAGTGAGAGTACAAATCAACTCCGAGTTGTGCTCAATACGGCTCATGATCATTTCAGTTTGTGGATCCCAGCTCTTGTGATTCTTTTTCCATTCTTCCCTCTTGGAGTCTTCTTTTCCTGCATGGTTATGGATAACGTTATGGAAGGGATTCTTGGTGTGTGGAGGAAGTGACCTTGGAGCCAAACTATGACGGGGAACTTTCCCCCCAGTCTGCATCCATGCCGTCCTTCTAACCCTGGCAGGTTTCGTCACCACTCCAATGCTTGCAATAGTAGTGCCGCTGTGTGGATGTTGGCTTTGCTCTTCTTCACCTTCACTCTTGATCTCCTTCTCCTTCCCGGGGTCTTGGAGGTCTTCCTCCATGGGCTCCTTCCCTTTATCCTTGGCGGACACCATTGTGCTTCTAAACCTTCAAAGAGTATGTCCTGGCAGAAACAGATCGAAACAAAAACACGACAAAAACATGATATACGGACCTTGGGGGATCCGGGGGGGTTATATATTATGAAGTTTCATATCAAAAGGAAGGTACTGGGAGAAAACGAGTCGGAGGCGGAGTCCGGGGTAGCCTCACCACCTGGTGGCACGGCCAGGGGTGGGCCCGCGCCACAGGGTGGTGTGAGCCACCCCGGCTCCGGTTCTGTCCCTTTTTCGCTTCGTAGCTTTTCCTATCGACTAAAAACTGCAAAAATATAGTTGGATTGTATTTCCATGGAACTTTGCTTACCAGAACTGTTACCAAGATGAAACAGACTCTGCGGGTCTCTGAATTTGGTCCTCAATGAATTTCTCTGGAGTTATAACTTGAAAGGCATCAACATCTTCATTGTAAGAATCTCCAGCAATATAGTGTTTGAGTCGCTGTCCATTCACTACTTGTGTAGTATTATCTTTTAGAGAAGAAATTTTTATTGCTCTTGAACGGTATACTTCTACAATGATGAAAGGTCCTTCCCATTTTGATAGTAGCTTACCTGCAAAAAATCTGAGACGAGACCTATACAATAGAACTCTCTCACCAACATGAAATTCTCTCTTAAGTATTCGCTTATCATGCCATCTTTTAACTTTTTCCTTAAAGAGCCTAGCATTCTCATAGGCTTCACTCCTCCATTCATCTAAAGAACTTAAGCCAAACAATCTTTTCTCACTAGCGAGCTTACAATCTCTATTTAGTTCTTTCACTGCCCAGTAAGCTTTGTGTTCTAGTTCTAAGGGTAGGTGACAGGCTTTCCCATAAACCATTTTATAAGGAGACATTCCCATGGGATTTTTGTAAGCAGTTCTATAAGCACATAAAGCATCATTCAACTTCTTAGCCCAATTTTTCCTAGACCTATTAACAGTCTTTTGCAAGATAGATTTAATTTCTCCATTTGATAACTCTACTTGCCTGCTAGTTTGGGGGTGATAAGCTGAAGCAATTCTATGATTAACATCATATTTAGCAAGGTCTTCCTAAAACCACCATGAATGAAATGAGAACCCCCATCAGTCATGAGATACCTAGGCACCCCAAACCTAGGAAAGATAACATCCTTAAGCATTTTTAGAGAAGTCTCTCTGTTAGCACTCTTTGTAGGAATAGCTTCTACCCACTTCGTAACATAATCAATGACAACAAGAATATGAGTGTAGCCTTTCGAAGGAGGGAAAGGACCCATAAAGTCAAATCCCCAACAATCAAAAGGTTCAATAACTAGAGAGTAGTTCATAGGCATTTCATTGCGTCTAGAAATATTACCAACACGCTGACATTCATCACAAGAAAGGACAAATTTTCTTGCATCTTTAAAAAGGGTAGGCCAGTAGAAACCTGATTGTAGTACCTTTTGTGCCGTTCTATCTCCTGCATGATGTCCTCCATAGGCACTACCATGACATTTACGCAATATCTCCTTTTGTTCATATTCTGGAACACATCTTCGCATAATACCATCAACTCCTTCTTTGTATAAGTGTGGGTCATCCCAAAAATAATGCCTCAAATCATAGAAGAACTTTCTTCTTTGTTGAGCTGTAAAAGTTGGAGGCAAATACTTGGAGACAATAAAGTTAGCATAATCAGCATACCAAGGGCTTCCTCGCGAGCTCACCCCTACTGCGGCTAACTGTTCATTTGCGAAACTCATTAACAGGCATAGGGTCAAAAGAGATGTTTTCCAAACGAGATAAATTATCAGCTACATGGTTTTCAGCACCCTTCCTATCTACTATGTGTAGATCAAACTCTTGTAAAAGCAGTACCCATCTAATAAGCCTAGGCTTAGCGTCCTTCTTCGTCATAAGATATTTAATAGCAGCATGATCAGTATGAATGGTTACTTTTGAGTCCACAATATAGGGCCTAAACTTATCACAGGCAAAAACAACAGCTAGAAATTCCTTTTCAGTAGTGGCATAATTCCTTTGAGCAGCATCTAGGGTCTTACTAGCATAATGGATAACATTTAAGTTTTTATCAATACGTTGCCCAAGGACAACCCCTACAGCAAAATCACTAGCATCACACATTTTTTCAAAGGGTAAACTCCAATTAGGTGGTTGAACAATAGGGGCTGTAGTTAAAGCCTTCTTAAGAGTTTCAAAAGCTTCCCTACAATCAGCATCAAAAACAAAGGGTACATCTTTTTGAAGAAGATTAGTGAGAGGTTTTGATATCCTAGAGAAGTCTTTAATAAACCTCCTATAGAAACCAGCATGACCAAGGATACTACGAATACCTTTGATGTCTCTTGGACATGGCATATTCTCAATTGCCTCAACCTTAGCTCTATCAACTTCTATGCCTCTTTCAGAAACCTTATGCCCAAGAACAATCCCTTCATTAACCATGAAGTGGCATTTCTCCCAATTAAGAACAAGATTAGTTTCCTCACATCTCTACAAAACTTTATCAAGGTTGTGCAGACAATTATCAAAAGAAGTTCCATAGACAGAAAAGTCATCCATGAACACTTCTACAATTTCCTAACAAAAACCATGAAAGATAGCAGACATGCACCTTTGGAAAGTAGCAGGAGCATTACATAAACCAAAAGGCATACGTCTATAAGCATAAGTTCCATAAGGGCAAGTAAAAGTAGTTTTTTCTTGATCTTGTTGTTTAACAACAATTTGAGAGAAACCAGAATAACCATCAAGAAAACAAAAATGGGTGTTTTTAGACAACCTTTCCAACATTTGATCAATAAAAGGAAGCGGGTAGTGATCTTTCTTAGTAACTTTATTGACTTTCCTAAAATCGATACACATCCTATAGCCTACCACTATTCTTTGAGGAATAAGCTCATCATTATCATTAGGGACAACGGTAATACCTCCCTTTTTAGGAACACAATGAACAGGACTAACCCATTCACTATCAGCAATATGGTAAATAATGCCAGCATCAAGGAGTTTCAATACCTCGTTCCTTATCACTTCCTTCATCCTAGGATTTAAACGTTGTTGGTGCTCCACTACTGGCTTCGCATCTGGTTCTATGTTGATAGAATGCTGACATATAGTAGGTGAAATCCCTTTCAAATCATCCAGAGTATAGCCCATAGCTCCTCGGTGTTTCCTCAAAACCTCCAATAACCTTTCTTCTTCCTTCCCTGAAAGTTTAGCGCTAATAATAACAGGATATATCTTCTTATCATCAATATAAGCATATTTAAGATCATCAAGGAGAGGTTTTAGATCGAAAACCGGATCCTTTTTAGGTGGCATCGTGGTACCCAAGTCTTCTACAAGCAAGTCGTGCTTAAGCATCATAGGTTGATCACGGAGAATCCTGTCAATCTCATTCCATTCTTCCATGAAGATTTCACTTTCATGATCTTCCATAAATTGCTGCAAAGCATTGTTAGGAGCAAGAGAAATAGAATCAAGTTGTTCAACCCTAAAATCCTCATTATGGGTTTCCTCTTCGCAAGGTTCTTTAACAAATTTCGAAAAATTAAACTCATAAGATTCCCCATCAAACTTAGTTAAGATTTTCTCCCTCTTGCAATCAATAATAGCTCCACATGTACTCAAGAAAGGTCTACCAAAAATGATAGGGTAGGTTTTACTAGCAGCCGAACCAAGTACTAGAAAATCAGCAGGGTACTTAATCTTACCACAAAGAACTTCCATGTCTCGTACAATACCAATTGGAGAGATGGTCTCTCTATTAGAAAGGTGAATAACCACATCAATCTCTTCCAACTCACAAGGACTGATCTCATGCATAATTTCTCTGTAAAGCTCATAAGGAATAGCACTGGAACTTGCACCAATATCACATAAACCATAATAGCAATGATCACCAATTCTAACAGAAAGCACAGGGACACTAGCCTTTTTAGTTCTATTGGGATGTGAAACAATATTAGAAGCATCCTCACAAAAGACTATGTGCCCATCTTCTACGCTTTTAGTGACAAGGTCTTTCACAATTGCTACCACAAGTTCAATGTTTATTTGTTCATCAGGTTTTACAGTTCTTTTTTCACTTTTGGTGATTACATTAGTTACCATAGGATGGTCCTTTACCTTTTCGAGGAAGGGAATCTTCTCGATATAAGGTTCGGTAAGATGGGGTCAATAATGCAATACTCAGCACTTCCAATAGGAGCATAGTCAACAATATCTTTGTAAGGTGCATGGTATTTGTTCCATCCCCTTTTTGGAATTTCGATATAGGAAGCAAAAGCTCTAAAACAATTCGTAATAACTTGCAAATCAAGACCATAAATATTACTAATATTTTGAAAGTCACCAGTTCCCATAAAAGATTCAATGCATTCATAATCATAATTTATACCTGACTTTCTACCTTTGTCATTCTCCCAAGCTTCAGCATTGTCTTAAATACGGTCCAGAAGATCCCATTTAGCTTCTTCTTCCATGCGAGTGAATGATCCAGCACAAGAAGCATCCAATAAATCCTTGTCATGTAGAGGTAGCCTTGCATAAAAGTTATTGATAATAATATTGTTCGGGAGCTCATGAATGGGACATTTGAGCGTTAGTAACTTCAATCTCCCCCAAGCTTGAGTTGTACTCTCTCCATCAAGAGGCCAAAAGTTGTATATTTGATTCTGATCTTTATGAATCTCACTAGGAGGATAAAACTTTGAATAAAAGAGAGGCACTATTTCCTCCCATTCCAGAGCTTGACCATTCTTCAGCAGCTTATACCAGTCCTCAACTCTTCCTTTCAGTGATAATGAGAATAACTTCTTCTTAACTTGATCTATAGTAATACCTGCACACTTGAACAACCCGCATAATTCATGTATAAAGAGTAAATGATCACCGGGATGGACAGTTCCATCCCCAACATAGTAGTTATCCATAACACGATCAATAATTCTTGTAGGTATTTTGAAAATATCATTCTCAGTAGGTGGTGGCTTATCTACTACCTAAGCAATGGTAGTAGCATTACCAAATAAGAAACTCAGCAAATTATCCATAACAAAAATAAAGCAACTAGCAGAAGTAAACAATACTGACAGTAGAAGTTTCATTTACCAGTTCCACTCTCCAATAGAGCTTCACTCTCCGGCAACGGAGCCAGAAAATAGTCTTGATGACCCACAAGTATAGGGGGTGTATCGCAGTATTTTCGATAAATAAGAGTGTTGAACCCAACGAGGAGCAGAAGGTGCTGGCTAGTGGTATGGATCAGGAATTCTCTACAAATACTTAGCAAACGGATTTTTAGGGGTTTTCGATAAAGCAAGTAAACAAAATACGAGTAAATAAAAGACAGTAGGAATAAATGCAGCAAGTGGCCCAATCCTTTATGCAGCAAAGGACAAGTCGGTTGTATTACTTAAGATGACCAAACATTCTCGAGGACACATGGGAAGACTGTCAAGTGTTTTCGCTTCATATAGTTGATTAATCTTCTTTAGCTTGCTAAGTGTTGTGTGGGTGAACCTATGCTAATGTACCGCCCCATCCAAGACTGATACATACTTGTGATTATACCCCTTGCAAACATCTGTAAGTACAACAAACTAATTAAGGTAGAAACCTAACCATAGCTTTAAACTCTAAGACCCTTACGTCCCTTGTGCAATGGTTTCCTAACGGGGGTTCAGGTTTCTGTCACTCCGGCAACCCCTATGATTAGTATCCAAATACACAATGCATTCCCCTAGGCCCATATAGGTGAAGTGTAATGTAGTCGACGTTCGCATGACACCACTAGAAGAAGTACACCACAACTTAAATAACAATCTATTGAATCTTTCTCAACACAACTCCACTACTAACAACAAGACTTCTCCCATGTCCTCAAGAACAAAATGAACTACTCACAAGACATCATATGGATCTTGAACCGAGATGGAATAATGATGTATAAAAATCTAAACATAAACAATAATTCAATGGTTCAGTCAATAGCATCAACTACAAAGAGTAATCAACACCGGGAAAGTTTCCCCTATGAACTAATGCAAGATTCAACTCAATTGTTACAGCAATATGGAGATGGTGATGAGGGTGTTGATGGTGATGATGGTGGTGATGATGATGATGATCCCGATGAAGTCCAGCTTGATGGTGGTGGTTATGGCAACGATCTCCCCTCTCCGAGAAGGAATTCCCCCGGCAGAAATCTGTCTGCCGGAGAGATCTTTCTCTCTCGGTGTTTACCGCCCCGCAGAGGCGACGGAATATTTATGTGGTCGCTCTCCGAGTCTTAGGGTTTCGGGAGGATGATATACGCCAGAGGGGAGAGGCTGGAGTGGGCCAGGGTGGCCACACCACCTCCTGGCGCGGCCTAGGCCTGCCCGCGCCATGGGGTGTTGTGGGCCCCCTGTGGCCCATCTCCACTCCATCTTCTAGCATCCTTAGTCTTCTGTAAAAATAGGATTTTCCATATATTTTCCCGGATTTTCTGATCTTCGTGAATTTTGCCTCTAAACAGCACCTTTTCTATCAGAATCCTGACTGCAGCGGTCCATGCTCCAAAAGTCATCAACCATGCAAAAATAGATGAAATAACATAAGTATCACCTCTCAATATGAAATATATCAATGAATAATAGTGAATTAAGACATAGAACAGTGATGCAAAATGGACGTATCAAAGGCCTCTGGAGATGCATCCAGGACGCCGATTAGCTTGGCTTGCACGCTGCAGTGCACTAAATTAACCATCTGAAATCCTGGCGCATTTTATAGCTAGGCCGGCACGCTGTCGTGCCCTAAATTAACCATGTCACAACCTGGGCAATTACAGCTAGGCCGGCACACTGCCGTGTACGCCGACTAGAGTTACTACTGCTGTCATGTTTGACCAGATAATGTTTGTTTATTTTGCTAAAAAGGATTATACTATAGGCTGGACTATCAAGCAGCTCGACCCATTAAGGCTCAGCTCGTTAAGGATAATGAGCAAAAAGTAAAGCTCAGCTCGGTTCATTAGATGTTAACGTGTGCTCATGAGCTGCTCGTTATGAAAATATATCAGCCTCAGACAGAGGCATACCGATAATTAAAAACGACAGTCGGCAGGGTTCGGTCAGTGTCGCAGTCAGCAGATCCAGATCATGAAGATGGAGATGGGGTATGCAGTGGGAGATGACGAGTTGATGAGCCACATGAGAAATATTCTGAATCAATCGGGGGTGTCTAGGGTAAGGTTTTTGGTCGGTCGCTCTCGCTTCTAGATTGATCAGTCTTACTCAATGGGCTAGATATTTGCCTTAGATGGGGCTGCCAGATTAGACATGTAGCAACATAAGTGGGCCTTACCTTGGTTGTTACAGAGCCTAACGAGTATCTCATGAACATCGTTAACTCGAACGTTTAGCTCGTTAAGGATATCGAGCAAAAACTGCAGCTCAGCCAAGATCGTTAAGGAAACAAGTCGATTTTGAACGAGACGAGCAAACGAGTGCTCATTAAACTCATCGAGTTTCGAGTTTTATGTCCATCCCTAATACTTTGGAACAGGAGGTAGTACAATACTAGTTGTAGTACACTAGATGTTTGTTTTGCAGTTTTGCTGCAAACATAGTACAATAAATACCTCCATATTGGAGCCTAGCGCGATTAAGTACCACGGTGTTCCAACAGGATGCATGATAACAGAAGGTGTTCAAGCACCTCTTTACAGAATAGTTATAATTAGAAGCGAACAGTCACTACATTAATACACCTATGATATAGTAAATTGTCTATCAAATGATGGGTGATAACCTGCACATCTGATCACCTTCTCATAGTTATCATGATCAAATACTATCACCTTAAAGGAAGTGGTGGCAAGCTTCTTGAATACCAGAAAGTATCCTACCTTCAAGTCATGTGCTTTGACAAAATCTAGTCATCCTTCATCAAGGATTACCTTGCCATCTTGCTTCTTCAGCTCGACGTCCCAGCTGCAGGCTTTGCATATCTTCAGCTTGATGGCCTCCGGATACTCACCGCCAAACGTTAGCAAAAAGGAGCTGGGTATGCTCCGCACGTCTAACCCTCCCAGTATTAACAGCATCTTGTAGAACTCGTCACAGGTGTTCTCCACGTGGGTGTTCCTGGCTAGACCCTCCATCTAGACTACACAGAAATCTCTTGTCTTCTTCGATGATGAGTCTATCCAAGCTCTTCTTGCTTGAACACCGCAAACAAAATCCCATGGACAGATAATGTCTCTACCCGCTGTCAATAATTGTGAAATAGTATAGTATTTAGCTGATAGAGTACAATACAAGATCAGCTAAGAAAGTAAAGTGGAGTAATTCTCTTATCGAAGTACACAAATTAAAGTCTTAACTCTAGCTAGCATGAACGCCGGTTATATTAGTACTACTTCCAAGGTCTAGGCATCACATTAGTGCAGTTCTTTATCGAGCAGTAGATATACCGAACACCCAGGAATAGACGAACGGACGAACAAGATGAGCTCTATCTGCTGCCGATGCTAGAGATGCATACATATACTCGAAATTTTGGCAAAAATCAGGATAGGGAAGCAGCCGCCCTAACTTGCCCAAATTAAAGGGACCTCCACCCCTGAGACAAATCTAAAGCAAAACATACCGAGTGGCCTCCCAAATCATCATCAGCCGTGGATCAATCAATACAAAATTTGAACTTATTATTACAGTTCACCGTAGATCTAGCCCCGAAACTAGCTTGCATGTGTAAAACTGAACTGTAGTATACAGACGGGTTAAATGCACTAGATGAGAACTATACTCAACACCAACCCAATGTTAACCAAGCACTAATAAAAGCTTGACCGCATCTCATAATCAAGATCAAGGGTTCCGGGGATTATGTACATACTGCACTGCCACCGTGATGTCTGAGGGATGCGACGACTCTATAGATGAGGTTGCAGGGCCCTCCGCCCGCAGCCAACCCACCTAAGATGAGTAAGTTGCGGCGGTGGTGGTCGTCAATGGAGGGAAGTGAAATGGCGATTAAGGAGTGTTGTGTGAGAGAGGGCTGGGGCTGGGGCGGGGGCTGGTAGGGGAATAAATGCGGCGAGGTTACACGAATGTTGTGGACAAAGCAAATCTTGCCACCAATATAGTACTACTAATTTTCATGCAAAAATTAATTGCCTAGAAAATTGGGCACGGCAGCTTGAGTGCTTGAATCGGGAAACATCAAACACGTACTATGAAAGTATATTATTATGTACATGGTTCCTAGTACAAGCAATAGTGGAAATAATGTTGCAAGTACTGATACTACAATACAGTATAAAAGTACTACGTACATAGTACTGTACGTTACATGGTGACAGGTACTAGCTACAGAAATGATGTTGCAGATGCTCATAATCAGCTTTTTGGTATTTTGGTCAAACTTCACATAGTTCTAACGAGGCAGGATTGGCACGAAGCACATTGGCGCCTCAAACATTTGCTCTCTATGTTTCGCTCCAGTGTAGTTAAGTGATGAACCTATGGCAGCTCCCCCATTGACGTGCACGTGGCTCCAATCTGGAACTGGCTATGGGCGATGTTGGTAGCGCATGTGTGTAGCAAACACACAGTCTCCTTTGAACACTGGCAGAGCTTCGTCAACATCGGCAGCACCAGGTTCAGAGTTTGTAGGGGGGTCGAGGATGAATGGATGGTTGATTCCCACAAACATTGACCTCCCTTCAAGATTATCCCTTCTGATCCAGTCCGGTGCTACAGGGTCATACAAATTAAGAGCCCTCTAGAAAACATGGCAGCGGAGCAAGGGATAAGTGAGCAGTTCTCTACCCATGTATGATACAGGATTACCATGGTTGTTGATTCGTGCACCCCCAGTGTGAATCCACTGGATATTCCAGCCAAGCTCTTCCAAGTACCAGCTGTGTAATGCAATATCTTCAGCCTCAACATCGTCACCGGCTTGGACCTTTGCAGGCTCTTCAATTACTAGATCTTGTATGACACGCGGGCCTTCAAGTATACCTGTGGGTACATTTCACTTAGCAAAAGTATCACGAACAATGCAGTTGTAAATAATTTATAAATTTTACTTTTAAATAACAGGACTCACTCTACTTGTTTGGTTCCCAGAAAAGAACATCTCCTCGCGGTTCTATCACCGCGTATATGCGATCAATAGAACAACTGATTAGACACTTGGCAATGGCATCGACATATGTTGTTGGTGCAAGATATTCGTTTTGAAGGATAATCCAGTCCCTGTCACAAGGAAAATCTATGGTAGCAATGAATTTGTCAAACACCTCCGTCGCACTGTAGTGCCATTGGTTGTCAAATCTGTATGGTTTCTTTGCTATTTGTATCTTCAGTAGCTCGATATATGCGTTCTTGTAGTGGTAAGTGCACGGGGGGCGGGGAAACACTGGTTACTCGATGGATAAATATCAACACGCTACACACCTAGCAGCTCGATACGTGCCATACTGTAGACGTTTTGGAGGTACCAACGCCCCGGGTGCTTTGCAATCGTAATCCATTCTCCGTTGGCACCAACCCGGCGACCCTTGTTTTCAAATCCTTCACCATCCCATGTTCCGAGTATGTCACCATCAACTGGTACAATTGCTTCTACTGTAGGATTGTCTAGTGGCATCAGCAACGCGTCAATGCCCTGCAACAGATTTTCTTCATATATAGGGGCATGCAAGGTGTTTGACTAAGGGGGTAGTGCTAGCTAGCTTTGCTGAAAAACTACTATCTGAAAGATGTAGAAAAGTGTTGAATAAATCATGAATGCATGCAGACAAACACACCAAGGAATAAGATTTGTTTGCATTATAGAAAAAGTGTAGGAATAGTTAAGTTTCCTATGCTAGCACTGTTCAGAGGAATGGACCATAGGAAAAAACGCAGGAAATTTTCCTATGATTGATTAACAAGATTAGGGGCCTCTTTCGATCAATGGTTTTTAAAAAAATGTAGGAATAGGAAAAACAAAGGATTGACATGGTAGGTACAGTAAATTCATATTAGGAATTAAAAATGCAGGAATTTTGTAACAGGTGTCTTTGGATGGTGAATAGGAAATAAACACAAGAGTTTTGCAGGAATATAGTGTAAGCACATTGTATTTCTCAAAGGAGAAATAGAGTGAGGTTGGAGCTCGTGTTTAGATTCTTATGGAATGGAGGGCATAGGAACTAAGAAGTGACTCCATAGGAATTTGATATCTTCCAAAATCCTATCGGTTAGAATCCTTCAAAACTCATATGTAATTCTTCATATCCAACTTCGACCTCATTTTCAAATTCCTACATGCGCCAAGAACAAGAATGGGGCCCCAAGAGACACGATAACATCATAAATATACTCTCCCGTGAGGTTTGACTTTGATTTTACCATGTTTTAAAGTAATCCTATGTTTTTGTATTCACGTAAACCAAAGAGCCAACTTTTTACAGAAATCTTGTGTTTGTAAAACACATAAAACATAAAATATAACGCCAGCCTTGATTGGCTAATACACCTTCCGTTACAGGTATCAACAATCCAGGTCGTTCTTGTGTTTTTAGATTAGTATGTTTGGAGGAGAGGGGGACACTGAAGCAAAAAAGTCTTGGGCCTCTTTCAATCACAGGATTGAGACCACAGGAATTTCACAGGTTTGCTGGTGAAAAACAGGCGATTATAAAATGTAGGAAAACTACCTACGTGATTGGCATGATGAGAGTTGAGCCTCAAGTAGATGTTCCAATTCCTACGGGATTTAAGCATGGGTGGGGGTTGCAGTTCAAAAGAATTTGCGTACCACGATTCCTTTGATCCAAATTCAATCCATAGGAAAGAATCTAAGGATTCGAGTCCTACAAAAAACATGCAAAACTGATTTTTACCTGCTCGTTACGGTCTAGTGGCCATGTCTGTGGGTCAGAGTGAAGTAGGCAGGGCAAACCAAACGGGAGACCAGGATCTTCCGCAATCCCTCGATGCATGTCAACCATGCCGCGAGCCAGGCGAGCGGTGCTCAGAAGATCAGCGCGGCCGGTTGTAACACCCCAAAACTTTAATCAAGATTATCAAGTCCAAATCACCCAATTTAGGGTTAACAAAAACTTTTATAAATAAAATAAATATTAATGCATGTGTGTTTGCATTAGTGTAGAATTGAGTGTATATGCCATGCTTGATTGTTCTAAATGATGTGAAATGGTTTTAAAGATGAATGCTACATCATCTAGGCCATTTACAAACAAAATCAAAAGAAAAAGAAATCAAATATGAATAAATAAAGAAAATGGTCATTTTGAAAAAAGTAAGCCACTAGGTCACTTTGTGTGTTCCTAGAAGAAGATTTCTAATAGAAACATTTCTATCTCTTTTTACCCATTGCTAGACCAAGTAAAAGTGTATCAAGGCCCACTTTACAAACTTACAAAAACATCTTTCAAATCAATTTAATGGGTAATTGAAAATTGAACCTAGTTCATATGTTAAGATCTCACTTTTTCAAAAACCTATCAAATGAATTCCCTTTGATCTCTCCAAGCAAACATAGACTCTCAAGCTTAATTAAAGATCACTCAAAAATTTTGAATCAAAAATTCAAAAATAAAATTCATGCGGCCATTTCCACAAACACCTTAACTACACAGATTAACCCTCTGCCTAACTTCACTGTTTAAATAGTAATCAATCGACCAATTGGTCTCCACTTTACTCCCCTGTCTCCCCTGAGTCTAACCCAGCCCCAGACCAGCTCCCCCTTTGTCGTTTGCATAGTGGACCGTCGCCCGGTTGTGGTCATCGCTGGCCGACCACGGCCAGCTCACAACAGACCACCCCGCGCCCATCCAGGATGTCCAGGAGGTGCACCACAGTCCATCGCCACCCCACATACGCCGTGCTCAAACCTCTCTGCGCCATGTCGAGAGCGCGCCAGTGCACCGCACCCGACCAGCTCGCACAACTCGTGCCTTGCCCTCACCACGCATAGCGCAGCGTCGCCATGATCACCGCACCCCAGCAGACACCCTCGTTCGCCGCCACGCGACCCGCAGCTGCCGCATGCCGCCGCAAACACCTCTTCCTCTGCGCAGAGCACCGCACACGCCCGACCAAACCACGCCGCCCCATGCCTCTCCATTAAGTCCGTGAGAATCGCCAGGGAGCACCGCACCATCCTACGCCCTCGCCCATGCCATTAGCTCGGTGTGCCACCATCACCGTCGAGCTCACGCCGCACCGCTCGTTCCCCTCGTCGCGCTATAAAAGGAGGCCACCCTCGCCTCCATTCTCCACACCAACACCCTCACAACCTCTCACTGACCCTCCCACACTTCTCCCCGGAGCAAGGAGAGCACCACCGTGTCGGAATTTCACCGGAGCCCGCCGCTACTAGAGGAGAAGGGCGCTAGCGATTCCGACCACCCCAAGCTCTGCCGTGACCGCGCCTCGCCTCGCCGTTGTCTACCACGTCGATTGCCCCTGTCGCTGACCCTAGCTGGAGCCTAGGTGAGCCCCGCGAGACCCCCACCACCGAGTTAGGGTTGATTCCTCGCCGGAGTTGTTCATCATCGACGATGAACCATGGCCGTTGGATTAGAATTAGATCGTAGGGCTTTGGTTGAAAGATACCGTTTCACGTTAGAACAGTCGATGACTGGTGGACCCCATCTGTCAGCAACCCGCTGCGCTGTGCAGTGCAGCTGGGCCGGCCCGTTTAGCTTTACAGCCTAGGCCTGGAAATTCAAATATGGATTTTCCTTTTTAGCTAAAACCCTATTCTGTCCACATATTCAAAAATCAATTCAGAGAGTTTCACTAAACCAAATTGCATGATTAAAAGTTTGCTAGCAAGGTAATTAAAATATCTATCCAATCCCGTTGGATTTAAATCATTTAGAGTTAGAGATAATATTTAGCAAAAATAATAAGACATAGACTTTTGGAACTTCAAACATTTTTTAAAAATCAACCATAATAGCTTTTGAGTTGATTCCAACTCTCAAAATCACATTTGAGAATATCTATTTGAATATGTATAAATATCTAGGTTTGCATGCAGTGACTTTGGACTAGTACCAAAATAATGCTATATAGGCATTTCTAGTCACATTAAATCTATTAAATAATAATCTTAAACTTTATAAAATGTGACCAACCCTTTAAATCATATTCCCATGTGTTAGAATATGTGGTGATGATATGTGTCCACATGATCCCATATTTTAATTGGAGAATATTAAATCTTAATTAATTTCAGTGAGTAGAAATTACTTTTCTCAAATAAACTAAATAAAACTAGTTCTTTAATTCATGTGATGATGCTAGATCATCAAGTGTGAGCCTTAGTGTGCTAAATAGACTTAGTTAAGAATTTTTTGGTGATTGTGTACCCCGTATTCATTAATAGACGATAGTACCGACCCAATCTACAAGGAGGAGTTCTACCCCGAAGAAGACGAAGAAAACTTCAATCACTGCACCAATCAATTCAAGCTAGATCTATGCAAGCTATTATTGGCAAGCTAGAATTATACAAGTTAACCATGCAAGCTTTAACCTAAGCAAGATGCATTAGGCATGCTTGGGTTATATACTTTGATTTATACCCATCCCAAGTGTTACTTGCAAGCTTTACTCTTTTACTTTACCAAAGTTCATACTTTTAGTTAATGCTTTGTGAGGATTTGGAAAGTAGTATAGATAGCATAAAGAGTATAAAACTAGGCCTATACTAGATGTCATTCTATGGCATGAGATTGAAGATTAGCATCCCTCATTAGTGAACACTCTTAATTTAGTGGCTAGTGTTAAGCATAAAACTTGATCACTTTAGATGGGAATACTTGGTGAAAATGCTTATGAAAACCTTGGAATGATGAGTCATTCTATTGAAATGTTTTGACATGTGTTGAGAAACACAAATGGATTTGATGATGAAAAATGTTGAGGCATGAGCCTTAGCCCTTTATAAAAACTGATGGTTGGGTTTGGATGCAATACCATTCCAATTTTACCATACAACCACAATACCTGAATTGGGTAAGGCTTAGCCGGAAGTTTATATGCATTAGTATGGGTTCCCTCGTGGAGGAGGTTTGAGCTGAGGCTACCTCTTGATGATGACCACCTATGCAGTGCCCAGGACGGCAGATGGCCATGGCTGGGAGGCCAAGCTCATACAGGAGGTGCCTATACAAGAGTGTGTAAAGGAAAGGTTATGATTGATTATCCGCATACTAAGTATGATGATTCAGGGTTATCCTTGACGGATGTATCGAATTTTGTGGTGAAAGTGTACCACCTCTGCAGAGTGTCAAACTATTCGAATAGCCACGTCCGCGATCATGGACAGTTGGAGTGGCCATATTGTTCCGTCGTCAGATGTTCTCAAAATGACTTGTGAAGTGAACTATGATTTTGACTTGACCACAACAGGGTTGTGAATATGAAAACTAGGTTCCCAACTTAAAGTGATTTAGACCTTTTACTTAGTTTTCTTTACTTCTAAACTCAGTTTAGATAAACTAGTCTTTTTGCAAATAAACCTAGAGCTTAAGTTTCCTACTAGAACTACCGTACTTGTTAGTGATAGTTTGCGAGTACTTAAAGAGTACTCATGGCTTTGTCCTTGGCTATTCCCGTGGCCAGTCTATGAGGAGGACTACCAGGATGATGGACAGCAAGACGTCTACGACAAGTAGGATCATCTCCCATCGTCAGCATTGCATGTGACACTGAAGATGGAGCCCACTACTACGCTTATTATTCCCCTGCTTGTTTGTATTAAGACCGGATCATGAGATCCCCTATTTGTGTAAGACCTTATTATGGTTTGTAATGGATGATGTACTGTGATATCCAATCTATTATGTCTCGCAAAAATGGTAATCCTGGGATTGCGATGTATGGCATAGCAGGCTTCTGGGATTAAAAATACGGGTGTTGACAAGTTGGTATCAGAGCCATCCTGACCATACGAGACCCTAGTTAGAATGGACGTCCGAACAAAAACTTAGTTTCAAAACCAAAGAAGTAAGTATTTATGAAAACATCTTCCCACTCTTAACCTTGATTCTTTCAAAAAAATCATGTTCCTCAAAAAATTCTTACATTCTTACATAAAATTTGACACACTTGATCACCTCACTAACTTACTCATTCTAAATTCTTATAGATGGAAGTTCAGTATTGCAAGTTCTACCAGTTGGGCAACGGAGGCCAACTTATCTTCGAGAGGGATCTAGATCCACTGTCTGAGTACCTTGAGTGCCCGCATCCGGAATTCTTCGGGGCACAACTTAAGGATCACCCCGGAGGAGATCTACAATGGCTGATAGTTGCAGACCTCAGAGGCAAGATGGAAGCACCTCTTTCTGAGAAGATTCAATTCACCTTGCGAGAGAACAACTGGCTAGATGGATTAGCCAGGGCTATGCATGAAGCTCGTGCCCGTCTTTGTGGGCAAAACATCAACTTGATCCAGGGAACTCGCTTTGCTCACTATGCAAGGCGTGATTCTATGGGAATGCCCTTGGAGATGCCAAGTCACCCGGAGATGAAGCGCCAGGTGGAAAATCTTGACTTCCTGCTGTATGATAGGCAGAAGGAATTGGACAATGCTCGAGCCTATGCCAAACACAACCTTGCCATCGCTGCCAAGAAGGACCAGACTCTCACCATGCTCGTCAAGGATCGCCAATCACTTCGTCATCAACGCGAGAAGAAGGATCGCACCATCAAGCGTCTTCGCAAGAAGGTGGCCGCTCTTGAGAAGACCATCCGTGAATATGAAGTCCAGCTTGAAGCAAAAGAGGAGGAGGAGGAAGGTGAAGACATCCAGGGAGATCTTCACTCTTACCTCAGTGATGACAATGACTACCTGGAGGATGATGCCATGGATTTCTACACCGATGATGATGATTCCGACTTCATTGATGATAAGTAGATGCACTTGATCACTACCATAGGAATGAGTTGTATCGGTCCCACTGTATCATAGTTCACAGAATGGTTCTTATAACCATCTGTTTTCCATTTGTGTTGTGGTGTGTTTTGTATTGTGTGCTTGAATGAATGAATGAATGAATGAATGAATGAGAAGGAGTTAGTTTGCAAAACTTGAGTCAAACTCAGAGTGTAAATCTTTAGAAAACAAAACCATGAACCTTAGATATTTCGCTCTTACCTCATTATCTATCTTTAGATGACTCGTGGAAATCAAGGAGGAAGTAGCGCATCGCAGGACCCGATGCTGCAGATTCTGCAATGCTAGTTTCCGACCGTGAAGCTAGTAGAGCTGAACGCCAAGCCAATCTAGCCACCATTCAACAGATAGCTCAGATGGCCCACAATAATTAAGGCCATGGAAATCAGGATCATCACGGATCCAAGTTCAAGAACTTTCAGAATACCAATCCCCCTATCTTCAACAAATCTGAGGATGATTTAGATGCTGATGACTGGCTGCAAACCATGGAGAACAATCTGGAGGTCGCAGGAGTTGACGCCAATGAGAAAGTACTATTTGCCACCCATTATCTAGCAGGAGATGCAAGATCCTGGTGGAATAGCACCCATACTATGAACAACGGTCAAGTCATGACTTGGGAAGCTTTCAAGATCAAGTTCAGTCGCACCCATGTGCCACAAGGTTTGGTCACCGGAATGAGAGATGAGTTCAGGGAACTGAAGCAAGGAAGGATGGCAGTAGTTGAGTACCGTGACAAATTTTTGTCCCTCACTAGGTATGCCCCTAATGAGATCAACACTGAAGCCAAGAAGAAAGAAAGGTTCCTGAATGGATTGCATGATGAGATGCAGACGGTTTTTGTCAACATCCGTTTCGAATATCTCGAAGAGCTAGTCGACTCTGTCATCCAGATGGAAGGGAAGATCAACCAAGCCAATGACAACCGCAAGCGCAGAATGATGCACCAGTCTGGGTCCCATAATACCCAGAAGTACCGCCCCAACCCGTCTGCAGGATATTCCCAAGAAACAATAGACCCCCGATGTCTTTTCCAAGCTACCCCAATCGTAGCGGAGGAAACTTGAAGTCTGGAGGAAACCACAACAACAACCCCGGCAACGCCAACAATTCCAACCGTGCACCACCCAAGTCCAACAACAACAACAATACTGACCCAAGGACTAGAAGCAATGTCGTGCCTGTTGCAGCCAAAGACAAGTCCTAGATTACTTGCTTTGAGTGTGGAGTTAGGGGTCACTACTCTAATGAGTGCCCCAAGAAGCTTGTAGCCACCACCAATGTGAATGCCCTAGCTCAGCAGCAACACCGTGTTCAGCCTGGAATAAGATTTGCCCCAGGGAATTCGCTCAACCGCAACGGTCGTCTATTCCACATGAATGCTGAAGAAGCTCAGGAAGTGCCCGATGTCATGCTGGGTATGTTTTCTGTTAACTCGGTACTTGCAAGACTGTTGTTTGATTCTAGAGCATCGCACTCGTTTGTTACAGAAGAATTTGCATTCACTAGTAAGATTCAACCAACAAAATTGAAGCATGTTATTATAGTTCAAATACCTGGTTCAACCACCAAAGCTATAAAAAATTGCAAGGCTGTACCTATCATTATCCATGGGATAGATTTTTATGCCAATCTAATAGTACTTGGAACCAAAGGTTTGGAAGTAGTACTAGGAATGGATTGGATGTCGAAACATAAAGGATTGATCGACTGTGCCAAGAAAGCCATAACCATGAACAGTAGCTCTGGAGTATCAGTAGAGCATATATCTGAAACCTTGCCCCGTCAATTCAAATGCAACAAGAGTCTAGCCCAACCAACCCTGGACCAAGTCAGAGTAGTCTGTGAATACCCTGATGTATTCCCAGATGAATTGCCCGGTATGCCCCCAGATCGGGATATCGAGTTCATTATTGAACTAATTCCTGGAACTGGACCCATAGCCCAAAGACCTTATAGTATGAACCCATCTGAATTAGTGGAGCTTAAGAAGCAACTTGATGCTATGCTGGAGAAAGGTCTAATTCAACCAAGCACATCGCCATGGAGCCAGAGATTCTAGACCAAGCTTCCTTGAAACTTTCGTCAATTCCTTGTTTAAAAGTGAAAATCATTTCCTCAGGTGACACAGTGACTAGAGCAAGGCTAGACATAAAGGCAACTTAAGATAGGAACTAATTTTTTTGTGTTTTTAAATAAGAAAGCAAACTTAGTAAAACTAATTTTTTTGTGTTTTTGAAAACAAAACAAGCAAACAAGGCAAAAGAAACTAAGCAAATCAAAAATAACAAAGTAAAGAGATTGGTTATGAGGGACTCCCCTTGTGAAGATGTCCTTGACTCCCCGGCAACGGTGCCAGAAAAATACTTGCTGGCTCGTGGTTGATGTCGAGCTCGTTGGGGAACCCCAAGAGGAAGGTATGATGAGCACAGTAGTAAGTTTCCCTCAGTTATGAAACCAAGGTTATCAATCCAGTAGGATCAAGGAAATACCCCAAAGGTGTAGCTAGCTGGACGTTGGAAGGGCGCACTACCGGTGCCAGAAGCAATGTGTAGACCTGCACAACACAACCACAGAACTCTGTCCCCAACTTGCGATGAGGTTGACAATCTCACCGGTTTTGCTGAAAACAAAGGATTAAACGTATCGAATGGAAGGAAGTAATAGTTTGCAGAAAGTAAACACAAAGCAGTAAATAGTTTGTAGATTGTATGTAAAAGAAAAGGACCGGGATCCATAGTTCACTAGAGGTGGCTCTCCTTAAGATAGATAACATGCTGGGTGAAAAAATTACAGCGGGGCAATTGACATACACCGAGAAAGCATACAAGCATATACTAATCATCTTGAATCCTTTGAGACTTGATTGGGCATTAGAACATTATACATAGTACGCCATCCAACTGCATCTGTGACTAATAATCCACCTTCAGGTTATCATCCGAACCCCCTCCAGTATTAAGTTGCAAGCAACAGATTATTGCTTTACGAATTGCGTGTAAAGTAAACAATACGATTGTTCTATGAACAAAGGATTGTTGTTTTCTCCCTAGTAGCAACAACACATCTAGTACCTTAGAGATTTCTGTCACTTCCCAGTTACGGAGGCATGAACCCACTATCGAGCATAAATACTAACTCTTGGATTTGCTAGCATCTACTTGGCCAAGATAGCTACTAACAATGGAAAGCATGCAAGATCTCAAATAACAAAGACATGATAGAATCAATAATCAATCTAAAATAGCATCTCAATATCCATCGGGTCCCTGCAAACACAACATGCAGAATTACAAATAGATGATCTTGATCATGAATGGATCTCACAAGATCTAGACATGAAAGCACAAAGGAGGAGAACCAGCCATCTAGCTACTACATGGACCCGTAGTCCAGAGATGAACTACTCACGCATCACACCGGAGGCTTGCATGATGATGAAGAAGGCCTCCGGGGTGAATTCCCCTCTCCGGCAGGGTGTCGGGAAGAGCTTCAGATCCCTCCCGATCTAGGGATGGAGATGACAGCGGCTACAGACTCTTTCGTGGATTTTTGATCAGGTACTTAGGGTTTTGGTCCCGAGGGAAATATATAGGCGGAAGGAGAGGCTGGGGGGTGCCTGGGCTGGCCACACCACCCCCTGGCGCGGCCAGGCCTGGCCCGCACGGACAGGTGGTGTGGTGCCCCCCTGGCTCCTCTCCGTCTCGTATTCTGGCTCCAGATGCTTTCCGGTAAAATAGCGACTTTGGATTTTGGCCCGTCCAATTCCGAGAATATTCATTTTCTGACTTTCCTGGAACGAAAAACAGCAGAAAACAGGCAGCTGGCATTGTGGCTCTTTATTAATAGGTTAGTCCAAGAAATCATATGAAAAGTACTCCAAAGTGTGGACAAAACACAAGAAAGTAGATAAAACCAAGCATGGAACATCAAAAATTATAGATACATTTGCAATGTATCAACATCCCCAAGCTTAACTCCTGCTCGTCCTCGAGTAGGTAAGTGATAAAAAGAAAGAATAATTTTTGAGGTGACATGCACCATCATAAACTTGATCAAAGTACTTGTAAAACATTCAAAGCTAGGATCATAGTACTTCAATCATAACATGAAAGACAAAGTTCTAGCAATAAGACAAAGAAACTATGATGCACATGAAAAGGCACAAACAAAAGATTCATGAATAAAATTGCTTTGCAAGACGTTTGTTTGTTTCACATAAAGAAAACATAGCATAATAGTATTCAGCTTGTCCCTCATAGAGTAGCAAATATAAATGCATAGGACACCTTCAAAGTTCATAAGAGTGACTAGATACAAATAGTTTAAAACAAGCAATATCAAGTTATGCATCAATCAACTAGTCTTGGGACAATGCACATAGAACTAAAAATGGCCACTATGCTCTCAAAGTAAGTGCATAAAGATAGAAGGTGGAGACTCAATATAATGGTGGAAGAAAGGCCTTCATATAAGGAAGTAGGGATTCAAGTCTCATAAAGAGCTTCCAAAAATTATGGTACTTATAGCTTTCAGCTATAATTGCCCCTATCATAAGCATCTTGAAGTGATTAAGGTTAAAGTGAACCAACTATGGTGTACATGCTTAACGAAGTATAAGTTAGGAATCTCATGTCCCTTGAATACGAGGGCCGCTCCTCATGCTATTCAAGTTTAGTCACCGGTAAGTTCTTGTCATCGTAAGTACATGTGTATCATAGAGAACCGCCAATGGGGTACCCCTTGCCCGATGATATGGAAAAATCCCCATATCAAAATGACAAGGCAAGCAGACAACAAGCATCTCAGCAATCTTCTTAATTACCATGGGAATATGGTGCTTTTTTCTCTCTTTCCTCTTTTCATAATCTATTTTTTTTCTTTTTCTCTTTTTTCTCAATATAGGACTCTTTTTTTATAAGAAGAATGCTTCATAGACACAGCTCATTATGGTTACGCTGCAGGTTTCCACCATGTCAGCATGGATTAGACCAGCGGCCCAGGCGTTTCTCTAACACATATACATAACTCCATGGACTTACAAGCTCCCCTTTCATTTCACACCGACGACATCCAAAGACAAAAGAGCATGATATCAACTAGGTACAAAGTACCCGTGCAATGTTGAAAGCGTTCCCCATGACAACATGGTTCTGCTAATCCCCAACAAATAAGTGCAAGCATATACAACATAGATGACAAAATGGTTCAAGTTTATTAAGGGCAAGAAAAGTAAACTGTGTTATCAAGTTTGTGAGAGCTTTAATCACTAGTTTTTTCATAACAAGTTTAATTTGGAAGGTAAAAAAACATGAATATACTTGGAATAGCATAACCTAGTAGGTAGGTATGGTGGACTCTTTGGAATAAATTGTTTTAGGGAGTTGGATGCATGAGTGGAACTCATACTTGGTTGCGGAGGCTAGCAAAAGACTGGGAGCGACAAACTAAGAGAGCAATAATGGCCATAATCATGCAGAGCGACAAAACATCATTGATCAAAGCATAAAGTGATACTACAAGTTGAAAACTAAAGGATCATAAAGGCTTATGGTGACTTGAGATAGTCATAACATGGTGTGAGCATGCGCCAAGTCAACCCAAATAAAGCATCAAAGGAGAATACCACTATACTATTCTTTAATATGCTAAAACAACGCATGATTCATCCAAGGCACATTAAGCAATCTCAATTGTTTATAACAAGTCATGCTACATCAAAGAATACTAAGCATAAAAATCCAAAACAATATCAAGCATGGCATGACAAAGCATAGGCCACAGTCAAAAACAAGCTCTCTTTACCACTTAAGAATGAGCTTTCCTACTCTTTTCCAAACCAAACCAAACTATTTGAAAACCAATGTATGAAAGAGGGGGTCCAACCAATTTATTCAGCAAACTAAGAAAACCAAGCAAACGAAAAACCAAAATGAAAACAAAAAAGAAGACGCTCCAAGAACAACACAACTATGCATGAAACAATAAAAATGAAGCGTTTGGAAGAAACCTGGGATTTTTATTGATGAAGCGTTTGGAACAACACAATTGTGCTTTGACGCTTGTACTTCTTGGATATTTCTTGGGGTGACACGCGTGGCATCCCCAAGCTTGAGCTTTAGTCCATTCTTCATATCATTACTCATTCCTTCCATACACCTAAAATTTTTCCTTCATACAAAACTTCACACAATCTTTATTAGCAACATTAGTGCACTCAAGATAATAAGTCCTTAGGTTCAGTTCTAACACCAATAAACTTCCATGAAAACACTATCTACTGTAGCTCTTCCCTCAAAAAGCTCAATTCCCCAAAAGAACTCCAAAAGGAACCAACAAGACGCAAATGCAGAAAATGGCAGAAATCTATCAAAACAGACCAGCAGGTAAAGACGAATTTTTTTGAATACCTTCTATTGCTCAAATCAAAAGGTGTTGAACTAACGAAAGTTAGATAACAACCTGGGGCAGAAGCAAAAAAATTCACGCCTCAAAAAGACGTTCACAGATTTTACATGAATGTTTACGATGAAGCACAGAAATCTGTTTCGGGACAGCAACTTTCCCAATCATTACTTCTCTCTCATTAGAGGTTACTCTTGGCACAAAAAGCAAATAAAAAGGATAAGGAGCGGTTATTACTGAAGTAATAACTTCCAAGACTCATCTAAAACTTTTAGGTTATCTCCCAATAAGTACTTTTCTTTAACGCCTTTAAGTTAGGCATAAGAAGCAAGAAAGAATCAAGTGTTCTCAAATAAAGAAGCATTAAAACCAAATTTATTTCCCTTACCTCTCTTACTTTTATTCTTAACCTTGGGGAAAATATGATTGTTTGGTGGAGAATAAAGGTGCATGGTCCCCTTTCTCATATCTATTATTGCTCCAAGGAGTTCTAATAGGGACCTTCCAAGTGTAATTTGTCCTTTTCCTGCACATTCAATAACAAGATAATCAGTAGAAATCATTTTCCCAAGGATCTTTGTAAACACTCCTTCATCTATTCCAATAGGTAATATGGTAACATTATTAGCAAGAGATATTTCTTTTCCTCCTTCAGTAAGCCCCCAAAGATTCAGAGACTCATAAATATCTTTGGTCATAAGACAAAATTCAGACATGATATCACAACGAGCTTGAAAAGTTTCATTATTTATATCAATCTTTACTATGAGGAGCCACTTTGATGGTTCAAAATTTATTGGAACATAATTATGATGCTCCCTAAGCGTATTATAGCAATCTTTTAAGCTAGTAGTGCGGGTCTCAAGAGTGTTCAATCTAGCAAATATGTTTGCGAAGGAAATATCAGTTTTACTAGGCAAGTTGTAAGTAAAGAACAATTTCTTTATTGAATTAATAGCATCATCCTCATTACATTGGAGGAAATCTCCTCCCACAACAGCATCTAAAGCATATTTATAGAAAAGAGCAATCCCAAGATAAAAAATGCTAAGGAACAAGCTTTGAGTTATTTTAGGCTCAGTTTTCCATATAGATCAGAGATTCTAGACCAAGCTTCCTTGAAACTTTCGTCAATTCCTTGTTTAAAAGTGAAAATCATTTCCTCAGGTGACATAGTGACTGGAGCAAGGCTAGACATAAAGGCAACTTAAGATAGGAACTAATTTTTTTGTGTTTTTAAATAAGAAAGCAAACTTAGTAAAACTAATTTTTTTGTGTTTTTGAAAACAAAACAAGCAAACAAGGCAAAAGAAACTAAGCAAAACAAAAATAACAAAGTAAAGAGATTGGTTATGAGGGACTCCCCTTGTGAAGATGTCCTTGACTCCCGGGCAACGGCGCCAAAAAAATACTTGTTGGCTCGTGGTTGATGTCGAGCTCGTTGGGGAACCCCAAGAGGAAGGTATGATGAGCACAGCAGTAAGTTTCCCTCAGTTATGAAACCAAGGTTATCAATCCAGTAGGAGCAAGGAAACACCCCAAAGGTGTAGCTAGCTGAACGTTGGAAGGGCGCACTACCGGTGCCAGAAGCAATGTGGAGACCTGCACAACACAACCACAGAACTCTGTCCTCAACTTGCGATGAGGTTGTCAATCTCACCGGTTTTGCTGAAAACAAAGGATTAAACGTATCAAATGGAAGGAAGTAATAGTTTGCAGAAAGTAAACACAAAGTAGTAAATAGTTTGTAGATTGTATGTGTAAGAAAAGGACCGGGATCCATAGTTCACTAGAGGTGGCTCTCCTTAAGATAGATAACATGCTGGGTGAAAAAATTACAGCGGGGCAATTGACAAACATCGAGAAAGCATACAAGCATATACTAATCATCTTGACTCCTTTGAGACTTGATTGGGCATTACAACATTATACATAGACCGCCATACAACTGCATCTGTGACTAATAATCCACCTTCAGGTTATCATCCGAACCCCCTCCAGTATTAAGTTGCAAGCAACAGATTATTGCTTTTACAATTATGGTAAAGTAAACAATACGATTATTCTATGAACAAAGGATTGTTGTTTTCTCCCTAGTAGCAACAACACATCTAGTACCTTAGAGATTTCTGTCACTTCCCCAGATTACCAGAGGCATGAACCCACTATCGAGCATAAATACTAACTCTTGGACTTGCTAGCATCTACTTGGCCAGGATAGCTACTAACAACGGAAAGCATGCAAGATCACAAATAACAAAGACATGATAGAATCAATAATCAATCTGAAATAGCATCTCAATATCCATCGGATCCCGCAAACACAACATGCAGAATTACAAATAGATGATCTTGATCATGAATGGAGCTCACAAGATCTAGACATGAAAGCACAAAGGAGGAGAACCAGCCATCTAGCTACTACATGGACCCGTAGGCCAGAGATGAACTACTCACGCATCACACCGGAGGCTTGCATGATGATGAAGAAGGCCTCCAGGGTGAATTCCCCTCTCCAGCAGGGTGCCGGGAAGAGCTTCAGATCCCTCCCGATCTAGGGATGGAGATGACGGCGGCTATAGACTCTTTCATGGATTTTTGATCGGGTACTTAGGATTTTGGTCCCGAGGGTAATATAGGCGGAAGGAGAGGCCGAGGGGGTGCCTGGGCTGGCCACACCACCCCCTGGCGTGGGTAGGCCTGGCCTGGACGGCCAGGTGGTGTGGTGTCCCCTGGCTCCACTCCGTCTCGTATTCTGGCTCCAGATGCTTTCCGGTAAAATAGCGACTTTGGCTTTTGTCCCGTCCAATTCCGAGAATATTCATTTTCTGACTTTCCTGGAACCAAAAACAGTAGAAAACAGGCAGCTAGCACTGTGGCTCTTTGTTAATAGGTTAGTCCAAGAAATCATATGAAAAGTACTCCAAAGTGTGGACAAAACACAAGAAAGTGGATAAAACCAAGCATGGAACATCAAAAATTATAGATACATTTGCAATTTATCAGTTTGTCGTTGTTTTTATCGACGATATTCTGATATATTCAAATGACCCAATTGTTGAAGAAAGACAAGAAGTTTGAATGCACTGACAAATGTGAAGCAAGTTTTCAAGAGCTCAAGAAGAGATTTATTTCAGCCCCAATTCTGATTATGCCAGATATCAAGAAGCCTTTTGATGTGTATTGTGATGCATCCAAGATTGGTCTCAGATGTGTGTTGATGCAAGAAGGCAAATTCATAGCATATTTGTCAAGACAACTAAAGCAGCATGAGCAAAACTACCCCACCCATGATCTTGAACTAGCAGTTGTAGTTTTAGCCTTGAAGACATGGCGTCATTACCTTATGGGTAATCGCTGTGAGATTTATTCGGATCACAAGAGCCTGAAGTATATTTTCACTTAGAAGGAGCTGAATATGAGGCAAAGGAGATGGATAGAGTTAATCAAGGATTATGACCTTGACATTCACTATCACCCCGGCAAAGGCAATGCGGTAGCGGATGCTCTTAGAAGATTGCCGTGTAGATTAAACCATGATCCAAGAAGCCCAACCAAGTTTGCATGAAGAGTTGGAGCAGTTTAGAACAAAGCTAGTTAGCAAAGGATTTTTAGCTAGCATTCAACTTCAACCCACTTTGATCAGTCAGATCAAGGAAGCGCGGAAAGGAAATGTGAGTATCGACGGAATTAAACATCGTATTGGTATAGGAAAGGTACCCGGATTCACCAAAGACGAAGAAGGAGTTTTGTGGTACAAAGTACGTATCTGTGTGCCAGCAAATTCCGATCTGAAGCAAGTTATCATGCAGGAAGCTCATGATACTCTTTATTCTATCCACCCTGGAGGAACGAAGATGTATCAGGATTTAAAGGAGAAATTTTGGTGGCACAAGCTGAAGAGGGAAATTGGAAGCTACATACCCAGTGTGATATCTGTCAGCGAGTCAAAGCGGAACATCAGAGACCCACATGACTTTTGCAACCATTGCAGATTCCAGAATGGAAATGGGACTCCGTCGGAATGGACTTTATCACCGGATTGCCTACTTCTAGTAGGGGAAATGACTCTATTTGGGTCATAGTTAATAGACTGTCCAAGGTAGCCCATTTTATACCTATCAAGACAACCTACCAGAGTTCGAAGCTAGCAGAGTTGTACATTGCTAGAATCGTCAGTTTGCATGGAACCCCCAAGACCATAGTGCCAGATCGAGGAACCCAATTTACCTCAAGATTTTGGCAGAAAGTCCACCAGAGGAGATGTCAGCCATCGATGATGTGTTCCATATCTCGTTGCTTCGCAAATGCCTAGAAGTTTCAGAGAAGACCGAAGTTTTCAAGAACATCGATCACCGAGCCATCGATATCAACAAGGATCTGACGTATCGTGAAGTGCCCATTCGTATCTTGGAAGAAGCCTTCAGAACCACCAGGATCCGGAGTATCAAGTTTCTCAAGATCCAATGGAGCAACCATACTGAAGAAGAAGCTACCTGGGAGCGAGAAGATTACATTAGGACTGAGTATCCAGATCTCTTTAGTTCCTAGTTTTTCTTAAATCTCGGGACGAGATTTTGTTTAAGGAGGGAAGGTTTATAACACCCCAAAACTTTAATCAAGATTATCAAGTTAAAGCCACCCAATTTAGGGTTAACAAAAACTTTTATAAATAAAATAAATATGAATGCATGTGTGTTTGCATTAGTGTAGAATTGAGTGTATATGCCATACTTGATTGTTCTAAATGATGTGAAATGGTTTTAAAGATGAATGATACATCATATAGGCCATTTACAAACAAAATCAAAAGAAAAAGAAATCAAATATGAATAAATAAAGAAAATGGTCATTTTGACAAAAGTAAGCCACTAGGTCACTTTGTGTGTTCCCAGAAGAAGATTTCTAACAGAAACATTTCTACCTCTTTTCACCCCTTGCTAGACCAAGTAAAAGTATATCAAGGCCCGCTTTACAAACTTACAAAACCATCTTTTAAATCAATTTAATGGGAAGTTGAAAATTGAATCTAGTCCATATGTTAAGATCTCACTTTTTCAAAAACCTATCAAATGAATTCCCCTTGATCTCTCCAAGCAAACATAGACTCTCAAGCTTAATTAAAGATCACTCAAAAATTTTGAATCAAAAATTCCAAAATAAAATTCATGCGGCCATGTCCACAAACACCTTAACTACATAGATTAACCCTCTGCCTAACTTCACTATTTAAACAGTAATCAATCGACCAATTGGTCTCCACTTTACCCCCCTGTCTCCCCTGAGTCTAATCCAACAACAGACCAGCTCCCCCTTTGCCGTTTGCACAGTGGAGCGCCGCCCGATTGTGGTCATCGCCGGCCGACCATGGCCAGCTCGCAGTAGACCACCCCGCGCCCATCCAGGATGTCCAGGAGGTGTGCCACAGTCCACAACCACCCCTGTCTACCCCATGGTCAAAGACAATCCCTGGACCACCCGAGCACGTCGCGCCCAAACCTCTCTATGCCATGCCGAGAGCGTGCCAGTGCACCATACCCGACCAGCTCGCACAGCTCGCGCCTTGCCCTCACCATGCACGCGCAACCTCGCCATGATCACCGCACCCCAGCAGACACCCCCGTTCGCCGCCGCTCGACCCGTAGTTGTCGCACGCCGCCGCAAACACCTCTGCCTCTGCGCAGAGCACCGAACGGGCGCGATGGAACCACGCCGCCCCACGCCTCGCCATTAAGTTCGTGAGAACCGCCAGGGAGCACCGCACCGTCCTACGCCCTCGCCCATGCCATTAGCTTGTTGTGCCACCGTCACCGTCGAGCTCACGCCGCACCCCTCGGTCCCCTCGCCGTGCTATAAAAGGAGGCCAACCCTGCCTCCATTCTCCACACCAACACCCTCACCACCTCTCACTGACCCTCCTACACTTCTCCCCGAAGCAAGGCGAGCACCACCTTGCCGGAATTTCACCGGAGCCCACTGCTACTAGAGGAGAAGGACGCCAGCGATTCTGACCACCCCATGCTCTGTCGTGACCGTGCCTGCCTCACCGTCGTCTACCACGTCGATTGCCCCTGTTGCCGACCCTAGTTGGAGCCCAGGTGAGCCCCACGAGACCCCCACCGCCATGTTAGGGTTGATTCCTCGTCGGACCTGTTCATCGTCGACGATGAACCACGGCCGTTGGATTAGAATTAGATCGTAGGGCTCTGGTTGAAAGATACTGTTTCGCGTTAGAACAGTCGCTGACTGGTGGATCCCATCTGTCAGTAGCCTGCTACGCTGTGCAGTGCAGCTGGGTCGGCCCTTTTAGCTTTCCCGCCCAGGCCTAGAAATTCAAATATGGATTTTTCTTTTTAGCTAAAACCCTATTATGTTCACATATTCAAAAATCAATTCAGAGAGTTTCACCAAACCAAATTGCATGATTGAAATTTTGCTAGAAAGGTAATTAAATTATCTATCCAAGCCCGTTGGATTTAAATCATTTGGAGTTAGAGATAATCTTTACCAAAAATAATAAGACAAATACTTTTGTAACTTCAAACATTTTTCAAAAATCAACCATAATAGCTTTTTAGTTGATTCCAACTCTCAAAAATCACATTTGATAATATCTATTTGAATATGTAAAAATATCTAGGTTTGCATGGAGTGACTTTGGACTAGTGCCAAAATAATGCTATATAGGCATTTCTAGTCACTTTAAATCTATTAAATAATAATCTTAAACTATATAAAATGTGACCAACCCTTTAAATCACATTCCCATGTATTAGAACATATGGTTATGACATGTGTCCACATGATCCCATATCTTAATTGGAGAATATTAAATCTTAATTAATTTCAATGAGTAGAAATTACTTTTCTCAAATAAACAAAATAAAACTAGTTCTTTAATTCATGTGATGATTGTGATGATGCTAGATCATCAAGTGTGAGCTCTAGTGTGCTAAATAGACTTAGTTAAGTATTGTTTGGTGATTGTGTACCCCGTATTCATTTATAGACAATAGTACCGACCCAAGCTACGAGGAGGAGGAGTTCTACCCCGAAGAAGACGATGAAAACTTCAATCACTTCACCAATCAAGGCAAGCTAGATCTATGCAAGATATTATTGGCAAGCTAGAATTATACAAGTTAACCATTTAATATTTAAGCTAAGCAAGATGCATTAGGCATGCTTGGGTTATATACTTTGATTTATACCCATCCCAAATTTTACTTGCAAGCTTTACTCTTTTACTTTACCAAAGTTCTTACTTTTAGTTAATGCTTTGTGAGGATTTGGAAAGTAGTATAGACATCATAAAGAGTATAAAACTAGGCTTATACTAGATGTCATTCTATGGCATGAGATTGAAGATTAGCATCCCTCATTAGTGAACACTCTTGATTTAGTGGCTAGTGCTAAGCATAAAACTTGATCACTTTAGATGGGAATACTTGGTGAAAATGCTTATGAAAACCTTGGAATGATGAATCATTCTATTGAAATGTTTTGAAATGTGTTGAGAAACACAAATGGATTTGATGATGAAAAATGTTGAGGCATGAGCCTTAGCCCTTTATAAAAACTGATGGTTGGGTTCGGATGCGATACCATTCCAATATTACCGTACAACCATAATACCTAAATTGGGTAAGGCTTAGCCGAAAGTTTGTATGCATTACTATGGGTTCCCTCGCGGAGGAGGTTTGAGCTGAGGCTACCTCTTGATGATGACCACCTATGCAGTGCCTAGGATGGCAGATGGCCATGGCTGGGAGACCAAGCTCATTGGGGAGGTGCCTATACTAGAGTGTGTAAAGGAAAGGTTATGATTGATTATCCGCATACTAAGTATGATGATTCAGGGTTATCCCTGACAGATGTATCGAATTTTGTGGTGAAAGTGTACCACCTCTGCAGAGTGTCAAACTATTCGAATAGCCACGTCCACGGTCATGGACAGTTGGAGTGGCCATACTATTCCGTCGTCAGATGTTTTCAAAATGACTTGTGAAGTGAACTATGATTTTGACTTGACCACAACAGGGTTGTGAATATGAAAACTAGGGGCCCAACTTAAAGTGATTTAGACCTTTTGCTTTTTTTTACTTCTAAACTCTGTTTAGATAAACCTGGTTTTTGCAAATAAACCTAGAGCTTAAGTTTCCTACTAGAACTACCATACTTGTTAGTGATAGTTTGCGAGTACTTAAAGAGTACTCATGGCTTTGTCCCTGGCTATTCATGTGGCCAGACTATGAGGAGGACTACCAGGATGATGGACAGCAAAACGTCTACGACAACTAGGATCATCTCCCATCGTCAGCAGTGCCTGTGATACTGAAGATGGAGCCCACTACTACGCTTATTATTCTGCTACTTGTTTGTATTAAGACCGGATCATGAGATCCCCTATTTGTGTAAGACCTTATTATGGTTTGTAATGGATGATGTACTATGATATCCAATCAATTATGTCTCGCAAAAATGGTAATCCTGGGATTGCGATGTATGGCATAACAGGCATCTGGGATTAAAAATCTGGGTGTTGACACCGGTGATGTTGCTCAGCGGTCTATAGTGGAGGTTGCCAAATCCGATTGCCTGGCTGTAGCACTCAGATATCTTATGCTTCATCGCTCCAGATGTCGTTCCGGGGAAGAGTACTGCGGAAGATTATTTGGGATGGGTTGGCGGTTTCTACCTTTCTGCAAGGGTGGAGAGGGTCTACGATGGTGCACAAGCGGCCAGAGCGGCAGAGGAATACGATGAGGGGCGCGGGGCGGTTCTCCTCCGGTTGTCGGATCGACTACTTTGAACCGGTATATTAGGGCAAAACTAATGCGGGACGTTAATATAGACGCTTATGGAAAAAAGGAATAATAACAGAAAATTAGATATAGTAGTATTTCTTAAATGCTCTAGCCCACAATGCTGGCCCCTAGTTTGAGGCGCTACTGTTTTTTCGGTAGGTAGCTAGGGACAGCAAATCACACCGTGCCGAAGAAAAAAAGTTCGCAATGTCCTCAAATTTGCTTTGTGTGTGGGGATGGTGATGCCGCACTGAAGGAGAGAGCAACCACAATTTGTTTTGAATGCATATATACTACTCCCTCCGATCCATATAATGTTCTCAAATTTATCTAGATTAGAATGTATATAGTCATGTTTTTGTGCTAGATTTATCTAATGGTTGGAAACTCCGAGTGGCAACATTATTACCATGACATGATTCACCCATTTACTCCCAAATATGGGAACATCACGGATGATGGGAGTACAATTTATATCAAGGACCTAAAAATGGATAAAATTACATAGAGGTCCTTACATTTAGCACGAAGCACCCTAAAAATAAGCAAGGGAAATAGTCGGGTCCGGCTCCTTCTCGAGAGAGCAGAGCCATACTCTTCATACTACTTTCTCTTTGTTTGTTTTCAAAATATATGGCCAAATTTGGTGGCATGAAAATTCCTGGACATGGGATCATCATCAGCATAAATTATGATGTAGATATGGCCATGACCTTGGTCGTTCGGCTTGAAATCCAAGAATGTTCATACTCATCGTCAACTAATAAAATTAAATACGTTTAAATTTTACCACTTGCTTTTAGGTTCGAATTTTACACGTAAGGACGTAGGGATTACATTTTAAATCAAGGACCTAAAAAGGTATAAATTTATCGAGCTCCATACATTTAGCACAAAGCACCCTGAAATTAAGCAGGGATAGCAGTCATGTTTTGCTCCTTCTCGAGAGAAAAGTTGATCGAGACATACTCTTCATACTACTTCCTCTTTGTTTATTTTCAAAATATTGCCAAATTTGGTGGCTTGCAAATTCTTAGATAGGGGATCATGAATCATCAACATAAAGTATGATGTAGATATGGCCATGAGTCCCATGACCTTGGTCGTTCTTCTTGAAATCCAAGAATGTTCATACTTATCGACAACTAATAATCTTAAATATGCTTAAATTTTTATAGTTGCTTTTAGGTTTGAATTTTACAGGTATGGATGGTGGGAGTACATTTTACATCAAGGACCTAAAAAGGTAAAATTACATCGAGGTCCATACATTTAGCACGAAGCACCCTAAAAATAATCAGGGAAAACAGTCATGTTTTGCTCCTTCTCGAGAGAAAAGCTGATCGAGCCATACTATTCATACTAATTCCTCTTCATTTGTTTTCAAAATATGGCCAAATTTGGCCGCATGCAAATTCTTGGATATGGGATCAGGAACCATCAGCATAAAGTATGATGTAGATATGTCCATGACCTTGGTTGTTCGTCTTGAAATCAAAGAATGTTCATACTCTTCGATAACTGATAATCTTAAATACGTTTAAATTTTACCACTTGCTTTTAGGTTCGAATTTTACACGTATGGACGGTGGGAGTATATTTTACACCAAGGACCTAAAAAAGGTAAAATTACATCGAGGTCCATACATTTAGCATGAAGCGCCCTAAAATTAAGCAGGGAAAATAGTCATGTTTTGCTCCTTCTTGTGAGAGAAGCTGATCGAGCCATACTCTTCATACTACTTCCTCTTTATTTGTTTTCAAAATATGGCCAAATTTGGGGGCATGCAAATTCTTGGATATGGCATCACGAATCATCGCCATAAAGTATGATGTAGATATGGCCATGACCTTGGTCGTTCGTCTTGAAATCCAAGAATGTTCATACTCATCGACAAATAATAATCTTAAACATGTTTAAATTTTACAACTTGCTTTTAGGATCGAATTTTACATGGACATTCGGAGTACATTTTACATCAAGGACCTAAACAAGGTAAAATTACATCAAGGTCCATACATTTAGCACGAAGCACCCTAAAATTAAGCAGGGAAAACCGTCATGTTTTGCTCCTTCCAGAGAGAGAAACTGACTGAGCCATGCATACTCTTCATACTACTTCCTATTCGTTTGTTTTCAAAATATGGTCAAATTTGGTGGCATGAAAATTCTTCGCTATGGGATCATGAATCATCAGCATATAAAGTATGATGTAAATATGTATGACCATGGTGTTTCGGCTTGAAATGCAAGAATTTTCATATTCATTGACAACTAATATGCTTAATTACGTTTAAATTTTACCACTTGCTTTTATGTTCAAATTTTACACGGACGGTGGGAGTACATTTTACAGTAAGGACCTAAAAAAAGGTAAAATTACATCGAGGTCTATACATTTAATTACCACGGAGCACCCTAAAATTAAGCAGGGAAAACAATCGGGTTCGGCTCCTTCTCGAGGCAATGATTGGTGAGCCATACTCTTCGTACTACTTCCCTCTTTGTTTGTTTTCAAAATATGGCCAATTTGGCGACATGAAATTCTTGGATATGGGATCGTGAATCATCGATGTAAAGTATAATATAGATATGGCCATGACCTTGGCCGTTCGGCTTGAAATCCAAGATTGTTCATACTCATTCACAACTAACCTTAAATTCGTTTAACTTTTACCACTAACTTGTAGGATTGAATTTTACATGGACGGTAGGAGTACATTTTACATCAAGGACCTAAAAAGGGGAAATTACATCAAGGTCCATTCATTTAGCATGAAGTACTCTAAAATTATGCAAATAAAACAGTTTGGTTCGGCTCCTTCTCGAGAGAACAGTTGATCGAGCCGTACTCTTCATAGTACTTCTTCCTCTTCGTTTGTTTTCATCAAGGACCTAAAAGGGGAAAATTACATCGAGGTACAAAAATTTAGCACGAAGCATGCCTTAAAATTAAGCAAAGGAAAATAGTCAGGTTTGGCTCCTTCTCGAGAAAGAACCTGACGGAGCCATACTCTTCGTAGTACTACTTCTCTTTGTTTGTTTTTAAAATACATGGCCAAATTTTGCGTCATGCAAATTCTTCGATATGGGATCATGAATCCTCAGCATAAAGTATGATGTACATATGTCCATGACCCTGGTGGCTCGGCTTGAAATGCAAGAATGTTCAAACTCATTGACAACTAATAATCTTAAATGCGTTTAAATTTTACCACTTGCTTTTGTGTTCGAATTTTATAGGGACAGTGGGAGTACATTTTACCGCAAGGACCTAAAAAGGGGTAAAATTACATTGAGGTCCATACATTTATCACGAAGCACCCTAAAATTAAGCAGGGAAAACAGTCATGTTTGGGTCCTTCTCGAGAGAGAAGCTCATCGAGCCATACTCTTCATACTACTTTCTTTTTGTTTGTTTTTAGAATATATGGCCAGAGTTAGCGGCATGAAAATTCATGGACATGGGATCATCATCAGCATAAAGTATGATGTAGATGTGGCCATGACCTTAGTCGTTCGGCTTGAAATGCAAGAGCATTCATACTCATCGACAACTAATAATCTTAAATACTTTTAAATGTTACCACTTGCTTTTAGGTTTGAATTTTACAAGGACGGTGCGAGTACATTTTACATCAAGGACCTAAAAAGGTAAAATTACATCGACGTCCATACATTTATGTCTGACAACTTGTCTTGTGATATTCAGATCCATATTCTTCGGTGTTTCTTTATGTAAAAGAACAATCTTGTCATCACTCGAAAAATTGAGAATTAAATGTTCTTTCGTGATAGTTGGAAACTAACACCGAGGACATTGTTTACTACATGAAGATGCACCCATCAACCTTTGGAAATACATTTAATTCAATAGAAATCTATCGTGTTTACTTGTAGCTCAAGTTTGACCTAATTTTGTTAAATTGTCAAGATGCAAAATCTCAGCAAGAAATTGAACCTATCGTCAAAACTCTCAGTGTTTTATGATATATTAATTGTGACACCTCGATGGGTACCTCCAAAAGATTTTTCGTAAAACTTTCAAAGAAACCTACAATTTATGTGTAGTTTCAAATCTGACCTAATTTCAATAAATCGACATAAAGTCATTCGGACAAATAGGCAGAGTTAGCTAGGAAGTTTGAAAACTCATAAATAAAACATGGGAATCGTTGGTACAACATGTTGGTAAACTTGGCTTCTGGCATTCAGATCCAATATTCTTCGGACATTCCTAAACGGAAAAGCACAACCTCACTTATCATCCACTTGAAAAATTGAGAATAATTGAATGTTGTTTCCTGATATAGTTGGAAAATCACACCGACGACACTATTTGGATTTCCCGGTCTTGATCCAACGGTTAATGTTTGAAGTTATCCGTACACTATATAGTGGTATGGTATGGTATTGTAAGAGATAAGAAAAGATAAAGATAAGATAAGAAGTATTGCGAATGGCCGATCTTTTGAGTAACCTTCCCTCCGATGTTTGGCAAGCAAGTGAAAATTTCGAAAACCGGAAAAGTTTGAAAAAAAATTGCCACCAAGGACCAAAGTGGTTTCCTTCCTATTTACTCCTCGTCCCTACTCCACGCCAACACGGCTGCCGAACACGCCAGAGACACAGAGCCGATGTACCAAGGCACACGTGCGCATCACCACGCTGTGGACCAGGGAGAGATCAGTCGGGCCGGTGCGCGAGGGGAAAGGGTAGGGGAGAGGGAGGATGGATGGTGAGAGGCAGCAAAGGAGAGCGAAAACACACAATTTGTTTTGCGTGCATAGGTCCTGAAATTTACTACTAGTAGAGTGGCCGCAGGAGTACCTCGTTTCAGGAACCCATCATAACTTTCCTCTGACATCGAACCGCCTTCAACTCCTCTTCACTGCTGCCCTATTTTACCCTGCCTATGTTTTATTCTCTTAGTGTGTACAACGCGTGGATAGAGGTGAGCATATGTTTAAGAAAAGAAATGAGTACTAGTACTATACTAGTGTACTAGTACTAATATACTTTCCTCAAAAAAAGTACTAATATACTGCTCCCTTCGATCCAAATTCATGTTCTCATATTTTTCTAGATTCGGATGTATCTAGCACTAAAACATGACTAGATACATCCGAATCTAGACAAATGTGAGGACACTAATTTGGATTGAGGGAGTACTATTTGCTTTTTCCCTAATAAGGGCATCAGCAATGTGTACAAAAGCACACCTTAAGGCCTAGTATGTGGCATCCACTAAGGTTCACCATATACATTATGGAGAAAATAGAGTTTGTATCTTTAAGCCTAATATGGTGCACCTCAAGCTTGTGGGTTGCCCATAGAGAATAGAAAATCATTTCCCCTCTCTCCCTATTTAATGTGATCGTTTTCAAAAGGTGTTCAAAATTTTCATGATGCAAAATCTTAGCTAGAAGTCGAACCACTCGTCAAAACTCTCTATGGATTCTAATATATTAATTAACCGCTTGATGGGCACCTCCAAAAGATTTTTTCATAAAACTTTCAAAGCAACCTACAATTTATTACTTGTAGTTCAAGTTTTACCTAATTTCATTAAATTCAAGAGCAATATATCGCACTTAGTTGTAGCTCAAGTTTGACCTAATTTCATTAAACTGTCAAGATGCAAGCAGACAACAAGCATCTTAGCAATCTTCTTATTTACCATGGGAATATGGTGCTTTTTTCTCTGTTTCCTCTTTTCATAATCTCTTTTTCCCTTTTTCTCTTTTTCTCAATATCGGACTCTTTTTTTATAAGAAGAATGCTTCATAGATGCTCGTTATGGTTACGCTGCAGGTTTCCACCATGTCAGCATGGATTAGACCAGCAGCCCAGGCGTTTCTCTAACACACATGCATAACTCCATGGACTTACAAGCTCCCCTTTACTTTCACACCGACGACATCCATAGACAAAAAGAACATGATATCAACTAGGTACAAAGTACAAGTGCAATATTGAAAGCGTTCCCCATGACAGCATGGTTCTGCTAATTCACAACTTACAAAGCGCAAGCATATACGCAACATAGGTGAGCACAATGGATCAAGTTTATTAAGTGCAAGAAAGTAAAGTGTGCCATCAAGTTCGTGAGAGCTTTAATCACTAATTTTCACATAACAAGTTTAATTTGGGGGTATATAAAACAAGAATTTACTTGGAAAAGCAATAATGCTAATAGGTCGGTATGGTGGATAGAAATGGCAAAGGTTTTGGTTTAAAGGAAGTGGATGCATGGGAAGAGTTTCCTCTCAGTACAGGTTTTTGGCTAGCAAGGTTGGGTAGCAAGTACAAGAGTTGAAGGAAACAAACAAACATACAAGTGATAAAGACAAACAAGCAATCTTCCTTGGAAGCACAAAAGATCTTAACTAGAGAATACTAGACTTATGAGCAAATCAAGAAAGAAAGATGATGAAATTATATTTCTTTAGAGTACTTTTATCTTTTTCATTCAACTCTCAAAAATAGTGTTGCTACTGACCGAGCCAGGTTTGCCTAAACCGACTAAATTAACTCAATGATCCCAAAGTGATACCAATACTAACAACAAGATCAATCATACAACCGTGAATTGAAAACTAACATAAGCTATGCAAAAGAGTGAATGATAAAACTTCTCATTAATATCCATAACGGCAAATCACACCAAGGGATACATATCTAACGAGAGAGGGGACACTTCCATAATGCAAACCATCCTACATAATAACTTCTCTATTCATGATATGACTCTACTAATAAGGCAAAAAGATAGAAGACAGTGATGTGATACCGCGGCACTCCCCCAAGCTTGGAACAAACCAAGGGGATGCCAAACCTGATGACGAATTACTCCTTCGGTGGTGGTGGTATCCTCTCAATGATCTCTCTGATAAGTTTCCCCAAGTCCTCAATCTCAAAGGTGAGATTATGAATTAGCTATGAGTTTTGCTCAATGCGGCTCATGATCATGTCGGGTTGAGAATTCCAGCTCTTGCTATTCTATCCCCACTCTTCCTCCTTGAAGTCTTCTTTTCTGTGGAGCCAAGAAGTGACGAGGAGCTTTCCCCCGAGTGTGCATCCGTGCAGTCCTTCTAACCCTGGCAGGTTTTGTCACCACTCCAATGCTTGCAATGGTAGTGCTGGTGTGCGGATGTTGGCCTTGCTCCTCTTCACCTTCACTCTTGATCTCCTTCTCCTTCCCGGGGTCTTGGAGGTCTTCCTCCATAGGCTCCTTCCCTTTATCCTTGGTGGACACCATTGTGCTTCTAAACTTTCAAAGAGTATGTCCTGGTAGAAATAGATCGAAACAAAAACACGACGAAAACACGATATACGAACCTTGGGAGATCCGAGGGATTATATATTACGAAGTTTCAAGATGGAAGGAAGGTACTGGGAGAAAACGAGTCGGAGGCAGAGTCCGGGGTGGCCACACCACCTGGTGGCGCGCCAGGTGGGCCGTGCCAGGTGGTGTGAGCCACCCCAGCTCCGTTCTCCTTTTCACTTCGTAGCTTTCTTATTGGCTAAAAACTGCAAAAATATAGTCGGATAGTATTTTCGTGGAACTTTTCTTACCAGAACTATTACCTATTTGAAAGCGGACTCTGCAGGTCTCTTAATTTGGTCCTTGATAAATTTTTCCAGAGTTATAACTTGAAAGGCATCAACATCTTCATTATAAGAGTCCGCAGCAATATAGTGTTTGAGTCGCTGCCCATTCACTACTTGTGTAGTATTATCCTTTAAAGAAGAAATTTTTATTGCTCCTGAACGGTATACTTCTTCATAATGAAAGGTCCTTCCCATTTTGACAGTAGCTTTCCTGCAAAAAATCTGAGACGAGACCTATACAATAGAACTTTCTCACCAACATGAAATTCTCTCTTAAGTATTCGCTTATCATGCCACCTTTTAAATTTTTCCTTAAAGAGCGTAACATTTTCATAGGCTTCACTCCTCCATTCATCTAAAGAACTTAAGTCAAATAATCTTTTCTCACCAGCGAGCTTACAATCTCTATTTAGTTCTTTAACTACCCAGTAAGATTTATGTTCTAATTCTAAAGGTAGGTGACAAGCCTTCCCATAAACCATTTTATAAGGAGACATCCCCATAGGATTTTTGTAGGCAGTTCTATAAGCCCATAAAGCATCATTCAACTTTTTAGCCTAGTTTTTTCTAGATCTATTAATAGTCTTTTGCAAAATGGATTTAATTTCTCTATTTGATAACTCTACTTGCCCGCTAGTTTGGGGGTGATAGGCTGAAGCAATTCTATGATTAACATCATATTTAGCAAGGGTCTTTCTAAAACCACCATGAATGAAATGAGAACCCCCATTGGTCATGAGATACCTAGGCACTCCAAACCTAGGGAAGATAACATCCTTAAGCATTTTTAGAGAAGTTTCCCGTTAGCACTCTTCGTAGGAATGGCTTCTACCCACTTAGTAACATAATCAACGGCAACAAGAATATGAGTATAACCTTTCGAGCGAGGAAAAGGACCCATAAAGTCAAATCTCCAGCAATCAAAGGGTTCAATAACTAGAGAGTAGTTCATAGGCATTTCATTGCGTCTAGAAATATTACCAACACGCTGACATTCATCACAACATAAAACAAATTTTCTTGCATCTTTAAAAAGGGTAGACCAGTAGAAACCTGATTGTAGCACCTTTTGTGCAGTTCTATCTCCTGCATGATGTCCTCCATAAGCACTACCATGACATTTACGCAATATCTCCTTTTGTTCATATTCTGGAACACATCTTCGCATAATACCATCCACTCCTTCTTTGTATAAGTGTGGGTCAACCCAAAAATAATGCCTCAAATCATAGAAGAACTTCCTTCTTTGCTGAGCTGTAAAAGTTGGAGGCAAATACTTGGAGACAATAAAATTAGCATAATCAGCGTACCAAGGGCTCCCTCGCGAGCTTACCCCTTACTACGGCTAACTGCTCATTTGGGAAACTATCATTAACAGGCATAGGGTCAAAAGATATGTTTTCCAATCGAGATAAATTATCAACTACAGGGTTTTCAGCACCTTTCCTATCTACTATATGTAGATCAAACTCTTGTAAAAGCAGCACCCATCTAATAAGCCTAGGCTTAGCGTCCTTCTTCGTCATAAGGTATTTAATAGCAGCATGATCAGTATGAATGATGAATTTTGAGTCTACAATATAGGGTCTAAACTTATCACAAGCAAAAACGACAGCTAGAAATTCTTTTTCAGTAGTAGCATAATTCCTTTGAGCAGCGTCTAAAGTCTTACTAGCATAATGAATAACATTTAACTTTTTATCAATTTGTTGCCCAAGGACAGCACCTACAGCAAAATCACTAGCATCACACATTATTTCAAAGGGTAAACTCCAATCAGGCGGTTGAACAATAGGGGCTGTAGTTAAAGCCTTCTTAAGAGTTTCAAAAGCTCCCTTACAATCATCATCAAAAACGAAGGGTACATCTTTTTGAAGAAGATTAGTAAGGGGTTTTGATATCCTAGAAAAGTCTTTAATAAACCTTCTATAGAAAACAACATGACCAAGGATACTACGAATACCTTTGATGTCTCTTGGGCATGGCATCTTCTCAATTGCCTCAACCTTAGCTCTATCAACTTCTATGCCTCTCTCAGAAACTTTATGCCCAAGGACAATCCCTTCATTAACCATGAAGTGGCATTTCGCCCAATTAAGAACAAGATTAGTTTCTTCACATCTCTACAAAACTTTATCAAGGTTGTGCAGACAATTATTAAAAGAAGTTCCATAGACAGAAAAGTCATCCCTGAACACTTCTACAATTTCCTCACAAAAACCATGAAAGATAGCAGACATGCACCTTTGAAAAGTAGCAGGAGCATTACATAAACCAAAAGGCATTCGTCTATAAGCATAAGTTCCGTAAGGGCAAGTAAAAGTAGTTTTTTCTTGATCTTGTTGTTTAACAGCAATTTGAGAGAAACCAGAATAACCATCAAGAAAACAAAAATGGGTCTTTTTAGACACACTTTCCAATATTTGATCAATAAAAGGAAGCGGGTAGTGATCTTTCTTAGTAACTTTATTGACTTTCCTAAAATCGATACACATCCTATAGCCTACCACTATTCTTTGAGGAATAAGCTCATCATTATCATTAGGGACAACGGTAATACCTCCCTTTTTAGGAACACAATGAACAGGACTAACCCATTCACTATTAGCAATAGGGTAAATAATACCAGCATCAAGGAGTTTTAATACCTCATTCCTTACCACTTCCTTCATCTTAGGATTTAAATGTCGTTGGTGCTCTACTACTGGCTTTGAATCTAGTTCTATGTTGATAGAATGCTGACATATAGTAGGTGAAATCCCTTTTAAATCATCCAGAGTATAGCCCATAGCTCCTCGATGTTTTCTCAAGACCTCCAATAACCTTTCTTCTTCCTTTCCTGAAAGTTTAGAGCTAATAATAATAGGATATATCTTTTTATCATCAATATAAGCATATTTAAGATCATCAGGGAGAGGTTTTAGATCGAAGACCGGATCCTTTTTAGGTGGCAATGTGGTACCTAAGTCTTCTACAGGCAGGTTATGCTTAATCATCTTAGGCTGATCACGGAGAATCTTGTCAATCTTATTCCTTTCTTCCAAGAAGATTTCACATTCATGTTCTTCCATAAATTGCTGCAAAGCATTGTTAGGAGCAATAGAAATATAAGGAAGTTGTTCAACTCTAAAATCCTCATTATGGGTTTCCTCTTCACAAGGTTCTTTAGCAAATTTCGATAAATTAAACTCATAAGATTCCCCATCAAACTTAGTCAAGATTTTCTCCCTTTTGTAATCTATAATAGCTCCACAAGTACTCAAGAAAGGTCTACCAAAAATAATAGGATAAGTTCTACTAGCAGCTGAACCGAGTACTAGAAAATCAGCAGGATACTTAAAATTACCACAAAGAACTTCCACGTCTCGTACAATACCAATTGGAGAGATGGTCTCTCTATTAGCAAGGTGAATAACCACATCAATCTCTTCCAATTCGCATGGACTGATTTCATGGATAATTTCTCTGTAAATCTCAAAAGGAATAGCACTGGAACTTGCACCAATATCACATAAACCATAATTGCAATGATCACAAATCCTAACAGAAAGCACAGGGACACTAGCTTTTTTAGTTCTATTGGGATGTGAAACAATATAAGAAGCATCCTCACAAAAGACTATGTGCCCATCTTCTATGCTTTTAGTGATAAGGTCTTTCACAATTTCTACCATAGGTTCAACGTTTATTTGTTCATTAGGTTTTATAGTTCTTTTTCCACTTTTGGTGATTACATTAGTTATCATAGGATGATCCTTTACCTTATCTGTGAAGAGAATCTTCTCGATATAAGGTTCAGGTAAGATGGGATCAATAATGCAATACTCAGCACTCCCAACAGGAACACGGTCAACAATATCTTTATAAGGTTCATGGTACTTGTTCCATCCCCTTTTTGGAATTTCAATATAAGAAGCAAAACCCTAAAGCAATTCGTAATAACATGTAAATCAAGACCATAAGCATTTTTAATATTTTGAAAGTCATTAGTTCCCATAAAAGATTCAATGCATTCATAATCATAATTTATACCTGACTTTCTACCTTTGTCATTCTCCCATGCTTCAGCATTGTCTTGAATATGGTCCAGAAGATCCCATTTAGCTTCTTCTTCCATGCGAGTGAATGATCCAGCACAAGAAGCATCTAGTAAATCTTTATCATATAGAGGGAGCCTTGCATAAAAGTTATTGATAATAACATTGTTGGGGAGCTCATGAATGGGACATTTGAGCATCAGTAACTTCAATCTCCCCCAAGCTTGAGCTGCACTCTCTCCATCAAGAGGCCGAAAGTTGTAGATTTGATTCCGATCTTTATGAATCTCACTAGGAGGATAAAACTTTTAATAAAAGAGAGGCACTATTTCCTCCCATTCCAGAGCTTGACCATTCTTCAGCAGCTTATGCCATTCCTCAGCTCTTCCTTTCAGCGATAATGAGAATAACTTCTTCTTAACTTGATCTATAGTAATACCTGCACACTTGAACAACCCGCATAATTCGTGTATAAAGAGTAAATGATCATCGGGATGGACAGTTCCATCCCCAACATAATAGTTATCCATAACACGATCAATAATTCTTGTAGGTATTTTAAAAACATCATTATCGATAGGTGGTGGCTTATCTACTACCTTAGCAGTGGTAGTAGCATTACCAAATAAGAAACTCAGCGAATTATCCATAACGAAAATAAAGCAACTAACAGAAGTAACCAATACTCATAATAGAAGTTTCCTTTACCAGTTCCACTCTCCAATAGCGCTTCACTCCCTGGCAATGGCGACAGAAAATAGTCTAGATGACCCACAAGTATAAGGGGTGTATCGCAGTATTTTGGATAAGTAAGAGTGTCGAACCCAACAAGGAGCAGAAGGTGCTGGCTAGTGGTATGGATCAGGAATTCTCTGCAAATACTTAGCAAACGGATTTTTACGGGGTTTTGATAAAGCAAGTAAACAAAATACGAGTAAATAAAAGACAGTAGGAATAAATGCAGCAAGTGACCCAATCCTTTATGCAGCAAAGGACAAGCCGGTTGTATTACTTAAGATGACCAAACGTTCTCGAGGACACATGGGAAGGCCGCTGGTGTGCTTTTCGCTTCATATAGTTGATTAATCTTCTTTAGCTTGCTAAGTGTTGCGTGGGTGAACCTGTGCTAATGTACCGACCTTCCTAGGACTAATACATACTTGTGATTATACCCCTTGCAAACATCCGTAAGTACAAGAAAGTAATTAAGGTAGAAACCTAACTACAGCTTTAAACTCTAAGACCCTTACGTCCCTTGTGCAATGGTTTCCTAACGGGGGTTCAGGTTTCTGTCACTCCGGCAACCCCTACGATTAGTAGCCAAATACACAATGCATTCCCCTAGGCCCATATAGGTGAAGTGTCATGTAGTCTACGTTCACATGACACCACTAGAAGAAGTACACCACAACTTAAATATCAAACTATTGAATCTTTCTCAACACAACTCCACTACTAACAACATGACTTCTCTCATGTCCTCAAGAACAAAACGAACTACTCACAAGACATCATATGGATCATGATCAGAGATGGAATAATGATGTATAACAATCTGAACATAAACAATAATTCAATGGTTCACTCAATAGCATCAACTGCAAAGAGTAATCAACACCGGGAAAGTTTCCCCTATGAACTATGCAAGATTTAACCCAATTGTTACAGCAATATGGAGATGGTGATGATGGTGTTGATGGTGATGATCGTGGTGATGATGATGATGATCCTGATGAAGTCCAGCTTGATGGTGGTGTTGATGGCGATGATCTCCCCTCTCCGGGAAGGAATTCCCCTGGCAGAAATCTGTCTGCCAGAGAGATCTTTCTCTCTCGGTGTTTTCCACCCCGCAGTGGCGGCGTAATCTTTAAGTGGTCGCTCCCCGAGTCTTAGGGTTTCAGGAGGATAATATACGCCATAGGGGAGTGCCACGGGTGGACCAGGGCGGCCACACCACCTGGTGGCGCGGCCTAGGCTGGCCCGTGCCATGGGGTGGTGTGGGCCTCCTGTGGCCCATCTCCATCCCCCCTTCTGGCTTCCTTCGTCTTCTGGAAAAATAGGATTTTCCGTATATTTTCCCGGATTTTCTGATCTTCGCGAATTTTGCCTCCAAACAACACCTTTTCCATCAGAATCCTGACTGCAGCGGTCCATGCTCCAAAAGTCATCAACCATGCAAAAACAGATGAAATAACATAAGTATCACCTATCAATATGAAATATATCAATGAAGAACAGTGAATTATGACATAGAATAGTGATGCAAAATGGACGTATGAGTACCTCTAACAGCTTTTTTGTAAAACTTTCAAAGCAACCTACACAGTTTACTTGTAGTAGTTCAAATTTTACCTATTATATTTTTTCTGCTTTACCTATTATAATTTAATATAGTGATGGTATGCCAGATGTCTATTATCTGAGTCTCACGTCCACGTCACATGCACTTTACTAGTATTTGTAGTTTCAAATTTGACCTAATGTCGATAAATCAACATAAAGTCATCTAATGGGTAGAGTTAGCTGGGAAGTTTGAAAACTCATAAAACATGGGAATCGTTGGGACAGCATGTTGCTCCAATATATCTGTATGTAAACTTGGCTGGTAGCATTCATATCCAATATTCTTCGTACTTTTCTTTAGGAAAAAGAACAACCTCGCTCGTATTCTTCACTCGGAAAATGTAGAATTGAATGTTCTTTCTTGATAGTTGGAAACTCACACCGACAACATTGTTTACTACAAAAAGATGCACCGATGATCTACCTATGAAAAAACATTTAATTCAAGAGCAATCTATGGCATTTACTTGTAGCTAGCTCAAGTTTGACCTAATTTCGTTAAATTGTCAAGATGCAAAGTCTTAGCAAGAAGTTGAACCTATTGTCAAAACTCTCGCTGGTTTCTGATATATTAATTTTGACTCCTCGATGGGTACCTCCAAAAGCTTTTTCGTAAATCTATCAAAGCAAAACCTACAATTTACTTGTAGTTTCAAATTTGACCTAATTCCGAGATATCGACATAAAGTCATTCAAATGGGCGGGGTTAGCTAGGAAGCTTCAAAACTCATAAAACATGGGAATCGCAAGTACAACATGTTGTTGATCTACTACATATGTCTGTCAACTTGGCTTGGGGTATCCACATCCAATATTCTTTGGACTTCCCTTTATAGAAAATTAAAGAACAACTAACCTCGCTCGTCTTCACTCGGAAAATGTAGAATTGAATGTTCTCTCCTGATAGTTAGAAACTCACACTGACGGTATTGTTTACTACAACAAGATGCACCGATCGACCTCTGAAAATACATTTAATTCAAGAGCAATCTATCGTGCTTACTTGCAGCTAAAGTTTGACCTAATTTCGTTAAATTGTCAAGATGCAAAATCTTAGCAAGAAGTTGAACCTATCGTCAAAACTCTCAGTGTTTTATGATATATTAATTGTGACCCCTCGATGGGTACCTCCAAAAGATTTTTCATAAAACTTTAAAACCAACATACAATTTAATTGTAGTTTCAAATTTGACCTAATTTTGATAAATCGACATAAAATCATTCGGTCAAATGGGTAGATTGAGCTAGGAAGTTTCATAAATAAAACAAGGGAATCATTGGTACAACATGTTCGTAACCTTGGCTTCTAGCATTTAGATCCAATATTCTTCGGACATTTCTTTACGAAAAAGAACAACCTCGCTCGTGAGCACTCAGAAAATTGACAATAATTGAATGTTCTTTCCTGATATAGTTGGAAAATCACACCGACAACACTGTTTACTACAAGAAAATGCACCCATCTACCTCTTTGAAAAGTCATATTTTCAATAGCAACCTGTCGCGCTTACTTGTAGCTCGGGTTCGACCCAATTTCATTAAATAGTGTCATGCGATGCAAAATCTTAGCAAGAAGTCAAAACTGTTGTCAAAACTCTCGGTTGTTTCTCATATATTGATTGTGACCTCCCCCATGATCGGTACGATACCTCTAAAAGATTTTTCGTAAAACTTTTAGAGCAACCTACAATTTAGTTATAGTTCAAGTTTGACCTAATTTCGATAAATCGGCATGTAGTCATTCAAGTGGGCAGAATAATTAGCTAGGGAGTTTGAAAACTCAAAAAATATGGGAATCGTAAGTAAAATACGTTGGTCCACTTAATATGTCTAGAAGCTTGGCTTATGGCATTGAGATCCATATTCTTCGAGCTTTCTTTACAGAAAAGAACCATCTCGTCATCACTCTAAAAACTGAGAATGTTCTTTCATGATAGTTGGAAACTAACACCAAGGACATTGTTTACTATATGAAGATGCACCCATCTACCTTTGGAAATACATTTCATTCAATAGCAATCTATCGCGCTTACTTGTAGCTCAAGTTTGACCTAATTTTGTTAAATTGTCAAGCTGCAAAAGCTTAGCAAGAAGTTGAACCTATCATCAAAACTCTCAGTGTTTTATCAAATATTAATTGTGACCCCTTGATGGGTACGTCCAAATGATTTTTCGTAAAACTTTCAAAGCAACCTACAATTTACTTGTAGTTTCAAATTTGACCTAATTTCGATAAATCGACATAAAGTCATTCGGTCAAATAGGCAGAGTTAGCTAGCAAGTTTGAAAACTCATAAATAAAACATGGGAATCGTTGGTACAACATGTTGGTAAACTTGGCTTCTAGCATTCAGATCCAATATTCTTCGGACATTCCTAAATGGAAAAGCACAACCTCGCTCGTCATCCACTCAAAAAATTGAGAATAATTGAATGTTCTTTTCTGATATAGTTGGAAAATCACACCGACGACACGGTTTGGATTTGCCGATCTTGATCCAACGGTCAATGTTCGAAGTTATCCATACACTATATAGTGGTATGGTATGGTATTGTAAGAGATAAGAAAATATAAAGATAAGATAAGAAGTACTACGAATGGCCGATCTTTTGGGTAACCTTCCCTCCCACTGTTTGGGAAGCAAGTGAAAATTTCGAAAACCGGAACAGTTTGAATTTTTTTTGCCGCCAAGGACCAAAGTGGTTTCCTTCCTATGTACTCCTCGTCCCTACTCCATTCCAACACGGATGCCGAACACGCCAGAGACACAGAGCCGTCGTACCAAGGCACACGTGCGCAGCACCACGTTGTGGACCAGGGAGAGATCAGTCGGGCCGGTGCGCGAGGGGAAAGGGTATGAGAGAGGGAGGATGGATGGTGAGAGGCAGCGAAGGAGAGAGAAAACACACAATTTTTTTTGCGTGCATAGGTCCTAAAATTTACTACTAGTAGAGTGGCCGCAGGAGTACCTCGTGTTAGGAACCCATCATAACTTTTCTCTGACATCGAACTGCCTTCAACTCCTCTTCGCTACTGCCCTCTTTTACCCTGCCTACATTTTATTCTCTCAGCATGTACAGCGCGTGGACAGAGGTGAGCATATGTGTAAGCAAAGAAATGACTACTAGTACTATACTAATGTACTAGTACTAATATACTTTCCTCAAAAAAGTACTAATATACTGCTCCCTCCGATTCAAATTAATGTTCTCAGATTTGTCTAGATTCAGATGTATCTAGCACTAAAACATGACTAGATACATCCGAATCTAGACAAATGTGAGAACACTAATTTGGATCGAGGGAGTACTATTTGCCTTTTCCCTTATAAGGGCATCAGCAATGTGTACAAAAGCACACCTTAAGGCCTAGTATGTGGCATCCACTAAGGTTCACCATATACATTATGGAGAAAATAGAGTTTGTATCTTTAAGCCTAATAAGGTGCACCTCAATCTTATGGGTTTCCCATAGAGAATAGAAAAATCATTTCCCCCCTCTCCCTGTTTCATGTGATCATTTTCAAAAGTTCTTCAAAAAAATTATGATGCAAAATCTTAGCTAGAAGTCAAACCACTCGTCAAAACTCTCTATGGTTTCTGATATATTAATTAACCGCTCGATGGGTACCTCCAAAAGTTTTTTTCATAAAAATTTCAAAAAACCTACAATTTATTACTTGCAGTTCAAGTTTGACCTAATTTCATTAACATAAAGTATTATCGAAACTAAAGAATAATTAATAATGTTCGTATTATATTTTTATAACTCGTTTTTCCAGATACACGTAACATGATGACACAAAAAAAATATTATACTTCTTTTCTTTTTTTGAAATGTTATGAAAACCGCGTCAACTTTTTCAGGATGCGGATGCATAGCAAGAACATGATTTTTTCATAACTTTCGGTGGTTTTTCAATGTACCGAATTCCTCCTTAGCTTCAAAAGATTTTTGAAAAATTTTAAGTGCAACTTATCACGCTTACTTCAGTTAAAATTTGAGAAGGTCGGTGGGAGTATAGTTTATATCAAAGACCTCAAAAAATAGAAAATTGCATAGAGGTCCATACATTTAGCACAAAGGGCGCTAAAATGAAGCAATGAAAAACAGTCGGGTGCGGGTTCTTCTCGAGCGAGCGGCCGAGCCATACCCTTCGTACTACTGCTACTGTACTTTTGATCCAGCGTGTTGTGGGTGTGCTTGGTGGCTTCCTCTTCGCGGGGTGTCAAATGGAACGACAATGGAGTACTACGGAGTAGTGGTAAAGCTGGTCAGATCATAATGAAGTGCATCGAATGCGATGGGACGTACTGCAGACACCAGACAGTATAAACAATCCCTTATGCACCACTATCTTTTGAATCTTTTGAATAACCTTCCCTCCAGATGTTTGGAAAGGAAGTGAAAATTTCAAAACTGCGAAAGTTTGAACTCCGACTCTAATAATAGTACTATGAGTATTGTCCCTTTTGTCGCCAAACCCCAAAATGGTTCCTTCTATGCAGCACGCCTGATACTAACACGGAGCTGACGACAAGGCAGGTCGACACACGTGCGCAGTGCCACGTTTTGGATGAGGGAGATATCACCTAGCTGGGGTGTGGGGATGGTGATGAGGCACTGAAGGAGAGAGAAAACACAATTTGTTTTGCGTGCATACAATAGTACTATATAGTAAAGGTCCTGAAATTTACTAGTACTAGTTCCATACTACTAGTACTACTAGGTGACTGTACCTTGTACCTCGTGTCAGGAAGCCATCTCACAGCTTTGCTCTCATATCGCACCGCTTTCAACTCCTCCTCTTCGCTGCTCTCTCGAGCTGCTTCCTCTGTGCCCAAAGTTTCTCTTCTGTCTCTTTGTTTCTTTTCTACAGAAATACATATTCTTCCTCCCTCTGACCCAAATTAATTGACTCGGATTTGTGTAGATTTAGATGTATCTAGACATATTTTAGTACTAGATACATCTGAATCTAGATAAACTTGAGTCAATTAATTTGGGTCAGAGGGAGTACTTGCTTTACAGAAAATACACTCCTCTCACTTGGAAAATTAATTTTTTTTCCTTTCCTCATGGTTGGAAACTCCGAGTGGCAACATTATTACCATGCCATGATTCACACCCATTTTACGCCCAAATATGGGACCACCATGGACGGTGGGAGTACAATTTACATCAAGGACCTAAAAATGTAAATAATTCTATAAAGGTCCTTACATTTAACACGAAGCCCCCTAAAATTAAGCAATGGAAATAGTCGGGTGAGGCTCCTTCTCGAGAGAGCAGCTGATCGAGCCATACTCTTCATACTACTTTCTCTTCATTTGTTTTTGAAATATATGGCCAAATTAGGCGGCATGCAAATTCTTATATATGGGATCATGAATCATTAGCATAAAGTATGATGTAGATATGTCCATGACCCACAGTGGTTTGAAATGCAAGAATGTTCATATTCATTGGCAACTAATAAGCTTAAATACGTTTAAATTTTACCACTTGCTTTTACGTACGAATTTTACACATACGGACGGTGGAGGTACATTTTACATCAAGGACCTAAAAAAGGTAAACTTACATTAAAGTCTATACATTTAGCACAAAGCACCCTAAAATTACATTGAAGTACATTTTTGCTCCTTCTCGAGAGAAAAGCTAATCGAGCCATACTCTTCATACTACTCCCTCTTTGTTTGTTTTCCAAATATGGCCCAATTTGGAGGCATGCAAATTCTTGGATATGGGATCATGAATCATCGATATAAAGTATGATGTAGATATGGCCATGACCTTGGTCGTTCAGCTTGAAATCCTAGATTGTTCATACTCATTCATAACTAAGCTGAAATACGTTTGAATTTTAGCTAATTTTTAAATAATATATTTTTTTAAATAATTTTCACGAATAATACACGAATTGAAAGATTTACAATTCTAGCGTGGTGTCAACACTTGAAAAGCCGACCAGTCCTTATCGGCTTTTGAATAGCCGACTAGGCCCTGTCTGTTTTGGAAAAGCTGACTAGTCATTGTTTGCTTTTGAAAAGCTGACTAGTCCCCCTATTCTTCACATTGCCCTATAACCTGTCAGCTTTGCAAAAGTAGACAAAGACTTATCAGCTTTTTCAAAAGCAAACAGGGACTAATCGGCTATTCAAAAGCCGATAAGGACTGGTCGGCTATTCAACTGTCGATACCACGCTAGAATTGCAAATCTTTTAATTCTTGTATTATTCATGGAAATTATTAAAAAATGTATTGTTTAAAAAAATAGCTGAATTTTACCACTTACTTTTATCTTTGAAATTTACACGGACGGTGGGAGTACATTTTATAGCAAGGACCTAAAAAGGGGTTAAATTATATCGAGGTCCATGCTTTTAGCACGAGGCACCCTAAAATTAAGTAGGGAAAACTTTCATGTTTGGCTCCTTCTTGAGAGAGAAGTTGATCGAGCTATACTCTTCAGACTACTTCCTCTTCATTTGTTTTCAAAAAATGGCCAAATTTGGCGGCATGGAAATTCTTGGATATGTGATCATCATCAGCACAAAGTATGATGTAGATATGGCCATGACCTTGGTCATTCGTCTTGAAATCCAAAAATGTTCATACTCATAGACAAATAATCTTAAATACGTTTAAAAATCGAAAAATTACATCGAGGTTCATACTTTTAGGCTCAAGCACCCTAAAATTAAGCAGGGAGAATAGTCGGGTTCGGCTCCTTCTCGAGAGAGAGCAGCTGGCCGAGCCATACTCTTTATACTATTTCCTCTTCATTTGTTTTCAAAATATGGCCCAATTTGGCGGCATGAAAATTCTTGGTTATGGGATCATGAATCATCGATATAAAGTATGACGTAGATGGTATGGCCATGACCTTGGTCGTTCGGCTTCGAATCCATGATTGTTCATACTCATTCACACAACTAAGCCTAAATACGTTTAAATTTGACCACTTGCTTTTATCTTCGAATTTTATATGGACGGTGGGAGTACATTTTATAGCAAGGACCTAAAAAGGGGTAAAATTACATCGAGGTCCATACTTTTAGCATGAATAAAGCACTCTGAAACTAAGCATGGAAAACAATCATGTTTGGCTCCTTCTTGAGAGAGAAGCTAATCAAGCCATACTCTTCATACTACTTCCTCTTGGTTTGTTTTCAAAATATGGCCAAATTTGGCAGCATGAAAATTCTAGGATATGTGATCATCATCAGCATAATGTATGATGTAGATATGGCCATGACCTTGGTCGTTCATCTTGAAATCCTAGAATGTTCATACCAATCGACAACAAATAATCTTAAATACGTTTAAAAAGGTAAAATTACAACGAGGTCCATACATTTAGCACGAAGCACCCTAAAATTAAGCAGGGAAACAGTCATGTTTTGCTCCTTCTCATGAGAGAAGCTGATCAAGCCATAATCTTCATACTACTTCCTGTTTGTTTGCTTTCAAAATATGGCTAAATTTGGCGGCATGCAAAATCTTGGATATGGGATCACGAATCATCAACATAAAGTATGATGTAGATATGGCCATGACCTTGGTCGTTCGTCTTGAAACCAAAGAATGCTCATACTCATCGACAACTAATGATCTTAAATATGTTTAAAATTTTACCACTTGCTTTTAGGTTCGAATTTTACACGGACAATGGGAGTAAAATTTACATCAAGGACCTTAAAAGGGCGGAAATTACATCGAGATCATTACATTTAGCATGAACTACCCCAAAATTAAGCAAAGAAATAAAACAGTCGGGTTTGGCTCATTCTCGAGAGAGCACCTGATCGAGCCATACTCTTCATACCGCTACTTCCTATTCATTTGTTTTCAAAATATATGGCCAAATTTGGTGGCATGCAAATTCTTGGATATGGGATCATCATCAGCATAAAGTGTGATGTTGATATGACCATGACCTTGGTCGTTCGTCTTGAAACTCCAAGAATGTTCATACTCATTAACAACTAATAATCTTAAATATGTTTAAATTTTACCACTTGCTTCTAGGTTCAAATTTTACACGGACGATGGAAGTACATTTTACATCAAGGACCTAAAAAGGGTAAAATTACATCGATATCCATATATTTAGCATGAAGCACCCTAAATTAAGCAAGGAAAACAGTTGGCTGGGAAGCTTTTGAACTCATAAAACTTGGTAATCAATCGTAAGTGTATCAAGGTCCACGCTTTGTCTGAAAACTAGGGTTGGTACTCTGAGCCATTTTTCTTCGTACTTTCTTACAGAAAAAATCTTGTCTCTTTCAGTTGCATTGTTCCTATAAGTTGGAACCTGTGGTTGCCACTATTTTTCATCTTGCCAAGATACACAGATCTACCAAATATGGGAACATTACAATACAATACGATGTGCATATGGTTGTTACCTTTGTCGTTCGGCTTGAAACCCAAGAGTGTTCATACATTGTGGGCCATATATATTGTGTAACTATTTTTTTGTAATTTATGATGACTCAAGGTTATTAATTATTTTTAGTGCAAATGGTAGCACACACAAGAGGACGCCATGAAGAAGGCTTCATTTTTAGGTTTTCATTATTTTTTTCATAGCTAGTGAGGATCAAATTGTCCACATGCATATTCGTAGAAAGAATTTTAATATTCTTACAGAACTCTCGTTGGTTTTTGAAGTATTGGCCGCCTTGGTACCATAAAGACTCAAAGGATGTTTGTAACTTATCAAGAGCATTCTATCATGTTTACTTGTAGTTCAAATTTGAAAATGATTTTTTATTCCTAAATTTTGGAAACTCCTAGTATTGGTAGCATTATTGTTCATCATGCCAAGATGCACTCATCTACCAAATATGGGAACATTACCATAAAGTTTGTTGTACATATATATAAGGTCATTTAGCTTGTCTTTCGGCATGAAGCCTAAGGATATGTTCATACATGGCATGCCATATTTTCAATTACATTGTTTTTTATATGCAAACAAGTCAGAGGTCACCGTGCAATGTTTTTTAATTGTTTTCAAATAAAAACAAATTTTATACATGCAAATTCTTAACAAGAAGTTGAATCCAAGAAATTCATTGGTTTCCGATATATTGACAGTCTGGGTGTGGGTACCTTCAAAAGATACTTGTATAACTTTAAGAGCAATCTAGTACTTACTCATAGTTCAAATTTTATCTAACATCGATAAATCATCTTAAATTAGTTTCATAATATGAAGTTCACTAGAAAACCTTGAGAACTCAAAAAAGTTTGTAATCGTAAGTGAAACATGTATAAACTTTGTCTAGAAACTAGGCTTATGGCATTTTGAGGCATATTCACCGTGCTTGCTCTCAAGAAAATAAATCCCGAGAAAATAATAATATGCTTAAAGTTTATGATTAATCGTGGTGTTTTTTTGTGTGAGGTGTAATAAACAGACATATATCGTTAGTCCTACACTTTAAAAGAAACTCTTCGATGGACATTTGGATATGTGAATGAAACGTCAAATCTTATGTACAAACAAGTTATGTTCAACAACAAGTTTATTACGACCAAATAAACCCTTCACAAATTCAATGTGCGATGGACTGTTATGTTGGTACCTTTGTGTAAACATTGACGTTTCATATGAAATAAGTCTCTTACATACCAGCTACATGCATCCAAAAAGTATTGCGGGTGATAAATATCATTAGTATCTAGTTTTTAGCATCATTCAAATCTTTGTGTGTGAATGGGAGCAATGGCATTCGGGGACCACTTATCATTCTTGCTACCAATGAGGTTAAATCGGTCATTATTAGACTAACTGGCCAAATTTGTGCATATTACGCTAAAAAACTATTAAAATGTGCAAAAATAACGTCCACCAAGTGCTTTGTGCAAAAGTGCGATGAAAAGATGGTGGATCGTGCAATTTCCTCTATCTAAAAAAATGTTTTATACTACTTCCTCCGTCCCAAAATATAAGGCGTCTAAGGATTGGTCAAAAGTCAAACCTTGCTAACTTTGACCAAATATTTAGAAAAACATATCTACATCTACAATATTGAATGGACATATTAAGAAAATATACTTTATGGTGAATTTATTGATATTAATTTAGTATTATAAATTTTATATTTTTTGTGTATAATCATGGTCAAACTTAAAAAATGTTGATTTTTGACTAATCCTCAGGCGCCTTATATTTTGGGATGGAGGATAATACAAAGTATTGTACTGTACTTACTACTAGCAAAACAGGTACCAGATGGAAATTTGAAACCAATGGGTACCCACTATTTTAGTCGGTTCAAAGAAATGAACTAGTTCGTCAAAAAGTGATGATATGTGAAATGTAGGTTTTTTGGTAGTACGGTACTACTAAAGCTGATAGAGGCTTACCCACTCCCATTCTCTAATAACTCATCCCCTGCCATTCCCTCTCTCGCTATCACATTTCCGCACTCACCTCACGACTCTCAATCATTAACCCAGTCGTTGCCTCGATGAAACTAATGCCAAAACCGTTGTCTGTGGTTGAGATGGGGTCCTCATCAAGCTCTGCTTCAGAGCTGCAGGTGGCTTGTTTGATATCGACAGCCTCAGCGCCCTCTCTAAAGCGTCCTTCGCCTTCCGCATGTGTGCGAGTCGTGCCCAAGGTGAGGCGTCTGTCGCCCTTAGGGTTTCGGCTGGTCGCGCCGAAACCATCGTCTCCCGCTGAGCGGTCGTCCAAGCCTCCGGCGTCACGTGCATTGGGAACAAATGCTCGTGCAGCGGTGGACGCATCCTTTTCGTCTGCAGGTTGGACTCTCATTCCCAATGTGCCAAATTTCAGAGTGTACGCGGTGAAACCCTTATCGGTGGCGCCCCCTTCATCAGCGATTGTCTGTGCTTCTTCAGTGTATGCGGCTGGTTCTTCGTCAGTGGCTCCTTATTCATCTTCTCAACCCATCGACCCCTGTGCAAGTTTGCACCCCCCAACTGCAACGAGGTTATATCTGGAGGATTGGGGCTTTAACCCAAATCCAACGTGCATGTAGTCAGATTTTTGCAACGTGTACTGCAGGTCCTTTGTTGAACTGCTTAGTTGTATGTCATATTCTTGATAATTGTCTTTTGTGATGTTCTTTATACTCCCTCCGTCCAGAAATAACTGACTTGACTTTGCCTAGATTTGAATGTATCTATATTTTTCTGTTGTGTTGTTCTGCTTCGTTATGGAATATTCTTGATGACGATGATGCAGGGTTCTGTTTTGGTACTTAGAAGATGCATTGTGCTATTTATGAATTTTCCATGCCCCGTTGTGTTGTTTTTTTTTGTATGATGCATTGTGTCATGTCTCCTCACTTTGTTGTTTCGTCCATTTTGATCTGCGTTCTACTGTTTAGGATTAAATGATATGCCTTATATCTGTTTAGATTATTTCAATGACCCATCAGTTTAGGTAATTTTGATTGTGCAAACACTGTTTATTAAATTTAATTACATAATACCTTTTGCTGTTTTGGTATTTTTGATGATGCACTGCATATATGTTGTTTTGTCTATCCAGATAATGCATTGTGCTGTTTTAGCCATTCAGATTATGCATTGTGCTCTTTTTTTGCGGCGGATATGCATTGTGCTGTTTAATCAATCTAATTAAATGTTATGCCTTCTACTAGTAGCTATTCAGATAATTTTGAGGACCCATCAGGTTAGGTCATTCTGATGATGCATTGCGATGTGTAGGCAATTTAATTTACCTGATACCTTGTGTTGTTTAGGTAATTTTGATGGTGCAATGACTCATCGTGATCTTTAGTCAATGTATACAATGCATTGTGTTGTTTTGGTAATTCCAAAGGACTGACGCAATGGTAATTTTCATGAAGGACGGCCCAGTTGTAATGCCGAACTTAGACTACATTCTTGACTGGACTGCTCCAACTCCAGGTGGCTATGAAGATGTTCTCCCCATCATACCAAGGGAGTTGAAGCTACCGGGCAGGAGAGTGGAGGCCTTGGCAAGGGCAAGTGCTGCCAAGTCGGTCGCTAGTTCTGCCAAACCGAGAAGATGCCCTAGGTCGGTTGGACACCATGCCACGGCGGATCGTCCTAGGTGCTTCTACATCCAGTTAGTCCAGCATGACTTGTATATGCTTATCATCTCGACTTACTTCAAGCCTTACTTGAAGAAACACCCCTACCCACAACTAGTGGTTGTCCAAGCATGCGAGAAATGCGAGTGGGTTGTCCATGCCAACCGCAACAAAGACCAGATCGTCCTGGACAAAGAGTGGGCTACCTTTGTTGCTTTCCATGGGTTGAAGGAGGGTGACTGCCTTATGTTCAAGGTCACCGCAGACGGGTTCAAGATTGTAGCATCCCATTTGTCTAACATATGTAATGCTACATGGTTTAGTAATATAATGGCTACTTCCTACATATAATTGTTGCATCATAATGATATCATGCTCATGTCATCATGCCACCTTGCATTTGAGCATCATATAAAACCCTTTTCATTTGGTTCTTCTCTCATATGCATTATTAATTGTATTTGGCTCCTGATATATTGTATTTGAATCTTGATAAATGCTTGATGCCCAAGTTGAGTTGGGGGCATATCTTTTATTCCACTCCACCACCTTTCTTTGTTAACCACCTTATAATTCCACCATCCTAAGTAAACATGAGCTCTTATTTTCTTTTGACATTTATTCTAGCTCATGTGGGTTGGGATGGATCCAATACTATTTCCTTTAGCTTGGCTTTACTCCATACTTTGGGATGCATGTGTATAATGTCATGTTACATTATTATTGTTTTCACAAGAATAAAACATGGCATTTAATGCCCATGCATGGGCCATGCAAATCACCACCAGTCTATTTTGTCTGGGTTTTACTTGGATTTGTGAGTGGAGCTTGGTTCCTTGAGAATTAATGCATGCTAGCTCTATTCTTATTGATGTTACCATCAAACCTTACCCCTCTCTCTTTATCCATCATCTATCTAGGCATGATCATGTGGGATCATTTTCCCATAAACCCACCATCTCCTCCATTTCATGCATTATTTTTGTTGGCTCATCACAAAACCCTCTCACCACTTTTTCTCTCTTCTCACTCTCCATCCCATCACCACATACTTGTGGGATCTGGTGGATCATACTCTAAAAACCCTAAACCCCCTCTCTCTAACCCTCTCTCTAAACCCTAACCCTAACTAACCTCTCACCATGTCACCCCTTAACCTAACCGAGACCTATCCTCTCTGTCTCTCGCTGCCAAAGGGGCCCCACCAGGACGAACCACCCCAGCTACCCCAACCCTTGGTCTAAACCTAACCGAGCCAACCCTAGCCATGCCATCTACCCCTCTCCACGACTTCTCTCTTCTCTCTTGATGCCAAGCTACCCCACCCCCGAGCCAGCGTCTCTGGCCTCTCTCCCGGCCGAGCCCCACCTGTAGCCCTACCACCTGCCCTAGCCACGCCCAGCACATGAGGGAGGAGTAGGACAAAGGTGGCCGAAGCCACCTTTTCCACCCGATCCCCCACGGCATCCCTCTCTCTCTCCCTCGCCTTTATCTCCTTCCCCACGCCTCCTTCGCCGCGCCAGATCTACCCCAGGTCATGCCCTTCCTCCCCAGCTACATCCCTGCTTCCCTTTCTTCTTCCACTCCGGCCACCTCCTCGGCATCCACCTCCCCTCTACAAAATTGTCGGCGGGCGTGGCGTGTGGTCGTCGAGGAGGAACCAGTGGAGCACTGTGCGTCGACCGTACCCAGCAGCGAGGAGGAGAAGGTCCAGTACACGCCGAACACCGACGCGCCGCCTGAAACCCTAGCTACGCCGGTCGTCTGCCTCGTCGACGTCCTGCTGCTCCCCGGGCCGATCCGTCACCACCGTCCTCTCCGCGGTGAGCCACCCTTTCCCTCGACACCTCGCTTTCTCCATCCCTCCAGCCTCGCTGAATTGTGTGAAAGACTCTCGGTGCAGCGGCGGCTCAGATGCCACGGGCCGCGTAACGTCTCACCTAGCCGCCTAGCTACTCCTCGACAAAGAATCCCACCCCACCGCGACTGCTCCCGTCTCAAGGCCGTGGTGGTCGGTTCGAACCCCAAGACTGCCCCGTCTCGCGCAAGACGGACTGTCCTCCGTCTGAAGATCCATGAAGATCAAGGTCGCACTTTATGCGTAACCCCCATCTTTTATTGCTCAACTCACAGCTCTCCGACCCACCGCCAGCTGTGGGACGTTTTACAAGAAGCACCCCAGTTCCAATAGCTCAATCTGCTCCCCGGATCCGCTTACGTGTCAGCCTATGGCCGGCGCCAGCATGTGGACCCTCGACCCCGTTGGACACACCTGTCGGCCTCCTGGCCTAGCTACCGCGACGGTGAGAAAATGTTTTCGCCACACAGTTCGACCAGCTCAGCTTGGTCCCACTCGTCAGTGACTTGGGATAGATCTGTCTGGGTGTAAAAAAGTCCATCTGTTTATCTGTTTTAAAAACAATTTCAGAAAATGTTTAAATATAAATTCAAATATGTTTTTAAACAACTTTTAAATTATAATTCCAAATAATACAAATGATATATGTTTTGGAATCAGAAAAATGTGAGGAATTATAATATGCTATTCAAAATATTAATTGAACACTTAAAATTTTCGAGATGATTAAAATTACAATAAAATGCCCTTTTCTTAATAAATTAATAACTTTAAATCTATAACTCCAAATTTGACAAATAATATGTCTAAATCGATCAGCGCGACGAGCCCGTTCTATCTATGCATTCCATGTTCTGAATTGCAGCATGCATCATATAAATATAAAGTATACAGCAACTTATATGAGAGCAAAACGGACTAAAAACTTCATAAAATGCTTTAATCTTGTACCCCACACCTCACCCATGCCATGCTACTTTATTGTCATGCAAATTGTGCATCATTCATCATGGCATGCTTGTTTGCTTGTCACATTTTAATTCATATGCGTGTGCACTTTATTTATGTTGGCCCTTGTTTGTTTGGTTCTTCTCCGAATAGACGCCGGGCAGGGGATATATCAGGAATCCCAGGAGCACTACCCAGATCCGTCTCTCGCTTCAACTGAGCTACCAGGCAAGCACTACCACATGCTTGCATACATATAGTACCTATTGCCTCTATCTTATTCTTGCATCATTGAGTCGCGGTTGCATTAAATTGAATCCCAAGTACTGCATAGCCTTTACTTTTAACACCCCACCGAAGCTTGTTCCTCCATCCCATGAGCCATTACTACAGGAGTTGTTTGAGCCATGCGGGTCGTAGAACAGCATGTGTAGGGTATGTGAGTGTCTGATGGATAACGAGGTACCTAAACAACTTAACCTGAGTAGTAATGGGATAACTAATGAAAGTGGCACCGGTGAGCAATATCTGCTATTTGGTTTTTCATGCTCACTTGTGTCCCGTAGGACCCCGAGTACTTGATTCCTGTTCCTTAACTATTCGCACTATACACATCCGGGAGGCCTTATGGACCCCCCTGAGCCAGAGCTTGATTCATTTCTATTTCGTGGGGCCACAAAGTAGTTTGGGGCTTTATTACTATCCTGTACTTATGCCATGCTTTACTGCTTTATTTAAGATTGTGCGTGGAGCACCTGTACTGTTTTGGATCGCGCCACGTTTTCGCGGTATCGACAAGCCTAGTCACACATTCGGGTTCCCAGTCGTTTACAGCCGTCGTCACAAACCCTAGGTCCGTCTCGAAGCCAGCCAACTTTGTTGCGGGTAGCTTATTGGGGTGGCCCCCTGAAATATTTCTGAATCCTGTGATCGCTTTGTCGTGAATGCCTCGTTGGGTTTTGATTTAGTTTTTCCGAGGTTGATCGAGTGTGTGTTGCTATTTGTGCACCCCTGCAGGGTAAACCTTTCTGAAAGCCGTGTCTGCGGTTATGGACGACTTGGAGCACAGTTTCTCGATCATAGACAAGTATAACTAAAGTACCGCTTTTAATTTGACTAAGTACCTGACTAGTAAATAGTGCAATACTCATGGAATGGTTAATAAAACTGCCAACGGATGGGTTGTTCGTCCGCTTTCTCGTTGGTAAGCGAGAAGGAGGATGGATCTGTTAATTATACTGTTATAACTGTTGTTACTCATTAACGGACATCCGTCTATCATTGGTTAGGCAGATGGTTAGCGAGTATCTATAGGCTTGTTAGTTATTATCTTTTGCTGCAATTGCGTCACCCCAGGTATATGTCCCCTTTAGAGGCATAAAGACTTGCTGAGTACCCCTAGGGTCTCACACGATAAATTGTTTGATTCAGATGAACAGGTGTACTCGCAAGATGGATACTGGGTAGAGGAGACGGATGATGTTGGCAACGATCACACGGTGTAGAGATTCCGGGAATGGGGATCCGTGAGATCTGTGGGCGGGATGTGTTTATTTATATGGCATCTTATGTCGATTTTCTTCTTATCCGTACTCGGACCTTGTTTTCCGCTTCCGCCTGATACTCTGATGTTTGCTGTATGAGGAGCTGTCCTAAAATATTATTTCTATCTAGGACATTTGGATCTTGCCGTATGGCGTTGCAATATTTCTATTTCTTTTAGATGGAATGGCTCTGTGAACCGTTGTATGGTGGCTTGCATACATACTCACTTGTGTATGTAGTTGATCCCTTTGCCTGCCGATTACGCCGCTCGTTCTTGTCCCGATGTTCTGAAAGTGGTTAGGACGACCGAAAGGTCTACCTGTGCGTGGCCCCTGGGCCCCACCATACTATTTTAACCACTTTCGCTCATCCAGGCATGTAACTAAGAGCGTAATTCACCGAGGTAGTTACAATTGGTATCAGAGCCATCCCGCCCTTCAGGGTCTCAGCCAAATGGTCGTTGTCAGTCTAGTAAATTTGTTTTGGTAGCTATTTATACTAGGGAAAAACAAAACGTGAGAGTAGGACTGCTTCCATTTTTCTTCTTACCCACCCACCCACCCTTTTTCTGGTAAGGAAGTGTAACGTTTTCAATCCTCTTCTAAAATTCAAACTAGGATTCACGTGTTCTGGGTTTCGTAGTATCATAGGTTGTGTGTGTGTGTGAGTGTGGGTGTGTGTGAATTCCTTGTCTATCTGTTGCATCCAACTTGTTATCTCTATCTGCCTTTTGGTTATCAACTGTCGGTACATTCCATACCGATAGGCCTTTGTAAACCTACGCGATCTATCTGATTCGTTGTATACCGGTGTGATCTGTCTTACTCTTTGTTATCCGACGTTATCTTGTTTGGGGTGTTCGTTTCCGTAGTTACTAATCTCTAGGTTCATCTTAAGAAGAAGGTGTTGGGATATGTGTTTTACTTATTCATGTGCGGAGTAATGATTTGAGTGCGGGATGGAGTCGCGACCATACCACTACTCTTGTCATTCGCTTTTGTATATTGAATTGGTAGAGTTACTAATCTTGATTCGTTAAGTGGTTTTGCGCATATAGTGGTATTGTAATGCCGAAATTTGCGGAAGAAAATTCTTTGTTAGCTTGTGTACCACACTCCTTGTTCAGTCGTGTGCGATATGCTTAATATCTTCTAGGTGCTTTGAACTTTGTTGATATTTTAATATCATCTTAGTAATTTGTATCCTTTAAATCTTGGTTAAATCCATTTTGGTACTATTTTGGATTATTATTATTCTCCATTATGGTACTGACTTGTGTTTTATATCAATCGCAGGATGGCACCACCACGCCGTTCTGAGGAGGACATACCACCTGAACTGGGGGCTGCATTGGCAAGTATTGCTAATGCCTTGGGAACAATGCAGCAGAACCAGCAGCGATTTGAAGAAAGTGTCAGGAGGAATGAGTTTGTTCCGCTACCTCCACCTCCCAAGCGAGGAGACATCAAGAGTTTTCTGAAGTTCAACCCATGCCACTTTGAGGTGTCTGATCAGCCTCGGGCCTTGATGATTGGCTGCGTGAGATGTCAAGGTTACTGGTGACTGCTGATGTTCCTGAGCAAGAATGGGTAAAATGTGCCACTCACCTTCTGAAGGGAGATGCAGCTCTGTGGTGGGAAAATTACCTCAAGGCAAACTACACTGGTTTTCATCCTACTTGGGAACAGTTCACTGGAGCTTTCAAAGAGCAATATCTGTCAGAAATTGTCATGGAGAGGATGAAGGAAGTGTTTCTCAACCTCAAGCAGGGCGATGACAATGTCAATACCTATATCATAAACTTCATGAACCTTTCTCGGTATGGTGGCGATGAGATCTCTGATGACAAGAAGAAGCAAAAGAGGTTCAGACAAGGGCTCAATGCATCAATCAAATATGCAATCACTCATGCAAGGCCGGGGTCTTTTCTGGAACTCCAACATACAGCTCTTCAGGAAGAAGCAAGTAGGCAAGTGTTTGAGGAGTCAAAGAAACACAACCGCGATGCAGCAAGCTCTTTAGCTATGTCAGCTCCTTCTAAGCGCCATGTCTGGGTTCCTAACACCCCACCGTCGCTCCCGGCTCCACCAAGACCTTCAAGCTACGCGGCAAGGCCACCAAACTCCTTCATCTGCTCCTGTGGGCTACAACCACAACTACCCTGGAGCGCCTGGCGGAGTCCCTGGCTACGTTGCTCCACGTCCACCTGGTGCTTGTTACACTTGTGGAAACAATGGGCATCAACACTGGAATTGTCCATTGAACAACAAAGCTCTTCCTCCACCACCTCCAAGACCTGCGGCAAGCTCTTCTATGGTTCGTGCACCTCCACCGCGGGCTCTCAACATCAACACCAAGCCGGGTCTCTGTCGCTGTTCGTGCCAAGCTGAGCATGCACCTGGAGTTGTGATGGGTATGCTTCCTGTTAACTCAGTTCCTGCAAGAGTTTTATTTGATTCTGGTGCATCACATTCTTTCGTTTCATACAAGTTTGCGGAGAGTAATGGGTTACCTTCTAACGCTTTACCAACTCGCCTCATGGTGCAATCTCCTGGTTCAAACATGAGGGCTTCTAAAATCAGCCATGGCAATCAAATTGAGATTGGTGGTTCTTCGTTCCCGGCTTCCTTAATTATTCTGGGCAATTCTGACATTGATGTTATCTTGGGCATGGATTGGTTAACAGCAAATGCGGCAGTGATTGATTGTGCTGAACGCTCGGTTTCTCTGAAAATTCCTGAAGGTCATATAGTCTTTTCTCCAAGTCTGACTCCTACAATTCAGCTTTTCTCTTTGGCGGCTCTGAATGATGATGCTATGGAAGCTATTCAGAGTGTTCCGGTGGTCTGTGAGTTCCCAGATGTTTTTCTTGAAGAGTTACCAGGTATGCCTCCTGACCGTGAGGTCGAGTTTGTGATTGAGCTTGAACCTGGTACCGCTCCTATCTCCAAGCGGCCTTATAAAATGGGTCCTGCTGAGTTGGCTGAACTCAAACGTCAGCTTGATGAACAAGAGAAGTTGGGTTTCATTCAGCACAGTACTTCTTCTTGGGGTAGCCCAGCCATCTTTGTGAAGAAGCGAGACAAGACTGATAGACTTTGTGTTGACTATCGGGCTCTCAATGCTAAAACCATCAAGAATAAATATCCCCTTCCGTGGATTAATGACCTCTTCGATCAACTAGCTGGAGCTGTGGTATTCTCTAAGCTTGATTTGAGAAGTGGATATCATCAAATCAAGATTCGCAAGGAAGATGTTCCCAAAACAGCTTTCACCACCCGCTATGGCATGTATGAGTACACGGTCATGTCTTTCGGTCTCACCAACGCACCTGCCACCTTCTCGAGGCTTATGAACTCGGTTTTCATGGAGTATATTGATAAGTTCGTTGTGGTCTATCTGGATGACATCCTAGTCTATTCTAAGTCAAAAGAAGAACATGAAGAACACCTTCGGTGTGTCCTAAACAAGCTTCATGAGAACCGCCTGTATGCAAAGTTCTCCAAGTGTGAGTTCTGGCTGCCTCAAGTCACCTATCTTGGTCACGTCATCTCTGCCAAGGGCATTGCCGTCAACCCAGAAACTGTTAAGACAATTGTTGACTGGCTCCCTCCCATAAATGTCAAAGAAGTCCGGAGTTTCCTTGGTTTGGCTAGTTACTGTCGTCGCTTCGTTCAGAATTTCTCGAAGATTGCGAAACCTCTTACCGATCTCCTCAAGAAAGGCAAGAAATACCTTTGGACTCCTGCATGTCAAGCAAACTTTGAAACACTCAAAGAGAAGCTCACTTCCACACCAGTCTTGATTCCTCCAGATACATCAAAGCCTTTCCAGATATTCTGTGACGCCTCATTGCAAGGATTGGGTGCGGTCCTTATGCAAGAAAAACAAGTTGTTGCTTATGCCTCTCGACAGTTGAAGACGCATGAGATCAACTATCCAACTCATGACCTTGAACTCGCAGCAGTTGTCTTTGCTTTGAAAATATGGAGGCACTACTTGCTTCGTAACCGTTGTGAAATCTTTTCTGATCACAAGAGTCTGAAGTATATCTTCACACAGCCTGATCTCAACCTTCGTCAGAGGAGGTGGATTGAAGCAATTAATGATTTTGATTTTACCATCAACTACACTTCGGGCAAAGCTAATGTGATGGCCGATGCCCTCAACCGCAAAGCTTATGTCAGCAACCTCATGGTGGAAGAACAACAGCCTCTCTTGTGCGAGGAATTCCGTCAGCTCAACCTTGAAATTGTGGATCAAGGGTATCTTCTGAACCTTCTGGCAACCCCTCTCTTGGAAGAAAAAGTTCGCTCCATTCAACTTGGTGACCCGTACACTAAAAAGATCATCTCCAACATTCAGCTTTCGAAGTATGAGTCCTTCCACGTCGACGACCAAGGCACTCTTTTCTTTGAACACCGGATGTTTGTTCCGAACTACCTGGGTTTGAGAGAGCAAGTTCTCAAGGAGGCGCATGATTCTATTCTTTATATCCACCCCGGAAGCACTAAGATGTACATGGACTTGAAAACACAATATTGGTGGCCTGGGTTGAAACAATATTGTGCCAAGTATGTCTCGGAGTGTGATGTCTGCCGTAGAGTTAAAGCTGTTCATCAGAAACCTTCCGGTCTTCTACAGCCATTGAAACCTCCGGAATGGAAATGGGAGAAAGTAGAGATGGACTTCATCACTAGTTTTCCAAGGTCGCAGAAGGGCAACAATGCAATCTTTGTTGTCATTGACAGGCTTTCGAAAGTGGCTCACTTCTTTCCCGTCAAGGAAACAATTTCTACAATTCAGTTGGTTGAGCTCTATATCAACAGAATTGTCTCTCTGTATGGAGTTCCTCTTGAGATCAGTTCAAACCGTGGAAGCATCTTCACTTCCAAGTTCTGGGGAAGTTTCCAAAATGCTTTGGGAACAAAATTGAACTTCAGCACAGCTTACCACCCTCAGTCGCAAGGACAAGTTGAAAGGATCAATCAAATTCTGGAAGATATGCTCCGTGCTTGCGTCATCTCTTTCGGCATGAAGTGGGAAGAATGTCTTCCTTATGCTGAATTCTCGTACAACAACAGCTTCCAGAAAAGTCTAAAGATGGCACCATTTGACGCTCTCTATGGTCGCAAATGCAGAACTCCGATTGATGGCCGGGTGCAGGTGAAAGAACATTGTTTGGCCCCGACATTGTAACTCAAGCGGAGGAGAAGGTTCACATTATTCTTGAAAATCTGAAGGTTGCTCAAAGTCGCCAGAAGAGAAACTATGACAGAAAGCACATGGACATGGAGTATGTCCCTGGTGATCTCGTTTACCTTCGTGTCACTCCCATGAGAGGCACGCACCACTTTGGTATCAAAGGAAAGCTGGCTCCTAGATACATTGGTCCTTTCAAAATTCGTGGAAGAAGAGGAGAAGTCGCTTATCCTCCTGAGCTCCCTAAAAACTCAAGGTCCATGATGTTTTCCACATCTCTCAACTCAAGAAGTGCTTCAAGGATCCCGGCAGGACCGTGGACCATGAGCTTATCAATCTCCAAGAAGACCTGTCTTATCAAGAACACCCCATAAAAATCCTTGAAGTCGCAGAAAGAAGGACTCGCAACAAGTCCATCAAGTTCTGCAAGGTGCAGTGGTCGCACCATTCCGTGGATGAAGCCACTTGGGAACGTGAAGATGAGCTCCGCGCCAAGTATCCTACCCTCTTCGTGTCTTCTTCTTCTTCCTAGAATCTCGGGGCGAGATTCCTGTTTAGTGGGGGAGAGTTGTAGCATCCCATTTGTCTAACATATGTAATGCTACTTGGTTTAGTAATATAATGGCTACTTCCTACATATAATTGTTGCATCATAATGATATCATGCTCATGTCATCATGCCACCTTGCATTTGAGCATCATATAAAACCCTTTTCATTTGGTTCTTCTCTCATATGCATTCTTAATTGTATTTGGCTCCTGATATATTGTATTTGAATCTTGATAAATGCTTGATGCCCAAGTTGAGTTGGGGGCATATCTTTTATTCCACTACACCACCTTTCTTTGTTAACCACCTTATAATTCCACCATCCTAAGTAAACATGAGCTCTTATTTTCTTTTGACATTTATTCTAGCTCATGTGGGTTGGGATGGATCCAATACTATTTCCTTTAGCTTGGCTTTACTCCATACTTTGGGATGCATGTGTATAATGCCATGTTACATTATTATTGTTTTCACAAGAATAAAACATGGCATTTAATGCCCATGCATGGGCCATGCAAATCACCACCAGTCTATTTTGTCTGGGTTTTACTTGGATTTGTGAGTGGAGCTTGGTTCCTTGAGAATTAATGCATGCTAGCTCTATTCTTATTGATGTTACCATCAAACCTTACCCCTCTCTCTTTATCCATCATCTATCTAGGCATGATCATGTGGGATCATTTTCCCATAAACCCACCATCTCCTCCATCTCATGCATTATTTTTGTTGGCTCATCACAAAACCCTCTCACCACTTTTTCTCTCTTCTCACTCTCCATCCCATCACCACATACTTGTGGGATCTGGTGGATCATACTCTACAAACCCTAAACCCCCTCTCTCTAACCCTCTCTCTAAACCCTAACCCTAACTAACCTCTCACCATGTCACCCGTTAACCTAACCGAGACCTATCCTCTCTGTCTCTCGCTGCCAAAGGGGCCCCACCAGGACGAACCACCCCAGCTACCCCAACCCTTGGTTTAAACCTAACCGAGCCAACCCTAGCCATGCCATCTACCCCTCTCCTCGGCTTCTCTCTTCTCTCTTCACCTGCTACCCCACCCCAGGCCAGCCCCTCGGCCTCTCTCCGCCGAGCCCACTGCAGCCCTACCACCTGCCCTAGCCATGCCCGGACGTGAGGGAGGAGGACAAAGGTGGCCACCTTTTCCACCCGATCCCCACGGCATCCCTCTCTCTCTCCCTCCTTTATCTCCTTCCCACGCCTTCTCCAAGCCAGATCTACCCAGTGTGCCTTCCTCCCCCATACATCCCTTCCCTTTCTTCTTCCACTCCGGCCACCTCCTCGGTATCCACCTCCCCTCTACAAAACTGTCGGCGGGCGTGGCGTGTGGTCGTCGAGGAGGAACCAGTGGAGCACCGTGGCCGTCTGCAGCGAGGAGGAGAAGGTCCAGTACACGCCGAACACCGACGCGCCGCCTGAAACCCTAGCTACGCCGGTCGTCTGCCTCGTCGACGTCCTGCTGCTCCCCGGGCCGATCCGTCACCACCGTCCTCTCCACGGTGAGCCACCCTTTCCCTCTGACACCCTCGCTCTCTCCATCCCCGCCCAGCCTCGCCGGGAATTGTGCCGAGCACTCTCGGTCGTGGCGGCGTCAGCGTCTGCCACGGCTGCAGACGCGTCTCACCTAGCCGCCTAGCTACTCCCTGACAGCAATCCCCACCCCACCGTGACTGCTCCGTTCTCTGCATCGCGTGGTCGCGGGTTCAACCCCGCACTGCGCTGTCCCTGCCACGCACGGACCTGTCCCTCCGTCAGGGAAGATCCACAGTGCGTGCGCACTTTGCGTAACCCCCCCCCCCCCCATCTTTTTATTGCTCAACCCGTGCTCCCCTCCGACCCCACCCGCCAGCGGCTGTGGACATTTTACAAGAAGCACCCCCAGGTTCCAACAGCCCAATCCGCAGTCCCCCGGATCCGCCACGTGTCGCCTACCGGCTGGCCGTGCGCGCAGTGGACCCTCGACCCCGTTGGACTCACCTGTCGGCCTCCTGGGCTAGCTACCGCGACGGTGAGAAAATGTTTTCGCCACACAATTCGACCAGCTCAGCTCGGTCCCACTCGTCAGTGACTTGGGCTAGATCTTTCTGGGTGTAAAAAAGTCCATCTGTTTATCTGCTTTAAAAACAATTTCAGAAAATGTTTAAATATAAATTCAAATCTGTTTTTAAACAACTTTTAAATTATAATTCCAAATAATACAAATGATATATGTTTTGGAATCAGAAAAATGTGAGGAATTATAATATGCTATTCAAAATATTAATTGAACACATAAAATTTTCGAGATGATTAAAATTACAATAAAATGCCCTTTTCTTAATAAATTAATAACTTTAAATCTATAACTCCAAATTTGACAAATAATATGTCTAAATCGATCAGCGCGACGAGCCTGTTCTATCTATGCATTCCATGTTCTGAATTGCAGCATGCATCATATAAATATAAAGTATACAGCAACTTATATGAGATCAAAACGGACTAAAAACTTCATAAAATGCTTTAATCTTGTACCCCACACCTCACCCATGCCATGCTACTTTATTGCCATGCAAATTGTGCATCATTCATCATGGCATGCTTGTTTGATTGTCACATTTTAATTCATATGCGTGTGCACTTTATTTATGTTGGCCCTTGTTTATTTGGTTCTTCTCCGAATAGACGCCGAGCAGGGGATATATCAGGAATCCCAGGAGCACTACCCAGATCTGTCTCTCGCTTCAACTGAGCTGCCAGGCAAGCACTACCACATGCTTGCATACATATAGTACCTATTGCCTCTATCTTATTCTTGCATCATTGAGTCGTGGTTGCATTAAATTGAATCCCAAGTACTGCATAGCCTTTACTTTTAACACCCCACCGAAGCTTGTTCCTCCATCCCATGAGCCATTACTACAGGAGTTGTTTGAGCCATGCGGGTCGTAGAACAGCATGTGTAGAGTATGTGAGTGTCTGATGGATAACGAGGTACCTAAACAACTTAACCTGAGTAGTAATGGGATAACTAATGAAAGTGGCACCGGTGAGCAATATCTGCTATTTGGTTTTTCATGCTCACTTGTGTCCCGTAGGACCCCGAGTACTTGATTCCTGTTCCTTAACTATTCGCACTATCCACATCCGGGAGGCCTTATGGACCCTCCTGAGCCAGAGCTTGATTCATTTCTATTTCGTGGGGCCACAAAGTAGTTTGGGACTTTATTACTATCTTGTACTAATGCCATGCTTTACTACTTTATTTAAGATTGTGCGTGGAGCACCTGTACTGTTTTGGATCGCGCCACGTTTTCGCGGTATCGACAAGCCCAGTCACACTTTCGGGTTGCTAGTCGTTTACAGCCATCGTCACAAACCCTGGGTCCGTCTCGGAGCCGGCCAACTTCATTGCGGGTAGCTTATTGGGGTGGCCCCCTGAAATATTTCTGAATCCTGTGATCGCTTTGTCGTGAATGCCTCGTTGGGTTTTGATTTGGTTTTTCCGAGGTTGATCGAGTGTGTGTTGCTATTTGTGCACCCCTGCAGGGTAAATCTTTCTGAAAGCCGTGTCCGCAGTTATGGACGACTTGGAGCACAGTTTCTCGATCATAGACAAGTATAACTAAAGTACCGCTTTTAATTTGACTAAGTACCTGACTAGTAAATAGTGCAATACTCATGGAATGGTTAATAAAACTGCCAACGGATGGGTTGTTCGTTCGCTTTCTCGTTGGTAAGCGAGAAGGAGGATGGATCTGTTAATTATACTGTTATAACTGTTGTTACTCATTAACGGACATTTGTCTATCATTGGTTAGGCAGATGGTTAGCGAGTATCTATAGGCTTGTTAGTTATTATCTTTTGCTGCAATTGCGTCACCCCAGGTATATGTCCCCTTTAGAGGCATAAAGACTTGCTGAGTACCCCTAGGGTCTCACACGATAAACTGTTTGATTCAGATGAACAGGTGTACTCGCAAGATGGATACTGGATGGAGAAGACGGATGATGTTGGCAACGATCACTCGGTGTAGAGATTCCAGGAAAGGGGATCCGTGAGATCTGTGGGCGGGATGTGTTTATTTAGATGGCATCTTATGCCGATTTGCTTTTTATCCGTACTCGGACCTTGTTTTCCGCTTCCGCCTGATACTCTGATGTTTGATGTATGAGGAGCTATCCTAAAATATTATTTCTATCTAGGACATTTGGATCTTGTCGTATGGTGTTGCAATATTTCTATTTCTTTTAGATGGAATGGCTCTGTGAACCATTGTATGGTGGCTTGCATACATACTCACTTGTGTATGTAGTTGATCCCTGCCGGCAGGGTGACCTGCAGGCTTGGACCGAGAAAGGAGACAAGCCATGGGGCAAGGGCTCGTCTTCGTGCATGTATCCGAAGAGCGGCTATCATGGGGACCAAGAGTCCGGGTAGGTTTGTACTTCCGTTGATTCCTGTGTTGTCTGCTCCTACTATTGAACCATCTATGTACATCTTCTAGGGTAGGCACCACGAGCGTCCAATTTTCTACCCCACGGGTCGATAGCACGACAGATATCTCTGACGCGTACGATGCCCTCATGCCTGCTCTCGGTCGAAGAAGAGAGGTATTATAGTCACTAGACATGTATTGACATTTTTTGTTGTTCTGTACATGCACTCCATGCTCTCTTACTGATGATGCATTTTCCATGCAGGAAGTGAGGGCAAGAATCTCAGCCAAAGTCGATGAAATCTACAGCCATAACATCAACATTCTTCAGAAAAACTTCGAGCTCAACCTAGAGTGTGATCGCCTCCGAGCCGATTTGGCTTTTCAAATGAAGCTCGCACGATCTTACGAGCATGACTCCTCCATACTTCGCGTTGAGTGTGAAAATTTGAAGAAAGAAGTCATGCTGCTCCGCAGCCAGCAACTACCATTGTGGAGATCGTCCAGGTCACGCCCCGCTAAGTAGGAAGAGATAAGCCATCTCATGTTGGTCGTCAAGGTCACGACCATTACGGAGGTCGTCGAGACCCTACCTCCGTAGGGTGTCCACAGTGTTGCAATCGCTGAATCTTGGAGTAGGAACTAGGAAGGGGGAGGACTTGCCTACGTGGCCCTCCTTTTTCTTTCTTTTGGGTGCATGGATTGTTTTTTCTCATCCGTCTGCGCATAATTATATTGCACACTTTAGTGTTCGAATGCGCTCTGTGGAGCTTTTGTAACGATATACTTGTCGTATAGTAGTCACTATTTAGTGTACATATTACATTCAAATTTAGTCAAATATGTGACATCCTTTTTAATTAGGTTGGAGGGCATTTTCAGAAAAAATATGATGTAGGGAGAGTATGTCTGATAAATCAAAAATAATTAAATAGTCAATGAGTGATCTTTAAATTTGGTCATACTTTCTAGTTTGTCAGATGTGTAGGGATCCAGGATCCAGTGTCTAACCAAGAAAATGCACCATCAGCGTCGGGGACACCTAGCTATTGTCTGGACTCTGGAGTACTTTGGGTCACAAGCACAGCTACCCCTATAGTCTACCCACGGACTACCAACGATTCCTTGCATAGGCATTACTGCCAGAGCCTTCGCAGGGAAGGTATCCGCTTTCACCCGTTGATTTCGGATTGGACGGTCATGATTGCTAGACGCTGAACTCTGTCTTTCTGGATGATGTTTCTACTACTACGTAAAAATACACTTATGTGTGAGCTGCGTTAATTAGCGAGGGTCATCAGCGTACGGGGGCCTCGACCGCACAAAAAAAAAGGTTTGCCACTCAATCAATTGTGCTCACATCTACCATTAAATGTGAGCATTTTACCAGCTCGACTACCTCTATGCACTAATCGTCCGTCTATCTAATCACTCGTTGTATAATTTAAAGTGTTCAATTCTACGTATCTGACAAATGATTCTTCAAACTGATAACCTAGAAAACTCCTCTAGAAAGAGAGAAAGAGAAATTACTTATAATGTTAATTGGGTGTGTAGTATTACCTCTGTATGTAAATAAAAATTAGCGGAAGTACTTATTAACTAACGTGTATAGTAATTAATTTCGTGTATTATTTTATAGTAAAAATACTTTAGTACAAAAATGTAAAACTGTGATAGAAGAAAAGAAATGGTTTCGTTTATGGAGTGTAGCGAATATCATTATTTATCATGACAACATTGTAAATTTATAATATTGTCGTACTCCCTCAATACGAAACTTAGATTGTCTAGATTCACGAGTATATAGATCGAGTATATAGATCATATTTACGAGTATATAGACGTATTTTAGTGATACATACGAATCTAGATAAATTTCAAGTCACTTATTTCTGAACTACTAGTAATAGTTTTATCACAAGTTTCCTAAGACAAGAGGTCAATTATCTTTGTTAGTGTCCACAAGAATGTAGTACATTTATTGAATTAAAAATTTGTACCTAGCCACCACAAATGAATCTAGCATCTCCCTCCTTGACACTTCTAATTACAAATTAGACGGTCACTAAGGTTTATACACATTAGGTCATTGCATATGGTTATTGTGTTGGAATTCATTTCTTGTGCTATATATTCTTGGTGATAAAGACATTATTTTTTGTCATGTAATGGAAACATTTCTCCTGATGGTGAAATCATTGTTTCGTTTTATGGAATGCTCTGTAAAATGATAAAAAATAATTATTAACAATAAAAATATTTTTAGATACTAAAAAAAGGTCACAACACTTTTTTGGTCGTTTCATGCATTATTGGAAATGATGGTAGTTTAATGTAACATTTAGAAAGTAGGGAAAAAACGACGAAACTTATCGTTGTTCATGGAGAGGTATATGTACATTGTCTACCTGGACATCAAATATGAACAATGCAAAACCAAAATTGTGCATGTCGACAGTCATGCAAAACCATCCATAGTACTGCATCCATTAAAAAAATACACGATATCTTGGTAATCTAGAAACATGTTTGGGAGTACTTCTAAAATACCCGAGAGATGTTTAGTTCTAATAAGTCGACCAAGTATTGCACCCAAGTTCTAAAGTATGCAGGATATTATTATGCATTAATAAGGTAAGTTATTGGAGTGCACGTAATAAAATAGTCGTGCGAAGCATGTATTCACTCCTTAACACCATAAGTAAAAGTTTGAACTCATGGAGCGCCAAAATGACATCACGCCAGCTAGCCCAATTAATGGTATGCTACTACAGTAACCTACACATCTACCCCTATAGTCTACTCTGGGATACCTAGCGATTGCTTGCATAGGCGTCCGTGCCACAGCCTTCGAAGGGAAGGTATCCCCTATGGCCCGTTGATTTGGGATGGACGGACAAGATTGCTAGACGGCCAAAATCACGTGGTCCCCACTCCCTCGGGCCCCCCCATTTCAAACACTGTGAAATTTCTGGCGCCCCTCTATTTCAAACGATACCAAAATCACGTGGTCCCCACTCCCTCACGCCCCTCCATTTCAAACACTACGAAATTTCTGGCGCCCCTCCGTTTCAAACGATACCAAAATCATGTGGTCCCTACTCCCTCGCGCTCCTCCATTTCAAACACTGCGTAATTTCACGCGCCCGGAACCTCTCGTAGCACTTCTCCGCGGCTAGCTTTGCCCGTCGGAACTCGACACCATGCACTCCTCAGCCAACAGTATACCGGAGCTGCATCAGATGTGGTCTCATCCAAAGCATCATTGCCGCTTCACCAACGTACACTGCACCTGACCTTAGTCACTGAGTCCGTCATCGTCCACCGCACCTGATCTCCTTTTCCCACTTTCCCCTCCACGGCGCTGAATCCGTCAACGACTTCCCAAGATCTGCATCAACACCGGTAGCATCCTCCCCACCCGTACCTTACCTGAACCGCCGTGCAGTGCACCGATTCAACCTCGTCCACCATTGTCAAGCCGGCATCGAGCGCCCAAAATCTACTTCCCCGACGCAAACAGCCGGCGCAACTAAAGCACCCTGGGTGACAAGGATGTCACTCGCGCCGGTACGGGTGATGATTAGAAGCCTATCTGACCGTCGTAACCAAATCACCAACTCTTTTTTTGTTTTGTCAGCAGTACAGCAGGTTTAAGCCTGTCGCAGTGAACTGCATTTTTCTAATCGTTTTGTACACCCAGTCAAAGTGCACACCTGTTCTTCGTGCTAGATACTGCGGAGTAGGTCACTAGACATGTTGGTTTGCATTTGCTACTCTACAAATTTTGAAGTCATGCACATGTTCTTAGCTACTCCGAACAACAGTAATTGCCTGCTATCGTGTAGTTCTTGCAAAATGTAAAATCAGTGGAAAATATTAGTTCGGATTTCCTGCTCCACAGTTACTGAATCTATCTGGTTCGTCCTAAGATAAGTTCCTGTTATTGTTTCCTCCTTGGCATTGGTATGCTGTCCAGTAGTACCCGTTTTGACTCTTCATACTAGTTCGATTATAATTTTGTTGTTGCCATCTGGTTCTTCAAAAGCTGCAACACTAACTATTTTCTTTTTCTTGCATAGAGCCCAGAATGGAACAATGAACATGATGGTTTGCATAGCCTCTTCTACAGGTTCACAAGCGACGCCATTATTTCCTTATTTGGTGCTGGTTCATCCTAATCAATGGCATAACTATCCTCTACTATGTAGTTTACTCGTGGTTTGCATTCCTGCTCTAGACGTTCTCTTATGATGTCATTATAATTTCTATCTAGTTGATTCTTAGATATGATAGTACCTACATGCTATTGTGTAGCTCACCGCAAATTCTGAGTCACCCAACGACTATGCATTCAAGGAGATGCCACTGCTTCCATATATATTTGCTGAAATGACCTCGCTTGTTTATATTTGCTGAAATTCTAAGAAACACTTTGTTTGATTGCTCATTTCATTCTAGGCACACTTTTCTAATGCTTGTTTGTCCTGCTCTACAGGTTCACGAGCAACGCCATTATATCTTGCATCTGGTTCTGGGTCTTGTTCGTCCTAAGTCATGACATAACTATCCTCTACAATATATAGTTCATTTGTGGTTTGCATTCCTGCTCTACAAGTTCTCGTATAATGCGGTTATAATTTCTATCTGGTTCATTCTTCGCTATGATAGTAACTACATGCCATCTTGTGTCTCGACACAAATTCCGAGTCAGCCAACGTCTCTTGCATTTTAGGGTATAGAACTACTTCCATATATATTTGTTGAAATAACCTGGCTAGTTTATTTTTGCTGAAATTCTAAGCCACACACACACATTTTTTGATTGCTTGTTTAATGCATGCTTGCTTGTCCTGTTTGTTTGATGTGTTGGTCAATAATTGAACCATTAACCAGTTATAAACTCCAGATCATAGCTCCTGTCATATCAGTCAATGAGTAGTTTGTCTTGTTTGATGTATTAACTTGTTATTACTTAGTTTCAGGGTGCAATTATTACTATTGCCACCAAAGAGGGGGCTGCAAGATCATGTCTCCTCCAATGTAGCTGTCACACTCAAAGGAAGATGCATGTGATCAATTGAGGACTCTGCTATCAACTTGATTGTCCAATGAAATGCCGATTTTTCTTTCCCTTGATTTGGTAATATGTAATAATTTTAAGAAGTTTGCAGCTGATGTAATATCTAGATAACTCGCGTAGGCCATGTATGCATTTAGTTGACGTCGTCCATATATGCAGTAGTTGTTACGGTAACTATGCTAGGCAGGTCGATTAGAGAACAGTATTGTGCTTTGTTAATGGCCCGTGGTGTATTTGGCCGACGATGAACAGTAAAAAATGCTAGATTATATAAACGTTTTATGATATTGGCATGAGCTTCAGAAAAGGCCGAAATTGTAAAAGGCCGTAAACATAATGGGCCGACCTACAAGTTGTAACTGGACGTAACAGTAACAGGCCATAATGGTAACAGGTCGTAAGAGTAACATGCCATAACAGTAACAGGCCTTAACAGTAATAGGCATTAACAGAAACAGCCCATCGCAGTAACAGGCAAGAAACCGTGAAATCCCAGAACAGTAACAGGCCAAAACAATAGTCGACCGCAACTATAAAGGGCCATAACAGTGAAAGGCCAGAATAGTGACAAGCCAGAACAATTACGGCCCGAGAAATTTCCAGGCGGTAATAAAGCAACACATTTACGGACAAAACGGTAAAGGGCCGCTTGTGGGCTGAACAGGTAAAGCCGAATAGTGAAAGACGGGGCGATGCCTCGGCAGCGATATGAGCCATCCCGGACATAAGGCGTCGATGAGGCCACCCACGATGGGCTACGATAAACAGTGATGGGCCACCTGTAGGCCTTAAATATACATGAGCGACTTGGCGCAGGTTGCTAATGGGCCGCAAAGTGTTGGACCATCATGGGCCTTCTTCAGGCCGAAATAGTATTGGGCCTGAAAGTTCGCGGGCCGCTGCCGGCTGCAACTTTGGGTCTATTTCAAACAGTGCAGGACAAAACAGTAACGGGACATCTTCTTATTGGGCTCCCCTAATGGTCCGACCCAGTTAGAATTTAGCAGGCCTTGGCTGGGCCTGGCTTCTGCCATGGTTTCTATGGCCGTTAACAACGGTAACTGGCCGCTAACGGCGGCTTCCACGTGGCAGTTTGCATGATTTCAGCAGTCAACGCGGTTGGGGAACAGATCTATGACGGAACAAGTTTTTATGGCTGAAGGTTGTGATCTGCCACGGTCAGGAAAAAACCGTGATAGATTCTTTTGTGATGGGGCTTTTACCACGATGGCCATCTGTCGTAGAAGACTTTTTAGCCACGAAAAACGGGCCTTCAACCACGAAAATCGTCCGTTGTAAAAGCCAACTTTTCTTGTAGTGTTCCCTTTCGGTTGCTCCTCTATTTTGATGATGTCACCAATGGGAGCGGTTATCACAACATTTATTTCGTGCTCCTAGAAGTAGTGGTGCAGCTTTTGGGCTGCCATGTTACCACCATAGACCAACTTTTGGTAATGGGTACATAGGCCTTTGCACGCTTTGTGCTTTGCCCTCTTTGTTGCGTTCGACTACCGTGACAATGCTTACCACACTGTTAGTCGACATGATGTAGAGAAACATGGGCTCTCTTGGGAACAGTGCTGCTATGGTTGGGGCGATCGAGATCATCTTTTTGAGATCCTCGAATGCCTCTCCGGCTGACTCATTCCAGACAAACTTGTCCATCTTCTTGAGCAGCTTGTATAGTGGCAACGTATTTTCTCCTAGCCAAGAAACGAATCAACTAATCACAACTATATAGCCGGTGAGACGTTGGATGTCACGCACATAGCCAGGCTGCTTCATGTTGACAATAGTGTCGATTTTCTCGGGGTTGAATTCAATGCCTCTCTCTAAGACAATGAAGCCGAGTAACTTTCCAGCTGGCACACCGAATACACACTTAGCCGGGTTGAGCTTCATCTTGTGTCGCCGTAGATTGGCGAATGTTTCACGTAAGTTGGTGATTAAACCACCCATCTTTTATGACTTGATGATGATATCATTGACATACACGTGTACATTTCGTCCTATCTGGTTGTGTAGGCAGTTTTGCATACACCTTTGGTATGTAGCACCAGTATTCTTTAGTCCGAATGACATGGTGACGTAGCAAAATGCTCCGTATAGCATGATGAAGGAGGTCTTTTCATTGTCCGCAGTCGCCATTCTGATCTGGTGTTATCCCAAGTAAGCATCCAGAAAATACAACAGCTCGTAATCGGCTGTGGAATCGATCACTTGGTCGATGCGAGGTAAAGCAAAAGGGTCCTTGGGGTAGGCTTTGTTCAAGCTCGTGTAATTGATACATATGCGCCAGGTCCCGTTTTTCTTGACCACCAAGACTGGATTAGCCAGCCATTCTAGGTGGAACACTTCGATGATGAACCCGACGACTAATAGCCATGCGATTTCTTTGTCGATTGCGGGGCGTCGTTCATCAGCGAGTCGCCTGAGTGGTTGTTATAATGGCCACACACTTCCTTGATGTTGATCTTGTGCTCAGCAAGCTCCTTGGGGACACCTGGCATGTCAGATGGTTGCTATGCAAATATTTCTCTATTCTCACGGAGGAACTCGATGAGCGCGCTTTCCTATTTGTTGTTTAGGTGGCCGCTGATTCCCTTGTCTTTTACGGATTTGCCTCCTCCAGCGTGATGCGCTTGACGTCCTGGGCTGACCTTTTTGGAGAGAGTAACATCCTTTGGGTCTACTTTTTGTCGTATCTTGGCAAGCTCGGTTTTTAACCGCTATTTTGGTGAAGACCGACTGACCTTTTTTGCATTCGACAGCCTTAACTAGGTCGATGTTTATCGTGATGACTCCTTTAGGCCCTAGCATCTTCAGCCTGCGGTATATATAACATGACCGTGCCATGAATTGGGCGAACACGGGTCATCCGAATATGTAGTGGTACGGGCTTTTGAAATCCACCACTTCAAAGTAGAGGATCTCTTTGCAGAATTTTTTCTTGCTGCCGAAGGAAATCCTGATGTAGATTCATCCCAAGCAGGGCTTAGCCGACTTTCCTAGCACTATGTTGTGGAACATCACTTTGGACGGTTGTAACCGTGACTCGGGGATGTTTATCCGCTCGAAGGTTTCTAGGTACATGATGTAGATGCTGCTACCACCATCCATCAACACCTTGGAGAGTCAAAAGTCGTTGAGCTTCGGGACGACAACTAATGGTAGTCAGCCGGATCCTCCACTAGCGTTGGGTGTTTCTTGCGGGTCCACTCAGTGTCCTGCTTCGACCATTCCAAGAAATTTGGTACTCTGGGTACCGTGGCGTTGACGGTGCGACTGATGTGCCTTTCCTCCCTTTTATCCACCATAGTGAATATGTGGAGGGAGGAGAGATCTTCTATTAGGTTGTCAACCTCCATTTTTGAGATTGGGTGTGACATCGAATCACTGAACGCTACCTAGAATCGACACTCTCACAGCATATGTTGGGCGAGGTGCTTCATTGTACTGTGTAGCCAGCATGGCTGGTTTTCCATTTTCGTTGTCGAATCTTCTCGAGCTAACATTAGCTCCCAGCCAGCAGCGTCTGAGGCATAAGCCGGTGGTGGGGGCGATGCACCTTGTGCAACCTCTCTGTCCATGACGCCACTCGCCCCGGAGCTCTCTATGAGTCCGGAATCAACTTGCTTGTCGAAGCTGCAGCTACCCTCGTGGGTTTGTGTAATAAGAGTCGGCATCCTCTTCAAGTGTCTTATCATTTTGGCCATATTTCTTAGTCGCTAGCCTTGATTTCCACATAGCACAGTCCTTGAGAAGGTGCGTGGACTTCTTAGTCGGCGTGTTGTGCAACTTGCACGGTTGATTATCCGTGATTTCTGCAGTGTACTTGCTCTTCTGACGCTATTTACTGTAGCCTTGTTTGTTGTTATTTTGAGAGGTGTGGCAACTAACTCGGAGTTTCCATCACCTCTGTTTCTTTTGTTATTCTTGGGTGGGCTATCTTTCTTGGGCGGGTTATCCTTTTGGAGATCTTTGTCCTTGGCGGGTTTTCCCTCATCATCGGATTACGTTTTTGTTCTGTCCAAAAGCAGCATACTTGGTGACTATGTATACCAAGTCGCCTACTTTCTTCGGTTCACATCTAGCGAGTTTGTCAACGAGGTGTTGGAATCGACATGTTCTCCTGAACGCACGGCATGCGGTCTCCTCGCTGACATCAACCGTGTTGTTGTATAACTTGACCCACCCTTTTAGGTAGTTCTGAGTCTGTTTGCCTTCCCTCGATGTTTTCAATCGAAGGTAGGCGCCTGTATGTCCCTTCGAAGTTCTTGATGAATACTCGCTTCATCTCCTTCTAGGAATGTATACTGCCTTGCAGCAACCTTGGATCCATGTGCGCACTTTGTCTTTGATCATAAGCGGGAGGTAGCGGCACATGATCATCCCGCTGTTGTACTGGATGGACATATCAGTCGTGTAATCCTCTAGCCAATTAGCCGGATTGGATTTGCCATCGTATTTTGGCACATCCTACGAGTTTTTGAATTTCTCCGAGAACCTTTCATACATCCCCTCAGCCACGAAACACTTTGGGCCGACTATGGATCCTCGAGGATCGTCGAGTAATTCCCTTAGATCACGACCCCGTGAGCCCGAGTTGCGCGCTTCGCGGTTGGCGGTGAGCTTGTGTCGTAGATTGGAAACCGCCCTGCACCATGCGGGGTGTTCCCTTTCTCTCTCCTGGTTGGACCGAGCGTTACTCGACGCTTCTTGGTTGGGGCGCCGGTTAGCCGCAAGGGCCGAGGGTGGCTATTGCTGACTTTTGGATGCCTTCGCTGGCCTGGCTACCCAATCCCTAGTCGATAGGGAGAGTTCTTCTTATTGCATGATAGCCATGTCGAGTAATCCCAATGCCCATCGAATCTTAGCCGACTCAACGTCTTCACCGTTTACCTGCACCCCCTGGACCGCAGCTTTAGCGGCCATTAGGTTCTGGGAAGGTGTTGGGTAATGTTCGTCCGGCAGAGTTGTTATGGCCAGCGGTGGAAGATTCATTGTAGTGCCATTTTTCAAGGCACCGACTACTCGGGTAGCCGGCCCCCTGTCTTGCCAACATGTTTCCTCTTGTGATTGTTTGCACAGCCGAGGTGTCTCATCTAAGCATGTTGAACAGAGTAGTGACCCGTAGAGTTGCTAGCCTGCCCGCCTGGTCTTCTGAGTGTATTCGGAGACCATCCGAATTTCAGCCTGCCTGCTTTTCAATATCACTTATTCGAGATCAAGACGTCTCCTATCAGCTTCGAGATTCTCTCTAATGAATGAGCATAGATCGATATGTGTCAATTTCTGCCGCCCTAGATGTTGTGTTATCCACCTATACTAGAGGAGTTAGTGGATTGTTGGGCGGCGCGATCCGGCCATGAAACCGCCGACCTTGTTGGTCTCACTTCTAGAGATGGGACCATAGTATTCTTCCGAGCATGTTGTCGAGCAGCGGATAGATCAAGTATTTGTAGCCGGCACTCGCTCCGCTGAGGTTACCTGACTCATTGACGAGGTCGTCGGTGCCCATGTTTGAGCTAGTGCTTCCCTCATAATCTGTGACAATGTAATCGATGAAGATATCGATGGAGCTAACCAGGATAACAGCACCGCCAGTCACCTGGCGGGCCGCTGGTGTCCACCTTGCCTCATCTATGAAGTTGAGTCTTCCGAACTGGATGAATTGGCTAATGGCAATAGTTGAGCTGATTTTTTATCTCGCCCGATCTGCAAAACCTTGAGACGTAGGCCCCATGGTGGGTGCCAAATTACGTGGGAATACCACGGCGGGTACCATCGCCAGAGGGACTAGAGATGCGGGATGCAGCGACATTGGGTGAATTAGGGACGAGATTGGTACACACGAGTTTCCCGGGTTCGGCCCCTCACTCTTGGAGGTAAAGACGTACTTCCTGCTAGATTGTATTGCTCGTATATCAGATTACAATGGTGCCCCGACTAAGCCTTGTGTTGTTGCTAGCGAGATCTGTAATTTAGAGACCTATGCCCAAGTCCTATTACTATATTGCGGTGACCCAGCATACCACTACATGATGTAGTACACTATAGTCGTTGACCTAACACCAATGAAACACCATTCACTAGTATTACATCCCTTAGAGTGGTACAACAGAAACACAGCGGGTCCAAGACATGAATATAGATTACAACTTGACTCTTTACAAAAGATCCATAGAACAACTATGTTGAAGAGAGATAAAGAAACTTCTATCAAAGAAGAACCAGAAATAATAACTCAAAACTATCTAGCTAATAAGACTAGCATCTAACATATCTGGCTTGTAGTTGCTTCTAATGCAATGCTCTATAGAAGTAGGTTTTATGGCTAGAGTATCTACTTCTATCTAATCAGGAACTTCGTCTTCACTTTGGTTGATGTATATGTTGACGTCATTGTCTTTACGGAAGAACTTGAGCCGTCGATGATGGTTTCTTGAGCATAAGTCAGTGTTGACGTCATCTTCAATAGCTTAGAATCTAGCGGTTAAGAAGGTACGGTTGAGTACGAGCGTACTCAGCAAGTTCACTAAAAAGAAGTGTATGATGCACTATCTCTACAGCCACAGACCAAAGGTCGTAGGCAATGCAGGTTTTCATAAACATTTCTTAAAAGGTTGCTTTTATTCAGAAAACTATGCCCGACAGCCTTCACAGGTTGACCAGAACTTTCATGGAGTTCCTTTCCTACCGCGTTCGTAGCTCCTTCCCGAAATAGGGAGTAACATGTCACAGTTTTTACACTCTGCAGAGGTGTGTTGCTTTACCCATGAGATATCAACTCCTTGTTGCACAACCGGGCGATCTTTCCCGTCCACAATTCCTTGATGTGGGGCCCAATAGATGATCCAAGCCAATCACTGCCCCTCTCCGCGACCCCACATGAATACACAATCCTCCAGGACCAGCCCCACCTCTGTTAAGCCCCATATAGGACAAGCTATAACTCTAGTAGGCACCCGAAGATTCTATGAGCCGGTTGTGCCCCTGGCAAGCCCCATAAAGGACTAGCTATACCTCCGGCAACCCCTCATAGATAATTAAGACACCGGTATCGCGGGGAACTAAGGGGTCCCACCCATGTGCTGGATTCTCCACGAGAAATTCACAGCCTCACGATAAGGTCATCTGTCCATGTGAAGGAAGAAGATCCAACTGACTTCTCTGCCCCATTCCAAATCTCATAGTTAACGCGTAATATACGGTGCTAGAATCACTGGTGACATTGGTTGATTAAGTCCTAGATATTATGTTCCTTTACCACTGGAACTATATCAGTAGATTATTACCTATCAATAAATAATCCATAATCATATTATTACGAAAATAGTGTTTTCTAACCTTTTTGAAATGGAGGTGATGATCACATTTGAGTTACAACCATTTGATAGAAAATAACCAAAGGACATGAGCAAGTTGTGAACTTGCCTTTTGTGATTGCAAGGTAGTGAAGTCAGATATTTTCACTTAACCTTGAGCTCTGGTTTCTACAGAAAACCATTATTGCCCGATAAGGACAATATTTAAAGAAGCAATATGCAATGCATAGTAATGTCATGCAATGATTTATTTTCTTTCTTCTTTGCTTGTTTTACCCGCCTTGTAAAGATTTTAAGTTTCTTTTAATTAATAAAAGAAAATAATTATTTAAGAAATCATTAAATTCTTATCATTTTGATAATTAGCATTTTTATAAAAAATAGTACTATTCTAAGAGTTTAAAAATGAATTTATTTAATTTTTAACCCTTTTAAATATTTAACTAAAATTCCTTTAAGGAAATAAAACTTTATTTCTATTATACATGATTTACTTTTCAAAAATACAAACTAGTATTTTTTATAATAGTACTTCCTTTTAGAATCTTAAAAATGAAATTTATTCAATTTTAAGTGTTTAGTATATTTTTATAAAATTCTAGAAGGAATATATATAATCTTAATAATAGATCTATATTTAATTACTGAAAATTACTATTTATTATTTTTATTGGATAGAGGATATTTTTGTGATTTCATAAATATATTATTTGTATTTTTAGGATTTTTATTTATTTTTCTAGAGCCTAATTTACCACAGGGGTATATTTGTAATTAAGTATTTTATAAAAGTCCTTCTTTTAAAACTTGGGCCTGGCCCACTAGGCTGGCCCAGCCCGACCTAGCCCGCTGGGTTGGGTCAAACCAACCTAGGGTTACTGGACCGCCCCCAACGTCCCAGTACCACTTACTCATTCACTCTCTTCTCTCTTCTCTTCTCTCTCATGCGACATCCTCTCTGGCCGCTTGATGCCACCACCGCGCGGTTGATTCTGGTCGCTCTAGGCCACCATGCCTGTTGCCACGGTGTAAGACGATGCAGATGACGCCGCTGCTCGACGTTGTCCTGTGCGATCTGGCCCTGGCGCTCTCTGCTGGTCGTGCTGACCCTCACCTCGTGGCTAGGGTTAGGGTTCCGTCGTTCTCAGGTGCCCCCTTGTTGATGTTGTGGTGCTCCCTCGCTGATGTTGTGATTCTCGTGGTGCCGCTTTTCTATGGCCGCCACCGCCGTGTGCAGGCGCGGGTTGCAGCGCCCCACATTTGGGGTGCTCCTCGTGCCGCCGTGTGCTGCCTCGACTCCGGCCTCTGCTTCCTCTTCTGTATACTCGTGAGGACCTCGAGTAAGTTCTTCTACTTCTCGTTCTGTGCTCTACCTTGCCTCTATTCCATGCTATGTGGTCATCTGTGATGGATTTCCCCATTTAGGGTTCATCCCTAAATTTCTAGGGTTCATACCCCCTAAAATGGTGATTTAGCATAGCTCTAGGGTTAATCTTGCCTAGGCTAATCCTAGATGTTGATCTACTGTTAGTGAGATGGCAATCTCTGTTGATCATGCTTGTTATTATGTTCTCTTATGAGAGAACACTCTGTGGAGCATGATTTTGTGACCTTGTTCTCTGTCATAAAACTTTCTATAATAGAATGCTTAGTTTAAATGTGGATACCCAAGTTATGTGGTTCTGGATTCGTTCCTATGAAGTTGAGTTGAGATACTCTCTATACTGATGTTTGGTTATTGTTTACTTGTGAAGCACTGATGTGCGCAATCTCAGGATTTAATCCTGTTACTGTGGAAATCTAGTGTTAGTCTCTGCTCTGTGATTAATAAGAAGATGATTTATAAAAATATGATTCCTATATACTTGTAGGAAAGTGATTATACTTAGTGGTTTCTGTACAGTGTGGCCTAGTGGTAGACAGTGTTGATCTTTACTGTCTTTTCAAGAATAAAGTACATATTTATAATTCCTAAATCATTTAGGAAGGTGATTGTCTTTGTTGAAAAGGATCTACTTGAGCTTGTACTCAAGTAGACTTGATCTTTCTAGGTACAGAGGTATTACCCTTCTAGGAATGTGCCCTATACCAGCAGCTATGATGTGAATCTTGTTGGAAATATGCCCTAGAGACAAATAATAGTAAGGACTATTATCATATTTTATATAGTTTATGATTAAGTTTTATATCATGCTATAACTATATTGAGTGCAAACATTAATACACGTGTGATATACAAACAACCAGGGGTTCCCAGTGAAACTCTAGCCACTGGTTCATTGGTCAACAGATGATCAAGTTTCCTAATCATGTGGCATTTATGCCAGTTGGAAATGGAGTCAACTCATTCTGAGAATGAGATGATGAACCAATACCCAACCTAAACATCGTGACCCGATCATGTCACGAAGTTCAAGTTATGATGATTAGAAAAGGATCCTTGTAGACTATTCCTTAGACCGTGAGGCTATATCAATCATTGTCTCCCGAGAGTGCTTTGATAGCATCAAGCGCCACTTGGTAATACAGTGGTTATAAAGGTGTGTTTAGGTACTCGGAGGAAACCGTTGAGACAATATATGTCAAGAGCGGGATTTGTTCGTCCATGTGACGGGAAGACACTCAAGGGCCCACTCGGAGACAAGGGGAATAAGACACGACTATCCCGGTTCAAACGACAAAAGATCTTCGTGGAACGCACAGGGGTCACATGGCCATCCAGGTCCCTCTATCGATCATTGCTGCGGGAATGTCTCGACCATGTCTAGAGTGTTCCCGAACCGTGGGGTATCACTCTTAAGGGCTTGATGATGCTTAGAGACTGTTTATAGGATCGGTAGAATCGCCGAAGAATAGTAGAGAGAAAATCGAAAGGGTTTCGGTAAGTCCGGACGATGTCCGGAGTGGAGGTGGAAGTGTTCCATAACCACGGAGATTGAATAATATGTGAATGGATGTTAAATATTGATTTAATCATTTATTCATAATTATTTAATAAAAGAGAAAATCGATTAAATGGTCAAAAGGCTTAATGGGCCAATTCCTGGAGGGGAGAGGGCCCATTATGGAAAGGAGAGAGGAAGAAGGGGCAAGGGGTGGCCGGCTGGGCCAAGCCACCCCCCCCCCCATGCGGGGCCCACTAGGGCCAGCCGGCGGCCTCCCCCTCCTCTCCTTTAGTCCCACCCCGGGACTTTGAGGGAGGTAGTACCTCCCCTCCCCCTATATATAGTGGGGGTATTTGGCCAAATAAATACACACAATAATCAATAAAGGTCTTCTCACTTTTGGGAGGAACTCCAACTGATATTCTCTCTCTCTCTCTCTCTCTCTCTCTCTCTCTCTCTCTCTCTCTCGTGACCATGGTCCCAAGTTCGGACTGCGCGAACAAGAGACATCTTCACCACGGAGCACCGTCGCACTGCGGGCTTCGGATCCAGGAGCTCTACTTCCGCAACTGTTGTTGGATCGGGAAAGCAGGAGTCATCGTCAGGCACCAGACGTGTGTAACTCCCCGCGAGGTGTCACACTTGAGGCACTCAAGTTGTTGGAGCCACAAGAACGCAAGGACTTCATCACGACCTTGAGGTCGGCTTCGGCTCGTCTACATCAACCACGCTCTCCTAAGCGTTGACAACGCTTTTCGGTCTTCAAGGGTAAGTTCGCGAAAAGCCCCTCCCGTTACTGTATTACTAATAGATAGGTCCTGGCAACTTCAGGGGTTCAGGGGCATAGGGTAAAAATTTATTGTTTTCATGCGCGGAACCCCTACAAATCTATCTAGTTAAAACTAGATTATAGGGTCAATGATGTTGGTCTAAGACCCTGCCTATGCAAGAACACTTGCATAAACTGGCTATTCATTATCTGTTGCCTGAGATGTTTACTTATCATATGTTTGCAAGCAAATGAATGTATAGATTGAAAATATTTAGATCAAGATGTTGGGCATACTCTGGTTGCCTTTTACTGCTGTCTTGTGGTAGCCCTGGATTTATGTTGGCTTCCTCTTGACCTTGTCTTGCTCCTCCTGATATTGTTGCTCCTGTGACCTTCTTGTCCACCCATTACTTCCCCCTTCTCAAGTCACCATCTATGCTGGTGATCTCCTAGATTTTCTGTGGTGGAAAGTGATTTGATTTCAAGATCTTGTTCTATTCTTGGCGGTGTTGGTGACAAACTATGGATGTGCTCTCTTGCGAAATGAATAGCAAAGCTGGCCTTGCTCTATACGGTTGTGATTTTAAACTGCTCCCTTTTCTCTCAGCTGCTGACACCTCAATGCATGCACTTAGGTGTGTAAGCTGCCTCACTGTTTGCTTTGGCTGTGGATGAGATCAAGTAACTATTTTAAACTTTCCCCATCCTTTTACTATTATCTATCTTGGTGAAACTTGCCCCTTTAGCCTGTGATGCTGTTCTGAGGCTTTATTGTTTAAAAGAACAGATTCTACACTTGATGGTCTTTGTCCCTTCTTTAATTTAACTTGCTCAATGAGGATTGGAAAACAGTGCACTTCACTGTTTGAAACTGAGAGCAATTTAACACTAACCCCCTCTTTGTTTTATTTCTATTTCTCTCTTATTTGCAGGTACAAGACCAAGTGAACAGAATAATAGTTTAGGATTTTTCTTTTATTTACCTTTTGCAATACAAATTTCTACTCCTTGTAATAATCAATGTAATATATATTCGTTATTTAATAAAGCTTTTTATTTCCTTGGGAATATCTCTATAATGTCCTTACTTCAAATAGAGTTGTATTTATTTAATACTTATGGAATAAAGGGAAGAATTAAGAGTGTTATTTAGGTTGTACTAATATATTGTTATTAATTTCCTTTATTGTTTTATAACAATGATATATTCAAACAATAGTAATAACTAATCCTTTTTGGAAATTAGATAAATGCTAATTACCTCTAATGTTCTAACCTCATTCAATTGTTTCAAATTTTAACTATGAAACCCACTTTATTAACTCAAAACATTATAATCCCTAAGGATTAAAGGTTAAAGATTGATTTCTATCTAGGTAGTTATAGTTGATATCCCAACTAGAGTGGAATATTATATAGCCTCGTACTGTGATATCGATTGAAGATTTCTCAAGAATACTTTTCCTCAACAAATCTCTAAGTTTTGATTCTAGTTAAGGAAATTCCTTTTCTAAATATACTAGATTTAAATTTCTCCTTTGCTTCACTAAGATCTCTTCTGTCCAACTGATCTAGTCATCTGGCTCCACCATAACCATCAACATATGATGACATGATCATGTCCCTTCTACAACATTCCTTCATTCTGCTCCTAGTATATTAGCCTTGTATCTGTTTTTAAGGCTTGCAAGGTTTCCATTCTCTTTATATAACCTATGATATCAAACTCCTAGAATGGGTAGGGTACTACTCCTCTCAATACAAGTTTTTTCTTGTTATAAGCTTGATTAAGCTACTTTGCTTTCAACTACTCCATACGATTAGTATCACTTACTTTATCATACCCCAGCTTGATTCCTCATGACCAAACTAGATGATTCAACTTACTAAGGTTTAGCCTAATTTATATACTCACAATACTTCTTCATCAACTGGGCACCTATCCTCAAGAGCCTTGAGAATAATGACCAACATCCTTTGATCATACAAAGCTTGGGCTTCTAATTTGTCTGATCAGGATCTATACTTAACTAACTAGCAGGCTTGTACTAATACCTCTATAGGATTTATCTTGTTTAAAGAAACGGACTTTAGGTTTATACCTACTTGGCTTAACAAGGTTATTACTTGATACTCTAACACTACTAGCTTTCTTATAGCTTCTCAAGTATTAGTTAACTCTTAGTTTTAGATACTTCTTCTAGTTACTCATGAGTGAGTTAACTCCTCCAACATCCAATGATTTGATCATCACTAAGGATCTCATTCCATTGATGATGGCACACTCTACCACAATTAGTTCCTTCTTCTTACTAATTTACTTAAGGTCTTTGGAAGGTCAATATAATAGGTCAAAGCTAAGAGCCAATAAGTTCTAGGTCAGGAATTGATCACTTAATATTGATGATCAATTGACACTAGGCCTTAACTACTTAGGAATGTCATAAGTTAATATGACAACAAGGTCATGTAATGAATGGTCTTAGCTTGACTTCTATTTTCTCTCTATTATATCAAAGTTAATATTTAAGAACTACCATGATGCTCATGGTGGGAATAACTATGGCAAGCAAGTGTATCAAGATTTAGTTATAGGGTATCTTTGCTTAAGTTATATACTTAACTTGGTATTCAGGGTTTGTTGTAGATAATAGCTTGATATCATCTTTAGAATATTAAGTATTCATCCTTAAGTTATTGGATGGAATACCTTGTCCTGATCTCTTAGAAGATCTAGTACTCCTTAATGAGTAGTGTGTTGTGACTTAGTTTTATTATAATTGATCTACCCTTAGATCAAATTATATTACCCAAAGATAAAGTTTTAGCAAAGGTCATATTGAAACTTATCACAGTCGACTTGATGATCTACTTCCGTTTCACCAAGTTAAGAGAAGCTTCAATCACTTTGACAAGTTTTATTTAAAAGCGCGAAAATTCTCCAGATTTTCTATGCATGAATGCAATGCACACACCTCATCTCAGCTTATTTCTAAGCTCTAATGCTGGGGTGTTACATATATCTCGGGGAGATCCTGATCTATCACCTTTCTAATGGTTCTAACCCTAAGTCGGCCTTATATCATGCTCAGCCTAGGGTTTACAAAATGAATGGGCCCGCACAGGGGACAGAGTCCTATTGGGCGCTGACTATGATCTTCTTGCCTTGTACTTCAAGCTCATAATACTCGTGCCGCCCATGTGTCCTCCCGAACCAACTAAGGATTGGGCCTTAACTGGCTCGGGCCTTGTTTATCCATGTAATCCCACCAGGAGCGGCCGTGGGCCTGCTATTTTGTCCATTATCCGGCCTGGCGAGGATACCCGACATGTCATATCCACGAGAAGCTCTAGCTTTTTTTCTACTGAAAGGATTTTCTATTTATTCTCTCACTTTTCTCTTTTGTAAAACCATTTGAAATCTGTTTTTGAGTAAACCAAAAATAGCAAAAGGGTTTGTAAACATTTTGAGAACAAGCAGGGCCCTTTATACAGATTGGGCTCCACAACTTTTATAATTTTCAAAATTCAAAAACTTTTGAATGGGTTTTAGAGAGAGAGGGGGGAGTAGGGTTTGTTTTGTTTTCTTGTTTGCATTTTGCTTTAGTCAAAACACATGATGCTTCATGAGATGCAAACACAAACTAATCCTAATAGAATATTAGTAAACTAGGGGTGTTACATTCTATAATGATGTGCTAATTCATTGTTGTTTTCTTTGTTTTTCGTATATTTGTCATCTCTTATCTCTCAGCAGCTAGTGGTCCATCAAGTTCATTATTACTCTTTATGCAGACATGACTGGTAGAAAATTTCAAGGTTATCTCTACAGAATTGTCGATGTTTTCTTTGTGGCTAGTGCCAGTTGGCAATAATTTCGTAAATTTATTTGCCACATGCACATACACATCGTGGGTGCCTTGTTTTGTTTGAGCACAAGTTCAATAGTATAGCCTGCTCTAGCTGGAAGCAGGTGTCATGTTATCTATAGCCAAGCCTGCTGACATATCAGATATAGTTAGATATAAAAATAGAAATTCAATTCGGCTCTCGGATTGAAATGAATCTATTGTTAGAAATCACATTTGAAAATATTAAAAAATAGAAAAACATTATGCATGTACATCTTCGTACATAAGTTTTCGGGAAGAAATAACATTTTCTTGTGCCTCACGTAAAAAGACAAATTTTGGTGTTGCAACATGACTATCACCGCAATTTTTTTGTCTTTTTTACACAAGCTACATAAAATATTCATTTATTTTAAGAAAAACTTGTGTATTACATAAAATGTTCAGATGTATGTGCATAATTGTTTTTTATTTTTTTGATATTTTAAATTTTGTTTTTATGCATTTTTTATAATAGGTTCATTTACACCCGTGAGTCAAAGCACCACCTTAGCTATAAAAGGTACTACTTTATCATTACATGATCCACATTTTACTACTATAGAATGTCTAGAGCCGTGCTTGCATTCTCTATTATCCACATGAACAAAATTATAATATTTTATCGCTTATAGCTAGCTGACTATACAAACACTATTAGCCTAATCATAGTAGGAATAACTTAGCTAGTAACATGTATGTCCAGACAATACCAAAGCAAATTGGCTGACATGACATGATAATTAATAAAAAAAATAAAGGTAGTAACTTAACTAGTTACCGTAACATCACACATATCAAGACAAATAAGTCTAAAACCTAATTAATTAGGTATGATCCCACACACATGTTATTATCCGGTACAAAAGTAGTAACATGGACATGTTAATAGTTCCTTAGCACGATGATCAGCCTCATTGTAATTGAACGGCACACGTCGGCCTTTATCTTGTAGTGTTGGGTGAGAGCTTCTCCTAGGACCCCTCTCTCGCTCGACATGCATGGCCCAGTTAATTCATTTCGATCTGCAATGAAGTACAGGCTTTGGTTTCAAGTTGGTGTGCCCGTGTGTGCGCGGCACAGAATCCTCCGTCGATTTGAAAGGAGGAGTGCGCACAGAATCTCCCGTTGAAACGAGACAGCTTCGTAGCCTAGGGGGAGTACTTGCCTTTGTTTATAATTATAGTAGTACTACTACTAGTATACCCTATCCTCACTCCATTACAGTATAGTACTATCTCTGTAGCAAGTACACAACTCCTGCATGAAGGAACTATTGGGAAATCATCATAATCATCAAGGACGTGCCTTGCTCACGTCTGCTGTTTAGCTACTCCTACTGTACCTGAATTAGTATTTGGTAGTCAGTTAGTGTCCTATTTCTGTCTTAGACATGTTTTTCTTACTCCTCCTATCCAAATTAGTTGATTTGATTTTGTTTAGATTCGGAGGTATCTAGCACTAAAACAAGTGTAGATACATTCGAATCTAGACAAATCTAAGTCAACTAATTTGGATCGGAGGAAATATTATTATTCTTCGAAACATAGCTTAGGCATGTTACTCCCTCCATTCACAATTACCTCGCATCCTAAGTTTAGTTAAAGTTAAAATTTGCAAACTTTGACCATCTATTTAGAAAAAAATATTAACATAAAAAATATATAATCTATTGTATTAAAAAATTTATAATCTATATTTTTATATTATATACGCCAAAAATAATAGATATTCATATTATTTTTTATATTCTCGGTCAAACTTTGTAAAGTTTGACTTTGATTAAACCCAGAAGGCGCTGTAATTGTGAACCGAGGAAGTATTTGGATTGACAATTGACAACCTGAGAGAATTGACACTATACACAAAACTGGGGAACTAGTCATAAGAAATTAGCCACAGTGATGATGACATGAAGTGGCCAACAGCAACGGACGCAAGGATCGATGGAGGCTAGCGAGAGGTACACACGCACCTATAGAAGCTAGAATCGTGGGAGAAAGCCAGGAAACCCTCCCAACACCCGTCAAATCATGAAAACCAAAGTCAAGAAAGGAGGAAGCGGTTTAGTATTTGGCAGCTCCAGCTTGGGAAAGCTACTCACTCCAGTAGAGGAGTAGCTAATGCCTCACTGATGTGATCTTTGTTTCAAAAAGCAGCATATAAACAGCTTATGTCAACTGACAGAACGTGATTTGGGTTAGGTGGTGATCTGACAGCTTATGTCGAATGATTTTCTTTTTGTTCTTATCTGCATTTTTTTTTCTGTGATACTGCCGCTGTTGATATTCGTTTCATCTAGACATCCATCATCTATCTAATGGTAAAGAATGCTGAAGCTAGGGATACAAAAAATTAATGTACACGGATATATGGAGATGTCGCATGTCGGTGCATTCACTGTACCTATGACTGTGACGCTGTGACCGTGAGTCTGTGAATGATTGCTGGAGTGGTGCCTTGCGTCATCCCAGCCGTCCAATACTTACCTCGGCTTTTCCTCCGCATCTATCCATGCTTGATCCTAGCCGTCCATCCGTCCCACAAGCCACAGCTGACAATGTCCACACGAGCGCTTCCATGTTTTCTTCCAGGCCGTGTGGTCCTGGCTAGATATGCATGGGTGAACCACTTACCAACAACAACACGGCCTCGCAAGAGTAGGAGGAAACGTCCAACTTTGCACGGCCACTCATCCGAACCATCCCATGAACTCGCAATAAATCTGCTGCAGTTCACCTTAAAGTTACGTCACCTGCCATTAAGAAATTATCGTGACGTCGGCACTTTTCATCCGTGAACTTTCCGTGTCAACATCTTGGAGATGAATTTAAAAAAAATCTATACTGCCCCTTATTAAGAGCATCTCCACGGGCATTTTCCAAACTATGTCCGGCAAAAGCACCGACACTGACTTCGGGAGTGTGTGTCCAAAGTGTCGGATCTTTGGGGTGGCCCCCGAACCGGCGCCCCTAACGATCACGCCGCCATCCAAAATAGGTAAACGCACAAGTGCACGGCCACATCGGTCACTTCATGTTTAAAGTTACAATCATAGCAGCCCAAAATGCCATAGTCCGGCGAAACCATATTACGTACCGAGAGAACAAATAAACCCCCGGTCATCGTCGATCACCGCCTGAGTTGGCTCTGTCGATGCCGAAGCTGATGCTGATGATGGATCCCATGTTGGTGTAGCCATTGCCCACTCCGGTGCAACCCTTGTCGCCCTTATCGCCACCATGATGCATGCGCAAGCATCGAAGTACCAAATCTTGGACTCATCGTTCATGCTGGACGTATCGGTGGTCAAGATCCTTACCTCCTCGGTCATTTGGACGTTCATCGCTAGATCATGCCAGCTTTGTCATCGAGCTCCACCACTTTCACTTCCTCCTCAACTTCCCCGCTCAGCATCCTCATACTCTTCATAATCCTCCATGCCCTCTGCCGCATCAACGGCAATGTAACCGTTGTTGCTACGGATCAGCCCGAACATGGCGTTGGCGCACTCGCTCTCGGATATTCTGCCGAGCACCTCGTGGGCATTAGAGCCTTGACCGCCGAGCCCGGCATAGGAGGTGGCTGTGCCGGCGCCATCGAGGAAGAGTGCCCCCCTGCGCAAAGCCGACGACCCAACATGGGCATGGTCGAGGTCGAGGTGGGCGCGGCCTTGGTTCTGACTAGCGCCCTTGTCGTTAGCAATCGACAAGAACACCGCGTCAGGATCGGGGGGTCTCGCTTTCACCCATCTTGGGAGAGGAAAAGCGAGATAGGGGACGTGTCTCCTTCCCAGAGCTCGCCTTGAAGAAATGTGTCGATAACGACAATGTGCTCTAGTGGGACTGGACGACATTGTTTCTCCTCTGTGTCCCACTGTTTCCTTGCATTCGGATGTACGACGCCACTGAATCCTCCTCCAAGGAGGACTTCCTCTTCTCCATGGTGTGGCTACGACGGTTGTTGCTATCAGCAGTGGCGATCCTCCACCGCGCCAGTATATCCTCCCATTCCTCCACTGACATTTTATTCGGCTTTTCATCATGTGCGGCTTGCGTGGCTTCTAGAGATGCGACATTGGTGGTCGGTGGTGGCATAATGCGGAGCGGAGGCAATGAAGTTGAGTGTTGGGCGCGAACCAGGAAGGGGAAATATGTGATGGAAAATGGGGGATGAAAAAGAAGTCATGGGGTTACTTTGAGTGGCTGACAAAGGTGGGCCATGCGGCCAATATGATGTGGCGTCCATTCCCGGTAGCCCCATCCCGTTCCCTTCTTGTTGAAGGCGGCATGGGAGTGCCGGACAGTTTCCTAGGGGGGCAATTTGCCGGCACGGGTTGAAGGGGTGTCGGTGCGGGATGTTTTTCACTCGGCACCCCCAAGGCCCTTGGGGCGCTAGTTGAGATTCACTAAGGGATCTTTTGGTAGTTCTTCGTTTCCACAAAATCATGGAATCAAGCTCCGCACTCCTGATTACAAAAATCCATCTCCAAAGTCTCAATATTTGCAACTCTAACTCCAATCGACGCGTGAGAGGCTTTAGAACCAATTCGTGTGGACAGATGAAGGTCCTTTGCAGCTCTAACATGTCGTCAATGAAGGAAGTTGCCTGTGGTGACCAAGAGAAACCGATGCTCCATGAGTCGAGACGATAAGAAGACATGGGGCGATTGATTTCAATATTTTCATCTGCACTGCTAACATATTGGTCCTTTTCGGGAACATATTGGTGTCGTGGAGGAGAATTACCAAAATCAGATTTCCCATATCATTAAGATAGTTAGATAACAAAAACCGGAAGGACTGTCCTCTCTTTCAAAGGAAATGATGCCAAGTATGTTGGTATTGTTGGGGTTCGCGCATGCAAAACAAAAAAATCCGCCCTACACGAACAACCAAGATCTAACCACGAAGACACTAACGAGAACAGATCAATATCTCATAGTGGTGTTTATGTGGAAGAGGATGTCGGTTGATGACGAACCAGTCGATCCCCAGAGCTAGGTGTATCCCTCCCAATCATGGGGGGAATTTCCACTCGATGTTAGGATCGAATGAACGATCTCCTCGTGGATTGCACGTGTACAGTCCACCGACCCGTTAACGTTCTGCCGAGGAGAGCTCAACGCAACCTTTCGGATAATACTACTATGGTGTAGCACGAGAGAAAGAGGGAGAGATAACTCTGGAGGAGTTGTGGTGTGTTTGGAGGAGAGGCCCGAGGGGCTTTATATAGGAGGAGGGAAGGGGAGGCGCGTGCCCTAGGGTTTCCATCCTAGGGGCGATGACCAAGGGAGGGGGAGCCCCCTCCTATGGCAGGTCTCCAATCTCCTACCAATTAGGAGATCATCCACTTCCTCTTTTAGATGACCGCAATCCTAGAAATAATGCCAATATCGATATATTCCTTATTTACAAGATATGATCAAAACCTTCCATAAATAGAGATCTACTCCGTAATTGGACACCTTCCTATTTTATGCAATGCACAAAAATAGGGAAGTCAAGGTGGCACCCCTATCCCATGTGACAGCCCCTAGGAGGGCTGAGTGCCAGCCATGGGTGGGCCCTAGTGGCCCAAGTGCCACCCCATGGGTGGTCCTATCCCCCCTTATCCACTTCGACCACCGAAACCTCTTCCATCTCTCCGTATCAATTACGGTTTCTCTCCGATGCTCCTGGTACCTCGATACTATATATATATATATATTTCGGAACATTTCCAAAATCTCTCTGACATAACCACTGTCTCGGGATGATTATGCTGAACCTAGAAATCACCACCGACGACTTCGGAACAACCTTCCAAATTAGGTCATGTCACCAGAACAATTTTGATTCCTCTCCGAGGTGTCTCAATGAATCCAATAACTATTCCGGTATGTGCAGAAACCATTTCGAACATCTCTCTCTCTCTCTCTTCAACCTACCATATAGGTGATAAACACAAATTGATCATAAGACCTAAAGTGTGTGATCCAATCGGGTTCGGTAGTAAGTGGACATGACTCCGAAGACTATAGGATCAATAACCAACAACACCCATGATGGTTCCCACTTTACTACGTGAATATCACGTCGAGTAAACCCGCTCATTATACATATGCTAATCCTTTCGCTTCGTGATATTCATGTGACAATCTAAGGTGAGATCGAATCAACTCTTGATCACTATACCACTTATCCTCATTATGATTTCACTTTCTTTAACTCATGTCCGTATTCTGATGTCCTTTATGAACTCATCATAATTGTCTCTGCACAGACAATTGGGTGACATCGTAATACTAAGTGGGCCTAGAGAATATGTCTCCATCGTCAAGAGGAGCGAGATCCCACTTAATAAACTATCCAAGTCCCCAATCATACTTTTGTGCTTATCTCAGATAAGCCGTTATTACCATCTTTGTAGTATGGCATTGGGACAATACCAAGGATAAACCTTATGGTATGACGATGCTTCATATTATCGTGGTCTTGAGGATTCATGCATAAGATAATGGTATGATGGTATTACTATTAACAACATGATTCTATATCATAGTAAATCATCTTGTGGATCTGTTCCCTACCCTTGCCTCTCTACAATGTACTCTCATAGTTGTTGGTATACTCTTTACCTATGATCAGGAAACTTGATCATCACTCAATAGATGAGCTAGTTTTAGAGGCTAGACTAGGAACATCTTGGTGCATTCATATTTAGTACATCTCACAATCAAGGTTCACACCAGTTCTATCATAGTTCGATGAACCTATATAGTGAACATGGGATTATATAATAATCATTATTATTATTGCCTCTAGAGCATAATCCCAACCATCTTTCACTTGCGCTAAAGTCAATGATCTAGCTTGGCATGATTATTTTATAAGAACCAATGGAACTACAGTACCCATCACGCTCTGCCTGTGGTATATATTTTATCTCCGAGTCTAACCAGCTCAGAAGCGTCTAAAGAAAAACTTTTCCTATTTTCTCATGTATCCTCATCCTACTAGAGTCATGGACCAATATGAGAATGGTGTAACAAAGTCTTCGCATATTTCGGTGACTACTGATTGTAGCTGCTACTAGTTTAAACTAATAGAGCATAATACTCTTAGAGTACCTAGTTGGACTATCGAACTTCTTTTCCATTTGAGAAAACTATACATACTTATATAGATATCACTAGGGAACTGTGTAGAACTTTCCTAATACATGTGTCAATATCCACAAACTCAATATTCTCTCGAATTTAAATCTTTTGTTTTGTCCAAGTCAATAATAAAATCAAAGTGAGACACTTTCACAATGTACTCTTTATTATATATGAACTTTGGAAAGCATTCTCTCCTTGACTAAAACTGAAAACTTTGGATTCTCAATCCATTGCCATATTTATAATACAACCTTGGAATGCATTGTTGTTGGGGGGATACCCCGGGTAGGGTCACGCCGGGGTATAAAGGCCGAGTTAGCCGAGGTACGGCAAGGTCAAAGCGGATGCTGGCCGAGTCGTCTCAAGGCAGGCCGAATCACGGGGTAACCCAGACCAGGGGATGTCCACCTAACTGGGTCTCAACTGACTTAAGCCATAAGTCGGATGGATGAATCTAACTTGTATGCAGGAATAGGGGTGGCCAGATCAACTATGTACGATCCGGGTCATAACAAGCTTGTAGGAGAAGGAAGGTATCTCGCTGGTCAAAGGTGACCACTGTATGCAGAGCATGAGCGAAGAGGACAGAGGCAGGACCACCGAGGCGTGGCCGACAAAGGTGACGATGCCAATGTCGGCTGACGCGGGCGCCGCAGAGGCTCACGTAGCCTCTGCATGGATGACGCGGGGGAAAAGTGACCCGGTCGGCTTACTATTTTGGGAAGAGGCATATTCCCTGGAATATGCCTCCACGTATGCCCTAATTGGAGACCTAGCCACCCCTATATAAGGAGGGCTAGGGCCTCTATAGAAAGGGTTGAGTTTTACTAGGTTGGTCTTTGGAGGTTATGTTCTTCTAGCAAGTTACTGAGAGCTAGAGAGTGGTGAGAGTAAGAGAGTTCCTTCTTCCTCCTCTCTCCAATACAGCTCAAGGAGCACTTGTAATCTGTGAGAGTGAATCAAATACAAAGCTACTGTGTGTGGAATCACCACACTATCCCTCCCTGGATTCCCCTAGTGCATTTAGTCCCCACCTTTAGCCTATCCATGGCATATGCTGTGACACCACCACGATAGTTGGCGCCCACCGTGGGGCTAGCGGCGCCTAGCAGGGGTCAAGATCTGGACGGGAAACCTCATTAGCACCGGCGAACGCATCGTCTCCGGGCTCGTTCAGCGCTTTGGAGCGCTGGACTTTGTCAGCGACAACGCTGGCTGCTTCGGCAAGCGTCCACTTCCGTGCAACGGCCTCTTCGTCAAGCTCGGCGTGCACAAGGTCTACGTTCGCCGATGTGTCATGCTCATCCGCGGCACGCCGTCCGAGGCAGTAAGCCACCCCTTAGCGTGGTTCACGGGCGCCAGATCACTCGCCTCCCGGACCGGCCGAGGTGATGATGATCATACTGGCGCTGGCGCAAGCAAAGATTCGGCACCAGATCCGGAGGTGATGCCTAAGGCACCAAGGAAAGGTAGAGGTCCTCCACTAGAGAGGCCAGAGAATGTGCTGCGGAAAGCGATGGATAGCTTGGCAAACCCTGTAGCAGCAGTGGTAGATCTGACTCAGGCACAGGCTGAGCTAGAGGAAACTAGGCAAAAAATTCTAGAGGAGGCGAAAAAGATAGCCGCGGCTCAGAAGTCGTTGAACATGACACTGCGTTAGTACGCAAAGGCAAATAAAGTAGATGCGATAAAAGTAAAGGGGAGAAATCTCATGAGTGAAATGAACAAAGAGGGCGATACTAGGATTGAGGAGTCATAAAACTGTTTGTCCGTGGGGCTATCGAAGTATAGTACCCCGGCAAAAAACCTCAGAGCAGCGGATGCAGCTACGTCCGAGTTAGAGGGTCTAACGGGTGAAGCCCGTCAGAGACAGCAAGATAGGGTCAATGAGTTGGTTCGGATCGCGAACAGGCAAAATGAGGAATTGCTCGTACTAACCCGAGAGAGTCCGGGCCTCCAAGATCATTCATTCGGTGATGGGTAACCCGGAGAAATCCGCCAGAGCTGCATCGTCTCCTCATGGTGGTCCTAGGAGAGAAGAGGTAGTAACCTCGGCCAGGAGGAACAAACAGATCGTCCCGTATGACCCAATAAGGGCAGGGAAAGGAAAAGAAGTACAGAGAAATGACGATCGACAAAGTGTGAGCCGAGGTAACTGTGACCAAGGCAATGCCGGTCAAGGAAATGCTGTAAATGGCAATGCCGGACAGCGCAACTCGGCAGCAGTAGGACAACTACAGCAGCGGAATATACCAAGGCAAGAGCAAAGTGCCGGCCAAGGTATGCAACAGAGAGGTGCTCCACGAGAGCAAGACCGGTATAACGATGGAGATTCGGAAATGGTGAACGCAGGATACCCAAGGCCGGACTATCATGTGATAGGGTCAAGATTGGGAAGCAGGGGTTTGATGCCTGATGATGCCAGATTAAAACTGGATCGGCTGTATAGGTCGGAACAGATTGAATGTCAAGGTCCCCCGGGTCCTGCGTGTTTTGGGCCCCGGATCATGAAGGAGCGTTCGGTACCTAACTTCCAGTTACCTAGAGGCACAAAGACGTATGACGGCAGTACAAAGCTAGAAGATTGGTTGATAAACTATGCTACAGCTGTGAAAATTGCTACAGGCAACTTGAGATGGGCAGTGAGATACGTACCCCGGATGTTGGAGGGGCCAGCAAGGGTATGGCTAAACAATTTGCCACCCGGAAGTATTAACTGGTGGATCGATTTTGAGGAAATCTTTATCAGCAATTTCTCAAGTACGTATCAGAGGCCAAATAGGCCACAGACCCTAGCTATGTGTAAGCAGAGACCGAACGAGACGGACCAGGAGTTTTTAACCCGGTGGTGTACCGTGAGAAACTCGTGTGAGGGTGTGATAGAGTCATGGGCCATAGCATGGTTTGCACAAGGATGCAGATATGCAAGCATGTTGTGGCAAAGATTGCAAAGAGATATGCCAACTACATTGGCAGAGACAATCCGGATTGCTGATTCGTATGCTTTGGGTGATCCGACTCAACTCAGGCTCGTGTCAAACGAGTCAAATGAGGAGTACTACCAGAGAGATGGAGTCGGATCATCCTGGAGGAATGACTACCGAGGTAAGAGAAGAGATGATAGACTGGATTACCGGTACAATTCGCAACAAGTTGCTGCTATGAATCAAGATCAGCCCGGAGCAGGGGGCAATCAACGTCAGAAAACTGGAGGGCAACAATGGACACCGAGAAATGATGGCAAGAAAACTTGGACGCCAGAGCAGAAGAAACAGTGGCAGGAAAAGAAGGACCGTCTGAGGTATACTTATGAGTCGATGTCGGATCAACCGTGTAAATTTCACACGCCAAATCCGAGTAACCCAGCGGGTCATACAACAAGGCAATGTGAGTGGATGCATAAGATATAACAAGGTGGTTCGGGGAATGCTCAGGCACCTCGGAACGATCAACCTCGGCAGGAGTTACCCCGGCAGCAATTGCTCTCCGAAGCGAACATGCAATAGCTAATGTTGCCTCCCCCTCCGCCGAGGTATGATAACCATGAGAGAAGGGATGCGGTGCATCAAGTGGAAGACCAGCATCAGCCAGATCAGAGGTACCCCGGAAATGAGGGGAGGAATGAGTACAGAGAGCATCATCAGAGTTACTGTGTGTTTACCACTGAGGAAACAAATAGAAAGAGTTTGCAGCGCCGACACATGGAGGTGAATGCGGTAATGCCAGCAGTGACGAGGTATATGCCTTGGTCGGATCAGGAAATTACCTGGAGCATCAAAGATCATCCCAAGCTTATGCCGAGTCCTGGTTCATATGCACTAGTGCTGGACCCAACATTCATTGGGCCTAACATCAATGTGAGGTTCTCAAAGGTACTGATTGACAATGGCAGTAGCATTAACATCATGTATGCGGATACAATGCGCAAGTTGGATATCTCGGAGAACATGCTCTAGGCTACAAGGATAACTTTCCATGGAATTGTGCCAGGCATTTCCTGTGAGCCCATAGGCAAGGTCCGGTTGACGTATTGTTCGGCACGAGAGATAACTGCCGAACTAAGAATTTGGAGTTTGAAGTGGTGAACTTAGAAAGTGCGTATCACGCGTTACTCGGAAGACCAGCACTGAACAAGTTCATGGCAAGTTGTCACATCATTTATCTGAAGATGAAGTTGCCCGGGCCAAATGGAGTGATTACCATTGCTGGAGATTTCCGACGTTCCATTGAGTGTGTGTCAGCCGGGTCTAACCTAGCCGAGTCACTCGTGATTGCGCAAGAAAAAAGGAAGATACAGGAGGTGGCGGTGTTGGCTCAGTCCGCGCAGCAATATATGCCGGCATTGAGTAATCCGCATGGTAGTGTCTCATTCCAAGCCACAAAGGATACCAAGAAAGTGCCTGTTGATGACATGTTCCCAGAGCGCACCGTAATAATTGGTGCCAAGTTAAATGATAAATAGGAAAGCGAGCTCGTCAGCTTCCTCCGTGAGAATCGGGATATTTTTGCTTGGTCCACACAGAACTTGCAAGGAGTTCCGAGGGAGTTGGCCGAGCACTCTTTGAACGTGAGACCCGGAGCAAAGCCGGTGAAGCAACCTCTCCGCCGCTTCGCCGAAGATAGGAGAAAAGTCATTGGAGACGAGATAGCTCGGTTACTAGCAGCAGGATTTATCATGGAAGTTCTTTACCCGGATTGGCTATCTAATCCGGTGCTGGTAGAGAAGAAGAAGGATGATCCGAATGTGGCAGTGGTTTGGCGTATGTGTATCGATTACACGAACCTGAATAAGGCATGTTCAAAAGATCCATTTCCACTTCCAAGGATAGATCAGGTCATAGACTCAACTGCTGGGTGTGAACTGTTGTCATTCATTGATGCGTATTCTGGTTCCACCAGATACCCTGAATCCGGATGATCAAATAAAAACTGCATTTATCACCCCGTATGGGGCTTATTGCTATCGCACCATGTCGTTTGGTTTACGTAATGCAGGGGCAACGTACCAAAGATGTATGCAGAAATGCTTGCACGACCAAATAGGTCAAAATATATAGGTGTATGTAGATGATGTGGTTATCAAGACCAAGGAAAGCAAAACGCTCCTCGACGATATCAGGCAGACGTTCGCGAACCTAAGGAGGTTCCGGATGAAGCTTAACCCGGAAAAATGTACCTTCGGTGTCCCGGCTGAAAAATTACTCGGATTTCTTATCTCCAGCCGAGGTATCGAAGTCAATCCAACTAAAATCCGGGCCATTGAGCGAATGGAACTGCCGAAGTGTCTTAACGATGTCCAGAAGTTCACTGGTTGCCTAGCACCGTTAAGTCGGTTTGTATGTCGGTTGGGAGAAAAGGCATTGCCTCTCTATCAACTCATGAAAAAGTCAGACAAGTTCATTTGGACGCCGCAGGCCAATAAAGTCTTTACCCAATTAAAGAAAATGTTAGCAACTGCACCAGTGTTAGCCTCTCCACTATCAAAGGAGCCAATGTTGCTCTATATAGCCGCAACCAACCGAGTTGTAAGTGCAGTAATTGTGGTAGAGCGCGACGAAGAGGGTAAGTCAGTGCAAAGGCCAGTGTATTATCTGAGCGAGGTGTTCTCAGCCTCAAAGCAAAATTATCCGCACTATCAGAAAGTGGCGTATGGAGTGTATATGTCGGCAAAGAAGCTAAAACATTATTTTGAGGAGCACCCCATCAAAGTAATATGTGAAGCCCCAATTTTCGAGATAATGAGTAAGAAGGATGCAAGTGGCAGTATTGCAAAATGGGCAATTGAACTAGCTCCCTATGCGCCACAATATGACAGAAGAGAAGCAATCAAGTCTCAGGCTGTGGCTGACTTTTTTGTGGACTGGGCCGAGGTGCAATATGAACCACCGCTACCAGATCCGAACTACTGGAGAATGCACTTTGACGGGTCAAAAACGAAAACCGGGTTAGGCGTCGGAGTTGTGCTTACCTCGCCAAAGAATGACCAGCTGAAGTATGTGCTACAGATCCATTTCGCAGCATCAAACAATGTCGCCGAATATGAAGCACTTGTGCATGGGCTCAAAGTGGCAAAAGAAATTGGGATACGTCGGATCCAATGCTTTGGCGACTCGGATTTGGTAGTTCAGCAAGTGTCGGGGCTGTGGGACGCTCTTGATCCAAACATGGCACTATACAGATTCCATGTGCAGAAGATATCTGGTTATTTTGAGGGATGCGAATTTCGCCATGTACCCCGGGTGGAAAATGAGGCTGCCAACGTATTATCGAAGCTCGAATCAACCCGACAAGCAATTCCACTGGGTGTAGCATTATAACACCTCAGAAAACCATCCATCAGACCGTCCCTAGAAACCGACTCAATCTACGTCCCGGAGGATCCAGAGTCCGGAGCTGTGCCCATGGACATTGACATGGGAGGTGGTGCGCGAAACCCGGGAACTGCCTCGGCCGACCTGGGGACTGCTTCGCAAGACCCGGGGACTGCTCAGTGTGATCCGGTTGAAGCTATGCCGGTGAATCAGATGGAAATTGATGAGGATGTGTTCCCTGTACGAGCAATACCAGCTTGGGCACTACCTATATTTCAATTCCAGGAAGGTGGAACTTTACCCACTGAGGAGGTGCTATCCAGGCAAACTCAGAGGAGAGCAAAGGCATACACAATCATCAATTCCGAGCTATACAAAAGGAGTGTGACTAATGTCCTCCAGCGATGTGTTGACCCGGAAGAAGGGCTTGACATCCTCCGAGATATACATCAAGGGGAATGTGGGCATCATGCCTCGTCCAGAGCCTTGGTAGCAAAAGCTTTCCGGCATGGATTCTACTGGCCAAGTGCCTTAGAACAAGCAGAAGATTTGGTAAGAAAATGCAATGGTTGTCAGAGGTATGCTACCAAGACACATATGCCAATGTCGGAGCTCAAGAGCATACCAATCACATGGCCGTTTGCCGTATGGTGTTTGGACATGGTTGGCCCGTTCAAACCAGCAAGGGGAAATATGACTCACATTTTGGTCATGGTGGATAAATTTACAAAGTGGATTGAAGTATAACCAATAAGAAAGTGTGATGGAGCTATGGCCGTGACATTTCTCAAAGACATCATCTTGAGATACGGTTATCCTCACAGTATCATAACTGATAATGGCACAAATTTTGCTGAAGGAGCATTTGCGCGATTCTGTCGAGATAAGAAGATCCGGCTGGACGTTGCCTCGGTAGCCCATCCTGCATCAAACGGACAAGTGGAAAGATCCAATGGATTAGTACTGTCCGGGATAAAACCCCAGCTCGTTGAGCCGCTGCAAGGATCAGCGGGGTGCTGGATAGAAGAACTACCAGCGGTATGTGGAGTTTAAGAACAACTCCGAATCGATCAACAGGCTATACGCCATTCTTTCTGGTATATGGGGCAGAAGCTGTATTACCAGCCGACATAGAGCATGACTCGCCTAGGGTCACCCAATACACAGAGGCCGAAGTGCAAGAAGCCCGGCAAAATGATGTTGATCTGCTGGAAGAAGCGAGAGAATTGGCATTGTCCAGATCCGCCATATATCAGCAAAACCTCCGACGCTATCATAGCTAGAAAGTAAACCCTCGAGTCTTCCGGGAAGGTGATCTGGTACTCCGGTTGGTACAACATACTGCTGGCATGCATAAGTTATTCCTCCCATGGGAAGGGCCATTCATTGTGAGCAAAGCATTGCACAATGATTCTTATTATCTTATCGATGCAAAGCCACAGGAAAAGAACAAGGCGGGCAGGTCCGACGAGGAATCTAAGCGTCCATGGAATGTAGCTCCACTTCGTTCTTTCTACACTTAGCAGAGAAGTGTATGTATCCGAGTCTCTCATATGTCGGTATGTATGCCGGCAATGAGCTTATCAATGAAATATTGGCACCTCGAGTAGTAACTCGGGGACTGTCTTAATAATATTTTTTGTCTTCTGTATCTATTATTTATACATAGGCTGGCATAAGTTATTCTACTTAGGCCGAATTAGTAATGTGTGAGCACCAAGAACCCAACTCTTCGACTTGTTGCTGTCCAACAAGAATTGGCTTCATGGCAAGCAAGAGAACAAGTTTGGAATTGCGTAGCACATGAAAAACAACTAAGGAAAGGAACTTAATCGAGCCGACGTTTGTTTTTTGGACTAACTTTGTGTTTACTTTCGAATTATTATGCTGAGTTATTTTGAGCTAATCCTAAAGTTTCCAAGTATTGTTAAGACAATTTTTGAAGCTCGAATTCGTAAATCGTAAAACCGAATCAAGGTAGATACGAGCCAAGCCAAAATATTGGATGAACAAGAAAATGAAACTCGGGGACTACGCCCAAGTTAATCCGGCATAAAAACTTAGTAGCAAAATATCACTTGTGTACTTGATACAATTCCACCCGGCATACCGGGGATCTGATAAACTTTAAAGTTTTTTCACTCAAGGAGCAGCAGGAGGAGGAAGTTCGGTGTCATCTTCGTTGTCTTCAATGTCCGAGGCATCGTCCTCTTCGTCCTCATCCGAGCCATCTTCAACGTTTTCAGCGTTTTCATCATCCGTGCCACCAAGGAAGCTTGGACCCTCATTCCATTCATGAATGGGGGCATATTCGATGAGGCTATGAGCGCAAGCCTTACGCCGAGCTATCCACTCCGGGTCACTGGACCATCTGGATCCGGTACGCATGCGCGCTAGGAGGTTGAGGTCGATCTTCTCGTACCACGTAAGCACGTAGTGGAGAACGGTCTCAGCTCCGACACGTCCAGCGGATTCCCTCCAAAGGTCGAGCTGGGTCTCGCATTCCATCAACTTATCAACAAGAACTATGGTCCCCTCTGGAGTATCTTCTGCAGGCCAAAAAGTGTTGAAGATTCGGATTGCAACGTCAAGGATATCCTTGCCATAGTTCTTCACGATTTCCATGCGAGAAGACAAGCTGACCAACAGGTCCTCCATGTCACAGGGAATCTCTTCAGCGTCAGGAGCAATGGGGGTACCCCTCTCTCGGCGGAACTTAGCAACAGCGGTGCTCGCAATGGCATTGCCCTCTGGAAATTTGCCTAAAAACAAGACAAGAGAAGAAGGTAAAGAAAAGACATGTGAAGTAACCTGGAGAAATATGCCGGATGAGGGAAAGGAACTTACGTGAAATATGGCTATGGATCCAGGTCAACTCCTTGGTACAGTCATCACGCCTTTTGCAAAGCTGCACAAGTTCAGTATTCGCCGACTCAAGTTTGACGTCAGCCTCCCGGAGAAGTTCTTGGTCCTTGGCAATCTGGAGATTGAGGCGCTCGCGCTCTTCAGTATAGTCCTGGCCAGCTTTTTGAAGTTCGGTTTGATGCTATGCTTTCAGCTTTTTCATATCTGCTTTGAGCTTGGCAATCTCATCATCTTTGGCTCGGAGGAGGGCAAGCTTATCATCCTTCTTTTTGAGCTCGGCCTGATGTTGCCCTGCTTGTTCGAGAAAATGCAGCATCATATCAGGCACGGGCACACTATCTTCAAGAGATGCTGAAATAGTTTGTTGACCCGGCAAAGCCGAGGTATGAATGTTCGCCGAGCCAAGGAGAAAAGGATATAGAAAGCATAGCAAGGTCGCACAAACGTAACTTACCCTTGATCTTGTCAAGATTCTTCCTTATGAGGGTATTCTCAGCTTCCACCCCAGCTGCGAAAACCGAATGATGGGTTGGTTCGGCAGAAAAAGAGGAAGAAAACACGGAAAAATGTCAAGAAGAGAACTTACCCCTTTTCTCGTGTTCAGCGAGAAGTGCATTATGCTTTGCGTGCAGCATCTTGTGAGTGCCCAGGAGACACTGAAACTCAGCGCTCCGGCGGTTGGTGGTCACCTGAAAAGAGTACAAAAATATAGCTTAGTCTTGTGCATATTCGAAGTGTACAAAATCCAGACCAAGTGGAACTTAACCCGGCTCTAGGTGTGTGCATATTCGAAGTGTACAAAATCCGGGCCAAGTGGAACTTAACCCGGCTCTAGGTGTGTGCATATTCGAAGTGTACAAAATCCGGGCCAAGTGGAACTTAACCTGGCTCTAGGTGTGTGCATATTCAAAGTGTACAAAATCCAGGCCAAGTGCAACTTAACCCGGCTCTAGGTGTGTGCATATTCGAAGTGTACAAAATCTGGGCCAAATGGAACTTAACCCGGCTCTAGGTGTGTGCATATTCGAAGTGTACAAAATCTGGGCCAAGTGGAACTTATCCCGGCTCTAGGTGTGTGCATATTCGAAGTGTACAAAATCCGGGCCAAGTGCAACTTAACCCGGCTCTAGGTGTGTGCATATTCGAAGTATACAAAATCCAAGCCAAGTGGAACTTAACCCGGCTCTAGGTGTCTGCATATTCGAAGTTATCAAGGAGCTACGTTAGTTTTCTAAGGAGCATCCGGCCGAGTAACAAGTTACTCCCCCGGAGGCTCAGGGACTAATGGTTATATCACTAATATCTATAACATGCTAAGGAAAAGGTGAAGTAACGCACTCCATCATCCGACCAAGACGGTTAATTGCCTTAGCGGTGGTTCATTTGAGCAGCAAATTCGTGGGACCGAACTTCTCCGGAGATCGTCGTTAGGATTTAACTCCGCCTTGTTCCAGTTGTTCACGAACTCGATCAAGGTCGGAGGGTATCGTTCGCCGCTGAGAATGTGGGGCGCCACTAGGCCCTTGGCATGTGCTTCCCTCCTCTCAACCTGGGCAAGAGTAGGGCTGGTGTGCAAAACGAGTTGCGCGTCAGCTGGCTCGGCAGGGGCGTCCTTCGGTGGTGGAGTTTTCTTCGAAAGCATGGACGCGAGTGTGCGCTGTCCAGCCTCAATGGACGTTGCCCTGGTGGCGTCAGTGGCCTTCTTGCCCTTAGGTTGCTGCTGAGAAGTGGAAGTTGTTGCAGCAGATTTACCCTTGGGAGCTGCCTTGGTGCTTTCTCGCCGAGACTGGGAAGAATCAAACGAGGCGGAGGGGCTTGGTGTTGCTGCTGTTGCTTTTGCTGTTGGTGCTGGAGTTGGTGCTGGAGTTGGTGCTGGTGCTAGTGCTGGTTTCTTCTTCGGTGGAGGTGCTGAGGTAACCTCAGTGGTAATCGTTGCGCGGTCAAGTAGTGGTGGCTGCCTCGCGAGCTGTCTCCCCGCTCGCCTGTGGTTGCCCTCCTCTTGACGAGGTGGGCTGGAACCCGGAGCAGCCGCTGAACCCTCCGGGATTGGGCTCAGCGGGCGTGAATCGTCGCCACGAGGGGGAGAAGGGTTGTGTCGGAGCGGGGGGGGGGGCAATTCTGGATCCACTCTGTGGGACCTCCACCGTGGCCCTGCCGAATCAAACATTGTCGGTTGAGAAACTATAACGATAGAGGAACAAGTAAATGGCAAAGGGAAAAGAGGCTTACTCATCCGAGGTCAGGGGCTCTTTGGGCTTCCGAGCCCTTCGTGCTATGGCCTTGGTTGCAGGCTTGGTGGTAGTTTTGTCCCCGGACTTCTTTCGCCTTTTGGCTGACTGAGAAGGTCCGGAGGAAGAAGTTGATGCGGCTTCCCTTTTCTTCTTCAGCGCGACCGGAACAGGATCACCCACGGCAAGGGGAGGGTCCTCATGGATCTGCCCATCGGGGTTAGCTGATGCCGGAAAAGCATAAGAAAGGGGGACAACGTCAAATGCTTCCATCACCTCAACATCCGAATCATCTTCATCGTCGGGCCAATCTCTAATAGAAGAGAGTTTACCGGTGGGTCGCTTGGTCGCATCGGCCATAGGAAGGAACATCTCCTGGTCTGGTTCCTCCTCGTCCGAGGTATCCCGGTTAGGCACCCATTTGAGGGAAGGCTCGATGCCATCCTCGATAGTGTGCTGAAGAAACATCTAAGGGAAAGAAAAGGCAACAGGATTAAAACCAACAACAAATACCGACATATTATTTAACTCGGAAAAAGTTTGGGGCACGAGACTTACCGAAGGAGGAAGCCTATCTCGGCAAACATGTTCCATTCCCCATGTCCACTTAGAGGAGAAGTCCTTGTGGGTGGTGAAGAGCGCCTTGACCCGGCGATAGATCTCTATGTTGCTCAACTCGAAAGACGAGGTCCGGTTGGGGTCGCGACCCAGCTCATGTGACAGACTTTATGTGTGCGTTTCTGAAGGGGGGAGATCCGGTTACGGACAAATGTGATCATGGCGTACTCGTTGCGCAATCCAAGGTCCTTTAGCTCCTTGAACCTCTTGTTAACTTGGTTCGCTAAGACCGTGGGCTTCTTGGGGATAACGTCCCATAGTTCCGGATTGGGAGGACCCGGAGCGTAAGGGCGCAACCAGATCAGATCCTCAGTAGTGTTGTTCCGGACATAGAAGAAAGTCCGGGCCCATCCCTTGCAAGAGTCCAGCCCAGTGACTCGGGGGAAGACGGACACCCTCCGGGGAGAAATTGACGCAGCACCGAACTGCGTGAGCTGTTTGTCCTCCGGATCTAGATCTACATTCGGAATCACGTTTCGGCGAAGGCCAAAGAACCAGATCCAGAGCTCCTTCGTGGGCCACAGTTCGGCATAACCTTCGATGGTGGAGGCAAAGGTGGAGAGACAAGTGATGGCATTAGCCGGAAGATGGTGCGGCTGGAGCTCGTATGTGTTTAGCCAGTCATGGAAAAAGTCACTGACTGGGAGACCAAATCCGCGTTGGAAATGAGAAAGGAACACCACATACTCACCCGGATTGGGTGAGGGGGCAAGCACGGCGGAAGCAAGGCGTGCAGTGACGCCCTCCGGGATGCGCCTGGTGCGATAGAGCCAATCAGTCATCTCAGGCACCCAAGATCCAGCCCACGCGCCATGGTCGGTCACTACGTCTTCTTCCATCTCCTGCTGGCGACGGTGAGCTCTTCTTCATCATCTCGAGGTCACGCCTCACGCGCTTAGCGGCGGTGGGTGGCAGTGGCCTAGACCGCAGCGACCGTGGCGGAAGAGATGCGCGAGGCGGCGCGACGCTTAGTGCATGTGGAGGCGTGCGCTTCTCAAATGGCGGCGCTGTCGATGGAGAAGGAGAGGAAAAGGCAAAGGCAGAGGGGCGCGGGAGCAAGGAAATGACCCAAGGGGGGCGGCCCTCCCCTATTTAACCACTCCCGTAAGGGGTAGTAGGATCGCATTTCACGGGCGGGCCACATCATGTGGCCGTGTATAACCCGGATTGACCAATCAGCGATGAGCCACACGAAGGACCACATGGCGTAGCGGATCCCATGACGCGACACAGTGATACAGTTAACGAGGAGGCAGGCGTGACGTAACGTGCGCATAGTAACTCCTAACAATAACTGCGGCGGTTACTGTTGCTGGCCCTTAAAATGAGGCAAACTAATGATTAGCCTCCACGTGGGGAAGCGTACGAGAGAAGGAAGAATGATCCGGATGAGAATGTGGTAACCTGGCCAACAATTGAAAACTTGGAATGTGCCAAAGGAAAGTAAACCCATGAGATCCGAGATAAGAGGTAACTCGGAAAAGGAACACAAAGCTCAGTGAAATTGAACCTGCTGTGGCCTTAGCGGCTAAGGCAACAAACACCGCACCATCTTCGGGGACTAATGTTGGGGGATACCCCTGGATAGGGTCACGCCGGGGTATAAAGGCCGAGTTAGCCGAGGTACGGCAAGGTTAAAGCGGATGCTGGCCGAGTCGTCTCAAGGCAGGCCGAATCACGGGGTAACCCGGACCAGGGGATGTCCACCTAACTGGGTCTCAACCGACTTAAGCCGTAAGTCGGACGGATGAATCTAACTTGTATGCAGGAACAGAGGTGGCCACATCAACTATGTACGATCCAGGTCATAACAAGCTTGTAGGAGAAGGAAGGTATCTTGCTGGTCAAAGGTGACCACTGTACGCAGAGCGTGAGCGAAGCGGACGGAGGCAGGACCACCGAGGCGTGGCCGACAAAGGTGACGATGCCAATGTCGGCTGACGCGGGTGCTGCAGAGGCTCACGTAGCCTCTGCATGGATGACGCGGGGGAAAAGTGACCCGGTCGGCTTACTATTTTGGGAAGAGGAATATGCCTTCACGTATGCCCTAATTGGAGAACTAGCCACCCCTATATAATGAGGGCTAGGGCCCCTGTAGAAAGGGTTGAGTTTTACTAGGTTAGTCTTTGGAGGTTATGTTCTTCTAGCAAGTTACTGAGAGCTAGAGAGTGGTGAGAGTAAGAGAGTTCCTTCTTCCTCCTCTCTCCAATACAGCTCAAGGAGCACTTGTAATCTGTGAGTGAATCAAATACAAAGCTACTGTGTGTGGAATCACCACACTATCCCTCCCTGGATTCCCCTAGTGCATTTAGTCCCCACCTTTAGCCTATCCATGGCATCTGCCGTGACACCACCACGACAATTGTTGTTTCTGCTAACACTTTAGCAAAACTACAACCAGTTGACATTCTCAATGTCTCTATTTTCTCATCAAAATTGATTCTTGCAAAATTCTTTCAAACACGACTTTCCATTTAGATATATTTGTAATTAATCTATCTCCATAGATGTCACTAGCAAATCATCAATGACAAGGTGTAAGTCTTTTAAATATTATAACTTCTGATATGGATCTTTCCAATGATTTCTCAAGTTATTAGAAAGTTATACTCCCACTTAATTTCAGATATTTCTAAAAATTGACTTAAGCTATGTATTATTTCAACTCTTTGAAATATCCATACTTCATCGGAACAATTTTAGGTTTGTGTCTAAAACATGATCCTAAAAATTATTCTAACATTCTTTTGTCATATCTCATAGATAATTGAATTCATATTATTTGTACCGAATATCCCATTCAACTTTTGAATTCCTTTCTCAAACTATTGAGACCTTGATGAACTTACATTCATCCTTGCATGTTCCATGAAACCGAATGATTACTTGTCCTTTAGAATGGACTCTCCAAATTAAAGTTTGGATCATTCAAGGTTTTATGTCGGATAGTATGACTTTAAGTCAATTTCTTGATTCTAAATTCATAACCATTATTTTATAGTGTGCGCATTCATCATACTAGATAATTATTGCATCACTCAGAGTTGGCACTCTTAAATAATTATAAATTATTACTTGGACTTTCTGATCTCCCACTTACTCTAGTGAAATATATTTCTCTAAGCAACAAAACACTTTATTGTACAGTGGGAATAAACAATTCAAACTTCATTTGAATATTCCACAAAATAAATTCATCCGACATTTGTTTGATCTTAATATTTGTGAACTCTTTACTTAAGCAATCAAAACAAAATGTATTAGAAAACAAATCATTAAATTTCTTTAATGTCATAACTCATATGATCTTGTTTCTACCTATATAGATAATAAACTTAAAATCCAATAAGTAAGAGATTTCTTTTATATGTTTTGGTCCTTCTCCAAACACCACTATCTACAAGGCTCATAGTGGACACATTCGTGTCACTACATGATTTGTCTGCAAGTATTGGTTCACACACACTCTTGTGTTTTTCCAACAATTGCATATTTATAAAACTCTTTCTATAATTACTATGATGCATCGTCACATTTCTTTTAATCACTAGCAATCCACATTACATGGATCAAATGACACAATTAAGAAAAGAACAACTTATTCTCCAACATTATTTGAACACTTCCAAATTTGTTTCAGAAATTTACATAAATTGAATATGCTCATAGATATTCAATCTTTAGTAAAATTCAGTAAGTGTTACTTTGCCATTCATCTATGTAGGTTCATTGAACTTCATACATATAATGTATATTTTCAATTAACTTATCAATCTCATTCACAACACTTATAAATTTTGACTTAGTCATTTCTTTCATTGGACAATTCTAATATGCACAGGAGAATTTGAATTTCATAATTATATCTTAAATATAACTAGTGCATACAATTTACACATGATCATGCCCTTAGTCATATGGTGCCTACACCATAGGTGTATGGCTCACAACATTTCAAACATAGAAATAATTTAAAATAAAGCCATTCATTCAAGCAATAGGATGACTAAGATAACGGCCTTCAAAGAGGCATAACTATTACACACTTTCTCAGTTCAATTGATCAAGAATTGTTCAATAATTTAAGAAAAATTGTTTCTAAAATGAGAAGCAAAAATAACATTTATTTTTATCAAGTGCCATCTTGGGGCTTGACCTTGAGCGCTTCATATCCAGGCGTCGAGACCGGTGAAACCATCACCATCCCGATGCCTTCTTAGCGGCTCACTCCTCTCTAGTCTTCCTCTTCTTGGATTTGATATCATCCTGCATCATATGCAAAGTTATTAGTGTCACATACCAAATACTTCAAAAGATAATTCTAAATAGAATTGTCAATAATCTTGTATAACTTTTATACCTCAACCTTCGGGCTTCCTAGAGTGTAGTCCCCGACTGTCCGGAGTGTAGTCTTGGATTTCTAGAGAATATCCAGGACTATCCGGAGAATATTCTAGGATCATCTCATGATTCATAGCCTCTTCCACAGGGGTCAATATTGTGACAACTTCACTAAACTTCTTGTTCATCCTGATTTGAGGCCCATTCAAGATGGTCTGGCCATAAGACACTAGGAGTGAACAAGTAGGACTTTGGTGGCAAATCTCTTAGATATAAGCCAACTCTTATCCAACTCGCGAACATGATCAATGATCCTTTTAACGTGTTTTCTTAAGGAGGAGTTTTCAACCATTTTACACCTGTGCATGGAATCTAGAATGTCCTTCTGAAAATCTTTAGGCATCCTGAAACGAGTTTCTAGGTTGTCAATAATGTGCTTTGGCCATCATCTTTGAAACACTCCTTCATAATAACATCCATGCACGTCACACTACAACATGGAGTTTGGTCACTGACGCTTATATATGCCGAGGAACATACTTGTCGCCGCGCTCGCGCTAGCGCGGCAAAAAAAGCCGCCAGGGATAACTGCGTCGGTGATTGTGCAACAACGGCAGATTTTTTGGCACGATACAATGTGATCCGCCGAGCTAGCACTTTCGCGATGTGGCAGTGGATGCGCCTTGTTACGTTACTGAAGACGACACAACTTTAGTGCCGTTGTAACCATGAATTATTTGTCGTGTTACACATTCTAGTATTAGTGAAAAATAATTACCATACTAATAATAATTGATTAAGGTTGCTAATCCACTGCAATTCGACAAATTGAAAATTATCATAACATTAAGATATAATTATATTTCTGTTACAAGATTTCTTGAGCCTCTCTAAAATAAATAAAAAATAAAGAAATACTAAAAGGGAAAGAGGGGAAAACTAAAAAATCTAAAATTGAGATCCTCCCTATTCTGCACGAGATTCTACACGGCGGTGGATCTGGTCGCCGGTGGATCTGGTGCTGGATCTGGACAGCGGTGGATCTGTACGGTGCCATTGGCTTCCCAATGATTTGAGCACCACCTTTGACGTGGTGGATCAGCACGATGCAGACGACCTCGTCGTTGGTTGTCAGCGCCTTCCAAGCGGTGGATTAGCATGACGCATAGGATGCCACCGTGCGGTGGATCAGCATGGTGCTGACCTATACACCATAGGACATAGTGAAGATACATGGTTCTGGGATCTTTTCTTAGTCGTGGAGAGAGAGAGAGTGGAGGTAGATATAGGGTTAGCAGAGAGGGGAGTGCGACGACATAGATAGAAGTTAGTGTTCCTGTATTATATAGATGTAGGGTTTGTATCATAGGTCTGACTTGCTTAAAAGCCCATTGGCCATAGTAAGCTAGTTAGGTGATTAAAAAGTCCAACTCTCTCGTGATTGACAACATAAATAGTAAAGTAACCAAAGAGCAAGACTTGATGAATGCAGTGATCAAACATATTTATTAAACACTTCAATAGAAAATTACATATCAGTACATCGATGGAATTTCCTCTGGCGCCACCAGGCCATTGGATTTCACCCTATGTTCACTGGCTTTGTACTCGATTTTGGCCTGGGATGGAAGTTGCATCTTGTCGTCGTTGTCATCATCGCCATCACTGCCACTAATGACGCCATCGGCTTGGGTGTTCGGAGGATCGATCCAATTCATGTACTTGCACCTCGGTGGTTTGTAGTTGCACCAGAGGAACGTGCGACCAACGTTCTCACCAACGACTACGTGACATTGCCGAGGGATCCGGCCGCAGTAGCAAATCTAACAGAGGTAAATATCCCCAAATTATCTTTTTATCAATAGAGGATAGATGATCAATAGAAATTGATAAAAACTACCAATAACTTACATAGTGCTCCATCATCTTGGACCACGTCGTCACTAACCGTTGTAGATTACCGGAGGGAGAATTGGGGAAAGTACTGCGGTAGGGAGTACAGGAGCCTAGATCGAGATGGGGAGCAGAAGCTGAAGAAGGAGATATAAATGCCTCGTCGATAGTGGGCCACACCAGTTAGCAAGACAAACATGACTAGTCAATGTGGGGTGCTTGACTAGTCAGCAACATGGACACGCTGTAAATGTCACCTACAAAGCTTGGTGCACTAGTATATGCCTCCATCCATCTACTGCGGCATTAAATCTGCCGGCTTTCCCAATCACGTACGACAACATCAAAAAATTGCCGGCGACGTGTCTGTCATGGTGTATAAGTGGCCGCTGCGACAAAATGGTGTCGTGATCCGTCGTGTATCTAACATTTAGAGGTACTTTTCGCTTGTGACGCCACACAAATCTACCGGGTACGGGGATATTTCTGTAGTGTCAGCATTAAGGTTTTCACATATGCTTCATCTGCCAGCTCAGTGGCAACAAAGGTGTCTGACTCGCCCTCTATTGAACCGTACAGAGCAACTTACATAACATATTATTTCTAAGCCCTTCTTAGAACCACCATCAGAATGCGATTCCAATCTAAAAAATTGCTACCATCACTAGCCAACTTTTATTATCTAAGCATCAAGTTTATATCAAAAATTTCAAAGTGATCCATCTTCTCTACAAGGTCCAAGCTAAGTTTATGAGATGACTATTCAAGATATTAAACCACTAGGTAAACTAAATACTTTAATTCTCTAAGTGATAACTCCCACTAAGTTCATTAATCCTCAATTTAATGCAACTAAGTGATTCGTTCGAGATCCGAGGAGGAGATATGCCATTGACGTGTGCATCACTGATAGCATACTATTCACACAGTAGATGACCTTGCCAATTACATCGTTCATGCAATTCTCGTTCATATTTCGATGGGTGTGTTCCGAGCTCATGACTCGCATGCATGAACATCAAGACCACCTAGTGATATAGCTACTCGAAGCTCTAATTCAAATCCGCCACAAACATGATATATCGTGCGTACCCAGGTTACCTGGTGCACCTCAATATGACAAGTAGGGTTGACAGTGCCACACTAGGAAGAACACTATCAACTTGATATTTTAGTGAGAATGCACGATATAAATGACTAAGCATAAACAGAGTGCAAGTAAAAAGAAACGGATAAACACATCACATGCAATTCATAATTTAGTGATATGGTATAGTCCTTTGTTCTTCTTCATCGACATAGAATACACATTCCACCTGTGTGCACAGCTCCTTATGCACGCACATCAAACTCCTTCTCCATGCATGACAATACACCGAGATTCCACCAAGTGATCGTCACTATTTTGAACTCCGCAAGAACTACTAGAGATATCAACTATAGCTAGTAAAATAAATGCATTACAAAAGGCGAGACACATGTATAAAAGATAATCACATGCCTCCAGCTATCATGCCGTACCATGATACACATATCATGAATAACATTATATGGTATAAAATCTCATACAAAATCTCATTGATGAAAAGTACTAAACCACATGACATGCAAATGCTGCAAAAACAAGTTAGATGATTCTACTTATTATCTTTGCATCTTTTACATGGTTATGAGTTTCACTAACCGTACATCACAACTACGCAAAAGAGTGATATGATGTTCAAGTTGTTATTTCACATACAGGTGATGGAGGGACGATAAAACTTCATAATCTCGCCGTCCCATCTAAAAGTCGCCTCTACCCATGACCCCGAGCAGAAGAACCGCTAGCCCGTTTCAGAACCCCGCTCCTCGATCATGACTATGATGTGACCAAAGCTACTAAAGCACATCGTTGACCTGTCAACCGGATAAGCTCGGGAGCAACCATAAGGATCGCGAATAGCCAGAAATTTATAAATTAGCGTCATACCGTTATAGTTGGAAGAAAGAAATCACATGAAGCAACAAAAACATCAGATCTTCAACATATACATCCAAATCGAAATTGTCTACTCGTGGACTTGTGCTTTGATACCACTGTTGGGTTTCACGCATGTAAAACAATTTTTTCGCCCTACACGAACAACCAAGATCTAACCGTAAAGACACTTGCGAGAAGGGATCTGGATCTCATACCGATGTTGATGTGGAAGAGCACATCGGTTGATGTAGATGTTGATGACGAACTAGTCGATCCCCACAGTTTGGTGTACTCCCTGACGTTGACCACATAGTTCACTACCGACGAATGGCCTTCAGCAAGTCTTCCAAAGACCAGAGATCTCTACAATACATTGATGTCATTGTGAGATTCAGTCATGCCAAAGTAATCATGGCAAATCTATAAGTCATAATCTGACATAGCCTCTAGTACCACACTGCATTCTTTAGTTGGCCTTTATACATACCTTGCTAGGTGAATAGACAAAATTTTCATCCCCAATGCATGTAGTCAATTCTTCCAAGCATCTATAAATCCTTTAGTTGTGTTTTGTGCCAATATTTCAGTTGTGCCTCATGCATTTTATGCTCTCATATAAACTGACCTAAATTATCCAACCACAACACGGCAGAACCTATAGACACACCCAAATGCGGTGGACTCAACCATGCGCAAGTAACCGTCTTGTGTATCTAGAGGAGTTATGTATGCTAGACATCTCAGTGCAGCTACGTATTTCTTGATAGAGGTGAAACCTACCAATCCAGTGCAGTCCTTCTTGCAAATGGACTAGGGATGGAACTCTCACACGCTATGCACATTCTTTATGAACAACTCTTTGTTCATCAAAATTGGCGCCAAAACACAAGAGACCCATGTATTGGGTCATCTTGGAAATAACCTATCTCCAACATCAGAGCGCCAGCTAGCCGGTGCCGATCTATGTTCCTCTTCTTCCCCGACATGGAGCCTCCTCGCCTAGGAGTTCACAGCTGCGCATGTAGGTGAAGAAGGCCCCCCATGATCACGATGCACTCCATTTCATCATCTTGCGTGTCGGTCCCCTCTTGTATCGGTTACATCATCATGAGCTCGCCATCACTATCCATATCTAGAGTAAATGGACAAACGATTTGATCCACCGAACCCCAAAAAATTACCAGCAACCAAGTTATTTAAGAAAATTCAACTTGAAATTGGTTGAGAACCTTCTATGTGTGGCGAGTTTGTCGCGGTTTAAGGCTCAACGACGCGTCGTCTAGCCTCGAGGCGGCCCTCCAAACAGCCACACCGATGCAACTGCCCTCTCAGGTGAGTTGTGGACGACTGTCGACCGTTCAAAGATTGCGCGCCTAGTAGCACGACCTACGCCATCGACTCGACGATGAGAGAGCGACACCTATCTAATGGCGAGAGGGCGGCACAACGAATGATAGATATGGCGGGCAGCACATCGAAGTTAGGCAGAGTGACAACGACGATTCGCTAGGTGGGAGGAAAGAACGAGCGGCGCATGGTGGATGGGGGTGGATGTGGGTTTGTTTTGGTCGCTGGCAAGGGGGCTCGGAGCGACCAATCCAATGTGACGCGCCTTGCTGGTAGCCCAAGCCCGGCCCTGCGTGTCGGGGCGGCAAAAGGGTGCCTGACAGATTATGGGTGGCCCAATCTGCCGACAACGATTGGGGCACGTTGTTGCAGGCTGTTTTTTGGGCCTTAACCCACAAAGGACGTTGGGATCTGGTTTGGGGACGCCGGTGGAGATGCTATTATTTCGAGAGGTTGGGTGCGTCACGAGTTTAACTCCGTAAATAAATGACCATAAAATGGCGTAATAATTTGTTTTTGGACTTGAAGCTGTAAATAATCTTGACTGAATGATACTAGAAACCAAATTTTGTTTGGAGCATTCAAAATGCATTAGTAACCCCTGACAAAAAAAATAGCATCAATTTTGTCTCCTTTCCGTCTGCACCGCATCGTGATCTCGACCGTCCGGACGGCCGTGTTTCCGACGCATCGGCCGTTTATTTCCATCCGTGCGTGCGGCGTGACCAAATCCCTGCGAGAACATGTGAAGAAAGGAAGAACATCTTTTGCAAAGGTGTGGGGATCCCCCTGCGCTTTCTGCTGCCCCCGTTCCAGTTTCATTTCATCATCTTGCTGCTCCTGCTCCTGCACTTCCTACACGCGCGCTCTGCTGCACACATACACATACACCCACTCGGCCACTCTCTCTCTCTCTCCGACGCACACACCGGAGCAGCATCTCTCTCTCTCCCTCTCTCTGTCCTCTTCTCTCTCTGTCCCTGTGCAGCATGAGTAATAAATGGCAGTGAGCAGCCTGGCTGAGGCGGAGCTCTACTCGTGTTGTGCTGTCGACAGCCTCCGGCCCTTGCTCTTCTTCTTCCTCCTGCTTCTCTTCTGGTTAATGCTCGCCATTTTCCAGGCGACACTGCAATAAACCCTCGCAAAACCTCCCACCTGATACGACTTCTTCACATGGGGGAGTGAGCGAGCTTCTTCTTGATTCTTGATCAATTCGGGGTCTGGTCCGAGTGAAAGAGGAGGAGGGGAGCAGCATCTTTTCCTGCTCAAATCCGCCGGGAAGATCCACATAGTTTTTCCACCCCCAAAGTTTGATCCGATTTGAGCCAAGGAAAAAAATATAAGGCCAAGAGGCGCCGCCTTTCTTGCGCAAATCCCTTTTTGCGGTCCCCTCTAACCTCCAATTTTTTTCGATCCATTTGATCGTTGGGTTGTTCCTGCCAAGGATACGCCTGTGCAGGTGAAAGAGGAGGGGAGAGGTTCCCTCTGATGAGCAGCAGCAGCATCGCCGCCTGTCGATGACTGAGTGCTGCCACAAATGCTGTCCGGGTGCTCGGTGTCCAGTCTCGCGGCGAGGTTCGCCTTCTTCCCGCCGGAGCCGGCGACGTACGCCGTCCGGAAGGACGAGGCCACGGGACGCCTCGTCGCCTCCGGCGTCCCGCGGGACAACGCCATGGACGTGCTGCTCGTCGACACCAGGAGGGGGAACAAGGTGGTGGCCTTCTACCTCAGGAACCCCTGCGCACGCCTCACCCTGCTCTACTCGCACGGGAACGCGGCCGATCTCGGACAGCTCTACGATCTCTTTGTGCAGCTCAAGGTCAATCTCAAGGTCAATCTGATGGGGTTAGTGGTGCATTGTGCTTCCTCGACATCTCTAGGACGTCGCATTCTATTTGGTGCATTGCATTTGATCTCTTCTTTCAATCAATTGCAATGCTACTTTAACTGCTTACAGAAAATTGTTGTGCAGCGGTGTGATGCATTTCCTCTTGATATAGTAGCACATATTTATTTATTTTATTTTTGCTTTCTGAATTTTGTGGTGCAGCAGGAACTGCGCCTTTTTATAGTATCCAGCAGGAACTCTGCTTGTGGGCTATTGAATAATGTACTACTCTATTTGGTTTGATGGAGCTAGCAAGGAAACTGACCTTTCGCTCAAACTGATATGTGGGGGAACCTTATTTTTATTTCTTGCTCCTAGAATTTTGGATAGCTGGGAATTCAGAGCTTTATAGAATATAGAGGATTATTGACTTGGCATGTTTTTTCAGCCCTGTTGTTACTTGTTGAGTACGATGTCGAGTAGATTTAGTAGTTCATACGGCAGATATTTTCCAGGAACATGTGAGAGATCCACAAGCTATATTAAAATGTTACCCACCGACGATTTTTTCAACCTTCTTTTAGTACCAATTGTGTAAATTAGTACATGAGTAATCACGAGTTTGGTTTCAGAGCATGTTGAATCCTCAGTTACAGTCACGGCAGTTTTTATTTCCAGCAGGGTTCAAAAAGATTCTTCTATTAATATTTGAATGTGTTCTGGAGGTACTACACAAGAATTGATGAAAATACTGATGTGATTTACTTTTTAATTTAATATCTGCAGATATGACTACTCGGGGTACGGAGCATCTACTGGCAAGGTGAGTAACTTATCTGCCATTAGTGAGCTCTGTTTAGTTACACCGTCGAGTGACTCTACTACATGTTGATAGTTTGGTGAATACTGAATAGTTGCAAAAGTCATTTTTTGGTAGATTTAGTTTCCTGCCTTGACTAACACAGGCATGGAATGATGATATCTGCCTGACAGAAGAGTTTGCACTGATAATCTGAATTTATATATGAAGTGTAGATACCTCGAGAATTGTGGTTCAGTTTCAGTTTCCAAGAACATGCTGCATTTATCAACAACTAAACAAGTTTGGCCCATGCCTGACTGGTGCATTCCTGGCACGTCATGGCCCTAATACACCTTTTATATATCTCTACAACTTTTGTCTTTAGTCACGCATCCCATTGTAGACTTCGGGCGGGCATGCTTTTATACATTTGTCCTGAACAACAGATAGAAATCCCTATATGAACTACTCCCTCCGTTCGGAAATATAAGACGTTTTAGCTTTGTGAATCGAACGTATCTACCTATACACTAAAACATGTCTAGATACATTCGTTTCACAAAACTAGAATGTCTTATATTTCCGAACGGAGGGAGTATCTATTTGTTCTATCAAGTTCATTTATCACTGTTTGACCCTTGAAATGGAGATTGTGTTATGTTGATCGTTTCTCTCATATATTTTGAGGTCTCTGCATTTAAATGTGGTGAGAATTTCTGCCTTAGCATATGTTATTTATGCTACTATTGGAAATTTATGATCTGCCTATTGGGTGTTACTGTGCTAGATATTAATGCCTGATTGTCCGGTATGTGCTTATTTGAGCCAAATCATAATCATATAAAAAAATGTTGACCAATGGGGGAAGGATCCCTCCCTTGGCGCTATAACGTTGTTAGAAAGGCGAGACCCCTCCAGCGTGCATTTAACACGGGATAGCACCCGTTTACCTGCGACTCGAAACCGGGTGGGCTGGCTCAACACCCTGAGCTCTGGCCACCAAGCCAGCACTTGGTTCTCAAAAGTTATAATCATATGGCACTTCTGCTTTGAATTACTGCCACCTAATTGGCATCTGTACTGAGCACATGCATGCCCATATTTCTCCCTAAAGAACTGCATTTTTGTGAAATGATATTTATGTTTTTCTTTTGAAGTGCAGCCAAGTGAAGAAAATACATATGCAGACATTGAAGCAGTTTACCAGTGCTTAGAAAGTGAGTATGGAATCAGCCAGGAAGACGTTATCTTGTATGGACAATCTGTTGGCAGCGGGCCAACATTGCATTTAGCCTCTCGGTTGCCGAGATTGCGTGGTGTGGTTCTCCACAGTGCTATACTGTCAGGCCTCCGTGTTGTTTGCCATGTGAACTTTACTTTCTGCTTCGACATTTACAAAGTAAGCATCTCGAATTGATTATTCCATTTCAGTCTGTACTCTTTTTGTGCCTTAGAGTAGCTTTTACTAATGTCCAGCTAACTTGCTTTTGCAGAATGTCAAAAAAATAAAGAAGGTGAAGTGCCCAGTGCTCGTTATTCATGTAAGTCTCTTACTACCAAAAATCAAACCTTTCCTGTATATACTTGTTGTGTTCTTTGACAGTTTGTTATAGATTCCAGCACCTTATGATTTTCTAGATTATTAATAGTAAGAACATTGTAGCTGGCTTTCTTCGTATGCATCTTTGTGTCGTTGTTGTCCTAGCTGCTTTCTGTTGCAAGTCTGGGAGAAATAATACAAGTACTTCTCCGAGTAATATGTTGACAATGTATTCATGTAATACACAAGCTCTTTCACAAGTCACAACCACAGAATATAGGTGTTACCTATTTAGGTAGGACCGAACTTGAAGGTACTATTGCATGCTCAGATATTAATCCAGAACTATTAAGGTAAGGAATAAGAGAATGTAGAGAATAACTCATCCTTATCATACTTATGTTTTTTAAGAGGAAAATCAAGACGACTACTTCCACACCTATTCTTATAGCCTTGGCTTACTGTGTAATTATCCAACCATCCCACATTTGTTTTGTAAAAAATACATTTGATATGTCATGTTCCATCTTACTCTTGAATCTTGATACACTGATGCACTGGATTGGAATTGAAATAAACAGAATGGCAATTGAACACTAGCTCCTCTGATGAGCTGGGATATGCCATTAAGAGTTCTGACTCACTCTAGACGTTAGGAGCTGGTTTAGTTTGATTCAGCTTATTGTAAAAATATAATAGGAGGTGGCATACCTGGCTTGGCTTGGCTTCAATTATTCTGAGCTTTGGCTAAGCCCACGAAATGTATATCGTAGCCACCTGAGGCAGGCTGTGCTGTGAAAGAATAGGCCCAGAAGATCTAGACTGATTTACAAGTCGTAACTGAATCTACAATCCAGCACAGTGATATAGCACATTCAAAACTAGAATGCCATAGTTCCCATCCCGAATAACACCAGTTCATTGGTAAAGCGGTAACTGCCCAATTTTTTGGTAGGATCTATCTAGCAATTTATCAAACAGATGCTTTTCTCTCATTTGGAGTTTTAGACCTTTCAGAAATACTCAACACTGTATTAGTGTCACGCTGATTAGTAACCCAACCATTCATTGCACCTGTCAGGGCAAGTCAGTTGTAGTGATCTGGATTAAATAACAGTCCCTATGCTTAGTGTATCACTCCATTATCCTCCAAGAACTTGGTTTAGCCTTGTAAGTTTTAAGTTGTAACAGATCATCCCATAATACAAATGCACCACTAACATTGAGTGCCTATACCAGACCAACATCCTGAGATTACAGAACTTGGTTTAGCTTTGTAATAGTCCCTATACCAGACCAACATTCTGAGATTACAATCCTATGATCTAGAAACCTCCGGTAGCAGCGCATTTAGGCCCGATCCTGCTCTCTCCCACAAACTAGCCTCAACCCTGATTGTGTCGAAAAGGCTGGCGATGTCCGGCTGCGCATTGTCGAAGACCACCACGCTACGATGCTTCCAGATCCACCATGCCGTGAAAATTCTCCACAGTTCACAAAGCTCATGGTGCTTTTTTGCTTGCCTTAATGTATGCAACGAGAAGTAGATTTGACTACCATGCAATCAGTTGCCCTAATTTTTTTCTAGTTTTGTTTCTTAGCTTTCTTTTGGTTCATTGTTGTGCTTGTGTTTAGTTTTTTGTGGGTGAGTTTGGTGTTTCCGCTTGGTATTTTAGTGTTCTCTACCAAGCTTCATGCACTAGCCAACACAGCCGAAAGTCCGAACTGATGGAAAGGGCTAGGCGATCTACACATACACTACAATACCATCTCTCATGTGTGACATGGGAAAGTCAAACACGTGAATAGAACAATCTCACGCATGACTCGCCTATACGTGGACACATAGGTGGACACATAGGGGGGGCAACAACAATTTTCAATAAATTGCGAAAACTGAGATTTGAACCCAGGACCTCATGCTCTGTTACCATGTCAATCGAAGGCAACAAGGTCCTGATCTGATCTTGGACGAGGACGAGCAGCAGGACAGCAGCAAGGAAACAAACATGGAGATCCATGGCGATCATGGCTTGGTGGGATAAAATGAGAGCAGCGACAGGCAGGAAAACGATGGTGGATGCGAGATTGGAAATCAGCACGAGTTGCATGTGCAAAAAAAAACCTAAACCCACTCCGATACCATGTCATACTAGCCAACGCAACCAAAAGTCCGAACTGATGTAAGAGCATCTCTAGCAGATACCGCAAAAGTGGTCAACCCCACAAAAGTGGCAAACTTTTGCAGTTTTGGTCAAAAAAATGGCCTTTCCAGATACCGCAAAAGTGACCAAAACCGCTTTTTTTTTTGCAGTTTCCCGCATAACTACTCTGCGTACCGAATATATCCAGTTTCCGAGTCTGTTTTTGAGGTAAACCGCAAACCGGTCATCGCTCGACGGGGCACAAATTTTAGCACCAACCGCTCCCGCCGTCGACGGCGCCGCCGCTTCTGAAGGTCGATTCCATGGCGGGGAGTCTCGATTCCGGTGCCAATCTTCTATTTCTGGCTAGTAGGTTCGATTTCCACATCTATTATCAGTTTTTGGCCGCCATAGTTGCCGCCATAGTCGCTGCCCAGAGTAGCAGCTCGCCGGCCGGCCGGAACGGGAGCCACAGGGAGCAGAGCAGCAGCGCGCAGCGCATCAGCTCGTATGCATGCGGCAACTCGTACGCATGCGGCAAGCAGCGCATCAGCTAGTACGCATGCTGAGCAGCAAGCAACGCATCTGTACCTATACGTATGCTGTTAGATAATCACGTGTCCTACACGTATTGGAATTGCAGTCCGAGTAGGTGTAGGTGTCCAGGTAGTATACGTATATGTGTTAGACTAGGTTTTGGAGTAGTACACCGACTCCTAGTTGATTAGGTCCTAGTAGTGCATATATATACACACACACCTGGCCTTGTAATCTTGTACCGAACAACACCGTGGAGTTGAGCAATACAAGAGAGAAAGCAAGACTCGACAAGAGCCTTTGGCAATCAAAGTTGTTTTGCGTGTGCGTGCGTGAGTGTACTAGTTAGATCAAAAGAATCGATCGGCTAGCAGCACGTGCATCTCGGCGGAAGTTATCGGATACGTGCGTGTCGTCTCGTCGGAATTTCCTCGTCGGTGTCGTCAGAAAGTACTCGGCAACAGGGGCTGTGCTAACAATTGGTATCAGAGCCAAGGTTATCGTTCGTGATCTGCTGAAAGTACTAGGAGGTCATGGCGATGGTGAAGTTTGGCGAGAGCTCGGCATCGGCACCGGTGACAGAGACGGTGGGGGCGGCTTTGTATCCGCGCCTCGATCGCAAGGACTACGGGCTATGGGCTCTCAACATGGAGGTGGCCATGGAGGCTCAGGAGGTTTGGGAGGCCGTCGATCCAGGAGGCGACGAGTACGTCAAGGGAGGTGCGAAGTACCGGAAGGATCGCCAAGCGTTAACGGCGCTCTATTCCGTCGTGCCGAAGGACGTGATGCAGCACCTCGTCGGAAAGAAATCGGCGAAGGATGCATGGGAGACGATCAAGATCTTGCACCAAGGTCATGCCCGCGTGAAGGAAGCACATCTTCAAACTTTGACAAAAAGCTATGAAGATCTGAAGATGGAGAGAAGCGAGCGGTTGATCGGTTTGCCGCCGTTCGTTACCCTTGTCAACGCAATCAGGGGATATGGCGAGAAATTGGATGAGATCAAGAACGTCAGAAGGTTCCTGCGTGCGGCGCCGACGCGCTACATGCAGATCGTTACATCGATTGAACAATGTATCGACCTGAATACATTGACGGTTGACGATCTCGTCGGAAGATTCAAGGCACACGAGAGAATCCGGATCAGCTTCGGTGATCGAATAGGTTGAGCACCGATGCTCACAAAGCAGCGATGGATGACTCTTTCAAAAGAAAAGCAAGGAGGCTCCACGGCGGCAAGGAGAAGCAACGCCCAGCGAAAAAAGTACATTGTGGGGCGGGAGGATGAAGATGACGACCCGCGGAGGAAGTTTGACATAAAGAAAGTAAGGTGTCATAATCAAGTGCGAGCTCGGTCACTTCAAGGCTGATTGCGAAAGCACCAAAAGGAAAGGAGAGGGCTCTCATCGCCCAGAAGGAGATGATGGACCGATGATGATGTTCAAGTAATGGCGAGTTGAAGGATGAGGAGGATCCTCCATCACCGGCTGTGGAGATTGTGGCACAAGTGGATCACGATCTACCGTGTGTGCATCATGAGGAACAAAGTGCCCCGTTCCCATGTGAAGCCACGTTTGAGGCAAGTGAAGCCTCGGAACTTGTTCATGGCGATTTATGCGTTGGAATTTCACCTGCAACTCCGTCCGGCAATAAGTTCTTCATGCTTGTGGTGGATGATCATAGTAAATACATGTGGATTGTGTTGCTGAAAAGTAAGGATCAATCTCAACAAGCATTCGAGAAGATCAAGTAAGCCGAAGAGTTCAAGGTGGAGGCAAAGATAAGAGCCCTACGCATTGATGAGGGGGGTGAGCTGCATCAAACCGTGTTGACCATGGCACGGAGCATGATGAAGAGTAAAGGCTTGCGGGAAAATTCTGGGGTGAGGCGGTCAATACGGCGTATTTGCTTGAACATGGAATCTCCGAGAGTGGAGTTGGTATAACACCGTCTGAAGCATGAATGCGGATGGAAGCCCTCGGTTGATCATCTTCGTGCTTTTGGATGTGTGGCGCATGTAAAGGCGGAATTGGCGGAGCAACGTATTCCGATGATCATGACGGGCTATGAAGGCTCAAAGACATACCGCTTGTGCAATCCTTATACCAATAAGGTGGTTTTCAAGGGAGACGTAATCTTTGAGGAAGGCAAGTCATGGAATTGGGGCTACAACGAACCGGAATATTCAACTTTTCACGTCACGTGGGATCTTGAGTATGAAGAAAATATGGATCAATCGAGCTTATCCTTGTCGACAAGTTCGGGCCCGAAGACATTGAAGGCCTAGGGGCAGCTCCAAGCGTGGACACCAGGCCAGAAGCACTAGGGATTCTCCCAGAAGACAAAGAGTTTGAAGAAAAGGCTAGTCTGTGGCCAGAAGATACGGAACTGGTAGGGTGCGCAGATGCATGCGTAGTGATACCTGCACTTGTTTGCCCAAAAATTAGAGGAGGGGGAGCTGAAGTGAGCCCAGCTAACAGGCCAGCAAGGCCAGAAGGCGATGGTCCAAGAGTGTGGACTGGTGGCCAGATAGATGGAGGAGACCCAACAATAGGGGTGATCCATCAAAAGGCCTTTCACGTGGTATAGAGAAGCTAGAAGAAAACCAATTTGATCTACCTCCTACTTATTTGTTCTATTGCATCCAAGAGCACCGGCAAGCGATAGATCAAATATGTGAGGCATCGATGAGAAAGTACTTCATTGAACCAAGTATAATGTCTCAAGGCGCGAATAAAAAAGACAGTCGGCGTGAAGGCATGGAGAAGGGCGCGGACAAAAAGAACTGTCGGCGTGAAGTCATGGAGAAGCCGACAAAAGCAAAGTCGGTGACATGGGTGCTGAGGAAGGGAGCGGCGAAAGCAATGCCGTGGATGACGCTTGAGGAGCATTGGCGCATTTGGGACCTGTGTCGATGTAAAGAAGCACATCGTGATTAGGGGGTGATTGTTAGATAATCACGTGTCCTACACGTATTGGAATTGCAGTCCGAGTAGGTGTAGGTGTCCAGGTAGTATACGTATATGTGTTAGACTAGGTTTTGGAGTAGTACACCGACTCCTAGTTGATTAGGTCCTAGTAGTGCATATATATACACACACACCTGGCCTTGTAATCTTGTACCGAACAACACCGTGGAGTTGAGCAATACAAGAGAGAAAGCAAGGCTCGACAAGAGCCTTTGGCAATCAAAGTTGTTTTGCGTGTGCGTGCGTGAGTGTACTAGTTAGATCAAAAGAATCGATCGGCTAGCAGCACGTGCATCTCGGCGGAAGTTATCGGATACGTGCGTGTCGTCTCGTCGGAATTTCCTCGTTGGTGTCGTCAGAAAGTACTCGGCAACAGGGGCTGTGCTAACATATGCGGCAGCTCGCTAGCTGGCTGGAACCGGCCGCAGCAGCTTGCCGGCCAGCCGGCCGCATGCACGCAGGGGCAGGGACGTGCGTGAGCGACGGGCAGAGGACGTGCGCGAGGACCTGCATGCCTGCGAGGAAGATAACCCTGCGAAGAAGACTGTGGAATATTCATGGAATATGCCGTTTTGTGGTATAGATATACGAGATCTGTTCTGCCGGGACATTTTTTTTACTGCGAAACAGGTTTGCCGTTTACCGCAAACGACTTTTACGGTTCCAAGTTTTGCAGTACCTGCTAGAGATGCTCTAAGGGTCTAGGCAATCCACATACCACATATACACTATACAATTTTCTTCGTAATACAAAATGACATGTACTTTGGTGCACGTGTTCGAGAAATGTAGAGTGTAGTATAGTTGAGCTGCCAATTGTATTTCCCTGTCACATGACCTTCAACGCCTTCTATTCGTACCCATGTCCAAAATTTCCATACATTCCCAAGCTGTAGAATTGGAGTGACCAGTATAATTGGGGACATTATCAAACAAAACTGAAACATTATATTCTTGATGAAGACTTGCCTTTTTTTTCACTTTGTAATATAACCGCTGTGATTAGAGTACCATGTGATACTTTGTCATGATCACGGTTGCCCCTTGTGGCCAACATTTTCATTGTCCACATGCAAAACTATATTTCCTTATTCAGTCAGGGCCAATGAGCAAGCTTGATCCATAGTTGACACAGTCATGGTGTAGAATAACGCTACTCTAGACCGATGTTCAATTTTAGGACTAGCCATTCACGTAATGGACTTATTTATTTTGTGTATACTTTCTTTCTTAGGTACTGAAGCCTGAATTTGTTTCCCTTAATGTTGTGTGGAAATGACATATAATTATACCTACTGATGTTTGCAGGGGACTGATGATGATGTTGTGAACTGGTCACATGGCAATGAGCTGTGGAAACTTGCCAGGGAGCCGTATGATCCACTGTGGATCAAAGGGGGCGGTCACTGCAATCTGGAGCTGTACCCTGACTTCATCCGCCACCTCTCCAAGTTCATCCGCGAAATGGAAAGTATGACAACCAAAACGAGGCTCAAGAAGATTCGACAGTCCCTCCAGCCAGCAAAGACCGTGTACCGCGTGAACACCGCAACGACGACCACCTTCACCGCTAACTGTTGCTGCCGTATCCGAGTCCGCAAACCGACCTGCCCCAGCTGCTGCAGTCTCAGCTGCAGCTGCTGCCATGCACTGGGGAATTGCTTCACATTCCGTCTATTCAAGTGCTCAACCTGCCCCTCCTTCGGCTTCAGGGGCTGCTTCAAGTGCTGCTGCTGCTGTGGTGGAGGCGCGCGCTAAACCCGGTCTCTATGTGGGGGGTGTGTATAGGGAAAAGAACGGTCCTGGGGATACCTAACCATTTAAACTCTGTAGGAGTAAACTTAGATTTTCAGTTAGCAGGGCATGAATGACAAGATAGAGATGCCAGTGTTGCTGCTGCTGCTGCTCCTTTAGTATCCATTTCTTCACCGTTCTTCTCTGTAGTAGCTCGTCCGATTCGTCTAATGATAGCATAAGCTGTTCTCTGTCGAGCTTAGAACAGTCCCTAAAGTTCCTAACTGGTTCGAATTCGCCCGTGTCGCAACAGTTGTGGTATGTTTCCCCCCTAGAATGACGGCATGGTGACGGGTTCGTTGCAGTTCTGTGAAACCCCGTTGTGGTTGGTTCATCAGTGGCTACACCTCACTGTTCAGACCCAGTCTGTTTCCATGGAACAGGCAACAGAATATGCATCACGTTCTCAAAACCCTGATTGGGTTGGTCGGCGCGCGAGCTGCCCGTGAAGTGTCATAGACAAGACAAGATCAGGTTAGGCCGTGGCAATCACTGTGCACTGGCGTTTCAGAAGTTGCAGTAGCGATGTTTCAGACTTGAGAGAGGACCACCACCAGCCCTGCCCCTGACCGGAAGAAATCATACACCTCTCATTGATGCGTGCAGATTCAGAAACTGGGCAGCACCCAGCTGATGCGTGCCAAACCCAACCCATTGAATAAGCAGATTTCCCTTTGAGAATGCGTGACTGAACCAACACAGCAGTAGGCTAGCAGCAACAGCCGGTGGTGATCATTGCAGCAGATCGAGCAGCTCCCGTCCTATCCAACGAATCATGGACGGTTCTTTTCGACAACACCTATGTGATCATCTCGTTATCATCGAGCTATAGTAATCACTTGAAGTTGAGTGATCGGTGGAGCAGGACAGCTTCTGGCTTAGTATCTAGTACTACTAGCAAGGATCACTGGTCATGGGAGCTATGCTGCTCTACTTATACAAACTGTCTGATTGGGGATCCAATACCAAACATTGGTTACAATTGGAAACGACGAGCATCCAAGGTTAGGTGCTTCAATGGCAAGCATCCATCTACGCATACATATGCCATGGCAGTGTTTCTAGTGTTGATGTATCTTGTAGCCACTCATCTCATGGATATATCCGTGCAAGGTTCACCACCCAGTGGTGAGCTGGGCGTGCAGTGCAGTGGCATAGGCTTCCAGGACTATGTACCTTTCACTATAAGGATCTAGCCTACCCAATTATATACGCTACTCCGTACCAAACATTATTTAGAAAAACAAAAACAGCACACACAGACTCTGCTGACACTGTAGGTCTATGTGTGCGCTTCAGTCAGTTCGTATGTGCCAAGCGTAATTGCAGAGCATGACCCGGCAAGATCCTGGTGAGACTAAGACAGGATCGAATTGATTGGAGGTTGCAATTGTGCCATACTGCCATTCATGGCCAGGATGCTCCCTTACTGACTGGCTACTGTTCATCTGTATATCGCCATAGTACACTGTATTATTGATTGTTAGGCGTTACTAGTACGTACTAGTATTTTGAGCAGCAGTAGCTCAAGTGTCTCGGTACACTGGTCCATCCATGGCAGCCAGTGTGACGTGAGGGGCCAAGATGATGGGGAAACCATAGCTTGGTTGCATATGCTCTGCTTTTGCTTCTCCCAATTAATACGATTTTTCTTGTGTGGTTTTTTAGGTCATGGCGGTGTATACATTGAGTTGATTGATTCTGTTCTTGTCTATTCCTGCGACCTGGCAGATCTTGTTCCGTTGCGCGGTCTGGTTGGTGCGTCTACTTAATGGAGCTTGTAATCACCGATTGCTCATTGTTGCAATCAACCAAACTAATTAATCACACAATTAGTACTGTAGTAGTTTGTTTAGTATATCTTTCAGATTATCAATAGCATCAGAATCAAGGAGTTGTGCAATTTTTTGTTTGTTTGGTTATGAATGAAATTAGGGTAGTGTTCCACAGTTCCAGTCCATTTGGGTTTGCTTGCTGGAGTGTGGTAATTTTACACAAACCCCTCGACTGCTGGTTAATCTATGTCTGTATGCAGACAATGCACTGCTGACCATTTGATTCCTTCCCTATTTGCTTTCTTTATTTTAACACATCCATATGTTGCATTATTATTCTGATCTTCCACTTGGCATCTATCTGGTTCACTGCACTTGCACATTGGGTTGCACACCGGTGGTGGGGTGGGTAGCTGGGGAGTCCCCTTACACTTTCTGGGGCCCATAGGGGATGGATATGAACATGCAACAAGGGCAGACAGGGCTGTAGCACCTGCACACAATCACAAGGAGTTTCTTTTTCTTTTTCTTGAGGAACTAATCACAAGGAGTGTCATGTGTGTGGTACTGATCGATGTTCTTCAGCCTTACTAGAAGCAAGCTACCGAAATGATATTCTTGGATGGTTGCGTGTATGTTGGCATGCACAGCGCTGCGTACGTATTGGCATGTTGCATCGGCATAATATTTAGTACAGTAGTATAGTGTAACCTAATTATTCCCCCTGTTGTTTCTAGTGATAATTATTGGATCGTATGAAGTATCTGTCTGACTTACCACATGATTGAGCTGAGCCTTGGAATGTTTTGTGCCTTGAGTGAATGATTAGTACAGAGATTAGTAATGGGATGATGTAATGTGTGTTGGAGCTCCGTGTGTTTATTTACAATTGGCTACCTCTCCCGTTAACCAGGATGGACTGGGAGCTCTCTGTCAGAGGGGAAGACAAAGAGAAGGCGAGAGAAATGTTTTGTGCCTTTAGCGAATGATTAGTATAGAGATTAGTAATGGGATGATGTAATGTGTATTGGACTTCTGTGTGTTTATTTACAATTGGCTACCTCTCCAGTTAACCAGGATGCCTAGGAGTTCTGTGTTAGAGGGGAAGACAAAGAGAAGGTGCATATGCCAACAACGGAGAAATTTCAAAAGGCATTGGCAAGTGTAACCATATGATATTTAGTGGTATGTCCTGAACTTTCTGAATGTGATGTCTCTAGCTACTTTTAGATGTACACGAGCATATGTAGCCTGCATTTAACAGTACAAAACTGATGAATTCGTTGCATGAAAAAAAATCTATGGAAGAGCGAAAGAAACCCAACAAGATCTGAAACCCAACAAGATCTGATATATGAGATGCTAGTAATGAGAGATAGATCTAATCTACCTACCCTCGAAAATCACGAGTGTTTAATGATCGAGGGATCGTGGATGATATAGTCGTATACTTGTGTCGGTTCAAACCGATGAAGTCCTATGATCCGGCAGCACATCCGCCTATCCACACGTTCTGGCTTTGTGACGTCTCCTCCTTGATCACGCAAGTGAGGGAGAAGAGCTTCGCGAGAATTCAGCAGCACCACGGCGTGGTGATGGATTCGTTGCATGGAAAACAAAAAAAATCCTACAAAATAGCAAGAGAGAACCCCGTAAGATCTAATCTACTAGATACAAGTAACAAGAAGAATAGATCTAATCTACTTGCCTTCAAAGAAAACGAGTGTTAACGATCTAGAGATCGTGGGTGATGTAGTCGATCGCTTGCGACGATTCAAACCATAGAGATCTTAACCTTCGAGATCCTTGTATCGAACCGACGACACCTCCTCCGTATCCACACGTTCCGCTATGACGCCATCTCCTCCTTCTTGATCCTGCGAGAGATCGAGAGATGGTGGAGATCTCTACGAGAATCTAGCAGGACTACTATGGTGGAGGGAGATTATAGCAGAGCTTTGTCTTGCAGTAGGAGAGAGAGATTTCCTGGGAGGGAGAGGCGGCAGGGGCAAGGGTGTCCTCTGACCCCTGCCCCTCCCTCCTTTATATAGGCGGCCAAGGGGGGGAACCCATGCCTACCCCTTCCCCATCTAGGGTTTGTGGCTAGCTGGCCACATGTCCCTATTTAGCCATGGAGCCCTGGCCCATGATGGTCGGGGTGACCCCACTTGGTCCCATGTGGCCCCACCTCGCAGGTGGGTCCTAGCATGGACCCTCTAGGAACCTTCTTTAAGCTTCCATCAACATAGAACATTCAAGTTTTTCCCAAAACCCTGAAATAGGAAGTGCCATGTATAATTCTCTACCTCTGGACCATTCTAGAGCTCCTCGTGATATCAAGGATCTCATCCAAGACTCCGAAACAACATTTGATTCACACCATACATATTCTCAAATGAAAACTAGTGATATCGTAGGTTAAGTGTGTGACCCGACGGGTTCGAGAATATGTAGACATGATTTAGACAACTCTCTACAGCGGGACCAGGATGTCCATGATGATTCCTACACATTCAGCAAAGTTCTTTTTGATTGAACCACTAAGTCAAAGATTCAGACAATCCGGTATACGATTCCTTTTTTATCACGATATGTTGTTTTCCCGAGATTCGATCGTCGGTGTCACCATACCTAGTCCAATATCGTTACCAGAGAGTTCTCTTTACTTGTACCGTGGCATAGGATTCATGTGAACAACTACTTTAGTCACTGATATCTTGGTTGCTATACTACCGAGAGGTCCTAGAGATATCTTACACTCCATCACATGAAGGAACAAATCCCAATCTTGATTCCTACAACCCAACAGACACCATCGGAGATACCTGAAAGCCACCTTTATATTCACCCAGGTACAACGTGATGTTTGATATTCACAAGGTATTCCTCTGATGCTCGACAGTAACATAATCTCATGGTTTGAGAAAATTATACTTGACATATACATAAAGAGATAGAAACAAACTAGACACTGCGATCAGAAGCTATGCTTACCATTAAGGGTCTTGTCCATCACTCCATTCACTAATGAAGTGATCTCTTTCTCAAGTGACATCCATGTCCATGGTGTAGGAAACCTTAACCATCGCTTGACTAACGAACTAGTAGAAGAGGCTTACTAGGGACTCTGTATTGTTTAATTATCCACACGTGTATTTAGTTTTCAACACATACAGTTATATCATGGATAATAAACAAGACCATGAACAAGGAAATATGAATAACAGCAACTTTATTTTTGCCTCTAGGGCATATTTTCAACAATCTCCTACTTAGTCAATAATCTAGTCACCATTTTGCGCATTTAACACCTATGGCATTCTGGTGTTATCCACACATGTTGCTTATGGTAAACATAATATCCAGAACCGACACTTTTAGCTATGTGTGTATTTGTATGTCTTTGCGTCTCTATGCATCACTCATTCTCCAATAAGATGGTACTGTATAAATTTAGTCTTCTGGTGAGACCTCAATTTATTAGCCAAAACCATGTAGATACTATTGGTGTACAATAGATCTTCATAGTATAGCTCACTTGGAACTGCACCTAGTTTCATAACAAACTACTTGACACAAATACCCCCCTTCTTCTGCTGCTAGACAAGTCATATATTCAACCGTCATTATAGTATCCTTCAGAATGTTATAACTTTGGAACTAATCCAAATCCATAATGGAACTTTCTTCCATTTCATTATGCCACCTTCCAATCCCCATCCACCTCACATGCCTACAGATAACTACTCACACATGACAATGGAGAGCGAGCACATGGTTGTTGGGGATGACGTTGGTGACGATGGTGATGAAGAAGGCATCAAAATCCCCCTCTCCAGAGTAGAGAGCAGGCCTAATCTGGCTTTTGAAACGAAGATCGTAGATTTTGCCATGCTCTGTTTCACAAAAAGCTTCGTGCCTCTGGATACCTAGGTTTTTAGGTATATAAGGGGGTGTGCTAAGGGAGGCGACGAGACGATGCTCTAGGGCCAAAAGGGCCTAGGTGGCGCGTCCTATGGTGGTGCACGTGCCACCAGCACTCTTTTGGGCCTCCTGGCTCCTTTTGTGTGATTCCGAAGGTCCGAGGTCCTTCTTCCAGTGAAAAACTTGCGTGGTATTTTTCCCCGATTTTATTTTTTACGAAAATAGCCAGAAATAAGATTTTTGCTAAAAACATCGTCATATTCACCTATTTTATTCAAGTATGGTGAGATTCCGGAGCAAATGTAGTACATTGTTAAAAAATTCAGTTTTCTTATACCGCTAGTAAATGGTAGAAAATAATTGCCATTCTCTACTAGTAATGGTACAATTTCTCCTAGTATGGCTAGTAATGTACTGATAGTATAATTTTGCTAGTTATTTAGATCACATAGAAAAATTAGGAGCATTACAACCATTTCACAACTCAACGCATCAAAGAATCCAAATCTGTAAAAGCCAAAAAGAATAGAAGGCATTGATTTCTATGAGTTTCTCCCCACCACAACTGAAAGGACAAGGATGTTGCCTAGAGGGGGTGAATAGGCGATTTAAAAACTTTTACGAGCAGGGCTCAACAACGGCGGAATTAAACCAGCGTTTACTTTGTCAAGCACAAAACCTAAAACAACTAGAGTTCATCTATATGCACCAACAACTTATGCTAAGCAATACAAGAAACTATGTGATAGCAAGATATATACTTCAAGCACGAAGGCTATCACAAAGTAAGGTGCATAAGTAAGAGCTCGGGTATAGAGATAACCGAGGCACGCGGTGACGACGATGTTTTACCGAGTTCCTCCCAAAAATGGAGTACGTCTCGTTTGGAGAGGGGGTGGTTTCAAAGCACCAATGCCACAAAAGGCCTCCCTTGTTCTCATGTGAATCTCGCCCCAACGGGATCGATCCACACTTCCACTATTGATGCACTTGTCGGTGGCAATCTGAAACCTCTCACAAGATTGGGGCACTTCTCCACAACTCAATTGGAGGCTCCCGACTAACAAGCTTGGGGAAATCTCCACAACTTAATTGGAGGCCCTAAGTAATCCACAAACCTGCAATACAACCAAACCGTCTAGGGTTCTAAGAACCCAAGAGTAAAAAAGTTTCTCACCTTTCACCCAATCGAATCCTCACCGAGAACTCAAAACGATGCACCAAATGCAATGGAAAGAACACAAGAAGTGCTCAAGTCATTCTCTCCCAAATTCCACCAAAGCTACGAAAGCTTATGGGGGAATAAGAGAGGAAGAATAATGGAGGAAATCCACAAAAGACTCCAAGATGTATATCCCAAGATGTTTTCCTTACTTAGAGGAGAGATTGATTGGTGGGATTGTAGATCTAGATCTCCTCTTTCAAATCCCTCAAGAATATGCAAGAATCATAGGAGGGATTGCAAGCTCAAGAAGGACAACAATGGAGGGGAAAACTTGCAAGAAAAGTTAGGAAACCATTAGGGAAGAAGCGCCCCTTAAATAGGTCCCTAGAAATCCAACCGTTAGGCCCAGGAATCGCCCGGTCCAGAGTCTCCGGACTGGGACCGGAATCTACGGTGTACCTAGGCCAAACGGGGACAATCTGGATGCCATTCAGTACTCGGTCTGGAGATAGACTGGAGATTTAGTCCGGAGTCTCCGGTCTTACAAAAATTAGCAGACAGACCAATACGAAAACAACTATAACTTTTGCATCCGGACTTCGATTTTGATGATCTTGGGCTCGTTTTAAAGAGGACAATAATCTCTACAAGACCATAAAAAAATCATAGTCTAGCAAGGGAGGATATAACAAAATGTCGAAAGGTTTGACCTATCTTAAAAAGATGAACCAGTAAAACCTCCAACATGGAAAACGCAATAGAGAATGCATATGGAATCCATTTTTGATGAACTAGAGCTTGTTATGAATATTACCACAAGATCTAGAACCTCACATGGATAAGATATAAATAACAACCAAGAAACATGATGCCAAGTACGCAAAGGTTTGAGCTCTCTCCGAAGGATATGATCAAGTTACTCACTCGAGAGCCCCTCTTGATAGTACGGTTACCTATCCTATAAACCGGTCTCCCCAACTAACACCATGAGACCGGTAAGAAAGAAACCCTATCAAGAACATGCCTTTGCCTTGAGCATACTCCACTTGAGCTTGACGATAACGTTCTTGTCCACTTCAAGATGGAACACCTTTCTTGATTGCGCTAGCTTGGTGAAGTCTTGCAAATTGCTTCCCCATACTCACTATGGGAGAGCCTATCTTTTAGGCATATCTTCACAAATCCATGATCACCATAATGATGGCAAGACCCAACCATATGATCTCTTCGAGGTGCCTCATCTTGAACTTACACATCATTTCTTATTTTTTCATTATGTTGGTGTCTTGAAGGTACATAAGAGATATCACTCCAACTTTATTCTTCAAGACACACTTGCCATAGGCTCAACTCTCACATGGCCAATCTTTGGATCACTCCTTGAACACCTTGGTCATCACTTGATCTTCTTCACTTTCTTCTTCTCCCAACCTTGAAGCCAACATATGGTTCAAGCATTGCCTATGAACAAATCCTACAAGTAAAACTCAATGCAAACATAAGTCCATAAAGATTGTCATTAATTACCAAAACCACAGATAGGGCACACATGCACTTTCTACAAAAGCTAGGTTCTCCAAAAGTAGAAGCCCAAAATAAGTCGGCCATGTACTAATGAAACATTAAGGGCGCGTTTGGTAAACTGTAGCTGTTTTGGAGCTCGCTTGGGCTAGGCCCCGGGAGCATGTACAGACGCAAACGGCCTCTGGCCGTGTTGTGTAGTGCGTCTGGTTGCATGCAATGCCTATTTTTTACCTAGGAAGGTAAGACTGGCGGGTGTTTGGTTTCCCGTGTTCTAGCCCATGGAGCAAGCAAAAAATGGTGTGTTGTTGTTTGGTTCAATTTAAAGGGTTATTTATTCGTTTACCACTTGAGGTGTCTATGTACTCAGTTTTTCCACTAGAGCCAAATCGTCCTCAGTTTTACCACTGCCTCGGGCGCATCTGCTCTGGCGAGGCCAAACGGCCTGTTTTGGCCCGATTCCGTCTCGTGTCGTTAGTGGTCGGGTGGGTCTAGATCTTACAGGTGGGACCGCGAAATGGTGCTCCCGCCCCTTTTCTCGCCCCTTGATCTTACAGGTGGGACCACAAGCACCATCGCCCCTATTCTCGCTCTCGAACCACCACTAGGGCCATGCGGACGTCCGGCGCGTGTCCACTGCTCCACCGCCTGCCCGTTCCTCGACGCCACCTGCTCCACCTCCACTTGCTCACGCCACACTGCTCATTGCCGCCGTCTTGAGACGCCATCGATAGGGCGCTTGTTTCCGCCAGTGCGCCTGCCACCTGCTCGACGAAATGGCGAGCGGCAGCGATGACCTTGACGAGGCAGGGGTCGGGCCAGAGACCCTCCGCATCCACGACTGGGTTCCCGAGGGGTGAGTATTGTTACCATTGAGAATTTTTGTGCATTGCAATAGTCGATTCCACATGGTTTAATTAGTTTTTGGTGTGCTAATTGTCTCTCTGTTTTTTGTGGGTTAGGATGGAGTTGTGGTTTGCTTTCTTGGTGGACATTAGAAGGGACCGGTACATCGTGGATGCGAATGATAACAAGAAATTCCAAGGAGGGTTCGATTATCCATTGCCAATGGATTGTAATTGGAGTTTTAGACAGTTTGGGGAGGTAATTTGCAGTCCATATCCTTGGGGTTTGCATGATGAAGTGGAATTCAGATACTATGCTGGAGGAACTGAATGGGTGAAAGTTAGCAATGATGCAGAGCTCGCTACCATGTTTGGTAAGCATAAGGAGAAAGGAAAATTTCATGTGAGGCTGCAAAATGACGTGGTTGTGCCAGCACTTGGACCTTCTCCGGCAGAATCATGTCGTCGTAATGGCAGCTCTAGTCATAATAGTTCAGTTAGAGGACCTTCAGTTAGTGCACAACGACGTGGTGGCTCGACAAGCGTGGGCACCAGCATTAGGGTCCCCCGAGAAGTGGAGCCTGACTACGTAGATGATGAAGAGAGGCTATATTCTGATGTTGTTCAGAATTTACGATAGGCATGTCGTGCCAAAAACCAAGATTAGGCTGACAATGATGCTTCTGTAATTGATGACGAGGAGGGTGAGCAGGAAGACCTTCCACCTGTTCAATGGGACCCTGAGAACCCTCAGATGGAAGAAGGTTCCATTTTTTCATCCATGAGTGAGTGTAGAAATGCACTTGTGATATACTGCATCAAAGCAGAAAGTACATTCGTAGTTGACCATAGCGACACTATTCGTTATAGAGTGCACTGTCCGACTGATGATTGTCCATGGAGGATGCACACATCTAAAATGCGAAATAGCACGAATATTCAGGTCAAAGTGAACCCTTTTAGGCACACATGCCTAGAATCAACCCTTAGAAAGGAAACAATCAGTAGAGCCAAGTTAAGATGGGTGGCTGATGAAGTAAAGCGGTGGGTGACAGAAAACCATCAAGTGGGTACAAAGGAGTTGCAGAAGAACCTTAAAGAAAAGTTCAACATAGAGATGCCATACATGAGGGTGTTCAATGGTAAACAACATGCTATGGAATCTATTTATGGTAATTGGCAGGAAAGTTTTAAAATGTCGTATTCATTCAAAGGTGAAGTGGAGAGGACCAGCCCAGGTAGTATTGTAGATATTGACCACCACTCCGTGGAGTACACGTTGAGGGGAGTGACAATGACCAAGGAATGCTTCAGGAGGGTTTTTGTCTGCTTTGAGGCTTGTCGCCGCGGTTTTTTGGAAGGCTGTAGGCCTTATTTAGCTATTGATGCAACTTTCCTCACAGGGAGGTTTAAAGGACAGTTAGTAGCAGCTTATGCAGTTGATGGACACAATTTTGTATTTCCAGTTGCATATGGTGTGCTAGAGACAGAGTCTGAGGAGAGCTGGACTTGGTTTTGCAGAATCTGCGCCAGGCTATTGCACATCCCAATGGGTTGGTAATTCATACAGATGCCTGCAAGGGTTTAGAAGTGGCCGTGGACAATGTGTTCTCTGGAGTAGAGCATAGGGAATGCATGCGTCACCTTGCTGCAAAGTTTGGGAAGAAATTCAAAGGAAAGGTGTATGCCGACAATTTGTGGCCAGCATCTTTGACTTGTAGTGTGAAGAAGCACAACTACCACATGATGCAGCTATACAAGAATGACAAAGTGAAGGAATACTTGGAAACACACCACTCCAAGTTATGGGCCAGAAGCCAATTCAGTGAACTGAGCAAAGTTAACTATGTGCACAATAATCTTGCAGAGTCTTTCAATGCAACGATCCGGAAACTAAAGGGTCTTTATTTGGTGGATTTGCTTGACAGGGTAAGGATAGAATACATTAAGAAGTTTCTTATTCGTGCAGGAATAGCTGCGGCAAAATTCATAGGCCACATTATCATCCCTTCCGTGATGAATGAATTGAAGCACAAAACAAGAGGCTTGGAAATGGACATGACTCTTTGCTCGGCCACCACAACAGAGGTGTCATTTTTGGATAAAGAGAAGAGGGAATGGAGATATCCAGTGGATTTAGAATCTAGAACTTGCAGTTGTAGGCAATGGTAGATAACTGGGTTGCCATGCATTCATGCCTTGTTTTTCATCACAACTCTCTCTGGTCAAGCAGGGAACATACAATAGTATGTGCATGAATACTACTCTGTTGCAAGGTTCAAAGCTACATATGCACATGCCTTACATGCTCTGGAGGGAAAACAACAATGGGACATAGTGGACCCTGGTTTCAAACTTTGTGCTCCAGTTTTGAAGAGAGCTGCAGGTAGACCGAGGAAGAGTCGAATAAGACCTCGCAGCGAAGGAGCTGGACTTGGAGCAAGGAAGCGTAAGTGCACAAGGTGCGGTGGGTCTAGTCATTTTGCAAAGTATTGTGATAATGCAGTAGATCCAGCGTTCGGAGAGTGTTTCAATGATGAAAATGATGGTCAGCAGCCGGTTGCAGACAATGATCAAAATGAGGCTCCAAATGATGATCAAAATGAGGCTTCAGATGATTATCAAACTGATGATCAAATTGAGGCTCCAAATGATGATCCAATTGAGGCTCCAAATGATGATCAAATTGATGAGCAAAATAATTCTCCAACTGAGGCTCCAAATGATGATCAAATTGAGGCTCCAAATAATTATCAAACTGATGAGCAAAATAATGCTCCAACTGAGGCTCCAAATGATGGTGACCAACCTTCTATGGTTGTGAGTTCTGCTTGGTATGTAAATCTTGCCAATACTATTTTACATTTATCACTTGACATGATCTCACAACCCTTTATGTTTGGGTTGTATAGCTCTGTGGTAGGTTCGAACAAAGTGGTGGCAGTGAGCTCTAAGGTACTTGAGGTTCCTCCAATAAAGAGGAGAAGAGTAGAAGAGAAGAGCACAAGGAGGAAAGTGGTGGCAATAAGCACAATGATCACAAGGAGCAAAGTGGTGGCAAGAAACACAAGGAGCAAAGTGGTGGCAAGAACCAAGTATAATGTTTGAAACATTATGAATGTTGTTGTATTTGTGTTGAATAATGTTGGATCTATGTTAATTGGATGTTGCAATGCTTATTTGGACCAATGTTGTTGTATTTGTGTTTCCAAGTATGTAGACTTTGTTTATATGACATAAGAAGACTATTTGGTCAAACCTAACTTTGTTTATATAAAGCTTTGGTGTGGTTTTTGAAACTTTTCATGATCCAAACCTAAACCCCTTCTCTGAACCCTTGACTTCGTACAACAGAGTTCGAGATATCGCATATTGTACATGAACCTTCTGTTGGAAACTATGTAGACCTTGTTTATCGACTTGAATCCTTAGTATATGACATAATAAGACTATGTGCACAGGTTTTTCATTTTTTTGATTTTTTTTGATTTTTTTATGCTTATTTGACTATTTGGTCAAACCAACATTTAAACAAGTTTTTCAAAAGAAAATGAAAAACTAAGCCTGGATCCTTCTTAGTCACTCCAAAATGAAGCTTTGGTGTGGTTTTTGAAACTTTTCATGATCCAAACCTAAACCCCTTCTCTAAACCCTCGACTTCGTACAACAGAGTTCGAGATATCGCATATTGTACATGAACCTTCTGTTTGAAACTATGTAGACCTTGTTTATCGACTTGAATCCTTAGTATATGACATAATAAGACTATGTGCATAGGTTTTTCATTTTTTTGATTTTTTTTTGATTTTTTTATGCTCATTTGACTATTTGGTCAAACCTAACTTTGACCAACATTTAAACAAGTTTTTCAAAAGAAAATAAAAACTAAGCCTGGATCCTTCTTAGTCACTCCAAAATGAAGCTTTGGTGTGGTTTTTGAAACTTTTCATGATCCAAACCTAAACTCCTTCTCTAAACCCTCGACTTCGTACAACAGAGTTCGAGATATCGCATATTGTACATGAACCTTCTGTTTGAGACTATGTAGACATTGTTTATCGACTTGAATCCTTGGTATATGACATAAGAATACTATGTGTACAGGTTTTTCATTTTTTGATTTTTTTGAATTTTTTATGCTCATTTGACTATTTGGTCAAACCTAACTTTGACTAACATTTAAATAAGTTTTTCAAAAAAAAATGAAAAACTAAGCCTGGATCCTTCTTAGTCACTCCAAAATGAAGCTTTGGTTTGGTTTTGAAACTTTTCATGATCCAAACCTAAACCCCTTCTCTGAACCCTTGACTTCGTACAACAGAGTTCGAGATATCGCATATTGTACATGAACCTTCTGTTTGAAACTATGTAGACATTGTTTATCGACTTGAATCCTTGGTATATAACATAAGAAGACTATGTGCACAGGTTTTTCATTTTTTTGATTTTCTTTGAATTTTTTATGCTCATTTGACTATTTGGTCAAACCTAACTTTGACCAATATTTAAACAAGTTTTTCAAAAGAAAATGAAAAACTAAGCCTGGATCCTTCTTAGTCACTCCAAAATGAAGCTTTGGTGTGGTTTTTGAAACTTAAAACTATTTCAAACTTATTTGAGTATTTGGTCAAACCCTAGTCAAACTCGCTTCCAAACCCTGAACAACCTAACCCTAGCGCTGAACAATAACCGTTGATGTAACCCTAAGGCTGAACTGCAGCCGTCTGATCGTCCTTCTAGAAGGAATATGTGGGCAAGCTTGGGCGATCCGCAAGAAGCTCATTATACTATCTGATTGGCTGGACGCTTTTTTTCGAGCGGGCACGCTAGATGGACCGTTGGGCCATGTCGCGGTCTGTGCTCGTGTATGTTGTGCAATGCGCGGGCATGCTAGGTCTCAGTCTTTCCAAGCATGCGCGGGAAGCGACGACGTGGCCATGCATGCGCGGGAAGCGAGGACGTCGCCATGCATGCGCGCCTCGCCGCAGCGGTTCGTCGTACCAGAGCCATTAAGTCGATTCAGATGCACCGTCCGCATGCATGCGCGCCTCGCCGCAGTGACTCATCCACCTCCTCGATTCAGATTCACGCGCCGTCGCCTGCTCGATTCAGTTCCACGCACCGTCGCCTACTCGATTCAGTTCCACGCGCCGCCGCCTCCTCGATTTAGACACACGGATACACACGTCTTCATACGCCCATCGTTTCATTACCTAAACCTAACCCACCATTTCTAGCCTATTTATACAACCCTTTTCCTCTCCAACACACCACCCAAGCCAGAGCAGAAATCTCCACTCCAAACACCAAGCAAGCCCTCCATCCTCTTTCCCTAAGCACCACCAAAGATGCAGTACAACGGGCCAACCTTTCGTCGGCCGCCTACCGTGCCAGAGCTACGCTACCCAGCGGGTGTCCTCGTGGAGAGCACGCTCCGTGTGTGGGTGCAGTCGCGGTGGAGGGGCTCCGTCGAGCTCACCCGCGGCTTCCTCACCGCCGGCTTTGCCCACCTCCCACGGGGCTCACCGGTGATGTACCGCCTCAACAACGTTTATGATGGCGTCGCCCTCAAGTTGCTCACAGTCACCTTCTCCAACCCGTTCGACGCGTACGCGCTGCTTGGACAAGTCTTTTGGTGTGGCTGCGAGTCAATCTTCTTCACGACGTATAACATCTTCACCAATATTGACTACATCTTCCCGACCCCAAACCAGATGCACTGCCTCCCCTACGAGGAGGATGAGTGAAGTTGAAGACGACAGTGGTGAAGGTTGCCAAGGTGCAAGATGAAGGTGTTCGTGAAGCTACCCTCGAGTTTTTAGTTTCATCATGTTTATTGTGCTTTTCTATGTCGTGTGTCGTATCGGCTCTGGGGTACTTTTTTTTACAGAAAGTTTTTTCCATTTCTTTTCCCTTACAAATGATAACAAGCCATTTCTTATTTCAAGCATTTTTCATACTATTTCAAGCTTAGAAATTCCTCCCAAATTCATGCATTTTCATACAATTTCAACATTACACCCAGTGCAATTACCATACCACCTACAAATGCCCAAATGTAATTGCAAATTTGTGATTTCTCTTCGAGCATCCTAATCTTCTGGTTCATCCTAATTAGCTCAGTAACTACCTCCCTATCAATGAGTGCTCCACCCTCTGTCTCCTCTGCCGGAGCTCGCGCTGCGGCCGCTATCGTTTGTGGCAGGATTGGCAACCATTCTTCATGCTCTTCGACAAGCTCATTCATCAGCTTCTGTGCTAGAACATCAACCCAAAGGAAGAAGTATTTCATCTGCAAGCACGCTAAACAGATCAACCCCCGTATTTCTCAAGGATCCCGATCACAAAAATTGCGAAAATACGCTTAATTCTCTTACCCCATTCACGCTGCACACGTAGAACAGACGATTGGCATTCTTGGATGTGCGCGAAAGCTTCCGATCAACGCCCGCCCGACACCTCAGACAGAGGAAGATCGGCATATCCACGCGCACTGAATTCTCGATCCGCGAGGTGGCGCGGGAGCTGGAGGAAGACATGGAGATCGATTCCCGCTCACCGCTGCGAGCTCCTACCCGGTCCTCCACCTCCAACCCCGCCCCCCGCCTCCAATTCCTGCTCAATGATGTGATCTCCGCCGACGCGTTCCGCCGGTTTTAACACACGTGGCCAACGTTCTGCGGTCCCACAGGCGGAAATGGTCGTATTTTTGAAATGTGTCTCTACTCGGCCCCACGCGCGCGGTCTCACGATAACAGCTAACTCAAGAACGTTGACTGAACGGCAAGCAATGACGAACGAGTTCAGCGCCAAGCGATGGTAAACTGAGGACGATTTGGCTCTAGTGGCAAAATTGAGTACATAGACACCTCAAATGGTAAACGAATAAATAACCCCAATTTAAAACAACAGCTACGATTACCTCTTCCAGCTGGTAGTGAGGTTACCAGCTAGTGATATCACAAAGTAGGCAATTCATTGATATTACTAAGATTATCACAAAGCACACAATTCATACTGATACGATAATGATTAGTTCCTAACTTAGCAACATATTAGCTCATCACATAGTATGATAGTACCATGCTAGTTCATGAAACAGTATGACAATACGAAGGTAGTTCATCATCCACTTCACCACATTAACTAGAAACGGTGAATATAGTCGATGTCTTAGATGATCCCCTGGTTTATTCAATGTGGTCTAGGCACTTCGTCACCACCTCACATCAGGTGTGATCGAAGATGACCACATGGTACTCCTTGCCATTGAGCTTCTTGAAGGTGAGAAAGTTGCCAACTTGGAGGCCAGCCCTAATCGAGGATGGCTTTGCCATCCACCTTGTTCACCTTAAGTTCCCAGATGCAGCCAATGTAACTTTTGAGGATCATCTTCCTAGGGAGCGAGCCTAGCTACTCCCTAAATCCATCAGGGATCTGCAGCACCCCTAACCTAGATGCAAAGAGCACTCTGATGAAGTGGTTAGGGGCGCACTCCTCGTGGTAGTGGCTAACATTGGCTAGTCTTCCTCTCTGCCTTTTGTTGGATCCTTCACCATCATCTTGCACGTCCGCCGGGGCACCAATCAGGATAGCCTACAAAAGGACCAACAATATTCGTTAGCAATGTATTATAACTAGCATGAGGATAACATGCAACCACACTTGATAGAGCTAGTGCTACCAGAACCAGAGGAAATGAAGAACTAGTTGGTTGTACACACCTTATGGTCCAATAACACCACTTCTATCATGCTGCATTTTCATCATATGCTCATATAACATGCATCTTTTGTGGTGCATTTTCACCACATGCTCGTGCAACAAGAACACACAATTCAGCCTCAGATTGTAAACAAAGATCTTTCTCAAGGACAGTGTGAGTGAACAAAGGAATCCACATAACATTAGTAGTCGTACATGCTACTAGGTTTGACCACACCTTCGAGAGAATCATCAAAGTCCTGAGTATAATCATTAGCCATAAGCAGAACAAGAATAATCAAAATTGTCTCGGGGCCTCATATGAAAACCTGGCCACACATCTGCCATGATATAATTGAACATTTAACAATTGTATGGCAAAACCAAAGTGGTTGTACACTACTGATGGCCATTGAGCGCATAATCCTCTACCCCCAAATCCGTAGAGAAACAACTGTTGGAGCCCATATCCTTTTTAGAGATGGGATCAGTCAATCAAGGACCTAACACAACCTATAATATTTTACATTGCACGAGGTTCACTAACCCATCTCTGGAAAAATCAAAGAACGTGCACAAATGTCTCCCTTGCACTATTTTCATGCACAATTAAATTATTGGCCTTCTGCCATACTTTAATCTATCAAAAGCCCCAATCGTGTACAATTTGGGTGCACAAGCTAAATTTCAAGGCTCGTAGAACACCTTACTGCATGTGCATTGTTGAATCATAGGACAAACATAAAAGGAATCTACAAAAGTTACTGCATGTGGCATACTAGAATCTACCAAAAAAAAAAAAACAGGAATAGTAAATCATGGTCTAAAACCAAGAAACCAGGAACCCTAGCTCAAATTGGTTAATCGTACGTACTGAAATCAGAACATGAGATAAGAACAAAGCATGAATCCATCATGCAAAACTCCAAATTTGAAAGCAATCATACAAATCGATTGTTCGAACCCTAGCTTTCTATATATAGAGTGGCTATTTGACACCGGGATGTAGAGTAACTATTTTATACCCACTCTCTATCTTTTAAGCCGTATATTATTTTTATGTCACGTAAATTTTCTCTTACCTCGGAAGTCAAGAAGAACATAAGAAAATTTAGACATATCATAAAAAGATTCATTTACATGCCGAACAAAAATACGACGTAAAATACGTATTTCTATGTTTTTTACACTATAATGACACATAAATCATATTTTTATGTCGATTTTTTAGTTTGTGATGAATATGAACATAATTATTAGTGTACAAAACATAAGTTTGTGAATGTGAGAACATATATATATATAGAAACCCTATTCGGCACCCAGGGTGCAGTAGTTATTTTGTACCCCACATATTTTTATATTCTCACATTTAGAAATTCATGTTTTGTATATTAATAATTATGTTCATATTCATCAAAAACAAAAAAATCTACATAAAATACAATTTATGAGTCATTTTAGTGTAAAAAACATAGAAAATACGCATTTATGTCGTATTTTTATATGGCATGTAAACAATTTTTTTTACAACATGTCTAAATTTTCTTATGTTCTTCTTGATTTCCGAGATAAGAGAAAATTTACGTGACATAAAAATTATATATGGTTTGAAAGATAGAGGTGGGTGTAGAATAAATATTATACATTCTGGGTGTCAAATAGTGTCCCTATATATATATATAGCTCTGCTATTCAAGAACTGGTTCCTGAATAGTTATTCAGGAACCCCTGTTTTCTTTCACGTGAACAGCAGGAACGCCTTGTTAACTTTCACGCGAACACGAGTTAACTTCATTTTCTTTTGAAGTTAACTTCCGATCTATAGCAGTAGTAATGAATGTTAACTGTCTTCTGCGTAAGTTAACTTTCGCGAACTTTTTAACTTTCCATGTGTACAAGTTAACTTCCACTTTCTATGCTAGTTAACTTCTTAACGGAGCACCTGTTTTATTTGACGCGAACACACAGAAACTCTTTGTTAACTTTCATGCAAACACGAGTTAACTTCTTTTCTCTTTTCAAGTTAACTTCCAGTCTGTAGCAGTACTAATAAATGTTAACTTTCACACGTGCAAGTTAACTTCTACGAATTTCTTAACTGTCCCGCGTGTACAAGTTAACTCCCTTTTTCTATGCTAGTTAACCTCCTAATGGAGCACTGTTTTTTTTTGGTTTTTTTCGCGGACTGAATGTTAACTTCCACATGTGCAAGTTAACTTCCGCGACCTTTCTTAACTTCCTCGTCTGTATAAGTTAACTCCCTCTATTCTATGCTAGTTAACTTCCTGACGGAGCACCAGTTTCTTTTTTTTGGTGAATTGTGCAACTTAATTTTCTTCTGCAACTTAACTTTTGTGGCCTTCATTAACTCCCATGTGTGTGCAAGTTATCTTCCGCCCGATGCACTTCTTAGCTTCTGTGGCCCTTATTAACTTTCCCGTGTATACAAGTTAACTTCCAGAGAGGAGGCACCGGTCGTGCGAATCGTCCGGAGGTAGTTTCAGGCAGTGGCGGTGGTGTTGATCTACGGTGAGGCAGCGTAGGGCGGGGGCAGAGGAGGCCGGCAGCACGCGGGGAGGAGGGCACGACAACGCATAGGGGAGATGACCGGTGGCACAGGGGCGATGTGGAGGAGGCCGAGATGGTGGCAGGAGGCCAGAAGCGGAGATGAGTCAAGACGGGAGATGCAGGAGTGAGGAGAAGGCGGTGCATGGGAGAGAAGGGTGGCCGGCAGGTGCGGGGGAGAAGGTGGTCGGCGAGCGCGGGGGATGGCCGGCGACGCGGGGGCAGGGGCGCGTGGGGCGGGAAGATGGGCATGATGACGCGCGGGAGAGAGAATCACAAAGAAGGTAGTTAGGTTAGGGAGGTTCCTGAATAAGCTTATATAGAAATTTCTTAAGAAGATTCTTGAATAGTCCTGTCCTATATATATAGGTAAAATAACTGGGACACCATATATGATACGCCTATTTTTTGACATGACCTGTACAAACCTGAAGGTGTACCATCTCTATATACCTTATATTATTTGCATATATACTGATTTTCTGTATGTAAAAGTGGGATATTAAATAAAAATAATGGTTCTGATGAACGTTTTTCATACTACTTGTATTAGGGTATCTTAGAATAAATAATGAGGTATATTGAAAATGATAAGTAGGTATGATACCCTCGTATATGAGGTATATTGAATATGAGAGTACGTACACCCAGGAGTATATAAAAGGAATCATATATATAGAAAAATGAGATGGTACATCCGTCCGATATGTCCGATATGATTAAGGGAGCACACGGTGTTAGAAAACAGTTCCGGTGCATACGATAGGGAGACATCCATGCAGCACAAGCATTTAGCACGGTCGACGGCTAGAAAAAACATAAGCATGCACGGTCGCAGGAAATCAAAGCCATGCACCACGGTGGCAGGAAAGCACATCCATGCACCACAACTGTTCATTCAATGTCGTTATTCCTCTCATCAACATGAGAAGCATGCAAAAACGATGTTCACACACGGATACGGTACATGCAATTATTCACACACTATCCATTTCGTGCGGCAAAACCACGGTGGCAAGAAATCACATCCATGCACCACAGTTACGGTTCATTCAATGTCGTTACCCCTCCGAGGCCATCATAAAACACTACCACGTGAAACCAACGCGTAACGAGTTTCTTTTGTTTGGCGGATTTGGCGGATACCTAGTTAAAGCGTATCTGTAGTATCATACTATTAAACAAAAAATGGCAAAATTAAAGATTTTATTTTTAGTGTCCGAAAAGAATAGATCCGTACATGCTAGTTTGCTTCAGAATCCTCACGGAAATGCATATGCGTACCCTTGGTTCAGTGCACCCGATATGAAAAAAAATACAATTTCATTGAGCAACACAGCTGCAATTACTAACAAAGTGTAGTATAACGTGCATGCATTAATGCATAGTATCCATTGTCCATACGAGTATGTAAATGTCATCCGCTTTAGCTGATCTCTCGCGGGACGGGTGTTACATGCTCCATGATCCGTGCGTGTTGTGCATAAGAGAGAACAGTATAAGTTTAATCACGGTTAGCGGCTGCATGCAACATCCCACCCACTAGAACAATGCACACGGCTAGCGGCTCCATGCAGGATCCCATACATCAAGGTACACGGCTGGTGGGTGTAGGTCTATAAACGGGGCAGTTAACGCTGTTTGCCACCATTAACATGCAGATGAATCAAGGGAGCACATGCATCACAATCCGACGGTTTCTAGGCTATGCACCATAGCCACCACGGACAGAAAATCCGCATCTATATATATATACCAATGTGATGTGACAGTATAGTGAGAAGAGAGAGAGTGATAGGATGGGTTGGGCGGTGAGGGGATTTATGGCACGTGTTTGTGATACAATATGCCGCCCCTCTCTCCTTCCCCACGCGTGCATCTTGGGCGCAGTTTTGCGCTGCAATGGGCTGCCTTGAAAAGAACTTCCGATTCGACATTTCCTCCAGGGTCTGGCCTGGCGTGCTTTGAGATCCATGAGGGCCACAACGCAGCGGTCGGGTAGGCAACCAATCGGCCCACTTGCGTCGCCAGCAGGCATGTCCTGGCCTCAAACACCCTACCCAACGCGCCCTAAACAACGCGCTAATTAAGCTCTGATCACGCCAAAAGATAAATCAAGGTTGATCTCATTTGGGCTAGGGAAATCGTCGTTTCACTCCTCCCCTCTAACTTATTAGCCAAGCCCATTAGGGAAGCCAAGTTCATCTCTCACTAACATTGCATTCTTTAGAAGAAAAGAGCGCACGAGGTAGTTCCGGTTTCGCCAGGTTGTGGTTAGGGATGAAATGCCACTCAAACCCAGAGGTAGCTAGTTCTTCCCGAAATGCATTGAGGCGCATCAGTATTACTTATTTTGTATCTTCTTGTAAACCTTCAGAATATGCGAACCAAAATGAATGGTGTTTCTGGATTGTACAGAAACCGAGGAAATCACAAGAGTGAAGACTAGTAGAGTCTCGTTTTGTGGCTCTAGTGTGAGTGTGATTCCCCTCTCTGTCTGCGAGGCATTACCTTTGGGTGATGTACGACCAAAGTAATTGGAAAATAAAACAGCAAGTACAAAAATGAGCTAGATCAAGGTGCAAGTCTTAGTGCTATTTCTGCTGGGCAGTAGGAAGTTTCAACGTGATCATCTCACAGAGTTGGCAAGGGAAGATCACAAAAGGCACAAACTAGTAAGGACACACGTACTATCTCCATCCAAGAACTCGAGCCACGGGATCAGACCAAACAAAAACTGGATATCGAAAAGAGAAAGTTTCATGCTAGCCATATGGGCTCAGAAAAGGGGTCCCCCGAATATTGGGTAGCCGTTGTTAAACCCCCAGGAGAAGGAGAAAAGAATCCTAGGTAAACAACAATGCTTTCCGATCGAAAGACCATTTTTTCCTATTTGAAAATGTAATACCTTCAACATATTTGATGTTGACTCTGACTCTGAGTGGTTAGAAGATCAACAACTAACCTATTTCGAGTTTATGCAGGATTATACACGAAAGATCTTTTTTGCCTCTCTCTTTAGAACTATGTCTCTTATCCCTATGAGGTCTTCCTCCACTAGCAGGTTTTTTCGGAAAACTCTGTCTATTCTGGTGTCGAAAAAGGAACAAATAGATTAAATAGAATCATTAGTCGTCTAAATCCGTTCATTCGAAGAATAGTGCAGTCCGAGGTGGATCACTTTAGCAGACGGGAATGGAAAATGACCGGTAAGCCAGATGCTTCGCGAACCACCGGTACATTTATTTTATTTATCTTAATATTCATTCAATTCAGACCATTTCGATGCTCACGAGCAAGTACGAAAAAGTTGTCAATATGACTTGGTTCTGACCGAGCTAGGGTTCCGTCCCCTCGCCGGCTACGCCGCCGGTCCGCTCCACCTCCGGTGGCCTTAGGGCCTTGGAGGTGTGGCGGACCATGGCCTCTCGTCGGTAGGAGGGTTTTCGTTTTGGTTTATCCTTTTCCAGTGTCTTTTTCGGGATGTTGAGGCGGCGGCTATGTCCTGAAGTCAGAATAAGGCCCCTCGCCCTATCGTCACTCCGGTGGTGCATCTAGTGCCGGCGAAGGGCGCGTGGGGTCATGTGTCCAGCGGATATCTTCGGATCCGATCGTTTTCTGTATTCGCCGGTGTGGTTTGAGGTAGTCTCTTCCGATCTACGGTTGTCATCTTCGGCGATGGTTGCTGCTCTTGTACGCTGGTCCTACAGGACCTTAGCATGACGACTTCCCGTATGTTTACTACAAGAAGCTCTATTAAGACAAGCTTTGCCCGACTCCGGTGATGGAGGGGCGAGAACGGCGGCACGCCTTCAGCTCGTGCTAGTGTGTAGTCGTTGCTAGGTGATCCATTGACCTATTTATAATTTCTATTATTTTTAAGACTCTGTGTACTACCGTCGATGATTATTAATAGATCGGTGGAATTTCGTAAAAAAAAAGTACGAAAAATCTTTTATTTCTAAACAGAAACGGAACACCAAACGGCTCTAGATTCGAGGGTTTCCGTTATATCCGAACGCGAGGGAACTCCCTGAACCCGAGTTCAGCGAATTGGACGAGTACGTCAGTAAGAAAGAAAAAAAGACAGTAATGTATTAGCAGATGGTGTTGCAGACACAGTACGCAGGGTCGTGTTTGCCAGAAGAAAGAATCTGTTGTTGGTTCATGATAATGATTCGGCACGTTGCTGTAACTTGGTGACGCGTGTGTTCTGTGTCAGAGGGAAAGACAAAGAGAAGGCGAGAGAAATTACAAAGGGCAGTGGCGAGTGCAACCATATGATATTTAGTGGTATGTCCTGAACTTTCTCTAGCTACTTTTATATGTATACGAGCAGTCGAGCATGCTTATGTAGCCCGCAGTTAGTTAAGAGTACAAAACTTGTCATTCATAATGGTGAATTCTCCCTCGTCTGCCTGATTGTTTTTTTTTGTCAGGGAATACACGTAGATAATATTGATGGAAACATTAAACAACGACGAGTACGTCAGTACGGAAAATAGGACAGTAATTTTGTAGCGAGATAGTGGTACATACAGTACACAGGGGCCATGTTTGCCTGAAGAAAGAAACTGTCGTCGATTCATGGTAATGATCCGGCACGTCGTTGTAGCTTGGCGACGCGTGTGTCACTTAGTCGAGCTAGCCGGCCGACACAGCTCGACGGACACGGAGTCAATCCACGGCCCGTACATTTCGAGACTATGATATTTTGAGCAGCGAGGAGGAGCAGATTTTTTGCGTGCTTTTTGGGTGTGTCTCCGGCCGACACGAGGAGAGGCATCCAGTCGACGTGAGCTCAGCTCACCAACCGTTCGAGCACAGCTGTTTGTGCTGGCTGGGCCATTTTTGCCAATGCGGCGCGATCTGGCTGGTTAGTTGGCCCGTCCGAATGAGCATTGGTCAAAGATGCGTTGAAAATTTTAAGGGCATGTATATGCTTCACATACACACCACTGTGCTCTGCTCGCCTCCACTCTCGGTGTGGGTCACTGGAGCTAGCTAGCCAATCATGCAGCTCCAGCCCACACGCAATTCTCTCTTGCTAGCTACTACTAGTAGAATTCTTTTCGTTTTTCTGTTATAAGGGGAAAAAAAAGGTTGCCTGGACGAAGTGGAGAGATGCTGTTAGTTGTTGACGATGATGATCTGTGCAGAGGCAGGGTCCATGTGAGCGATGAGATGGGAGTCTTTGCGACGGTGCGAGGTGTACCGAGATGGCAAGTTTGGAAGCTTCTCCCCTTTGCTTTCCAACTGGAAATCCCCATCCGTCTATCCATCCGTCGGCAACGCGGCCACTCTTGGTTTGGGGCGCTAGAGTGTAGAGGGCGCAGCTGTATATGTGTAAAGCTGTAGCTAGCGAGAGGCGGAGCTTTTTGGCCGGGAGCGCGACGTGCGTACGCACGCACGCACGCATTGGACGCACATATAATAGGTACTCTGGTCCACACGGTCAGAAAAGCTAGTTACGCACGCACCGACAAGCGTTAAAACTCTGCCGCGCGGACGTGCGTCGGCTATATTTGTGGCAGAGAAACGGCCGAACCGGTGTTTTGGGCGGTTGGCGATCCGGGCGAGTCATCTCGGCCGTTACCCGCCAATATTAATTTCTTCGAAATCCCCTCACGATCGAACGGCTCACAGTGCTGAATTATACTACTATAGTAGCTTAGATTTCTCCATCAAAGTGCTGAATTAAACTGCAATCATGCATCTAAAAGTTGCTACTAGTAGTAGCTAGTGCGCCTCGCCTAAAATCGACTCGTTTTCTATCCCAAATCGATCGGCCAACCGGGTGATGTCATTCGATCAGCACGAGTCACGACCATGCATGCATATTGCATAGGAGTAGGAGTACATTAATTGGAATATCTGTAGTGCCCAATGCTAGCTAGCTGCTCTCAAGGCTCAAGCTACGTACTCCACTCACACAACCGCATAGCATCTCTCGTGCAAATACTAGCTAGGTAGCTACACACTGCGTTAGCTTGGAATGCATGCACTAGAGCATCCATCTCGACCTCTTCAAGCCGAGTACCGTCTCTGGATTAAGTCAAAAGTTATACGCAAAGTTTGACCGAACTATGGTACTCCGTATTATATCGATACCGTATGAAAATAAATTTCATAATATATCAAATGGTGTTGATTTTGGATTGTCATATTAGTGATTTTTTTTCTCAAAAACTTGGTTAAATTTTACACAGTTTGATTTTCAGTAAAAACTACAACCGTTACTCATTGGAACGAAAGTGGTAGTAGTATACTCACTCTGTATCTTTCGAAGTCACTTATTTTATTTTAGAACTGAAAGAGTAGTATTATATATCCGGTCGGTGAGTCGATCCATGCGCGCGAGACACTTGTTTCTTTCTAAGCGTGCAGTGCGATGGCATGGATTGGGCGTGCGATGGACCATGCTGTACATATGAACCTCTCGCTAGCTAGTTAGCTATCCTAGAGTAGCGATGATAATCTCTCCGTCACTTATTTGACGTGAGTTTGTGTATATTCAGATATATCTAGTCTTATTAGGAATATTATAACCGGAATAAGATGGAGCAATCTCACAGCCTTTGTGTTTGTGGTCGTCGGATTGTGTCATTTGCCTCTTTCAGGCCGTTGGATTTTTCTCATATCCCATTTGGGCCGAAGTATCCCTTGGGATGCTCCTCTGCGCGTCAAGAAGACTTCCTCCGGTTTTATTTATTTATTTTTTGATTGTAGACTTTCTCCGATTAATTTGGCGCCGAACGCAGCCCATTAATTATCGACACAATTTACCTGGTACCAAAAAAGGGGGCTTTTTAGACATGATTCCGCAGGGGAAGAAAAAGAGACGGCGGGAGGGATTGGGGATGCGATGCGGCAGGGCGAAGATGAGTGACGATGCGGCAAGGGAGAAGACGAGTCAGACCACGTGTCAAGGGAGAAGACGAGTCAGGCGATGCGGCGGTGGTGTCTCTTCCCCAGACCACATCTCGTGTTGCGGAGCCTCTCCCCTGGCCTCTGTCACATGCGGCGGCGCCTATCCCTCCATCCGACGTCTTGTGTCGCCGTGCCTGAGGTTCACAGCCACCCGGCTCGCTCTCTTAGGCCTTTTCCAATGGGTGTTTCTTAGCATGGTATCATAGGCAAATTGCTTATGTGGCACTATAGTTAATGAAGAGAGAAGGTGAGGTTGTATCTTAGCTTAGCTACAAGCCTTGCACGGTATCATAGGCAAAATACATGGTTAGCCCAATCACATGCATGCATGTACCCAAAATCATTAAATGTAGATACAACTATTAAGATACAATCCATTGTACTAGTTGTTTCTTAAGATACACCACTACCTAGGATAACGAGCTAAGAGACACCCCATTGTGAAAGGCCTTATGCATCTGGACGAGGCACGGGAAGGAAAGAAGAGTCAGTGGCTGGTGATACCTCATTTGGCATGCTTCCAATCCAAAGGTCTGGAGGCCTAGGTGACCTTCTCCTGTCATTCTTCTCCATGTGCTTCCCTGTGATCTGCTGATCAGATATTCAGATATAGCGGAAAGGGACTGTTCCCTCCTCCTAAGGTCTGCTATCTCTCCTCGTGAGAGCTCTTTCTTTATTTTGCAGCATCTGATTTTTATTGTTGATATATTGATCAATTATGTTGGACTGATAACCTCTATGAAGATGGTGTTGCTGATTTGTTGTGTTGATGTCTAATGGACATCTCGACAGGATGTTGTGAGAACAGTCCGTGTACTGTTTTGTACTAGTAATCGTGTACGTGCAATGCACTGTGTTTTAACTAAAATTTAGTAAGTCCAAACACACAAAAGACTATTTTTCACCATCCATAAACACATCAATATTCAATTAAGATCTGATAAAGATATCACATATGTACACACCACATAGTACTTACTTTGGCACAGAAAAATGTATGAAGAGAAGGTGTTTGATTAGAAGTGCATAATAGGTTTGATCCAAAGGTTAGGACTAATGTTGCACAACTAATGTTGCATGTGCAGTGCACGTTGCATCAAAGATCCAATTCTCAAACTATAAATCATGCTAGTAAAATATATGGTAATCTTGACGCTTGTTATGTTGTATACACTGCACATAAGTCACTAACTATTTCTAAAACTTCATACATACAAATACCATAAATTGAACAATAATTACAACGAATGTAATGGTATTTAGAAGGAAATAATGTGGCCCAAAACCCATATTTACTTTGATTAAAACAAGGATTTTGTACATTACAATCTTCTTAGAAAATACACATGGACTGACATACTATAGAAGGGTATATTGTCTTCGAAAACTCATACATCATATATGGTCTTAGTAGTAGGGTTCACATTTGGTGTGCGCGGGTAGGACGCATTTGGTGGTGTCTTCCAAAACTCATAGATCATATATGGTCTCCAAGCATGCTAGATGAAATACAATGGAAACGTGGGGCACCTGGCTGTATCGCTCTCGAACGGCTTGAAGCAAACAAGTCACTCAGTCCCCCTCTCCCCTCGCCAATTGTGTCATCGCAGTCATGCGCCTTCTGCTAGATCTCCGCTAGGTGGAGAAAGTGACATTGTCCCCTGAATGAACACGTAGTAACATAATACAAGTACAATATCTTAGTTGTTTCTCTAAAATGAATAAGATCTATAGGAAGAAAAATGCAGAGCACATAAATGAGATGCTTATATAGTTTCTTGGTCATAAGAGGAGCATTCCTTTGAACAAGCGCATATGACCATTTCTGAATGTTGGATCACAAAAGTTTATCTTTTCTAGATGTGTGTTTTAGGGGAGGGGGTTGTTAGATCTAAAGTAAATTTAAGGTAAACCCTTGCCATATGGATGGGTTTGAACTCCACATGTGGCCCAAGGAAGAAGATTGAAGCCTTAGACACAGGGGCACTCGAGTTGTGTGCTTCTCTGCCCGGCGCCCCAGCAGCAGCACGGGTGGCGGCCACCAGTCGATGGTATAATTGATATACCGAAAGATTGCAATTTGATGAAAACCTCACAAGACAAGATGTTCATCATTGCATAATGTATAGTTGGTGAATAAAACTCCAACTCTAGACCTCTAGCAGGTTCTACAAGAAAAACTCTTTTTTGCCATTCACTCTTCAACTTGAGATTCTCTATTTTTGCATGTCCGTGCCAGTTCTAGGGCATCTGTATATCACATCGGAAATTAGTTGAAAATCCGATCAGGAAGTGGAAAATGAAAATGATTCGGCTTAACTGGTAGAGAACTGAATATATATACAAAATGAATTTATATATGATAACCTAGGTTTAGTTCATGATTCAAATATGAAAATAGAATACAGCACATAGTTCCCCATAAAAAACAGCAATAAGGTTGCAACCACAAGCTCCTTCTATCATAAGTATAATCATACCAGAAACCAGAGAAATTTAAGTACATGTAGCATGCACGGTTTGTATTTTGATCTTAAAAGGTAGGCAAGAAAAGGCACATACTACATGACTTGGTAATTAAGTTTGGCAGTGAGATATTCTTGCAGCAATAGACTTGGCTGACTCGTCATTACCTGGACCCTTCTCCTATCATGCCAACCGAAGTCTATGGTCGCCTCCTACTCCAACAAATATATCTTTTTTGGTTGGTCATTACCTATATTCTTCATTGGCTAATATATAAGTTGATGTATCAGAACTTCTGAAGCTAGTTGTGCAAAATTAAAACATGAGAAAAAAGATTGGTACTCAAAGGAGATGAGTAATGTCCATGAAAAGAACAGAACAAACCAATCTAACCTTGGGGGAAATTTTGTTCCACAACATACATAAAAGGGCATGTACTCAACGGAAATTTGTGCCACGGGAATTTCTTCACTGGTCCCGGGAAAAAGGAGAAATAATATGTATAAATAACTAAAACACCACTACTTAAGAAAAGAAAGGATAACTACAACTTTCTGTATATCTATTTTAGTTATCTTTTACAACTAAAATCACAACGTGCAAGAGGCAGACGGACTAATCCATATAGATTGCATGCAACTTTATTTAAGTGACCAAACAAAGCACATAAATTAGCTATAAGATAGAGAAGATACATTTTTCTTGCCATCATATTTCCACTATAATTATAAGGGCCTAAAGATTTACCCTAAAAAGGCGTACGTAGTGCCAAAGAATAGAACAAACCAACCTCATCTTGGGGGAATTTTTGTTCCACAACATACATAAAGGGACATATACTCAACAGGAATTTGTGTTGCAGGAATTTCTTCATTGGCCCTAGGAAGAAGAACAAATGGCAGGTATAAGTAACTAAACCACCAGTACTTAAGAACAGAAAGAGGGGTAATTACAACTTTCTGTACATCCATCTAAGTTATATTTTCCAACTAAAATCATGACGTGCAAGAGGAAGACGAACTAACCTATATAGATTGCATGCAACTTTACTTGAAGGGCCAAAGAAAACATACAAATTAGCCATAAGATAGAGCAGATATATTTTTCCGGCCAATATATTTCCACTATAATCATGAAGGCCTAAAGATATAACCTGACAGAGCGTACCTATCAAAAGCGCTCACCGACCAAGTTCAATCTGAAACAACCTAACACAATCTATAATATGCAAAGGGCACAAAGCTTTGACCTGATTCAGCTTCACAGAAGGGCGTTGATGAATCACATGCATGGGATTGATGAATTGTTAGAAATTAATAACAGGCAAAGGTGGGCCATTTACCGATTCAGTGGATGGAAAATAGATACACGCTTGTAGGAAAATTTGAAGACTTACCCTGCACCAACAACGAACCAAATCAAACTTATAGCATGCATCACAAACAAAACTGTAACATCCCAAAACTTTAATCCAAGCTAATCAAGAAAGGAAAGTTAGCCCCTAGATATATCGGGCCCTTCAAGATTCTGAACCGTCGAGAAGAAGTATCGTATCAACTGGAACTGTCTGAAGAGATGTCAGCCATCCACAATGTGTTCCATATCTCGTTACTTTGCAAATGCTTGGAAGTGCCCGAGAAGACTAAAGTTTTCAAAAACATCAATCACAGAGCTGTAGAGATCAACAATGACCTGACTTATCAGGAAGTGCCCATCCGTATCTTAGAAGAAGCCTACAGAACCACTAGGACCAGGAGTATCAAGTTTCTCAAGATTCAGTGGAGCAACCATACCGAGGAGGAAGCCACTTGGGAGCGCGAAGATTACATTAGGACAGAGTTCCTAGATCTCTTTAGTTCCTAGTTTTCTTTGTAAATCTCGGGACGAGATTTTGTTTAAGGGGGGAAGGTTTGTAACATCCCAAAACTTTAATCCAAGCTAATCAAGATCCAAATCCTCAAAATTAGGGTTAACAAAAACTTTTCCATTTAAAAATATGAAAGCATTCATGTGTATGTGCATTTAAATTAGGAGTTGATTTAAATTGCCATGGTTCTGTGATTCATTGCTTGTAAAATGTTTCTTAGGTGAAATAAACACCATCTAAATCATTCCCAAACTTTTCCCAAAGAAAAACAACTCAAAATGAATAATTGAAGTGAATGGTCATTTTGGCCAAATTAACTATCATGCCTACCTTAGCTATTCCTAGTACTCAAAACTTAACAGAAATATTTGTGGATACTTACACCCCTTGATAGTACACATAATGAGGTACCAAGGCCCACTTTGTGATCTGCTAAAAAACATTCAAATGCTAATTTTAAATGACAGTTTAAAATTGAATGTAATTCATATGGGAAGATCCCACTATTTCAAAAACCACTCAAACAAGCTCAATTTTAAAAACCCAAGCAACCACAGAGTCTTAAGCTTATGCCTAGCAAACCTACCAAAAATCTTTTCAAAATTTAAAAGTTTATTTCTTGCGGCCATTTAATCAAACACTTGGCAGGCAGGGTTAAACTCTAAATCCTAGCTCACTGCTTTGAACAAGGTTTTGCCCCCAAATGATCTTCATTTAATCCCCTTGTTCCCTCATGATCTAACCAGACCATTAGCACCTCACCCCTTGTCCCTAGCCACAGTGCCGAGCCACCCCGAGCACCAGCTCGCCGGCCGATCATGCACTCACCCCAGCAGACCACCTCCCCCTCTCTCGCCATGTCTAGGAGGTAGCTAGGACCTCACTGCCACCCTCTGTCCCCTCTCCGAGCCAGGTCAAGCCGTGGACCACCGAGCAATCCCCGCGCCCAGTGCCACCGCGCCTAGTGCCACCGCGCCTAGTGCCACCGTGCCATGCCGAGCACGCGCCAGAGCGTCGCACCCGGCACGCGTGCACAAGCCGCCGCTCGACCGCAGCCCACGCCCACCGCTCCGCCACGACCCAGGGAACACGACGGACATGCCCGTTTGCCGTCCAACGCACCACAGCCACCGCTCGCCGTGGATACCGCCGCCTCTGCCGCTCAGAGCGCCAGCTGCCCCCAACCGCATACCATCGCCCCTAAGCCAGCATTAAGTTCCTAGAGCACTGTCAGGAGACCGCCCGTCGATCGCCGCCCTCAGCCATGCCGCTAGCCGCCCGTAGCCATGTCGCCACCGTCGCTTGCCCATCCCTCTCGGTCTCGCTGTCGAGCCTATAAAAGGAGGGCATCCCTAGTCGTTTGCAGCACACCACTCCACTCCCCTCACCTCACTGATCTTCCCACACCACTAGTCGGAGCAAGGGAAGCAGCAGCTCGCCGGAATTGCACCGGAGCAGGCCGCCTCTGGAGGAGAAGGGCGTCGCTGATTGCGACCACCCCCGGAGCTGCCTCGACCGTCCCTATGCACCCCCACCGAGCCGTTAGGGTTCGAGCTCGCCGGTGACAGGTCCGTCATCGACGACAAGCCATAGCCGTTGATCCCCACTCTAACCCAACGTCCCACATTGCCCGTGCATCGCGTTATGAGCCGACCGGTGGACCCTCACAGCTGAGCTCAGGCTGGAGTGACACTAGGCCGGTCTGTTAGAGTTTCCCGCGCGACCCAGTTAGTTTGAATTAGGATTTTTCTATTTAGTTTAAACTTAGTTCTGTCTCTAAGTTTGAAAATCAATTCAGAGAGATTTACAACTCCAAATTGCATGAAACCAATTTTGTCTGAAAGGTATTAAAATGATATATCCAAGCCCATTGGATTTAATTTAATTAGAGTTATAGACCTCTTCTCGTAAAAATAACAAAATAGAAGCATTTGCACCTTGCAACATTTTTATAAAATCAACCAAGATAGATTTTGAGTTGATTCCAACTCTCAAAAATCACATTTCATCATACCTATCTGAATATGTAATAATATTAAGGTTTACATGCAGTGACTTTGGACTAGTACCAAAATAATGCTATATAGGCATTTCTAGTCACTTTAAATCATTAAATAATGAACTTAAACCAAAGTAATTATGATCCAACCCTTAAATTACATTCCCACATGCTAGAATATGTGGTGATGACATGTGTCCACATGATCCCATATTTTAAGTGGTGAATCTTAAATCTTAGTTAATTTTCAATGAGTACAAATTACTTTTCTAAATTAAATAGAATGAAACTAGTGAATTAAACTTGTGATGCTTGTGATGATAATAGATCATCAAATGTGTGTCTTAGAATGCTAATTAGACTAGTTAAGTATTGTTTGGTGATTGTGTATTCCGTATGTATTGATAGACGATAGTACCGACCAAGTCTACGAGGAGGAGGAGTTCTACCAAGAAGAAGAAGAAGAAAACTTCAACCACTGCACCAACCAAGGCAAGCTACTATTGGCAAGCTAACACTTGCAAGTATAATGCTTAGCAAGCTAGGATTGAACTAGATGGTTTAGCAAAGATGCTTTAGGCATGTTTTGATTATACCACTTTGACTATTAGTTACCCCAAGTCTTATTTACAAGCTTTACTTCCTTTACTTTACCCAAAGTTCTTTACTTATTTTGAAGGTAGCATAAAGAGTATAAAACTTGACCTATTTAGAACCCTTTAGATGTCATTCTATGGCATGAGATTGAACCCATCTTTTCCACCTTAGTGAACACTCTTAACTTAGTAGTTTAGAGTAGATCAAAAACTTGAGTCACTTAGATGGGAACAATTGGTGAAGATGAATTATGAAAACCTTGGAATGATGAGTCATTCTATTGAGATGTTTTGACATGTGTTGAGAAACACAAATGGTTTATGATGGTGAAAATGTTGAGGCATGAGCCTTAACCCTTTTACAAAACTAACGGTTAGATTCGGATGCGATACCATTCCAAATTTACTGTACAACCACACTATCTGAATTGGGTAAGGCTTACCTGGAAATTTATATGCATTAGTATTAGTTCTCATGGAGAGGTCTGAGCTGAGGCTACCTCTCAATGTTGTCCACCTATGCAGTGCCCAAGATGACTGATGGTCATGGTTGGGAGGCCATGCTCATAGGAGAGGTGCTTATACTAGGGTGTGTAAAGGGAAGGTTATGTTTGATTATCTGCATACTAAGTATGATGATTCAGGTTATCCCATGATGTATCGAATCTTGTGGTGAAAGTGTACCACCTCTGCAGAGTGTCAAACTATTCGAATAGCCGCGTCCGCGGTTATGGACAGTTGGAAGGGCCATACTGTTTCGTTGTCAGATATTTTCCAAACAACTTATGAAATGAATGATGAATCTTGACTTGACCACCACAGGGTTGTGTTTATGACAATAGCTTCCCAACTTAAGTGATTCTAGAACTTTACTTTATCTTTCTTTGCTTCTAAACTCAGCTTAGGTTTCAAACTTAACCTTATAGTTAAACATAGAGTTAGCACTTTGACTTAGAACTATATTACTTGTTAGTGGTAGTTTGCGAGTACTTAAAGAATACTCATGGCTTTTGTCCCTGGCTATTCTCATGGCCAGACTATGAAGGAGACTATCAAGATGATGGACAGCAGGACGGCTATGATAACTAGGACTATCTGCCTTCGTTAGCATTGCCCGTGCCTCTGAAGATGGACCCCACCGCTACGCTTATCTTTTATTTCCGCTGCTTGTTGTATTAAAGACTGGATCATGAGATCCTTATTTGTGTAAGACCTTATGTATGGTTTGTAATGGATGATGTACTGTGATATCCAATCCGTTATGTCTCGCAAAAATGGTAATCCTGGGATTGCGAGGTATGGCATAACGGGCATCTGAGATTAAAAATCCAGGTGTTGACAAGTTGGTATCAGAGCCATCCTGACCATAGAAGACCCTAGTTAGAATGGACGTCCAAACAAAAACTTAGTTTCAAAACCAAAGTGAGTATTTATGAAAAACTATTTTCTCTCTTATCCTTGTGAACTCATTCTTTCTCAAAAATTCATGTTCCTCAAAATTCTTACATTACTACTTAAAATTTGACACACTTGATCACGTCACTAACTTCCTCATCCTTAATTCTTGTAGATGGAGACTCAGTTCAGCAAGTTTTACCAGTTGGGAAACGGAGGTCAGCTGATCTTCGAGAGGGATCTGGATTCACTGTCGGAGTTACTGGGACGCCCGCATCCGAAGTTTCTTGGAGCTCAACTTCCAGGACCCCCAGGAGGAGACTTACAGTGGCTAGTCACCGCAGATCTTAGAGGAAGCATCAAGCACCAACTTGGGAGAATTCAGTTCTCCGTGAGAGAGAACAGCTGGCTAGATGGATTAGCCAGGGCAATGCATGAAGCTCTCGCATGTCTATGTGCCCTTAGCATCAACAAAATCCAAGGAACCTGTTTTGCCCACTATGCAAAACGTGACTTCATGGGAATGCCGATGGAGATGCCAAGTCATCTAGAGTTGAGGCGTCAAGTGGAGAATCTTGACTTCTTGCTTCACGATAGGCAGCAGGAACTGGACAATGCCAGAGAGTTAGCCAACCAGAATCGTGCCATTGCCAACCAGAAGGCCCAGACTTTCGCACTACTCGTCCAAGATCGCCAGGCTCTTCGTCGCCAGCGTGCAAAGAAGGATCGCACCATCGCCCGTCTTTGCAAGAAGGTGGCCGACCTCGAGAAGACCGTCAAGGAGCAGGAAGCTCAGCTTGCTGCCAAGGAAGAAGAAGATGAGGGTGAAGACATCCAGGGAGACATGGACTCTTACCTCAGCAACGATGATGACTTTCTGGAGGAGGATGCCGTGGACTTCTACACTGATGATGAGGACTCCGACTTCATCGATGATGAGTAGAGGCACTAGAGCACTGTCGTAGCATGAGATGTATCGGTCCCACTGTATCGTAGCTTACAGAATGGTTCTTCAAACCATCTGTTTTCCCTTTGATTGTTGTGGTGTGTGTTGTACCGTGTGCTTGTTCGCATGAATGAAAATCAAGTTAGTTGAAAAACCTGAGTCTAACTCAAAGTTTTAGAGTTGAAACCAAAACCATGAACCTTAGAATTTCCCTCTTACCCCTATATCTATCTCAATCTTCAGATGACTCGTGGAAACCAAGGAGGGAGCAGCTCATCACAAGACCCAATGCTGCAGATCTTGCAGAATCTCATCGCAGACCGTGAAGCAAGCAAGGCAGAACGCCAAGCCAACTTAGCAACATTGCAGCACATCGCCCAGATGGCTCTCAACAACCAAGGGCATGGAAATCAGGATCACCAGGGATCCAAACTCAAAAAAATTCAGAACACCAATCCCCCAATCTTCAGCCAATCTGAAAACCCGTTAGATGCGGATGACTGGTTACAGACAATGGAAAACAACTTAGAAGTTGCAAGAGTTGATGAAAATGAGAAAGTTATCTTCGCCACCCACTACCTAGCAGGAGATGCAAGAGCTTGGTGAAATAGTATCCGCAATATGAACCATGGTCAAGTGATGACATGGGAAGCATTCAAAGTCAAGTTTAGTCGCACCCACCTGCCGCAAGGTCTAGTCAACAGAATGAGAGATGAATTCCGCGAATTGAAGCAAGGAAGAATGACTGTGGTGGAGTACCGTGATAGATTCCTGTCACTTGCCAGATATGCACCTGATGAGATCAACACGGAGGCCAAGAAGAAGGAGAGATTCCTGAACGGACTGCATGATGAGATGCAGACTGTCCTCGTCAACATCCGTTTCGAGGATCTCGAAGAACTAGTCGACTCTGCCATTCAGATGGAAGGGAAGATTAACATGGTAAACGACAACCGCAAGCATCACATGATGCAGCAATCTGGATCCAGCAGCCACCAGAAGTACCGTCCCAACCCCTCATCGGGATATGCACCAACGAACAACCGACCCCCAACGTCTCGCCCAAGCTACCCCAACCGCAGCGGAGGCAATGGGAAGTCCGGAGGAAACAATCACAACTCCGGCAATGCCAACAATTTCAACCGTGCACCTCCCAAGAACAACAACAACAACAACAACACTGCACCCAGAACTGGCAGCAATGCTGTACCTGTCGCAGTCAAGGACAAGTCCCAGATCACTTGTTTCGAGTGTGGAGTGAAGGGTCACTATTCCAATGAGTGTCCCAAGAAGACTGCAGCTAATGCCAATGTGAATGCCCCAGCTCAGCAGCAGCGTCGTGTTCAACCAGGGAGAAGATTTGCCCCAGGGAACCCTCACAACCGCAATGGCCGTCTCTTCCACATGAACGCAGAAGAAGCCCAGGAAGCGCCAGATGTAGTGCTGGGTATGTTTTCTGTCAACTCAGTTTTAGCAAGAGTATTGTTTGATTCGGGAGCATCGCATTCATTTGTCACCGAAGAATTTGCATGCACTAGTAAGATTCACCCAACCAACCTGAAGCATGTCATGATAGTTCAAATCCCCGGTTAAACAACCAAAGCTAGAAAAATTTGCAAAGCTGTGCCTATCAGAATACATGGGATAGATTTTTATGCCAACCTAATTGTACTTGGAACCAAAGGATTGGAAGTAGTACTAGGTATGGACTGGATGTCAAGGCATAAAGGACTGATAGACTGTGCTAAGAAAGCCATCACCATGACCAGTAGTTCTGGAGTAACAGTAGAGCATATCTCTGAAACCTTACCCCGTCAATTCAAGTGCAACAAGAGTGTATCCCTGCTCACCATAGACCATGTCAGAGTAGTCTGTGAATACCCCGACGTATTCCCAGATGAATTGCCAGGTATGCCCCCGGATAGGGATATTGAGTTCATTATCGAACTAATCCCCGGAACCGGACCCATAGCCCAGAGACCCTATAGCATGAACCCCTCAGAGTTAGTGGAACTGAAGAAGCAGTTGGATGCCATGTTAGAGAAAGGCTTGATTCAACCAAGCGCATCGCCATGGAGATCACCAGTGTTATTCGTCGACAAGAAAGATGGAGGCAACCGTTTGTGCACAGATTACAGAAAGTTGAATGATGTTACCATCAAGAACAAGTACCCCTTGCCAAAGATAGAGGATCTATTTGATCAGTTGACTAGAGCCCAGGTATTCTCAAAGATTGATCTTAGGACTGGTTATCACCAACTTAAGATTCGTGCAACGGATATTCCGAAGACCGCCTTTACTACTCGCTATGGTTTATATGAGTATACGGTTATGTCTTTTGGATTAACCAATGCCCCTGCTTATTTCATGAATCTCATGAATAAGATCTTTATGAATTTCCTAGATAAGTTTGTAGTTGTGTTTATCGATGACATCCTTATCTACTCCAAGTCAGAAGAAGAACATGAGCAACATCTGAGAATCATCCTAGAAACCCTGAGAGAGCATCAATTATATGCTAAGTTCAGCAAGTGTGAGTTTTGGCTGAAAGAAGTAGGATTCCTAGGACATATTGTGTCTGCCGCAGGAGTCTCTGTTGATCCCGCCAAGATCAAAGATGTCGAAGAATGGGAAGCTCCAACCACTCAAACCCAAGTCCGTGCATTTCTCGAATTAGCGGGATACTACCGCAAGTTCGTAGAAGGATTCTCAAGCATCGCAAGACCCATGACCCAATTGTTGAAGAAGGACAAGAAGTTTGAATGGACTGACAAATGTGAAGCCAGTTTCCAGGAGCTGAAGAAGAGATTGATATCAGCCCCAATATTGATCATGCCAGACATCAAGAAGCCGTTTGATGTGTATTGTGACGCATCCAAGATTGGTCTAGGATGTGTATTGATGCAAGAAGGCAAAGTCATCACGTATCTGTCTCGACAACTAAAACACCATGAGCAGAACTATCCGACCCATGATCTTGAGCTAGCAGCTGTGGTTCTAGCATTGAAGACATGGCGTCATTATTTGATGGGTAATCACTGTGAGATTTACTCAGATCACAAGAGTTTGAAGTATATCTTCACTCAGAAGGAGCTAAATATGAGGCAAAGGAGATAGATAGAGTTAATCAAGGATTATGACCTTGACATTCACTATTACCTCGACAAAGCCAATGTGGTAGCGGATGCTCTTAGCAGATTGCTGTGTAGGCTAAATACCATGATCAAGGAGAAGCAACCAAGTTTGTATGAAGAGTTGGAGCAGTTCAGGACAGAATTAGTTAGCAAAGGATTCTTAGCTAGCATTGAACTTCAACCCACTTTGATTAGCCAAATCAAGGAAGCCCAGAAGGGGGATGAAAGTATCGACGGAATCAAACATTGTATTGGTACAGGAAAAGTACCTGGATTCACTGAAGATGAAGAAGGAGTACTGTGGTACAAAGGACGTATCTGTGTGCCAGCAGATTCAGAGCTGAAGCAAGTTATCATGAAGGAAGCTCATGATACTCTTTATTCTATCCACCCCGGAGGAACGAAGATGTATCAGGATTTGAAAGAGAAATTTTGGTGGCACAAGATGAAGAGAGTCGGAAGCTACATCGCCAAGTGTGACATCTGTCAAAGAGTGAAGGAAGAGCATCAGAGGCCTGCAGGACTGTTGCAACCATTGCAGATTCCGGAATGGAAATGGGATTCCGTCGGAATGGACTTTATCACTGGTTTGCCTACTTCTAGTAGGGGAAATGACTCAATCTGGGTCATAGTTGATAGATTGTCCAAGGTAGCCCACTTTATACTTGTCAAGACTACCTACCAGAGTGCGAAGCTAGCAGAGCTGTATATTGCTAGGATTGTTAGTCTGCATGGAACCCCCAAGACCATCGTATCAGATCGAGGAACTCAGTTTACCTCGAGATTTTGGCAGAAAGTTCAGGAAGGATTGGGAACCAAGTTGAACTTCAATACCGCTTATCACCCGCAAACTGATGGACAGACTGAGAGAGTCAACCAGATCCTAGAGGATATGCTTAGAGCTTGTGTGTTGGAATACAGATCAAAATGGGAAGACTACCTGCCTTTCGTAGAATTCTCATATAACAACAGTTATCAAGCTAGTTTGCAGATGGCACCCTTTGAATTCCTATACGGAAGAAAGTGTCGTACCCCTTTGAATTGGTCACAAGTAGGAGATAGTCAGATCTTTGGACCCGACATTCTCCAGGAAGCAGAAGAGAAGGTTCACAAAGTCCGTGAGCACCTCAAGACCACCCAATCCCGACAGAAGTGTTATGCTGACAAGAGAAGGAGAGACCTGACTTTAAATGTCGAAGATTTTGTGTATCTCAAGGTTTCACCATTGAAGGGAACTCAACGCTTTAGTCTGAAAGGAAAGTTAGCCCCCAGATATATCGGGCCCTTCAAGATTCTGAACCGTCGAGGAGAAGTATCGTATCAACTGGAACTGCCTGAAGAGATGTCAGCCATCCACAATGTGTTCCATATCTCGTTACTTCGCAAATGCTTGGAAGTGCCCGAGAAGACTGAAGTTTTCAAAAACATCGACCACGGAGCTGTAGAGATCAACAATGACCTGACCTATCGAGAAGTGTCCATCCATATCTTAGAAGAAGCCTACCGAACCACCAGGACCAGGAGTATCAAGTTTCTCAAGATTCAGTGGAACAACCATACCGAGGAGGAAGCCACTTGGGAGCGCGAAGATTACATTAGGACAGAGTTCCTAGATCTCTTTAGTTCCTAGTTTTCTTTGTAAATCTCGGGACGAGATTTTGTTTAAGGGGGGAAGGTTTGTAACATCCCAAAACTTTAATCCAAGCTAATCAAGATCCAAATCCTCAAAATTAGGGTTAACAAAAACTTTTCCATTTAAAAATATGAAAGCATTCATGTGTATGTGCATTTAAATTAGGAGTTGATTTGAATTGCCATGGTTCTGTGATTCATTGCTTGTAAAATGTTTCTTAGGTGAAATAAACACCATCTAAATCATTCCCAAACTTTTCCCAAAGAAAAACAACTCAAAATGAATAATTGAAGTGAATGGTCATTTTGGCCAAATTAATTATCATGCCTACCTTAGCTATTCCTAGTACTCAAAACTTAACAGAAACATTTGTGGATCCTTACACCCCTTGATAGTACACATAATGAGGTACCAAGGCCCACTTTGTGATATGCTAAAAACATTCAAATGCTAATTTTAAATGACAGTTTAAAATTGAATCTAATTCATATGGGAAGATCCCACTATTTCAAAAACCACTCAAACAAGCTCAATTTTTAAAACCCAAGCAACCACAGAGTCTCAAGCTTATGCCTAGCAAACCCACCAAAAATCTTTTCAAAATTCAAAAGTTTATTTCTTACGGCCATTTAATCAAACACTTGGTAGGCATGGTTAAACTCTAAATCCTAGCTCACTGTTTTGAACAGGGTTTTGCCCCAAATGATCTTCATTTAATCCCCTTGTTCCCTCATGATCTAACCAGACCATTAGCACCTCACCCCCTTGTCCCTAGCCACAGTGCCGAGCCACCCCGAGCACCAGCTCGCCGGCCGATCATGCACTCACCCTAGCAGACCACCTCCCCCTCTCTCGCCATGTCTAGGAGGTAGCCAGGACCTCACCGCCACCCTTTATCCCTCCCCGAGCCAGGTCAAGCCGTGGACCACCGAGCAATCCCCGCGCCCAGTGCCACCGCGCCAGAGCGCCGTACCCGGCATGCGTGCACAAGCCGCCGCTCGACCGCAGCCCGCGCCCACCGCTCCGCCACGACCCAGGGAACACGACGGACACGCCCGTTCAACGCCCAACGCACCACAGCCACCGCCGCCTCTGCCGCTCAGAGCGCCAGCTGCCCCCGACCGCATACCACCGCCCCTAAGCCAGCATTAAGTTCCTAGAGCACCGCCAGGAGACCGCCCGTCGATCTCCACCCTCAGCCATGCCGCTAGCCGCCCGTAGCCATGTCGCCACCGCCGCATGCCCATCCCTCTCGGTCTCGCCGTCAAGCCTATAAAAGGAGGGCACCCCCAGCCGTTTGCAGCACACCACTCCCCTCGCCTCAATGATCTTCCCACACCACTAGCCGGAGCAAGGGGAGCAGCAGCTCACCGCAATTGCACCGGAGCAGGCCGCCTCTGGAGGAGAAGGGCGCCGCTGATTGCGACACCCTCGGAGCTGCCTCGACCGTCCCTGAGCTCGCCGTCGACCACCAGTCTGTTTGCCCACCTCGCCGATCTCGGCTGAGCCCTGCACGCCCTATATGCACCCCCATCGAGCCCCTAGGGTTTGAGCTCGCCGGTGACAGGTCCGTCGTCGATGACAAGCCACAGCCGTTGATCCCCACTCTAATCCAACGTCCCACATTGCCCCGTACCGCTTCGCGTGTTATGAGTCACCTGACCGTGGACCCCTGTCACCGAGCCCAAGCATGAGTGACACTGTGCCAGCCCGTTAGAGTTTCCCGCGCAACCCAATTAGTTTGAATTAGGATTTTTCTATTTAGTTTAAACTTAGTTCTATCTCTGAGTTTGAAAATTAATTTAGAGAGATTTACAACTCCAAATTGCATGAAACCAATTTTGTCTGAAAGGTATTGAAATGATCTATCCAAGCCCATTGGATTTAGTTCAATTAGAGTTATAGATCTCTTCTAGTAAAAATAACAAAATAGAAGCATTTGCACCTTGCAACATTTTTATAAAATCAACCAAGATAGATTTTGAGTTGATTTCAACTCTCAAAAATCACATTTCATCATACCTATCTGAATATGTAATAATATTAAGGTTTACATGCAATGACTTTGGACTAGTACCAAAATAATGCTATATAGGCATTTCTAGTCACTTTAAATCATTAAATAATGAACTTAAACCAAAGTAATTATGATCCAACCTTTAAATTACATTCCCACATGCTAGAATATGTGGTGATGACATGTGTCCACATGATCCCATATTTTAAGTGGTGAATCTTAAATCTTAGTTAATTTTCAATGAGTAGAAATTACTTTTCTAAATTAAAAAGAATGAAACTAGTGAATTAAACTTGTGATGATAATAGATCATCAAATGTGTGTCTTAGAATGCTAATTAGACTAGTTAATTATTGTTTGGTGATTGTGTACTCCGTATGTATTTATAGACGATAGTACTGACCAAGTCTACGAGGAGGAGGAGTTCTACCAAGAAGAAGAAGAAGAAAAAAACTTCAACCACTGCACCAACCAAGGCAAGCTACTATTGGCAAGATAACACTTGCAAGTATAATGCTTAGCAAGCTAGGATTGAACTAGATGGTTTAGCAAAGATGCTTTAGGCATGTTTTGATTATACCACTTTGACTATTAGTTACCCCAAGTCTTATTTACAAGCTTTACTTCCTTTACTTTACCCAAAGTTCTTTACTTATTTTGAAGGTAGCATAAAGAGTATAAAACTTGACCTATTTAGAACCCTTTAGATGTCATTCTATGGCATGAGATTGAACCCATCTTTTCCACCTTAGTGAACACTCTTAACTTAGTAGTTTAGAGTAGATCAAAAACTTGAGTCACTTAGATGGGAACAATTGGTGAAGATGAATTATGAAAACCTTGGAATGATGAGTCATTCTATTGAGATGTTTTGACATGTGTTGAGAAACACAAATGGTTTATGATGGTGAAAATGTTGAGGCATGAGCCTTAACCCTTTTACAAAACTAATGGTTAGATTCGGATGCGATACCATTCCAAATTTACTGTACAACCACACTATCTGAATTGGGTAAGGCTTACCTGGAAATTTATATGCATTAGTATTAGTTCCCTCGCGGGAGAGGTCTGAGCTGAGGCTACCTCTCAATGTTGTCCACCTATGCAGTGCCCAAGATGACTGATGGTCATGGTTGGGAGGCCATGCTCATAGGAGAGGTGCTTATACTAGGGTGTGTAAAGGGAAGGTTATGTTTGATTATCTGCATACTAAGTATGATGATTCAGGGTTATCCCTGACAGATGTATCGAATCTTGTGGTGAAAGTGTACCACCTCTGCAGAGTGTCAAACTATTTGAATAGCCGTGTCTGCAGTTATGGACAGTTGGAATAGCCATACTGTTTCGTTGTCAGATATTTTCCAAACAACTTATGAAATGAATGATGAATCTTGACTTGACCACCACAGGGTTGTGTTTATGACAATAGCTTCCCAACTTAAGTGATTCTAGAACTTTACTTTATCTTTCTTTGCTTCTAAACTCAGCTTAGGTTTCAAACTTAACCTTATAGTTAAACATAGAGTTAGCACTTTGACTTAGAACTATATTACTTGTTAGTGGTAGTTTGCGAGTACTTAAAGAATACTCATGGCTTTTGTCCCTGGCTATTCTCATGGCCAGACTATGAAGGAGACTATCAAGATGATGGCCAGCAGGACGGCTATGATAACTAGGACTATCTGCCTTCGTCAGCATTGCCTGTGCCCCTGAAGATGGACCCCACCGCTACGCTTATCTTTTATTTCCGCTGCTTGTTGTATTAAAGACTGGATCATGAGATCCTTATTTGTGTAAGACCTTATGTATGGTTTGTAATGGATGATGTACTGTGATATCCAATCCGTTATGTCTCGCAAAAATGGTAATCCTGGGATTGCGAGGTATGGCATAACGGGCATCTGAGATTAAAAATCCGGGTGTTGACAAGTTGGTATCAGAGCCATCCTGACCATAGAAGACCCTAGTTAGAATGGACGTCCAAACAAAAACTTAGTTTCAAAACCAAAGTGAGTATTTATGAAAAACTATTTTCTCTCTTATCCTTGTGAACTCATTCTTTCTCAAAAATTCATGTTCCTCAAAATTCTTACATTACTACTTAAAATTTGACACACTTGATCACGTCACTAACTTCCTCATCCTTAATTCTTGTAGATGGAGACTCAGTTCAGCAAGTTTTACCAGTTGGGAAACGGAGGTCAGCTGATCTTCGAGAGGGATCTGGATTCACTGTCGGAGTTACTGGGACGCCCGCATCCGAAGTTTCTTGGAGCTCAACTTCCAGGACCCCCAGGAGGAGACTTACAGTGGCTAGTCACCGCAGATCTTAGAGGAAGCATCGAAGCACCAACTTCTGGGAGAATTCAGTTCTCCGTGAGAGAGAACAGCTGGCTAGATGGATTAGCCAGGGCAATGCATGAAGCTCTCGCATGTCTATGTGCCCTTAGCATCAACAAAATCCAAGGAACCTGTTTTGCCCACTATGCAAAACGTGACTTCATGGGAATGCCGATGGAGATGCCAAGTCATCTAGAGTTGAGGCGTCAAGTGGAGAATCTTGACTTCTTGCTTCACGATAGGCAGCAGGAACTGGACAATGCCAGAGAGTTAGCCAACCAGAATCGTGCCATTGCCAACCAGAAGGCCCAGACTTTCGCACTACTCGTCCAAGATCGCCAGGCTCTTCGTCGCCAGCGTGCAAAGAAGGATCGCACCATCGCCCGTCTTTGCAAGAAGGTGGCCGACCTCGAGAAGACCGTCAAGGAGCAGGAAGCTCAGCTTGCTGCCAAGGAAGAAGAAGATGAGGGTGAAGACATCCAGGGAGACATGGACTCTTACCTCAGCAACGATGATGACTTTCTGGAGGAGGATGCCGTGGACTTCTACACTGATGATGAGGACTCCGACTTCATCGATGATGAGTAGAGGCACTAGAGCACTGTCGTAGCATGAGATGTATCGGTCCCATCAGATCGTAGCTACGTAATGGTTCTTCAAACCATCTGTTTTCCCTTTGATTGTTGTGGTGTGTGTTGTACCGTGTGCTTGTTCGCATGAATGAAAATCAAGTTAGTTGAAAAACCTGAGTCTAACTCAAAGTTTTAGAGTTGAAACCAAAACCATGAACCTTAGAATTTCCCTCTTACCCCTATATCTATCTCAATCTTCAGATGACTCGTGGAAACCAAGGAGGGAGCAGCTCATCACAAGACCCAATGCTGCAGATCTTGCAGAATCTCATCGCAGACCGTGAAGCAAGCAAGGCAGAACGCCAAGCCAACTTAGCAACATTGCAGCACATCGCCCAGATGGCTCTCAACAACCAAGGGCATGGAAATCAGGATCACCAGGGATCCAAACTCAAAAAAATTCAGAACACCAATCCCCAATCTTCACCAATCTGAAAACCCGTTAGATGCGGATGACTGGTTACAGACCATGGAAAACAACTTAGAAGTTGCAAGAGTTGATGAAAATGAGAAAGTTATCTTCGCCACCCACTACCTGGCGGGAGATGCAAGAGCTTGGTGGAATAGTATCCGCAATATGAACCATGGTCAAGTGATGACATGGGAAGCATTCAAAGTCAAGTTTAGTCGCACCCACCTGCCGCAAGGTCTAGTCAACAGAATGAGAGATGAATTCCGCGAATTGAAGCAAGGAAGAATGACTGTGGTGGAGTACCGTGATAGATTCTGTCACTTGCCGATATGCACTGATGAGATCAACACGGAGGCCAAGAAGAAGGAGAGATTCTGAGCGGATGCATGATGAGATGCGATCGCCCTCGTCAACATCCGTTTCGAGGATCTCGAAGAACTAGTCGACTCTGCCATTCAGATGGAAGGGAAGATTAACATGGTAAACGACAACCGCAAGCATCACATGATGCAGCAATCCAAAGATCCACCGGAAAGTACTGCCCCAACCCCTCATCGGGATATGCACCAACGAACAACCGACCCCAACGTCTCGCCCAAGCTACCCCAACCGCAATGAGGCAATGGGAAGTCCGGAGGAAACAATCACAACTCCGCAATGCCAACAATTTCAACCGTGCACCTCCCAAGAACAACAACAACAACAACACCGCACCCAATCGGCAGCAATGCTGTACTGTCGCAGCCAAGGACAAGTCCGGATCACTTGTTTTGAGTGTGGAGTGAAGGGTCACTATTCCAATGAGTGTCCCAAGAAGACTGCAGCTAATGCCAATGTGAATGCCCCAGCTCAGCAGCAGCGTCGTGTTCAACCAGGGAGAAGATTTGCCCCAGGGAACCCTCACAACCGCAATGGCCGTCTCTTCCACATGAACGCAGAAGAAGCCCGTGAAGCGCGGATGTAGTGCTGGGTATGTTTTCATCAACTCAGTTTTAGCAAGAGTATTGTTTGATTCGGAGCATCGCATTCATTTGTCACAAGAATTTGCATGCACTAGTAAGATTCACCCAACCAACCGAAGCATGTCATGATAGTTCAAATCCGGTTAAACAACCAAAGCTAGAAAAATTTGCAAAGTGCCTATCGTAATACATGGGATAGATTTTTATGCCAACCTAATTGTACTTGGAACCAAAGGATTGGAAGTAGTACTAGGTATGGACTGGATGTCAAGGCATAAAGGACTGATAGACTGTGCTAAGAAAGCCATCACCATGACCAGAGTTCGAGTAACATGAGAGCATATCTCTGAAACCTTACCCCGTCAATTCAAGTGCAACAAGAGTGTATCCCTGCTCACCATAGACCATGTCAGAGTAGTCTGTGAATACCCCGACGTATTCCCAGATGAATTGCCAGGTATGCCCCCGGATAGGGATATTGAGTTCATTATCGAACTAATCCCCGGAACCGACCCATAGCCCGAGACCCTATAGCATGAACCCTCGAGTTAGTGGAACTGAAGAAGCGATTGGATGCCATGTTAGAGAAAGGCTTGATTCAACCAAGCATCGCCATGGAGATCACCGGTGTTATTAAATGTCGACAAGAAAGATGGAGGCAAACCGTTTGTGCAGATTACGAAAGTTGAATGATGTTACCATCAAGAACAAGTACCCTTGCCAAAGATAGAGGATCTATTTGATCATTGACTAGAGCCTGTATTCTCAAAGATTGATCTTAGGACGGTTATCACCAACTTAAGATTCGTGCAACGGATATTCCGAAGACCGCCTTTACTACTCGCTATGGTTTATATGAGTATACGGTTATGTCTTTTGGATTAACCAATGCCCCTGCTTATTTCATGAATCTCATGAATAAGATCTTTATGAATTTCCTAGATAAGTTTGTAGTTGTGTTTATCGATGACATCCTTATCTACTCCAAGTCAGAAGAAGAACATGAGCAACATCTGAGAATCATCCTAGAAACCCTGAGAGAGCATCAGTTATATGCTAAGTTCAGCAAGTGTGAGTTTTGGCTGAAAGAAGTAGGATTCCTAGGACATATTGTGTCTGCCGCAGGAGTCTCTGTTGATCCCGCCAAGATCAAAGATGTCGAAGAATGGGAAGCTCCAACCACTCAAACCCAAGTCCGTGCATTTCTCAAATTAGCGGGATACTACCGCAAGTTCGTAGAAGGATTCTCAAGCATCGCAAGACCCATGACCCAATTGTTGAAGAAGGACAAGAAGTTTGAATGGACTGACAAATGTGAAGCCAGTTTCCAGGAGCTGAAGAAGAGATTGATATCAGCCCCAATATTGATCATGCCAGACATCAAGAAGCCGTTTGATGTGTATTGTGACGCATCCAAGATTGGTCTAGGATGTGTATTGATGCAAGAAGGCAAAGTCATCACGTATCTGTCTCGACAACTAAAACACCATGAGCAGAACTATCCGACCCATGATCTTGAGCTAGCAGCTGTGGTTCTAGCATTGAAGACATGGCGTCATTATTTGATGGGTAATCACTGTGAGATTTACTCAGATCACAAGAGTTTGAAGTATATCTTCACTCAGAATGAGCTAAATATGAGGCAAAGGAGATGGATAGAGTTAATCAAGGATTATGACCTTGACATTCACTATTACCTCGACAAAGCCAATGTGGTAGCGGATGCTCTTAGCAGATTGCTGTGTAGGCTAAATACCATGACCAAGGAGAAGCAACCAAGTTTGTATGAAGAGTTGGAGCAGTTCAGGACGGAATTAGTTAGCAAAGGATTCTTAGCTAGCATTGAACTTCAACCCACTTTGATTAGCCAAATCAAGGAAGCCCAGAAGGGGGATGAAAGTATCGACGGAATCAAACATTGTATTGGTACAGGAAAAGTACCTGGATTCACTGAAGACGAAGAAGGAGTACTGTGGTACAAAGGACGTATCTGTGTGCCAGCAGATTCAGAGCTGAAGCAAGTTATCATGAAGGAAGCTCATGATACTCTTTATTCTATCCACCCCGGAGGAACGAAGATGTATCAGGATTTGAAAGAGAAATTTTGGTGGCACAAGATGAAGAGAGTCGGAAGCTACATCGCCAAGTGTGACATCTGTCAAAGAGTGAAGGAAGAGCATCAGAGGCCTGCAGGACTGTTGCAACCATTGCAGATTCCGGAATGGAAATGGGATTCCGTCGGAATGGACTTTATCACTGGTTTGCCTACTTCTAGTAGGGGAAATGACTCAATCTGGGTCATAGTTGATAGATTGTCCAAGGTAGCCCACTTTATAATTGTCAAGACTACCTACCAGAGTGCGAAGCTAGCAGAGCTGTATATTGCTAGGATTGTTAGTCTGCATGGAACCCCCAAGACCATCGTATCAGATCGAGGAACTCAGTTTACCTCGAGATTTTGGCAGAAAGTTCAGGAAGGATTGGGAACCAAGTTGAACTTCAATACCGCTTATCACCCGCAAACTGATGGACAGACTGAGAGAGTCAACCAGATCCTAGAGGATATGCTTAGAGCTTGTGTGTTGGAATACAGATCAAAATGGGAATACTACCTGCCTTTCGTAGAATTCTCATATAACAACAGTTATCAAGCTAGTTTGCAGATGGCACCCTTTGAATTCCTATACGGAAGAAAGTGTCGTACCCCTTTGAATTGGTCACAAGTAGGAGATAGTCAGATCTTTGGACCCGACATTCTCCAGGAAGCAGAAGAGAAGGTTCACAAAGTCCGTGAGCACCTCAAGACCACCCAATCCTGACAGAAGAGTTATGCTGACAAGAGAAGGAGAGACCTGACTTTAAATGTCGAAGATTTTGTGTATCTCAAGGTTTCACCATTGAAGGGAACTCAACGCTTTAGTCTGAAAGGAAAGTTAGCCCCCAGATATATCGGGCCCTTCAAGATTCTGAACCGTCGAGGAGAAGTATCGTATCAACTGAACCACTCAAGAGATGTCACCATCCACAATGTGTTCCATATCTCGTTACTTCGCAAATGCTTGGAAGTGCCCGAGAAGACTGAAGTTTTCAAAAACATCGACCACGGAGCTGTAGAGATCAACAATGACCTGACCTATCGAGAAGTGTCCATCCATATCTTAGAAGAAGCCTACCGAACCACCAGGACCAGGAGTATCAAGTTTCTCAAGATTCAGTGGAACAACCATACCGAGGAGGAAGCCACTTGGGAGCGCGAAGATTACATTAGGACAGAGTTCCTAGATCTCTTTAGTTCCTAGTTTTCTTTGTAAATCTCGGGACGAGATTTTGTTTAAGGGGGGAAGGTTTGTAACATCCCAAAACTTTAATCCAAGCTAATCAAGATCCAAATCCTCAAAATTAGGGTTAACAAAACTTTTCCATTTAAAAATGAAAGCATTCATGTGTATGTGCATTTAAATTAGGAGTTGATTTGAATTGCCATGGTTCTGTGATTCATTGCTTGTAAAATGTTTCTTAGGTGAAATAAACACCATCTAAATCATTCCCAAACTTTTCCCAAAGAAAAACAACTCAAAATGAATAATTGAAGTGAATGGTCATTTTGGCCAAATTAATTATCATGCCTACCTTAGCTATTCCTAGTACTCAAAACTTAACAGAAACATTTGTGGATCCTTACACCCCTTGATAGTACACATAATGAGGTACCAAGGCCCACTTTGTGATATGCTAAAAACATTCAAATGCTAATTTTAAATGACAGTTTAAAATTGAATCTAATTCATATGGGAAGATCCCACTATTTCAAAAACCACTCAAACAAGCTCAATTTTTAAAACCCAAGCAACCACAGAGTCTCAAGCTTATGCCTAGCAAACCCACCAAAAATCTTTTCAAAATTCAAAAGTTTATTTCTTACGGCCATTTAATCAAACACTTGGTAGGCATGGTTAAACTCTAAATCCTAGCTCACTGTTTTGAACAGGGTTTTGCCCCAAATGATCTTCATTTAATCCCCTTGTTCCCTCATGATCTAACAAGACCATTAGCACCTCACCCCCTTGTCCCTAGCCACAGTGCCGAGCCACCCCGAGCACCAGCTCGCCGGCCGATCATGCACTCACCCTAGCAGACCACCTCCCCCTCTCTCGCCATGTCTAGGAGGTAGCAGACCTCGCACCCTTTATCCCTCCCGAGCCAGGTCAAGCCGTGGAACACGACGGACACGCCTGCTCAACGCCCAACGCACCACAGCCACGCCGCCTCGCCAGGGCCAGCGCCAGCTGCCCCCGACCGCATACCACCGCCCCTAAGCCAGCATTAAGTTCCTAGAGCACCGCCAGGAGACCGCCCGTCGATCTCCACCCTCAGCCATGCCGCTAGCCGCCCGTAGCCATGTCGCCACCGCCGCATGCCCATCCCTCTCGGTCTCGCCGTCAAGCCTATAAAAGGAGGGCACCCCCAGCCGTTTGCAGCACACCACTCCCCTCGCCTCAATGATCTTCCCACACCACTAGCCGGAGCAAGGGGAGCAGCAGCTCACCGCAATTGCACCGGAGCAGGCCGCCTCTGGAGGAGAAGGGCGCCGCTGATTGTGACACCCTCAGAGCTGCCTCGACCGTCCCTGAGCTCGCCGTCGACCACCAGTCTGTTTGCCCACCTCGCCGATCTCGCTGGAGCCCTGGTACGCCCCTATGCACCCCCATCGAGCCCCTAGGGTTTGAGCTCGCCGGTGACAGGTCCGTCGTCGATGACAAGCCACAGCCGTTGATCCCCACTCTAATCCAACGTCCCACATTGCCCCGTACCGCTTCGCGTGTTATGAGCCGCTGACCGGTGGACCCCCTGTCAGCTGAGCCCCGCGCTGCGAGTGACACTGTGCCAGCCCGTTAGAGTTTCCCGCGCAACCCAATTAGTTTGAATTAGGATTTTTCTATTTAGTTTAAACTTAGTTCTATCTCTGAGTTTGAAAATTAATTTAGAGAGATTTACAACTCCAAATTGCATGAAACCAATTTTGTCTGAAAGGTATTGAAATGATCTATCCAAGCCCATTGGATTTAGTTCAATTAGAGTTATAGATCTCTTCTAGTAAAAATAACAAAATAGAAGCATTTGCACCTTGCAACATTTTTATAAAATCAACCAAGATAGATTTTGAGTTGATTTCAACTCTCAAAAATCACATTTCATCATACCTATCTGAATATGTAATAATATTAAGGTTTACATGCAATGACTTTGGACTAGTACCAAAATAATGCTATATAGGCATTTCTAGTCACTTTAAATCATTAAATAATGAACTTAAACCAAAGTAATTATGATCCAACCTTTAAATTACATTCCCACATGCTAGAATATGTGGTGATGACATGTGTCCACATGATCCCATATTTTAAGTGGTGAATCTTAAATCTTAGTTAATTTTCAATGAGTAGAAATTACTTTTCTAAATTAAAAAGAATGAAACTAGTGAATTAAACTTGTGATGATAATAGATCATCAAATGTGTGTCTTAGAATGCTAATTAGACTAGTTAATTATTGTTTGGTGATTGTGTACTCCGTATGTATTTATAGACGATAGTACTGACCAAGTCTACGAGGAGGAGGAGTTCTACCAAGAAGAAGAAGAAGAAAAACTTCAACCATCGCACCAACCAAGGCAAGCTACTATTGGCAAGATAACACTTGCAAGTATAATGCTTAGCAAGCTAGGATTGAACTAGATGGTTTAGCAAAGATGCTTTAGGCATGTTTTGATTATACCACTTTGACTATTAGTTACCCCAAGTCTTATTTACAAGCTTTACTTCCTTTACTTTACCCAAAGTTCTTTACTTATTTTGAAGGTAGCATAAAGAGTATAAAACTTGACCTATTTAGAACCCTTTAGATGTCATTCTATGGCATGAGATTGAACCCATCTTTTCCACCTTAGTGAACACTCTTAACTTAGTAGTTTAGAGTAGATCAAAAACTTGAGTCACTTAGATGGGAACAATTGGTGAAGATGAATTATGAAAACCTTGGAATGATGAGTCATTCTATTGAGATGTTTTGACATGTGTTGAGAAACACAAATGGTTTATGATGGTGAAAATGTTGAGGCATGAGCCTTAACCCTTTTACAAAACTAATGGTTAGATTCGGATGCGATACCATTCCAAATTTACTGTACAACCACACTATCTGAATTGGGTAAGGCTTACCTGGAAATTTATATGCATTAGTATTAGTTCCCTCGCGGGAGAGGTCTGAGCCGAGGCTACCTCTCAATGTTGTCCACCTATGCAGTGCCCAAGATGACTGATGGTCATGGTTGGGAGGCCATGCTCATAGGAGAGGTGCTTATACTAGGGTGTGTAAAGGGAAGGTTATGTTTGATTATCTGCATACTAAGTATGATGATTCAGGGTTATCCCTGACAGATGTATCGAATCTTGTGGTGAAAGTGTACCACCTCTGCAGAGTGTCAAACTATTTGAATAGCCGTGTCTGCAGTTATGGACAGTTGGAATAGCCATACTGTTTCGTTGTCAGATATTTTCCAAACAACTTATGAAATGAATGATGAATCTTGACTTGACCACCACAGGGTTGTGTTTATGACAATAGCTTCCCAACTTAAGTGATTCTAGAACTTTACTTTATCTTTCTTTGTTTCTGAACTCAGCTTAGGTTTCAAACTTAACCATATAGTTAAACATGGAGTTAGCACTTTGACTTAGAACTATATTACTTGTTAGTGGTAGTTTGCGAGTACTTAAAGTGTACTCATGGCTTTTGTCCCTAGCTATTCTCATGACCAGACTATGAAGGGGACTATCAAGATGATGGCCAGCAGGACGGCTATGATAACTAGGACTATCTGCCTTCGTCAGCATTGCCTATGCCCCCGAAGATGGACCCGCCACTACGCTTATCTTTTATTTCCGCTGCTTGTTGTATTAAAGACTGGATCATGAAATACTTATTTGTGTAAGACCTTATATATGGTTTGTAATGGATGATGTACTGTGATATCCAATCCGTTATGTCTCGCAAAAATGGTAATCCTAGGATTGCGAGGTATGGCATAACGGGCATCTGGGATTAAAAATCCGGGTGTTGACAAAAACAAAATGAGTAGAAGTATCAGAGTCAGCATTCACCAGATATAAGAGGAATGTGTGCAACTGGATCGGTCATCTGCATGTGCATCCGTCATTGCTTGCTAGTCACAACCCCTAGGAAAAGGATCAAGGTTGCAGGGACCGCCGAATCAGACTAATAATACACAATTATTTAGAGAAAATAATTACGGAGTAGATCCTCAAACCAACTGTACAAAATTTACCTCGATCTAGGAGGCACCATCGGGAAAGGAAAAGGTCATCCTCCGGCCGTCCAGGTCGCAGTCCAAGAAGTCGGTAATGGCGGCGGCATGGGCGACGTAGAAGGAGACTACCGTGTGGCGTCAGGTACGGTGTCTCATTGTTACCCACGGTGCGGTGCTGGACGATGCTGTCCAGGACGGCGAGGCGCTTCCTAGCGGCGAAGGCGCCATTGAGAAAGGCAAAGGTGATCCGCCGGCCATCGAGGTCGCAATCGAGGAAGGTCGGTTATGGCGGCGGTGGTCGCCCAAGGAGACTCTGATTCCGTGCGGCGTCAGGTGCGTGGCGACGAAAAAGGCCGGAGCCCGAAGGATTACGGGGGAGGGGATCGTGGTCGTGGGGAACATTGATCAGTTTCTTTTTTTTTGGGGCATGTGTGAAGCGTTTTTTGTGGCGTTTATTTAGAAAGCGGACGCGGAGGGCGGGTGCTTTGCAGTCTTACAGAGTGCAGTCCGTTAGAATTATTCGCTAAGTGTACCCCGTGAAAACATTAGGCTAATTATACCTATTAGATCGTGTGGGGTGGCCCTGATCGTGCGGTTTTAGAAGGCGCTTGTCTGTTTAGTGGGGTGCGTCTAGACAAATTTATGTTTGCTCTTTTATAAATAGTAGAGATGGTAGATTATTCAGAAGTTTTTATGTTCAATTTAAATATAGTTTCACTTCACATGTTTATTTGTATTACTGTTGTAACATACATGAGCTTGACTTTACTTGTCTTTTTCATCTATGAAGGTGCCACATAGCCCCCGTATGTGTGTGCACGCTTGAGGCATGTTTTTCATGGGTGGCAACTTTGTGAACATGAACTCGCCACGAGATTACGATCGCAAAATGTCGAGTTTAGGATAAAAAAATCTCCCACTCAAGAAAAACATGGTACCGCACCCATGTTTTTCATCAGCGGGAACTTTGTGAATCTGAACTCGAGAATCCATTGTGTCAGTTTTTTCTCAGTGGGCATTTTATGGACATGAACTCAGGAATCCCTGTACGACTCATGTTTTTCATTAGTAGGAACTTTCTGAACTTAACTCGGTTATGATTTCAGGTTCACAAAGTGGCGAGTTCGGGTTCAACATTTGCCCATTAATGACAAACAGTGTCTACAATCCTGCTTTTCAATCGGTGGGAGCCTGAAAATGGGAATCCTCATGGTACGCTACACTAGGCCCAAGTAATGCTACAGGTTTTGGTATGTCATTGCTTATATCTTTGAATCGTTGTTTTCTGTAGTTAAATTAGGCATAAACATGTGCTTCATTCCATCTGGCTTATAGAACTGTGTTGATCATTTGCTTTGGAGATATGAATGTGGTTCCGATTTCATGCCTCTTTATCTTCCGTTTTAGATACCTACCTTTAATTTATCCTTTGGAGCTACGAAGGTTCCAGTGTTTGTTTCTGATGGAGTTCAGTTTTTCTAGAGGAATTGACTACATGAAGCATCTCTTTCTAGAGGAATTGACTACATGGTGCAGGTTTCCCGAACCCTAATAATGGAGGCGTTCACGCCTTCGTCCTCGGTAAAGCTCGCCCGCGGCGCCGATGAGACACCTCGGCCAAGGTTGCCGTGATGGGTTCCAGGTGATGTTGCCTCTCAGCTCGCCATCACTCCAGCATCCTCCCTCGTCTCTACCTGTCCGCCCCACCAGAGCAAATAGGACCAGATTGTATGGACTCTCGGAATTGGGCAGTAGAAAGGATTCTGACTAATCCCTCCCTCCCTTCCATCACGTGGTTTCCTCTGAAACTATCATGTTTACGTGTGTATATTTGCTATGGATTAAAGTAGGATTTACGTGGATCTCCATGCTCATGCATATCTTTAGTTTGTAAACCTTAGAGCTTCTTTTGCTCTATTATTGTGCAGCATCCATGTCAGATCCATAGCATATATAAGCAGATAAAAGATGGCTGACTCTTGATTGTCGACCTACATAATGTGCAAGGCCATCTTTCCCTTTAGATTAATCACATTATCGTAAACCAATGCACCGAGAAGTGGCCTTTAGGGCTGAAGTCAGATACAAGGTAATACATGTTGTAGTTGTTCTACACCTGATTCATTTCCTATCTGATCAAATGACATATATATTGTTTGTACAGCTCCTGCAAAAAATTTAATATGATGGTAAGATTTTTTTTCGCGCATGAGTGTTCACACGTATATTTTACTTCAGGTTTTAGAAACTAAATACAGGTAGTGATTGCAGGTCGGCTTGTCGTTCCATCAGACAAATATATACTATGGATAATCTCCAATAGCGATGCAACATGCAACACCACCTCTCAGTGTTTTAAATTAACTTCAGGCTTTTCACCATCAGTGTTACTTCTGCTACTAGGAATCGATACGGGAGGTCTGGAAATTGAGATTTTAATATATGTCTGCTCCTTTTTGGTTTATGCCTGGTACATACAAACTTACTTGACAGTCGAGTAGTAAAAGAGCACAAGCAAGGGACTATAAGGGTGTTTCTTTCACAGCTACGATATGTCAAGAAATTCAATTATTGGACTCTTTGTCTTGGGTTTTCTGTTGATACAACAAACTTTCATGCAGGTCAATATTCATGGATATGACAACGGAGCTCCATGTTAATTTCCTACCTCAGTGTGGAACAGGGAGCAACACAAAGAGTGCACAAAAGGTAATAAAAAGAAGTAGCTAATTATTACACTGAATTTTGATAAGAAATTAGAATACAACTGATAGAATAGTATCTGTTGTTTCTAATTTCTCATCGCTATAGGGCTCTCTTGGTTTTAGATAACTTTAGACAATATCATTGCTTGGTAATGTGAGGTTTCAGCTGAACATAATAAAGTTATTTGATTTATCTGTTAGAAATTGTTTCATCATTCCTTTAGCCTTGGAACACACTTTCTTGCTGAAGGTTTCTTACATGCTTTCCACTAGATGATTGTCTAGATTTACAATAGCTTTTTCTTTAATATATATAATAAACCTGTCTTCTTAAACTTGCTATCTTGCAAACACAAGTTTTTCAGGAAAATTTCATGCAAGTGTCGTGCAACAATTTTCATTGGCATATCTATTGTTCACATTTACTAATCTTAATGCAAGGGAGGCAAAATCACAAGGGAGAGAGGAGTCCCACGGGGGAGGTTTGTCCTTGGAAGAGAGAATGAGTTCAGACTCTACTCCACTATTGGTACCTGACCATTTTGTGCTCTTGTGAGGGAGATAAGGAGCTGATCCATGCTTAACTTGCTTCTGAGTTTTGGGTGAGGCTTTTAGCTGGGTATAAGCTAATCATGCTCTCTATTAAGATCGGTCGTTTCAACTTCTTTTTGTCTTTTGGAACAACTCTTTTTTGAACTAACTCAAACATATTAACTAGCAGGAACCTGTATGGCACAAGATGTAATACTTCATTGCACCTCTTGTTCCAAACTTCCTTGCCCATTCTTGTCAGCACTACCTTACAAAGCACTATGGACGAGCTTAATATGATAAATTTAATATTAAGTTCCCTCAGTCCATATTGTACCAGCTTATGGCAATTATTATTTACATTCTCATGAAAAGCTATTTGAACCAATATACAATCATCATTTTGAAGTCACTCCTGTCTATATTTGTACCGCGTAATATCTTATCTTTCATATTCAATATTTATACAAATTTCTACCGTTTCATTTGTGAAGTGATGGACGCGGCAACGCGCGTCTACATGATTAGTTTTAGTGTAAGATACATCTAAATCTAGACAAATGCAAGTCACTTATTTTAGAACGGAGGAAGTAGTACATATGGATGGATAGACGGGACGATATTGGTGGGCACGAAGAATGAAGGAAAGGGGCTGCCAAGCTAGCGGCAATATGTACCGAGTAACGAACAAACGACATGGACGTCCCGTTCGATTGATCCCGAATCGGAATCGGTTGTTAGTTACGCGATTTCGTGTAGCGTCACGAGTAGATAGCTAGCTAGCTAGGGCCATACTACATCTGCCAATAATTAATTAATTAGGCTGAAACGGACGGATGGATTGCAACGATCGGACTTAACCAAATGGGCCTTGCATTGGGCCTGAGTGTAGCAGTCGAGCGAGGTGGTGGATCAATTCGACCGTTAATCTGAGATTCCTCGCCGATCAGTTGTTTGGGAGTTGTGGTTGGCTGGTCGCTCTTGAAAGCAACCCAATCTGGGAACTGTACACACGGAGAGGGTCGATCGGACGAGCCAGCGGGGGCAGGCCGGATGCGCACGGTGTGACGGTCGATCGCAAGGACTGCACCAACAGGGCTCGCAGTAGCAGCTGCTGCAGGCGTCACGGTCGAGCCGGCCCCGTTGCTATCGGTCAGACGGCGGCCGGGAATAACGCACGGCGACACGGTCCCTGCCACGAAAAACAGCAACGGCGCAACCAACCAACCCGATCGATGCGCTGCGCTGCGCCTCGGCTTAACCGCAACGGGACATTCCCGGCGACAGGAACGCCGCAACCGCCCACGCCCCCACACGCCACGGCTTCACCGCACGTTTCGTACCGTTTTCCTTTCCACCCGTTCCCTCCGCGCGCGCGCGCGCCACGGCGCACGCATGGGAGCTCCTTTGCGTTTCTTGTGTGGGTAAACGCGGCCGGGTAACGGCATCGCTCCATCGGGTACGTACGGTGGCGCCACCGCTAGCTCCTCCTGGGTTCGTCACGTGGAGCTAGGCCGGCCGGATGCGTGCGACGGGGGTTCGTATATCGTGTCGGGGACAAGGGCCCAGGAGCTACCGTGCACGGGACGTCATCGCCGCCCTCCTCCTCGGTGGTGGCGGTGACACGCATCGTGCACGTACACGCCGCGGGCGGGTGGGGTCAGCGTGGCACGTCGTACACGTACGTAAGACTAGATCTGTCCGGTGTGTCCGGCGCTGCAGCCGCGAGACAGGGGGATGGATCCACCAGACCCCGCGCACACTCTCTCCCGCTTCCACTACCACCACCCAAACCCTGCAGCAAACCCTAGCATGTTTCAGTCGCAGACCACCATTCTGATTTCTGACATACTACCTCTGTTTGGGATTATTAGTACTAGCCACCTGCCCGATCAGACGGCGGAAAAACAGAGGTAGTACTAGCCACCTGCCCGATCAGACGGCGGAAAATGCATTGCACTCACTAATTAAACGGATTTATCCGTGCACGTACTACACCCAAGTACATGTCCGTAGATAAATTAATTGCAAGGATCAATTAATCGGTGTTTTAATACAAAGTGCTGTTTCATAGGCTCACGGTACGGTATACTCATGCGCATCTTCAGTGTACTCCCACTTTAATTAGCAGTTGGGCAAGCTGGGGGTGTTTAATCGACGAGCCTTCCGAAACACTCCAGCATTATGCCCCCTAGCTAATTTTCCCAAGCTCACGGATTATAGATTAATAAAGGAGGAGTGCGCGCCATTACTAGATGTGATCGACCTCAAGCTAGAGATGACAAGTACTACTCCCTCTTGTACTTGTTCGTGATAGGAATCTCTTTTCTTATGCTGAAGCGAAATGGAATACAAGATTCTACACACACTATCATAAGAATACCTCCGTTGTGGACAAAATATAAGTCGAGGCTGCTAAGGGATTTTTTTTGGAGGTCCGTTTACATCAATTTAGGTTGGCCGTGTGTTTTATGTGGGTCGCCTGGGTTTGATGGCTCAAGGCCCAGCGCCCCCCGTAATTAATGGGGTGGGGGTCGGTCGTACGGCGCATTCATAACGAGTAAATGTCGCGCTGCAAAAGGACCGTCACCAACACCGGTGCCGGTGTATATCCAGTTCGTTCCCGCCGCCTGCCAGCTTTCTTCCAGTCGTTTCCCGCCTCTTGGCCGCCGATTCCCGACTCTTCTAGGCGTTTCCCGGCGCGTCCATAAAAAAGGGAGGCCAGCCGGTGTAGGCACAAACTAGAAACCCTACCTCCCCACGCAGCCATGCCTGGCCTTCCTTGTCGCCGATCTAGCAACCGCGACAATCACCCAGAAATCCCACCGTCCCAAGAGCGCATGTTGCCGTCGTGGCGTTCGGACCCGTCGGAGGAATCAGACATGTTGCCGCCTCCGATTTCGGGGCGCCCGCAGATATACACGCTGCGCCCCCGCCGTGTCGCCCTTTCTACAACCGCCATGTGACCACCGGCGAGCCTTTCACGATGGAGGTGGTGGAATGCGTCTTCCTGCCAGAGCACCAGCAATGGGACCATCTCGCATTGGTGCGGGCCGACCTCCGGGAAGCGGTGCGGGCCAATCCCGACGATGCTTCCCTGCATGCCCACCTCGACCACGCTGAAGAGGAGGAGCAGGCGCAGCGGGCGATCATCTGGTCTCTCAATGACGAATGGTGTCTCTGATCCATTTAGGTGCGTAGTTTAGGTGTGCGTGTGGTATGCTTGTAACAAAAGTTTTAGGGTTTGAATAAAGCTTTTCATTGTAAATGTGGCCAATGCCTACATCGATACATAGTACATGGCGCGCGCGCATAGCCTAAACCTACTCGTCGGTGTCGGAGTCAGAGTCGGAGATTAGGCGGTACCGTCTCCGGCACATGCTGTCGTCGAAGACGCTGACGCCGAGCCTTCCTTCACCGTCGTACTTGAAGACGAGGATGGTGCCCGCTTCAATCTGGTGTGCGCGGGCGAAGCACTCCCAACCATCGCCGAGGTACAACTGGCCGAGGTGGTCGAACTGCAGATCGACCGGGTACCTGGTGGTCCTGAAACCGTTCGCCCGCAGGATGACAAGCGGGGGCGGTGGGTCGCTGACCAGGGTCACGAACCTGCGGGGCGGGAGGAGCCTATCACCCGGCATGCCGAAGCGGGTGGCCACCGCGAACTGGATGCCTGGGTCGACCTCATCGGGCGACGACGGTGTTGAGGGAGAGCATGGTGGCACGCTGGCTTGGCCGCGTCCTCCGCGCCTCCCTCGACGTCCACGACCGGCACGCCCTCCCCTCGATCCTTCGCCGCTGACCATGGTTAGCTACATGATAGTGAAGAACGGAAAGGAGGAGGAGGGAGAGAATGGTGTGGTGTGGAAGCAATTTGCCGCGGGCGGCCAGTTAAAAAAGGCCCGGCGTCGGATGCCGGCACGGAGGCCGAAGAGACGGTATTGAAGCGTCCAGTCATCCAGTGCGTCGTCTCGTCGCCATTGATGACGCAGACTGCCGCTGGTCAGCATTCTGCCATCGACTCTGAATCGCTGTCGCGGCCTTTGCGTCTGAATCGGCGCCGCTATAGCGTCTCGTTGGAGTGGGCCACTAAGCGCTGCGAGGCACCCTCGGCCAGCCCGTGTCCGGACCGACCCAGTGGTCATGCAAATTAGATGCACGGATGGGTCTAGCCGGACGCGTCAGGGCGGATGGGTCGTGTTGCTTGACGCCAAGACGCCACAGCTGGCCCATGCGGACGGTTCGACGCCAGCGACGGGCTGGACCCGGTGGAGATGCCTTAAGGGCTTATTTAGTTTGTCCAATTTCAATGGAAAAAACACGGTTACTATGATTGGAATGTATGTCCAAAATAAATGATTCAAAAGAAACATTTTTAAACTTGAATGTTTTGTTCACATAAATATACAAAAAATAAATCCTAATAAACGTTATCAAATCACATGGAATATAATTGTGACCACTAAGGTCCTTCCATGTGGTTCTTTGCATAGGAATTTAAAAACGAGATCCACGTGGATTTTAGAACTCCTAATTTTTTCCTTCGAAACTGAGATCAAAGCTGAAATTCATGTGTGTTTCCTTGGGTCAATTCCTTCTAACCAAACAGATGAACCTACCAGTGGGGAAACTATTCGTTTAGCCAAAGGTTGCCGCATCCCGTCCCCTCCTGTTGAGAGTCCCAAGAGTAAAACCAGGCCTCTCCTAAGCTCTCTCTGTCGGCGCTGCCAGCCAAAGATGGCGGAGGGGAAGTGCCAGAGTAGCTTGGTCTTGTAGGGGTAGTGGCGCTATGCTGGTAGAGTGCTTCTTGCCCAGTACTAGGCGGAGTGGAACTGCCGACTTCCGCGACCGGATCTGGCGAGTTCTAGGGTTCTCATTCTTCCTCTTGTTGCTCCTATGGATGGAGCTGCAGCTAGAAGGAGAGGCCATCGTTCCGTCCAATAAATGAAGTGTCACTGGCTACCTCCTCTTCTTCCCATGGTGCCATGCTCTACCTTTTTTGGCTAGCCATGCAGGCAGGGGAAGAGGCGAGGTGGTGTGCCCTACTGTGCGATTGGCCTGCTCCTGACTGGCCATGAAGGCCAGGGGGTGGAGAATCAGTGCAACGTTCTGGAGTTCTTGGGGTGGTCTTGCCCCTCTACGGTAGGGGATGCTCGCATGGAGCTGATGGCTCAAAATATATCAAGCTTGTTGGGAACCCCAAGAGGAAGGTATGATGAGCACAACAACAAGTTTTTCCTCGGTTATGAAACCAAGGTTATCGAACCAGTAGGAGCAAGGAAACAACTTCAAGGTGTTGTTTCCAACTTGGAATCCTGCACAACACAACCACAGAACTTTGCCCCAACTTACAGTGAGGTTGTCAATCTCACCGGTTTAGCTGAAAACAAAGGATTAAACGTATTGTGTAGAAGATAGTAATTGTTTGCAGAAAGTAAACAGTAACAGTAAATAGTAAATGGTTTATTAATGGTAAAAGAATGGACCGGGATCCATAGTTCACTAGAGGTGATTCTCCTTAAGATAAATAACATGTTGGGTGAACAAATTACAGCGAGGCAATTGATAGACCCGAGAAAGCATACCATGCATATACTAATCATCTTGACTCCTATGAGATTTGATTGGGCATTACAACATTATACATAGACCATAATCTAACTGCATCTATGATTAATAATCCACCTTCAGGTTATCATCCGAACCCCCCCAGTATTAAGTTGCAAGCAACAGATAATTGCATTAAGCAAAGTGTGTAAAGTAAACAATACGATTGTCCCATGGACAAAGGATTGTTATTTTCTCTCTAGTAGCAACAGCACATCTAGTACCTTAGAGATTCTTGTTACTTCCCCAGATTACTAGAGGCATGAACCCACTATCAAGCATAAATACTCCCTCTTGGAGTTGTTAGCATCTACTAGGCCAGGATAGCTACTAACAACGGAAAGCATGCAAGATCACAAATAACATAGACATGATAGAATCAATAATCAATCTGAAATAGCATCTCAATATACATCGGATCCCTGCAAACACAACATGTAAGATTACAAATAGATGATCTTGATCATGAACGGAGCTCACAAGATCTAAACATGGTAGCACAAAGGAGGAGAACCAACCATCTAGCTACTACATGGACCCGTAGTCCAGGGATGAACTACTCACGCATCACACTGGAGGAAGGCATGGTAATGAAGAAGGCCTCCAGGGTGATCTATCCCCTCCGGCAGGGTGTCGGGAAGAGCTTCAGATCCCTCCCGATCTAGGGATGGAGATGACGACGGCTACAGACTCTTTTGTGGAATTTTGATCGGGTGCTTAGGGTTTTCATCCCGGGAGGCTTTTATAGGCGGAAGGGCAAGGTCAGTGGAGCATTGATGACCCACAAGTATTGGGGGTGTATCGAAGTATTTTCGAGGGAAGTGAAACCCAATTTATTGATTCGACACAAGGGGAGCCAAAGAATTATAAGCCTTAACAACTGAGTTGTCAATTCAGCTGCACCTGGAAACAATCTTGATCACATCAGTTTATCAGTAGCAACAGTTTTGTAGTAGAAATACTAAAGTAATAGCAGTAGTAAAGTAAAGACAGTAGTAACAATAGCACCAAACAGTAGGATTCGAGTGTGGTAGGCATAGGGATGGATGGACGGGCGTTGCATGTACAAGACAATTCACATAGCAATCCGAACAAAGGGCAATTGCAGATAAATAAGATAAAGCATCCAAGTACTAGATAATCCTAGGCATGTGTTCCATATATAGTCATACATGCTCGCAATGAGAACTTGCACAACATCTTTTGTCCTGCCAGCCCGTTTGCAGCGGGGCCTCAAGGGAACTACTGGCAATTAAGGCGCTCCTTTTAATAGAGCACCGGAGCAAAGCATTAACACTCCATGAACACATGTGATCCTCACATCAAAGCCATTACCTTCGGTTATCCTGATTTCTGTTACTTCGGGGCCTTTGGTTCCGGACAACAACGTGTGTATACAACTTGCAGGTAAGACCATAAACAATACTATCATAATGAATCAATAACATGTTCAGACCTGAAATCATGGCACTCAGGCCCTAGTGACAAGAATTAAGCATAACAAGTCGCAATAAAGTCAAAAAGCACTAATAGTAGATACTAGGCACCATGCCCTCACAATCTGATGCCATTACATGAACGATCTCATCCAATCCCTACCATCCCCATAGCCTATAGCGGGGGATTACTCACTCATAGATGGGGGAAACATGGATGGTCGATGGAAAAGCGATGGTGATGATGATGGCGATGATCTCCTCCAATTCCCCGTCCTGGCAGGGGTGCCAGAATGGAGTTTCTAGTTCTGAATCATGGAATCTGGTGGTGGCGGCAAAGCGGAACTCCTTCTAGAAAAACGTCGAACCCTCCTGAGTTTTTAGGTCAGAAGGCATCTTATAGGTGAAGAGGGAGACCGAGGGGGTGTCTGGGGCAGCCAGACCACCCCCGGTGCGGCCAGGCCCAGCCCGCGCGGCCAGGTGGTGTGGATGGGCCCCAGCCCCACTCCGTCTCGTATTCTAGCTCCAGGAGTCTTCTGGTGAAATAGGAATTTTGGCATATTTTCCGGGATTTTTCCTGATAGTTGATTTTCTGCACAAAAACTAGACACCAAGGCAATTCTGCTGAAAACAGCGTCAGTCCGTGTTAGTTGCATCTAAATCACACAAGTTTAGAGGAGAAACAATAGCAAAAGTGTTCGGGAAAGTAATACGGTTTGGACGTATAAACCCCCCCCCCCCCCAAGCTTAGCTTATTGCTTGTCCTCAAGCAATTGAGTTGAAAATTAAGTGCGATAATAGAAACTTTCACGAACACATTTGCTTCATATGATGTATATATTCTCAGCATGTGATCAACTACTTAGACAATTCATAATAAGGAGTATGCAACTAAGTTTACTTAATAGGCATTGCAAGCTATGAAGATATTCCAACTTAAAAATAATAAGTAGCATGAAACATAAACATAATCAACATTACAATGCTCATAACAAGGTATGATAGAGTGGTATCTCGCTTGCCTTTTTATTGTGAATGCCAAGGCACCTCTAAAGTTCAGGTGAAGACTAGAAGTAAAGATATCAAAGATACAAGCATCAAAGTCATAACACAAATAATCAAGTTTTGAGACAAGCACATTACACTAAGAATGACAACTATGCTCTCAAGAAGGTGCTCATAGAATAGGTGGAGACTCAACAAAGAAAATAAAAAGGTTTTGAAAAGTTTGAAAGGCTTCCAAAGGCTGAAAGTATGGTACTCATTAGCTTTGAGCTCTCATTGCCCCTATCATAAGAATCTTTAATATGGTTAAGGTGAAAGTGAGATCCAATCTAGTTATATGCTTGGCAGACTATAAACTGGAAATCCCATGTCCCTTGAGTATGAGGGCCACTCCTCATGCTACTCAACTTTAGTTACCGGAAAGATCTTGTCATCGTAAATACATGCGTATCATAGAGAACCGCCAACGGGGTACCCCTTGCCCGATGATACGGAAGAATCCCCATATCAAAATGACAAGGCAAGCAGACAATGAGTATCTCAGCAATCTTCTTATTTACCATGGGAAAATGGTGCTTTTTCTCTCTTTCCTCTTTTCTCAAATCTCTTTTTTTTCCTTTTTCTCGATAGCTATCTCTCTCTCTTTTTTATAAGAAGAATGCTTCATAGATACTTATTATGGTTACGCTGTAGGTTTTCACCATGACAACATGGATTAGACCGGTGGCCCAGGCGTTTCTCTAACACACATACATAACTCCATGGACTTACAAGCTCCCCTTTTATTTCACACCGACGACATCCGCAAACAAAAGATCATGGTATCAACTGGGTATATATTTACAGGTGTTGAAAGCGTTCCCCGTGAAAGCACAGTTCTGCTAATCCCTAGCCTATAATTTGCAAGCATATAACTTTCATGGACAGTCACAATGGTTCAGGTTATTAAGTGCAGGAAATAAAGTGTGTCGTCAAGTTCGTGAGAGCTTTACTAACTAACTTTCTCATAACAAGCAAACATTTTATTCGGAATAAAACAAGGCATAATGAATATGCACTGAACAACAAATGATGCTAATAGGTAGGTATGGTGGACACTTTTGGCAATATTTGGTTTTAGGGAGTTGGAAACATGAGTAAAACATACTCAGTGTAAGTGAAGGCTAGCAATTGTAAGGGAGCGACAAACGAGAGAGCAATAGTTGTCATAATCATGCTTGCAACAAAACAGGACTAATCATGGCATGAAAGTGATTCAAGACCCTCAAGGCAAAATAATTCATCGAGGCTTAACTGATTATTTCAGTCATATGCATGCGTGAGCATGTGCCAAGTCAATTCAAATGAAACATTCAGAGGAGGATACCACAGTGTCATACCAAGTTATGAATAGAGTAATGCAAGCAAACATTCATAAGACATGCTACAAACTATTAGCAGGCTGGAACTAATCATATGAAAGCAAGAACTACTAAGCATCCATAAATAACATACACCCTACACAAACAGACTAAACATGCCCACAATGACGAGTATATGTACAAAAATGAAAACAAATAGAGTTCGTTACCACACCTCAAGTTGTCATTAATCCTCATTATTGCCCTTAACTTGTGTGGCTTGAATAATAATATGAAACCAAATTCCACTGAGGATTGCTGAACCCTGCAACAAACTCACAATAAGACATAGCAACTATAAAGAAACCAAATTCCACTAAGGCTTGATAGCTGGGATCATAGTACTCTAACATAGACATGAAACATATAGTTCTAACAATAAGACATAGCAACTATGTTGTAACATGAAAAGATACAAACAAAAGTTTCATGAATAACAATGCTTTGAAAGACGTTTGTTTAACATATAGAAAACATAATGAGAATGGTATTCAGCTTGTCCCTCATGGTGTAGCAAAACATAAATGCATAGGACACCTTCAAAGTTCATAAGGGTGACTAGATACAAATAGTTTAAGAACAAACAATATCAAATTTATGAATCAATCAACAAGTTTCGGGACAATGTACATTAAACTAAGAATGACCACTATGCTCTCTCAATAGGTGCATAAAGATGGAAGATGGAGACTCAACATAAAAGTAAAAGAAAGGCCCTTCATAGAAGGAAGCAGGGATTCAAGTCTCATAAAGAGCTTCTAAAAATTATGGTACTTATTAGCTTTCAGCTCTCATTATCCCTATCATAAGCATCTTTAGGTGATTAAGGTTAAAGTGAACAAATATGAGGATATGCCTGACAAGTTATAAGCTGAAAATCTCATGCCCCTTGCTTACGAGTACCGAACCTCATGCTACTCAACTTTAGTCACAAGTAAGTTTTTGTCATTGTAAGTACATGTGTATCATAGAGAACCGCCAACGGGGTACCCCTTGCCCCATGATACAGGAGCTTTCCCATATCAAAATGACAAGGCAACATACAGTGAGCATCTCAGCGATCCTTTTATTTCCTATTTGCATAGGTTTTTATTTCCTATTTGCATAGGTTCTTTTATTGAGGATGCTTCACAAATTGCTCACTATGGTTATGTTGCAAGTTTCCACCATGATTAGGCATGGCTTAGGCTAGCCGCCCAGGCGCTTCTCTAACACATATACAAACTCCATGAGCCTTACAAGCTCCCCTTTCATTTCACACCGCCGGGATCCATAAGCAAAAGAACATGATATCAACTAAATAAAGTGCAATGTTGAAAGCGTTCCCCATGATACATGGTTCTGCTAATTCACAACTTACAAAGCACAAGAATATACACAACATAGATGGGCACAATGGTTCAAGTTTGTTAAGTGCAAGAAAGTAAAGTGTGCCATCAAGTTCGCGAGAGCTTTGTTCACTATTTGTCACATAACAAGTTTAATTCGGAAGGTAGATAAAAATATGAATATACTTTGAATAGCAATAATGATAATAGGTAGGTATGGTGGACTCTTTGGAATAACTTGGTTTTATTTGGAGTTGGATGCATGAGTGTAACTCATACTTGGTACATGTGGAGGCTAGCAAAAGACTAGGAGCGACCAACTAAGAGAGAAATAATGGGCATAATCATGCAAAGCGACAAAACATTATTAATTAAAGCATAAAGTGATATTACAAGTCGAAAAATAAATGATCATAGAGGCTATGGCGACTTGGTATAGTCTTAACATGGTGTGAGCATGCGCCAAGTCAACCCAAATAAAGCATCAAAGGAGAATACCACAATATTATGCTTTTATATGTTAAAACAACGCATGATTCTTTCAAGGCACATTAAGCAATCTCAATTGTTTGTAACAAGTCATGCTACAGCAATAATCACTAAGCATAAAGTCAACGCAATATCAAACATGACATGATAAAGTCTAGGCCACAGTCAAAACAAGCTCCTTTTTGTACCACTTATAAGCATGAACTTTCCTACTCTTTTCCAATCCAAATCAACCTATTTGAAACTATGTATGATTGTGGGGGTCCAAGAAATTTATTTAATCTAACTAAGCAAAAGAAAACTAAAAAAACAAAGACCCTCCAAGAACAACACAATTGTGCATGAAACAATAAAAATGAAGTGTTTGGAAGAAAACTGAAATTTTTATTGATGAAGAAGGGGATGCCTTGGGCATCCCCAAGCTTTGATGCTTGTACTTCTTGAATATTTCTTGGGGTGACACGGGTGGTATCCCCAAGCTTGAGCTTTTGTCCATACTTAATCCTATCACATTATTCTTCCCTGCACTTTAAAATTTTCTTCATACAAAACTTCACACAATCTTCATTAGCAACATTAGTGTACTTAAGATAATAAGTCTTTAGGTTCAGTTTCAACACAAGTAAAACTTCCATTAAAACACAAGCTACTATAGCAATTTCTTTTAAAAGTTCAAATGATCAAGGAGAACTCTAAGAGAAAGAGATTAAGAGGCAAATGCAAATAATGGCAGAAATCTGTCAAAATAGACCAGCAGGTAAAAACCGATTTTTTTCGAAGACCTTCTGTTGCTCAAATCGAAAAGTGTTAAACTAACGAAAGTTAGATAACAACCTGGGTCAGAAGCACAAAACATTACAGCTGAATACGACATACAGAGATTTTTCACGAATTTTTCCAGTGAAGCACAAAATTCTGTTTCGGGACGGCAACTTTCCTAAGCATTATTTCTCTCTTATTAGAGGTTATTCTTGGAACAAAAACCACATAAAAATTATAAGGAGAGGTTATTACTGAGGCAATAACTTCCAATACTCAACAAAAGAAAAATTTATTGACTAAAAATTTGGGTTATTTCCCAATATGTGCTTTTTCTTCAATGCCTTTGAGCTAGGCATAAGAAGCAAGAATCAAGTATTCTCAAATGAAGCATTAAGAGCAAATTTTGTTTTAATAGGAGAGGCAAAATGAATTTTCTCTCTCTTCTTAGGGAAGTGTTCTATACCTTTCTTGAGTGGGAATTGATATTTAATGGTGCCTTCTTTCATATCAATAATGGCACCGTCAGTTTTAAGAAAAGGTCTTCCCAAAATAATAGGACAAGATGCATTGCATTCAACATCCAAAACATAGAAATCAACAGGGACATAGGCATTTTTAACCATAATAAGAACATCATTAATACTCCCCATGAGTTTCTTTTTAGAATTATCATCAAGTTGGACATTTAAATAACAATCTTCCCATGGTGGCAAATCAAGCATTTCATAAATCCTTCTAGGCATAATAGAAACACTACTATCAAGATCACATAAAGCTTTGAGATCAAAATCATTCACTTTCATATTAATGATGGGTTCCCAACCATCTTCTAATTTCGTAGGGATAGAGACTTTATGTTTCATCTTTTCTTCTTTAATTTTCATGAGAGCATCAGTAATGTGTTTTGTAAAGTCCATATTCATAGCACTAGCATTAGGTATTTTAGCAAGCTTTTGTAGGAACATAATTACTTCAGAGATATTTCAACCATCAAGATCAAAATCATAATTACTATCCAAGGTAGTAGAGCTATTGTTTCCCATATTTCGAAGAATTTCAGCATTTTTATTGGAAAAGGTTCCATTGATTTTAGGCATTGTTGCAAAAGGAATGGGGACTTCATGTGGTTTGCTAGCATCAACATTAGTGGTGGTGATAGTACAAATACCACTATTTCTAGCAATTGCATCTTCTCTTTCCCACTTAGCATGCAATTTAGCTAACCGTCTAACATTTTCATCAATTCTAACTTGTATGGCATTAGTAGCAGCAAAGGGATTTTCAATGGTTTCAGGTTTAGCAGCCGTTTTATTAATCAAAGAGGATCGTGCTTCAGACAAAGATGATATATTTCTTTCATCATTAGAAAGTTTTCCTCAATAGTTTTATTGAAAGCGGTTTGTTTACTAATAAAATATTTAAGCATGACTTCAAGTTTAGAGGGTGCACTCCTATTGTTGTTGTAGGAATTTCCATAAGCATTACCATTATTAGGAGGATATGGCCTATAATTATTATTACCAAAATTATTCATGTAGGCATTGTTGCTAAAATTGTTATTTCTAATAAAGTTCACATCACCTTGCTCTTCTTGAGCAACTGAAGAGGCTAAGGGAACATGATTTGGATCAATATGAGCTTTCCCATTAACATGCATAGACATATAACATCAATTTTATCACTCAAGGAGGAGGTTTCTTCAACAGAATTTACCTTCTTACCTTGTGGAGCTCTCTTAGTGTGCCATTCAGAATAGTTAACCATCATATTATCAAGGAGCTTTGTTGCAGCACCCAAAGTAATGGTGACATGGGTATACCCTACAGGTACTCGAGCTTGGTATATACGGCCTAAATACGTAAAGGCCCACGGTGTCGCCAAGGCCCAAATGAAGGACTCGAGTAACCTACGGACTCTCGATTGTTTGAAGAACAAGAAGAAGATAAAGATAGAAAGTTTGAAGGGGAAAACCCTAACTTGTAACCGACTCGACCTGCTACCCGAGACCTAGCCTACCTATATAAAGGCTAGGAGGCGGCAGGAGGACACACCTAACCCTAGTTTTCCACCACCCTCGCCAGATTGCATCTGCGCACCATTGTAATCTTCGATTCCTTCGATAATTCCACGAGCAGACAAGCAGGAGTAGGGACCTCTACGAGGCCTGAACCTGGGTAAATCTTTGAGTCCCCTGTGTGCTTGTTTGCTAGCCGATAGATGTCTCCAGCGCTCCCTCCTTCTCCAAAACCCAAGTCCATAACAATGGGCATTGATGAGTTAAACCCTCGTCAATTGGTGCTGTCTGTGGGAATTAGGAGTGCTGATGTTGCGGCTTCTTCGGCCCCATCAACCGTGATCTACAACTCCGCAACAGCGGAGATCTGCCAGCTCTTCGGCATGTTCGACTTCACTGTCCACACGCCGGCCACTCGCCCGACCTTCGAGTCCGTGGGCGACGGAATCAGCCTGGCGATAGGGAGCTTCCAATTCCAAGTCGGTCAGATGGGCACGCTTCGCATGCCTAATCAGCCTACGGCACCGTCGATTGCCCCAGCATCATGGTTCCCTCCATCGATCGGCACCCTCAGTGAGCTCAACGCCCCGACGATAGTCGAGAACACGGTCAGCGACAGCAGTCGCGACTCCGATCTGAGCGATCTGGCCACTGAAGATGGAACCTACATTTCCGGATCTAAGAGTTGTGGAAGAAGCAGCTTCCCCAATCACTTCATGTGCGCCGTCATCAACGTAGGCGATACCTCTGCCAACCGCGACAACACGGGCAATCGCGGTAATGGAACCAACCTGCCTAACAGAGGCAACAGTGGCAATGGCGGCAACGGCGGCAACGGTGGCAATCACACCCCGTCGACAATGGAGGAGCAGTCGAACCTCCAACCATATTAAACGAGCAAACTGGCGAATGCGTCATGATCAGGCTCAACGAGCAAGAATGGGCTCGCTGCCGCGGGGCCCTACGAGGCGCTCCTCTACCATTTGGATCCCTGCAAGAACTGCTGATGGGCTATCACTGGCTCCTGAAGGAAGAATTCAAGCGCCAAGTAGAAACAATCGCGCAACTCGAGGCGCGTAAAAAGGCAGCAGACGAGTCGAGCCTTCGTCGTGCTAGGCTCTCCTCCCACAGAGGATCCTCCTCAAAGGGCAACGAGTACCTCTCCAAGAAGAGGCCATCTCGGATGGCCCATCTCACCGAGCAAGAACGCATAGAAGCTACAAAGGTCCTCGACTTTAGCTCTATGACAGTCGACACACGGGGCAATGTGGTCACCAAGACGCCGCAGGCTGCGGTCACAGCGGCCACCATGTACCTCCTTAACAACCAGCCGCCAGCTGGAGATCCCCGAGCCGCCATGCAACGATCTACGATCGCGGGCTCACAGCGACACGACCGCGACTATGATGCGTGCAACGACCTCACGCACCGCAATATTGACAAATCAAGGGCACGACGTGCTCGATCGACTGACGCAGAAGAGGAAGATGTGGAGCTCTGTGGCGCCAGATGCTTCAGCAGATCCATTAGGCAGAAGCGAATGCCTAAGGGGTTTAAACTCCCATCGGAGAACCCAAAATTTGACGGCCTACAGGACCCAAAAATCTGGCTGGAGGACCACATCTCCTCCGTCAGGCTCCACGGAGGCAGTCGAAGCACGGCCATGCAATGCTTGCAGCTACAACTGTAGGGCGCCGCCCGAGCATGGCTCAACAACCTCCCACGCGGATCCATTCGCAGCTAGGATGAGCTGGTTTACAGCTTCGTGCACAATTTCAAGGGCACGTACAAGCGACCTGCATCAATCGAAGAGCTAAGATGCTGCCAGCAACGATCGGGCGAATCGCTACGCTCCTACATCCAAAGGTGGTCCATCATCAAGAACTCCGCAAAGAACATCTCGGAGGATCACGCGATTGACACATTTAACGGCGGCGTCCGCCGCCTAGAACTCAGGGAGGAGCTAGGCCGCTCAAAGCCCAAGACCATCGACCACCTGATGGAGATCGTGAATCGGTGGGCCGATGGAGAAGATTCGGTGAAGAATCGCGTCCACTCCGACGAGGAGGCCGAACTCGAGCGTAGACGCGATCGCCGAGGCAAACGTCGGATGCGCATCTACGATGACCGCGACGATGTCAACATGGTCGCAGCTGGCTACGCCGACAGACGCGCGATAACCGCAATAGCGGATACCGCGACTCCGAAAAAACCACGCAAGTGTGGCAACGCCGCAATCGCGATGAGGCACCCGCGACATCTATTGAGGACAAACTGTCCGGGCCATGTATGGTACACTTCTACATCGACAAGCATGATGGAAAGAAGAAGTCCAGCTACCTCCTCAAGGATTGCCGCGAGTTCCTCAAGCTACATGAGGGACTGGTTCGGATGAACCGCAACATAGTTGAAAGAGGCTACGGAGCCGCTCCTGGCGCCGTGGCACATGGTGCTCCGCCACCACCACGTGGGACACCCCCGAATGCAGCCACGCCGGACCAGCACCACGGAGGCGAACCCTACCCAAGGGCCATGGGTACCATGATGATCCAAAAAGGACGCCCCTCCAATCGGGTGCAGAAGGCCATCACTCGCCAAGTCAACTTGGCCACACACTTTCCACCATCTACCACTGAGTACCTCAGTGGAAGCGAGTCATGCATCACCTTCGACAAACGCGACCATCCGCCTCAGGTACCCCGTCCAGGCCATTGCTCCCTCGTACTCGAGGCACAAATCGGAGGCTTCGACATGAGCCGCGTCTTCATGGATGGCGGAAGCGGCATCAACCTTATATTCACGAGTACCTTGCGAGCAATGAGGATCCCTCTAACTTGCCTGGAGGCCCCGGACACAACATTCCACGGCATCGTCCCAGGAAAAGGCATATATCCCCTAGGCAAAGTCAACCTCGACGTCATCTTCGGCACGCCGAAGAACTTCCGGCGCGAGTGCATCGACTTTGAGGTCGTCGACTGGCCCTCACAATACCACTGCATCCTCGGACGTGTCATGTTCGCTAGGTTCATGGCAGTACTACACTACGCCTACCTGCAGATGAAAATGCTAGGTCCCAATGGCATCATCACGATCAACGGGATCTTCGAGAGATCCGATAGTTGTGACAGGGAATTCAACAGAATTTCCCAGTCCTTCGGCATGCAGGAAGAACTCGCAAGGCTGAAAGAGTCAACAGACAACAGTCTGCCCCCCCTGAGCCGGCTAAGCTCGCCTGATCTATCCTTCGACTCATCGGTGCACACAAAGAAAGTGCAGGTCCACCCATCGGATCCCGCCAAGACGGCCCTCATCACCAACAACTTGAGTCCCGCATAGGAACTCGCACTCGTCGAATTCCTCCGTGAGCACTGGGAAATTTTCGCCTGGTGTCCTGCGGACATGCCAGGAGTTCCCAGGGAATTCGCCGAGCACACACTCAACATCAACCCCGACGCAAGGCCAGTCAAACAAACAATTCAGTGATTGTCTGAGCCACGAGCGTAGGCAGTTGGAATGGAGATCAACAGACTCCTCGACGCCAAGTTCATATGCGAGATCAAGGAAAGCACTTGGCTCTCCAACACGGTCCTGGTACCAAAAAAGGACATGGATATCCTGCGGATGTGCGTGGACTTCACCTCTCTGAATAAGCACTGCCCAAAGGATCACTTCCCGTTGCCACGCATCGACCAGATCATCGACTCCACCTCGGGATGCGAGCGCCTCTGCTTCCTCGACGCCTACTCAGGCTATAATCAGATTCGAATGAAGGAGGAAGATCAAGAGAAAACAACGTTTACAACGCCCTTTGGTGTGTTCTGCTACAACACAATGCCCTTCGGGCTAAAGAACGCGGGAGCCACCTACCAGCGGTGCATGTAGGCTTGCCTCAAGGAACAACTGGGTCGCAACATTCAAGTCTATGTCGATGACATAGTAATCAAGACCAAGAAAGAAGCCTCCCTAATCGACGATTTGCGCGAAACCTTCGCCAACCTCGACCGCTACCGGATCAAGCTCAATCTGGACAAATGCGCCTTTGGCATGCCATCTGGGCAACTACTCGAGTACCCCATCTCCGCGAGGGGAATCGAAGCAAACCCGAAGAAAATAAAAGCCATACTGGCCATGGAGAAGCCGAAAAATATAAGGGGCGTTCAACAGCTGGCTGGGCGAATCGCGGCCCTCAGTCGATTCATCAGTCGGATGGGTGAAAAGGTGCTGCCCTTCTACCAACTCCTCCGCAAAGCTGAAAAGTCCGAGTGGACCAACAAAGAGCAGGAAGCATTCGAAGACCTCAAGCGCCTTCTATCCACCTCGCCAGTACTAGTGACCCCACGGGAAAGGGAACCAATGTTGCTATATATCTCCGCCACCAACCAGGTGGTCAGCACAGTGCTTGTCGTTGAGCGAGCCGAGGAAAACAAGGTCCACGGGGTACAAAGCCAAGTATACTACCTCAGCGAGGTCCTCACGCCAACAAAACAGCGGGACGAGTCGCACTACCAGAAGCTGGCATACGGTGTCTTCATGACCGCCCGACGACTGCGCCATTACTTCCAGGAACACCCAATCGTGGTGGTCAACGACGCCCCGTTGGGGCATATCTTCAATAACCCCGACGCCACGGGACGAGCCGCGCTTTGGGGAATAGAATTGTCTCCACGAGACATCACATACGAAAAGCACGACGCAATCAAGTCGCAAGTTCTCCCTAACTTCCTCGTGCACTGGATGGAGAACCAGCTCCTGGACAAACCAGATATGTCCTACCTCTAGACAATGCACTTCGATGGGTCCAAGCAGAAGGACGGAGAAGGCACAGGTGTCATACTGACATCACCTCAAGGGGACAAGTTGAAGTATATCCTGCAAATGCAGTTCACAGCCTCCAATAACGAAGCTGAATACGAGGCCCTGTTGCATGGGATGAGGATGGCAAAAGCCTGCGGCGCCAAGAGGCTCATCATATACGGCGACTCCAAGTTGGTCGTCAACCAAACAATGCATGAGTGCGACGCACTGAATGACAACATGATCGCGTACCGCGACCTCTACGACACACCCGAAGGAGACTTCGACGGTTGCGAGCTGCGGCACGTAGGTCGCGAAAGCAACGAAGAGGTGGATGCACTCGCCAACATAGGCTCTACCTGCACCCCCATACCACCCGGGGTATTTCTCGAGCGCATCTCCGAACGCTCCATCAAGCCAAAGGCCGCAAAGAAGAAAACTAGCGCATCAACGGACTCGGGGGCTACGCCACCCAATGAGTCAATGGCACTCGACGACTTGGAGCTGGACACAGGACTCGAGGGACCAATGAGCGTCATGATGATTGAGCAATCCTGGACGCAACCGTACATCAATGTACCTCCTCAGCAAAAGGCTACCGGATGATCCGACTAATGCACAGCACATCGCGCGGCGATCCAAGGCATTTGCTGTTATGAACGGGGAACTGTACAAACACAGCATCACAGGAGTACTCCAATGATGCGTCTCCACGGCCGATGGAAGAGCTGTTCTCCTTGACATCCACGAGGGGACCTGTGGGCACCACGCTGGCAGTCGCGCTCTCATCGCCAAAGATCTACGAGCTGGATTCTATTGGCCTACGGCCATGCGCGATGCCAAGGACATCGTCCAGAAATGCAACGCTTGCCAACGATTCGCGGACAAGCCGCACGCACCGGGCGCAGAGCTCCAGCCAATTCCATTGGCCTGGCCCTTCGCACAATGGGGACTCGACATGGTTGGCAAACTCCCAAGGTCCTCACGAGGAGGCTACGTCTACCTCTTGGTCGCAGTCGACAAATTCACCAAGTGGATTGAGGCCATGCCAATGACCAACCAATCAGGACACAGCGCAGTTAAGTTCTTCGAATCCATCGTCTACCGCTTCGAAGTACCGCACAACATCATCACAGACAATGGGACGAACTTCACATCCAAGGAGTTCCAAGAATTATGCGAGAATCTGGGGATCAACATCAGCTACGCCTCTGTAGCACATCCGCGGACCAACGGTCAGGTGGAAAAAGCAAACGGACTCGTCTGCGACGGCATCAAGAATCGACTCCTCCGGCCACTCGAACAAGCCGCGGGTTGCTGGCCAGATGAACTGCAATCCGTACTCTGGAGCCTACGCACAACTCCAAACAGTGCCACTGCCATTCTTTATGGTGCACAGAGCCGAGGCAGTGCTACCCGCTGAGGTACGGTACAAGGCGCCGCGCATGGTCGCTCACAGCAAACAAGAGTCATCCCTCGCACTCGAAGACTCCGTCGACCTCCTTGACGAGGCAAGAGAAATCGCCGCAGAAAGATCAACGATCTACCAACAGAACCTGCGCAACTACCACAGTAGGAGGCTACGTCCCAGATCCTTCGTCGAAGGCGACCTGGTCCTGCGACTAAAGCAACAGGGACATCTCAAGCTCGAGTCTCCCTGGGAAGGACCATACGTGTTTATAGAAGTAATCCCAGGTGACGCCTATCGCCTTCAAGATTTAGAGACAGGAGTCGTATACTCCAACCCTTGGAACGTCGCACAACTGCGACGCTTCTACCCTTAGTTGCTTTTACTTTTAGATCACAAATAAGGCACTCAGCCAAGGCTACTTAGCCACACATTGTACTTCGTACTGTCCTTCAAATAAATAAAGCTAAGTGCCCCAAAACTCCGTGTTCTCCTTTATTTTTTCCAATTTATCTACTCGGGGGCTGCGCCACCCTATATACATTTGTTCTACGAACCAAAACGCGATATCCTGAGTAGCTGGCACATCAATCGAAACCCTTGACACAACATCAACCCAGCTGCAACGCACTTGACAGGTTGACAAGGGACTGAGATAAGAGTATGGCCAGGCTAACGAAAAGGACTCGCATAGTGCAACGCACTTCATGCTCACAAAGCTCTTTATACATATTCGACAATAAATTATATACAAACATTTATACGAACTTTACAACACAGGTACACTTATGTGTAGGATACAAACTAAGCTACTACTGCAGCAAGAGAATGTTGGTTTGTTCCTCAAAGAAGTCGACGATCTCTTCTACTGGGCGATCCACAGCCTGGTAGTACGGCACCATATTCCAGGCAGAACCTGCTGGTGGCGCAGGCGGCCTAGCAGCAATTGCCGCAACATCTACGTCAGGCCTATGCAGTCGCACCAGCGATAGAGCGGCCTTGGCACCAGCCACCAACTGTTGCCTCACGCACTCGCGAACCACGGTCAGGTCTTGAAACTTGGCAAGGAGGGCCAGCAAGCTCGATGGAGTAACATCCAGCAGAAACATCGTCCGATAAATGTTCTTCAAGCATGACTGCGACTTCTTCAGGAAGTGCAGCACTCATGACGCATCGATCTGTGGTCGCCAATATAATCGCACGATCATGATCTACCTAGAAGTATCCACTCTCTTGAAGTTGCTCCTGGGTGAGATCATGCATACGAATGGCAATTCTATCCTTCTCATCCTGCGGATGACGCGCGCTGACAACTACACGAAGCAGCAACAGCAGCATAAGTACAATGCACCATCGCGAGTGACTACAAGGAAAATATAAGAGCAAGCAAACTAACACTTGAATTGGCCGCCCAGCTGTGTCACCTCGCCAAGCAGATACTGCTCTCGGGCGGCGGCTTTCTCCGCCTTCGACTTCCATACATCCGCGTTACCGCGGAGCACGGGCAACTCACGCTCCAGCTGCTTCACACGGTCACGCAGTCGCGAAAGCAGCGATAGTTCATCTACCCTGGAGCGCGGCGGTGCCAAAGTATCATCAAGAGGCGACGAGTCCTGAGTTTCCCTTAAAGGATCACTTGATGTACCCTACCACAAGCCAAGATAGAAACAAATAAGACGACCAAATCAACACAAAGACAAAAGATTCAAGTGTATTCAAGACCAGCAAAAGTATTAGCAGATACACTCGCCAGCAGGCATGTTCTTAACAGAGGACATAAACTAGTTAACTATTACAAAGTCACTAAGGAGCGATTGGCTTCTTCGACTTCGAAAGCTTCGGGGGCTTCATCGAGTCCGTGGCAGTGTCAGATGCCACTGACTTTCCGCCAGCCCCTGATGCCGCAGCCTTTGCCGCCTTCTTGGTGCGTTGCAGCTCCTCAGAATACTTCGCAACCGTGTTTATCAGCCGTGGCCCATATTTACCACAGGCAGTCGCGAAAGGAGCAAAGACTACCTGCTGGCCATCCGCGCTAACAGGCATCGCCTTCGACACCGCGGCAGGATCAATCTCGACTCCGTGGGCCTGCACCATGGCAAGTGACATGGACGCGCCAGCCGCGCGGAGTGAGTTCTTGAAGCTGGAAGGAACACCCCTGGCGAGTGACTCCACCAGCTCGTCCACGTTCTCGATTAGCTCAGCCTTGGGAATCAGCTCCTCCCGGAGACGACTGAGAACGCCCTTGGCCTTGGAGAGCGTATCCTGAATGGCAGCGCTGCGGTTTTCGACTGCCGACAGCGCACCCGCCAGAGCATCATCGCGATGAAGGGCCTGCGGGTCGAAGCTCAAATTGCCAGCATCTATACATAAATCCACACATGGACAAAGCATCAGCGCCAACGCCAAAAAGTCGAGCAGAGAAGGATAACGATATCCAAAGCAAAGTACTTGAGAGGGCCTTGGCAAACGTGAAAAGCTGTTCTTCGAACAACTTCTCCCTGGCTGCGAAGGAGGCACGCAGATTCTCTTCGCGCCTTTGCGCCTCGTCACGCGCCGCGATTGCCTCATCGCGACCCTTCATAGCCACGGCGAGGGTTTTCTCCATGGTGGCAGCGTTGCACGGGAGGGCGTTATGTTTAGCTACAAAACAAAAGGGATTGACTATCAGTCGACCATATAAAAAGGAGAAGAAGAGGAAGTGAAAAACACTTACTTTTGACCACGCGATGACGCGTCTCCAGCATTGCATGCTGGCGTCCCATCACAAGCACTTGCTCTGCCAAGTGAGTGGCTTCCTTCACAAGGAGCTATCGCACAACGAGGGATCAGCAGAAGCAATAGATAACATCGACTGCAACATTAAAAGAAGAAAATCTACACTTACATGATCCTCCAATGACTCCGAAGTTATCTGCTGTACCGTCATCCGGGCAACGATTCGATGCTCCCCTTCGTGCGGAGAACTGGAAGAGTTGTGCTCGGAGTGGGCCGCCAGTGGAGGGAAAGGAGCGCGCTCGACCTCTTTCTTGGCCCTTGAGGTTGCGACTCCTGATTCTTTCAAAAATTGGACGTCGCCAGAAGATGACGACGCCTCTTGACTGAAAGACAAAATCAACATCAAGAACAAGACAAAATCCAGAGACGAACCAAAAAGGGCAAATCTAGAGAAGAGCAAACAAACTAGAAAACTTACCAATCAAACTTGTCAAAGTCAAAAGTGGGCTCCCCGACTTTGACGAGGACTCCTTGGGAAGTCGCATCTTCTTGCGAGAGGATGGTGCCATGGCGCTCATAGGAATAGCAGGGATCGGCGACTTCGCAGCAACACCTGCACCTTCCGGAGTCGAAGGAGACGACGCATCGGAATCCTTGCTGCATGAACGCTTGCGAGTATCCAGACTACCGGACTCGGGGGCTTCCTCCTCCACATCAGAGGGGACAGTCGACTCCGACTCGTCCTCTTCCAAGGCTTTGCGAGGGATAATCCCCTCAGGTAGAGGGGCATACAAGGTGACACCGCCCAATCCTGGGTACAGACAAACAAAATTAGCACAAAGATAAGAAACATCAGAGAAGCAATCGACAAACTAAGCTACTGCGTAGCACAACTATACCTCAGGGGGAGGGTTAGCAGCATCAAACGGAGGAACAACTGGCTCACTGGGGAGCACATCTTTGACGGTGTACTTGGTGACCAGTCGAACCCTTTTGTCCACCTCACTCGTGGACATGCCATCGGCAGACACGCGAGTGGGATCGTCAGCGCCAGTCCACTCAAACATGGAGTGGACTCTGGCCTGCAGGGGCTGGACGCGACGGTGCAGCCACGTGTGAATGAGGGTGCAGCCTCCCTCCTCTTTGCCGAGGCGACTCTCGAGGTTGCAGACGTGCTCGTACAGCACATCCGTCTCCGCGGATTCGCCAGGCATGACGACATTTTTCCAGGAGTGCCTCCTCTTGCACGGCGTCGCAGGATCGAACGGTGCGAGTCCGAAGTGCTCCTCGCCAACCTTCTCATCGCGGACGTAGAACCACTTGTCCCTCCACACTTTGACGGACGCTGTGAGCTTGTTGTCGAAATAGGTGGTGGATGGGTCGACGTGAATTCCGCAACCACCTACATCATAGACTAAAGAGCCAGACCCAGATTGGCGCTTCAACTTGAAGAGGCGCTTGAAGAGGCCGAAGTGCGGCTCGATTCCGAGCTAGCACTCGTAGAGGGTGATGAAGTAAGAGATGTGGAGGATAGAGTTCAGGGTCAGCTGATGGAGCTGAAGCCCATAGAAACAAAATAGGCCCCTAAAAAAGGGGTGAAGGGGCAAGGAGAGACCGCGAATGATGAATGCCAAAAACATCACTCGAAAACCAGCAGGAGGAGTAGGAATTATCTCACCGCCGGGGACGCGCGTGTCGGCGACTGCGTCGGACAGCACCTCGTCTTGGCGGAGAAGACGAAGATCAGATGACTTGATGATGGAGGGACGCCACGCGCCATTCGTGACGCGGGTGCCCGTGCCCTTCTTCTTCCCGGCGGCGGCGGTGCTGGTGCCCGCAGCGGCGGAGCCGCCTTTCTTCTTTGCCACACCAGTGGTAGCCGTGGAATCGGCCGCAGCACCTCCCTTCTTCTTCCCCATTGCGTGGCGGTGATGCGACCGAAGGAAGTAGCTAGGAAACGAGCGGAGCTGGTCCAGCGTCGTGGAAGAAACGAGCGCAGAGAAAGCAGAGGAGTAGCAGCAATGGCGATGGAAGCAAAGGATGAATGAGAGCAGATGAGAAATTACCGTCGCAGCACCACTACTTAACCCCTGGAAGATGCAATCCAACGGCTCAGAAAAACCCTACTGGACGCGTGGAAAACATCATGCTAGACACGTGGAGGAGTGGAAACGCGAACCGTCCCTCCACTGCTCCCATTACACGCAGAAATCGAGGAGGCGCAGTTAAAATAAAGATTATGCACGCCCAGTCAAATCAAAGTCAGAGAGTAGGACCCACTGTTCGTCACGTCCCGTCAAACTCGCTCACGCGGGCAACTGAGGTCATGAAATCGTCAGCACTGACGTCATCAAAGCTACGCAGCAGAAGACTTCGACTACTTTAGTCCTTGCTCGAGTCTTCGACTCCACCAAGCACTCGGGGGCTACTCCCATAGGGAGCGCTGGTCGCGCACCCTATTTTTTTCTCTTCTTTTTACAGGAACATGGACAATCAAAGGCAAACCCAACCACTCGAAATACGATTCGATTGTGGACTTCGGGTTACTCCCATAGGGAGCGCTGGAAACATATTCGACTGAAACAAGCAAAAGACGATAGCAGTCGCAAAGTACTTATAGTCCCCACTCGAGTCTACGACTCGAATAGGTACTCGGGAGCTACTCCCATAGGGAGCGCTGGTCGCGCACCCTTTGATTATTTATACAAAAAACTGTGTGTTGATAGCATCCACACTCGAAGCTCATGGCGACACCGCCTCATAATTTTTCCTTACAAAGAGACTGCGTCTCCTGGGTCACCCGAATCGTCTCCGCGATGATAAAATTCGGATGCCGTGCTTACAGCATGAAGGTACGACCTGAATAAGGCCTGGCAACGCATTAGCTGTGCACTACCAGAAATGTATCCGTGCCTACAGGTACGATGAACATGCCTTGACGGACGCGTCGAGTGCTCACACCCATATAACTGGAATTCGACTCCTGTAAGACCTCCACGGCTTGAGTCGAATTACACCAGCACTTTTCTGGATTCGAGTCCGGGGACTCGAGTTCGAGTAGATTGCGTTGTTTCACCCTAAGGTGGTTAACTGATACCGATACATCGGATAAATCAGGCACGCACATCAACAATCCTTATGACACAAACAAAGCAGTCGAAAATATACTCATTCATGCACTCGAAAGACTTCAAAAAGTCCCTAGTCGAATCTGCGATTCCACTGGACACTCGGGGGCTACTGACATGGGTATACCCTACAGGTACTCGAGCTTGGTATATACGGCCTAAATACGTAAAGGCCCACGATGTCGCCAAAGCCCAAATGAAGGACTCGAGTAACCTACGGACTCTCGATTGTTTGAAGAACAAGAAGAAGCTAAAGATAGAAAGTTTGAAGGGGAAAACCCTAACTTTTAACTGACTCGACCTGCTACCCGAGACGTAGCCTACCTATATAAAGGCTAGGAGGGGGCAGCGAGGAGGACACACACAACCCTAGTTTTCCACCACCCTCGCCAGATTGCATCTGCGCACCATTGTAATCTTCGATTCCTTCGATAATTCCACGAGCAGACAAGCAGGAGTAGGGACCTCTACGAGGCCTGAACCTGGGTAAATTTTTGAGTCCCCTGTGTGCTTGTTTGCTAGCCGATAGATGTCTCCAGCGCTCCCTCCTTCTCCAAAACCCAAGTCCATAACAATGGGCATTGATAAGTTAAAACCTCGTCAAATGGTCATAAAGGTACCTCCAGCAGCATAATCTAGCAGATTTCTTGAAGAATAATTCAGTCATGCATAAAAGGTTTGGATAATCATCCAAGCAGTCAGTCCATGAGTGGGACAATTCTTTACCAAAGATTTCATTCTTTCCCAAGCTTGAGCAACATGTTTATTATAAGATTGTTTAAATTTCATTATTTGACTTCTCATAGATATAATCTTAGCAGGAGGATAGTATTTTCCAATGAAAGCATCTTTGCATTTAGTCCAAGAATCAATACTATTTCTAGTTAGGGATAGCAACCATTCTTTAGCTTTTCCTCTCAAAGAGAAAGGAAACAATTTAAGCTTAATAATATCTCCATCTATATCCCTATGTTTTTGCATCTCACAAAGTTCAACAAAGTTATTAAGGTGAGCAGCAGCATCTTGAGTACCAACACCAGAGAATTGTTCTTTCATAACAAGATTGAGCAAAGAAGGTTTAATTTCAAAGAAAGTAGCTTTAGGAACAGGTGGAGCAATAGGTGTGCACATGAAATAATTGTTGTTGGTGCTAGTGAAGTCACACAACTTAGTGTTTTCAAGAGTAGTCATTTTTGTGTTTTTAATATAAAGAAGCAAACTAGTACAACTAATATTTTTTTGTGTTTTTCATAAAAGAAACAAGCAAACAAAGCAGAAATAAACTAAGCAAAACAAAAAAACAAAGTAAAGAGATTGGTTGTGAGGGACTCCCCTTGTGAATATGTCCTTGACTCCCTGACAATAGCGCTAGAAAAAAGGCTTGATGGCTTAAAATATATCGAGCTCGTTGGGAACCCCAAGAGGAAGGTATGATGAGCACAGCAGCAAGTTTTCCCTCAGTTATGAAACCAAGGTTATCGAACCAGTAGGAGCAAGGGAACAACTCCAAGGTGTTGTTTCCAACTTGGAATCCTACACAACACAACCATAGAACTTTGCCCCAACTTACAGTGAGGTTGTCAATCTCACCGGTTTTCTCCCTAGTAGCAACAGCACATCTAGTACCTTAGAGATTTCTGTCACTTCCCCAGATTCCTAGAGGCATGAACCCACTACCGAGCATAAATACTCCCTCTTGGAGCTGCTAGCATCTACTCGACCAAGATATCTACTAACAACGGAAAGCATGCAAGATCACAAATAACATAGACATGATAGAATCAATAATCAATCTGAAATAGCATCTCAATATCCATTGGATCCCCGCAAACACAACATGTAAGATTACAAATAGATGATCTTGATCATGAACGGAGCTCACAAGATCTAAACATGGTAGCACAAAGGAGGAGAACCAACCATCTAGCTACTACATGGACCCATAGTCCAAGGACGAACTACTCAGGCATCACACCAGAGGTAGACATGGTGATGAAGAAGGCCTCCAGGGTGAATTCTCCCCTCCGGCAAGGTGCCGGGAAGAGTTTCAGATACCTCCCGATCTAGGGATGGAGATGACGGCGGCTACAGACTCTTTCGTGGAATTTTTTGATCGGGTACTTAGAGTTTCTGTATCGGAGGCAATATGTAGGCGAAAGGGGAGGCTGAGCGGGTGCCCTAGGTGGCCACACCACCCCCGGCGTGGGCCAGGCCTGGCCGCACGGCCAAGTGGTGTGGCAGGCCTCTGGCCCCTCTCAGTCTTGTCTTCTGGCTCTGTGTCCCCCTCGGTGAAATATTGACTTTGGCTTTTGTCCCGTCCAATTCCGAGAATATTCATTTTTTGACTTTCCTAGAACCAAAAACAGCAGAAAACAGGCAGCTGGCACTATGGCATCTTGTTAATAGGTTAGTCCAAGAAAGTGTACAAAAATACTCCAAAGTGTGGACAAAACATAAGAAAGTAGATATAAAACAAGCATGGAACATCAAAAATTATAGATATGTTAGCAACGTATCACACGGCAGGTTTCTTGCCCCTGATGGCCTTGCTCTTGATGCGACCAGAACGGGCGCTGCCCTCTTCGTCACACTGCACTGACTGACTGGCTCGACGAGCCCTCTTGCCCCTGCCAGTTTCCTCAGGCACATACTCATCGCTCACATAGTCATCATCATCTGCACCTGTGAAAAAGAGAGATAGGTTTGGGAGCACAAGGATAAGTACACATGCCATAAAAAAACTGAGGAAAAACTTGGATTTGGGCAAGTGCATGATAAAAAAGGACATTGCAGAGAGATTCGGTTCCAGGGCCGGTCGGACCAGCTCCAGAACCGGACGGTCCGGTGTCAGCACCGGAGAACCGGACTCAAACCGGACGACTCAGTGGCAGCATCGGTTTTCCGGACTCAGACCGGACAACCCGGTGTTAGAGTCGGTTCAACCGGGCCTGGAACCGAACCAGTCGGGGAGGACCCAAAATGGATCTTTGCAATGTAAATTTTTTACCCATGACTCAATACTTGCACAAATACAAACTTCTCAAGAGGTGTAGGCCATGGTTTGACATGGTTGGCATACAAGGACAAAGGTGGAACCCCTAACTTGGCAAATCCATCAAGATGTGTAGCAAAACATGGGGATTTGACAAGTAAAAGGCAAAGGAGCAAGGGATTACCCGAGGACATGGCTTCCCGTGGAGGAAAGCACCAAAAGCCCTTGAGAAAGAAGATCACAAAATGCTCCAAAACCACCACGAGATGGAAAGATTCCTTCGGTGGAGAGCCTCCAAAGGTCCTTCTCCGTGATTTGGTGGCCGATCTATGAATCCTAGGGGTGGAAACACCCTAGGAGAGGGGGGGGGAAGGTGGGAGGGGCGGTGATGGAGAGAGAACGGGTCAGGGGAAGTGAAAAGGTAACTTGTGGAGGGGTGGGGCGGCTAGGGAAGAAGAAGGGATTTTTTTAGATCCCGGTTTTAGGTTCGGTCCAACCGAGATTCAAACCGGGCCGCGCGGTGTACAGGCTGGTCAACCGAACTTAAAACCGAATCTGCAGATATTTTGTCGCGAGGAAGATTCGTTTGGCAGTTCGGTCAACCGGCTCCACAACCGGAGTACCCGGTTGAAAACCGGATGGCAGCCGAACTTCGCTCAATATACTTCTGTCTGCAGATTCAGATAGACTTGGTTGAGGACCGGGCTGGAAACCGGACGGTTCGGTTCTGGGGCCGTTTGGACCAGGTGATACGTCCACTTTGCATCACTATTCTATGTCTTAATTCACTATTATTCATTGATATATTTCATATTGAGAGGTGATACTTATGTTATTTCATCTCTTTTTGCATGGTTGATGACTTTTGGAGCATGGACCGCCGCGGTCAGGATTCTGATGGAAAAGGTGCTATTTGGAGGCAAAATTCGCGAAGATCAGAAAATCCAGGAAAATATACGGAAAATCCTATTTTTCCAGAAGACTAAGGATGCCAGAAGACGGAGTGGAGATGGGCCACAGGGGGTCCACACCACCCCCTGGCACGGGTAGCCCTAGGCCGCGCCTAGAGCTGGTGTGGCCACCCTGGCCCACTCCAGCCTCTCCCCTCTGGCGTATATCATCCTCCCGAAACCCTAATACTCGGGGAGTGACCACAGAAAGATTTCGCCGCCTCTACGGGGCGGAAAACACTGAGAGAGAAAGATCTCTCTGGCAGACAGATTTCTGCCGGGGGAGTTCCTTCCCGGAGAGGGGAGATCGTCGCCATCAACACCCCATCAAGCTGGACTTCATGGGGTTCATCATCATCACCACCATCACCACCATCAGCACCCGCATCACCATCTCCATATTGCTGTAACAATTGCGTTGAATCCTGCATTAGTTCATAGGGGAAACTTTCTTGGTGTTGATTATTCTTTGTAGTTGATGCTATTGAGTGAATCGTTGAATTATTGTTTATGTTCAGATTGTTATACATCATTAATCCATCTCTGATCATGATCCATATGATGTCTTGTGAGTAGCTCATTTTGTTCTTGAGGACATGAGAGAAGTCATGTTGTTAGTAGTGGAGTTGTGTTGAGAAAGATTCAATAGTTTGATATTTAAGTTGTGGTGTACTTCTTCTAGTGGTGTCATGTGAACGTCGACTACATGACACTTCACCTATATGGGCCTAGGGGAATGCATTGTGTATTTGTCTACTAATCGTAGGGGTTGTCAGAGTGACAGAAACCTGAACCCCCGTTAGGAAACCATTGCACAAGGGAAGTAAGGGTCTTAGCGTTTAAAGCTGTGGTTAGGTCTCTACCTTAATTACTTTCTTGTACTTACGAATGTTTGCAAGGGGTATAATCACAAGTATGTATTAGTCTTGGATGGGGCGGTACATTAGCACAGGTTCACCCACACAACACTTAGCAAGCTAGAGAAGATTAATCAACTATATGAAGCGAAAGCACTTGACAGTCTTCCCATGTGTCCTCGAGAACGTTTGGTTAACTTAAGTAATACAACCGGCTTGTCCTTTGCTGCATAAAGGATTGGGCCACTTGCTGCATTTATTCCTACTGTCTTTATTTACTCGTACTTTGTGTACTTGCTTTATCAAAAACCCCTAAAAATCCGTTTGCTAAGTATTTGCAGAGAATTCCTGATCCATACCACTAGCCAAAGACCTTCGCTCCTCGTTGGGTTCGACACTCTTACTTATCGAAAATACTGCGATACACCCCTATACTTGTGGGTCATCAAGACTATTTTCTGGCGCCGTTGCCGGGGAGTGAAGCGCTATTGGAGAGTGGAACTGGTAAAGGAAACTTCTAATGTGAGTATTGTTTACTTCTGTTAGTTGCTTTATTTTCGTTATGGATAATTCACTGAGTTTCTTATTTGGCAATGCTACTACCACTGCTAAGGTAGTAGATAAGCCACCACCTGCTGAGAATGATGTTTTCAAAATACCTACAAGAATTATTGATCATGTTATGGATAACTACTATGTTGGGGATGGAACTGTCCATCCCGGTGATCATTTACTCTTTATACACGAATTATGCGGGTTGTTCAAGTGTGCAGGTATTATGACAGATCAAGTTAAGAAGAAGTTATTCTCATTATCGCTGAAAGGAAGAGCTGAGGAATGGTATAAGCTGCTGAAGAATGGTCAAGCTCTGGAATGGGAGGAAATAGTGCCTCTCTTTTATTTAAAGTTTTATCCTCCTAGTGAGATTCATAAAGATCGGAATCAAATATACAACTTTTGGCCTCTTGATGGAGAGAGTACAACTCAAGCTTGGGGGAGATTGAAGTTACCAATGCTCAAATGTCCCATTCATGAGCTCCCCAACAATATTATTATCAATAACTTCTATGCAAGGCTCCCTCTACATGATAAAGATTTATTGGATGCTTCTTGTGCTGGATCATTCACTCGCATGAAAGAAGAAGCTAAATGGGATCTTCTGGACCGTATTCAAGACAATGCTGAAGCTTGGGAAAATGACAAAGGTAGAAAGTCAGGTATAAATTATGGTTATGAATGCATTGAATCTTTTATGGGAACCGATGACTTTCAAAATATTAAAAATGCTTATGGTCTAGATTCTCAAGCTATTGCTTCTTATTTTAAGGCTTTTTCTTCCTACATTGAAGTGCCTAAAAAGAAGTGGAATTAGTATCATGAACCTTATAAAGATATTGCTAAGAGTGTTCCTGAAAGAAATACTGAAGTTTATACTGCTAATCATGTTTTACTTGAACCTTACATTGAGAAAATGCCTTTCCCAGTTAAGATAAAGGAACATTCTATGATAGCTAGTATGGTAGATGAAAGTATGAATAAAGCTGTTGAACCTGATAAACAAAAGGTTGATGAACCTATAATAGCAAATGTGAAAGACTTTGTTACTAAATATGAAAAAGAGGGACACGCTATCCTTTGTAAGGATACCTCTAATATTGATTCACATAGTAGTGTTATGTGAGCTAGTATTCCTGTGTTTTCTGTTAGAATAAGTGATCATTGATATGATGGCCCTTGTGATAGCTATATTGTTAAGTTTATGCATGATACTGAAAGTTACTGTGAAAGAGGGAAAAGTGTTCTTATGCATCTCAATAATCTCAAGTTTCCTCGTTTTATGCTGAAAGTTTTTATGTTGCACTTCTTTTGCCTTCTTATGCAAGTAGCCTTTGGTTTCAACAACTTGTTTGTTTACAAAATTCCCTTGCATAGGAAGTGGTTTAGACTTAAATGTGTGTGTGTCTTTGCTCCTTAATGCTCTCTTTCACTTCAATTCATACCCCTATGAGAGCTCCTTCAAAATTATCATGCCCATCTTAATGGCTATAAAGAAAGAGCTTTTTGGGAGACAACCCAATTTATTTTGCTTTCAGTTTGTTTTAGTTTCTTTGAGTCTTGGAAGTTATTACTTTGGTAATAACCGCTCCTTATCCGTTTTGTTTGGTTTTTGTGTCAAGAGCAACCTCTAATGAGAGAGAAGTAAGATTTGGGGAAGTTGCTGTCCCGAAACAGATTTTTGTGCTTCACCGTAAAAATTCGTGAGAGATCTCTATATGTGGGATTGAGTTGTATTCTTCCCCAGGTTGTTATTTAACTTTATTTAGTTTTGCACTTTTTGATGTGAGCAACAGAAGATTTTCGAAAAAATTGATCTTTACCTGATGGTCTGTTTTGACAGATTTTGCCACTCTTGCATTTGCTTCTTTTTTCGATTTCCTTTTTGAATTCTTTTGGGTTTTCGGAAGTAGTTGCTACAGTAGCTTATGTTTTGATGGTTTTCAGTTGAAGTTGAGCTCAAAAGGTTTTATCACTTCATATATACTAATGTTGCTAATGAGAACCGTGTGAAGTTTTGCGTGAAGAAATTTCCACGAAGTGGAGACAATGGTGTAATAAGGAAGAAAAGGGTTTTATGACTCAAGTAATAAGTGTATGAAGATGAAGATATTGATGTTATTCAAGTGATGACTGCGGAAGAATCTACTAGAGACCAAATTCAGAGACCTGCAGAGTCTGTTTACAAATAGGTAACAGTTCTGGTAAGAAAAGTTCTGCGAAAATACAATACAACTATATTTTTGTAGTTTTCAGTCGATAAGGAAAGTTACGAAGCGAAAAAGGGACGGAACCGGAGCCAGGGTATCCCACACCACCCAGTGGCATGGGCCCACCCCTGGTCGCGCCACCAGGTGGTGAGGCCACCCCAGACTCCGCCTCTGACCCGTTTTCACCCAGTACCTTCCTTTTGATATGAAACTTCGTATTATATAACCCCCCTAGATCCCCTGAGGTTTGTATATCGTGTTTTTGTCGTGTTTTTGTTTCAATCTATTTCTGCCAGGACATACTCTTTGAAAGTTTAGAAGCACCATGGTGTCCGCCAAGGATAAAGGGAAGGAGCCTATGGGGGAAGACCTCCAAGACCCCGGGAAGGAGATCAAAAGTGAAGATGAAGAGGAGCAAGGCCAACATCCGCTCACCGGCACTACCATTGCAAGCATTGGAGTGGTCACGGAACCTGCCAGGGTTAGAAGGACTACGCGGATGCAGACTGGGGGAAAAGCTCCTCGTCACAGTTTGGCTCCACGGTCACTTCCTCCACACACCAAGAATCCCTTACATACCTTTATCCATAACCATGCATGAAAAGAAGACTTCAATGAGGAAGAGTGGGGAAAGAATAGCAAGAGCTGGAATTCTCAACATGACGTGATCATGAGCCACATTGAGCAAAACTCACAACTGATTCGTAATCTCACCTTCGAGATTGAGGACTTGGGGAAATTGGTCAAGACGCTCATCGAGAGGATACCACCACTACCTAAGGAGTAATTCGTCATCAGGTTTGGCATCCCCTTGGTTTGTTCCAAGCTTGGGGGAGTGCCGCGGTATCACATCACTATCTTCTATCTTTTTACCTTTTTAGTAGAGTCATATCTTGAATAGAGAAGTTATTATGTAGGATGGTTTGCATTATGGAAGTGTCCCCTCTCTCGTTAGATATGTATCCCTTGGTGTGAGTTGCCATTATGGAATATTAATGAGAAGTTCTATCATTTATTCTTTTGCATAGCTTATATTAGTTTTCAATTCGTGGTTATATGATTGATCTTGTTGTTAGTATTGGTATCACTTTGGGATCATTCAGTTAATTTAGTTGGTTTTGGCAAACCTGGCTCGGTCAGTAGCAACACTATTTTTGAGAGTTGAATGAAAAAGATAGAAGTACTCTAAAGAAAAATAATTTCATCATCTTTCTTTCTTGATTTGCTCATAAGTTTAGTATTCTCTAGTTAAGATCTTTTGTGCTTCCAAGGAAGATTGCATGTTTGTCTTTATCACTTGTATGTTTGTTTGTTTCCTTCAACTCTTGTACTTGCTACCCAGCCTTGCTAGCCAAAAACCTGTACTGAGAGGGTATTATTCTCGTGCATCCACCTCCTTTAAACCAAAACCTTTGCCATTTGTGTCCACCATACCTACCTAGTAGCATTATTGCTATTCCAAGTACATTCTTGTTTTATCTACCTCCCAAATTTTGTTATGTGAAAATTAGTGATTAAAGCTCCCATGAACTTGATGGCACACTTTACTTTCTTGCACTTAATAAACTTGAACCATTGTGCTCACCTATGTTGCGTATATGCTTGCGCTTTGTAAGTTGTGGATTAGCAGAACCATGCTGTCATGGGGAACGCTTTCAACATTGCACTGGTACTTCGTACCTAGTTGATATCATGTTCTTCTGTCTATGGATGTCGTCGGTGTGAAATGAAAGGGGAGCTTGTAAGTCCATGGATTGAAGCATATGTGTTAGAGAAACGCCTGGGCCGCTGGTCTAATCCATGCTGACATGGTGGAAACCTGCAGCGTAACCATAACGAGTATCTATGAAGCATTCTTCTTATAAAAAAAGAGATAGAGATTGAGAAAAAGAGAAAAGAAAAAAAGAGATATTATGAAAAGAGGAAAGAGAGAAAAAAGCACCATATTCCCATGGTAACTAAGAAGATTGCTGAGATACTTGTTGTCTGCTTGCCTTGTCATTTTGATATGGGGATTCTTCCGTATCATCGGGCAAGGGGTACCCCGTTGGCGGTCCTCAATGATACACATATGCTTACGATGACAAGAACTTACCGGTGACTAAACTTGAGTAGCATGAGGAGCGACCCTCATATTCAAGGGACATGAGATTCTCAACTTACAACTTGTCAATGCATATCCTCATATTTGATCACTTTAACCTTAATCACCTAAAGATGCCTATGATAGGGGCAATGAGAGCTGAAAGCTAGTAAGTATCATAATTTTTGGGAGCTATTTATGAGACTTGCAATCCCTGCTTCCCTCTGCGAAAGGCCTTTCTTTTACTTTGTAGTTGAGTCAGTAAACCTACTCCCTTCTATCTCAGCAAGTATTTTGAGTTGTTGTGTTTCATTCATTCATATGATGATTTATTCACTCATGTTTCTTATGTTCCTTGTTTTGCACATTGCTCTTATCTTGATGTTTACTACTTTAAAAGCTATCATTGAAAAACCAGCTATTTGTGAACTCCAGCAAATTATCAACTATTCTTCGACCAAGAGCTAAGTTTGCCATTACCAATTATGATTCACTTTATGTATCTTTATTGTGTTTCCTTTAGTCATTACATGTTGAGTTATATAATAGTGAGTTGTCTTCTATTATGATCTATGTATTTGATGAATGTGATGCTTCTTGTCCGTATTCTTTTATCGACTCTTCACTCCATAAACCTGAGGCCATGTTTATTGAGCTCAGTTTCGCTTGGGGACAAGCAAAGTCTAAGCTTGGGGGAGTTGATACGTCCATTTTGCATCACTATTCTATGTCTTAATTCACTATGATTCATTTATATATTTCATATTGAGAGGTGATACTTATGTTATTTCATCTGTTTTTGCATGGTTGATGACTTTTGGAGCATGGACCGCTGTAGTCAGGATTCTGATGGAAAAGGTGCTGTTTGGAGGCAAAATTCGCGAAGATCAGAAAATCTGGGAAAATATACGGAAAATCCTATTTTTCCAGAAGACTAAGGATGCTAGAAGACGGAGTGGAGATGGGCCACAGGGGGCCCACACCACCCCCTGGCGCGGGCAGCCCTAGGCCGCGCCTAGAGGTGGTGTGGCCACACTTGCCCACTCCAGCCTCTCCCCTCTGGCGTATATCATCCTCCCAAAACCCTAAGACTCGGGGAGCGACCATAGAAAGATTCCGCCGCCTCTGCAGGGTGGAAAACACCGAGAGAGAAAGATCTCTAGCAGCATGATTTACGGGGAATTCCTTCCCGGAGAGGGGAGATCGTCGCCATCAACACCCCCATGAAGCTGGACTTCATCGGGATCATCATCATCATCATCACCACCATCACCACCATCAACACCCTCATCACCATCTCCATATTGCTGTAACAATTGCGTTGAATCTTGCATTAGTTCATAGGGGAAACTTTTCCGGTGTTGATTACTCTTTGTAGTTGATGCTATTGAGTGAACCATTGAATTATTGTTTATGTTCAGATTGTTATACATCATTAATCCATCTCTGATCATGATCCATATGATGTCTTGTGAGTAGTTCGTTTTGTTCTTGAGGACATGGGAGAAGTCATGTTGTTAGTAGTGGAGTTGTGCTGAGAAAGATTCAATAGTTTGATATTTAAGTTGTGGTGTACTTCTTCTAGTGGTGTCATGTGAACGTCGACTACATGACACTTCACCTATAAGGGCCTAGGGGAATGCATTGTGTATTTGGCTACTAATCGTAGGGGTTGCCGGAGTGACAGAAACCTGAACCCCCGTTAGGAAACCATTGCACAAGGGACGTAAGGGTCTTAGAGTTTAAAGCTGTGGTTAGGTCTCTACCTTAATTACTTTCTTGTATTTACGGATGTTTGCAAGGGGTATAATCACAAGTATGTATTAGTCTTGGATGGGGCGGTACATTAGCACAAGTTAACCCACACAACCCTTAGCAAGCTAGAGAAGATTAATCAACTATATGAAGCGAAAGCACTTGACAGTCTTCCCATGTGTCCTCGAGAACGTTTGGTTATCTTAAGTAATACAACCGGCTTGTCCTTTGCTGCATAAAGGATTGGGCCACTTGCTGCATTTATTCCTACTGTCTTTATTTACACGTACTTTGTTTACTTGCTTTATCAAAACCCCCTAAAAATCCGTTTGCTAAGTATTTGCAGAGAATTCCTGATCCATACCACTAGTCAGCACCTTCTGATCCTCGTTGGGTTCGGCACTCTTACTTATCGAAAATACTGCAATACACCCCCTATACTTGTGGGTCATCACCAGGACAGAAACCGAACATCAAAAAAACTTCGTAATTTTTTTGTGAAAACAGAATTTTTTTGAGAATGGCATGTGCATGTAGAAGAAGATAGTAGACTCCAAAAGGGTAGAGGAGGCAGGTGATCTAGGCATGCCTATTGGAGAAGAAACAAATCAACACACTCAATAGCAACAATAGGCATGATTCGAAAATAACAAGAGCCACAAGAGACCAAGGTTGGTGGGGGGATTTCTCCCCTATGTTTAAGCACACATGTCATGGTGCCTCAAAGATAGATGCTTGGACCCATATCATGACACAAGATCAATTAATATCGCACGCATAGGTATGCATCAAACCAAGACATGGTAAGATGACTATCCCTATGTGTGCTGTGCGACTAGGCTACATAGCAAGTTAAGAGCAGGAATATAATGCAAGAAGTGAATCAATCCAAGTTTTTAGGATCTAGAATACCAAGTTCTCGCCTCAATGTGACCAAACAAGCTTCATACAAAGGCTTAGTGAAAATATCCGCCAATTGGAACATCGTTCCCACATGAGTGAGATTGATGTCACCATCTGCGACATGGTCACATAGGAAGTGGTGGCGGATGTCAATATGTTTGGTGTGGAAATGTTGGACGGGGTTATTGGCGATCTTTATTGCGCTTTCATTGTCACATAGAAGAGGCACCATACCAAGAGACACACCATAGTGTTTCAAGGTTTGCCTCATCCATAACAATTGAGTGCAACAAGATGCCGTGGAAATGTATTCGCCTTCGGCGGTGGATATGGCGGTGGAGTTTTGTTTCTTGGATGACCAACTCACCAACAACCGGCCAGGAAATTGGCAAGCCCTGGAGGTTGACTTCTGGTCATCCTTATCACCGGCCCAATTGGAATCCAAATAGCCAACAAGCTCAAAGGTTGACCCCTTTAGATACCAAAGCCTGAGAGTTGGAGTGAGAACAAGGTACCTACAAATTCGTTTGACCGCCATCAAGTGGCACTCCTTGGGAGCGGATTGAAAACGAGCACTCATTCCAACACTTAACATGATATCCGGCCGAGAAGCAGAAAGGTAGAGCAAGGAGCCAATCATGGAGTGATATACCTTTTGGTCCACATCCTTCTCACCTTCTCCAAGGCCAAGTTGCCCATTGAGTGGCATGGGTGTCTTCATTGGGTTGACATTGGTCATCTCAAATTTCGCAAGCATGTCCTTCACGTACTTCTCTTGGGAGATGAAGGTGCCTTCAGCAAGTTGCTTCATAATGAAGCCTAAGAAATACTTCAACTCCCCCATCATGGACATCCTAAATTTCTAGGTCATCAACTCGGCAAAAGCTTTGTTATGAGATTCGTTAGCTCCACCAAAAATAATATCATCAACATAAATTTGAATAATAAATAAGCCACCCCCTTTAACCCGTTTGGTGAAAAGGGTGGAATCGACTTTACCCACGCTAAACCAGTCCATGAGTAAGAAATCCCTAAGGTGCTCATACCAAGCACGAGGAGCTTGCTTTAGTCTGTAGAGTGCCTTATGGAGTAGATACACAAGGTTGGGAAAGCGTGTGTTTTCAAAACCCGGGGGTTGAGCTACATATGCAATCTCTTTCAAGGGACCATTAAGAAATGCACTCTTCACATCCATTTGATAAAGCTTAAAGTTATGAAAAGAAGCATATGCAAGCAAGAGACGAATAGCTTCAATATGAGCAATGGGCACAAAGGTGTCCTCATAGTCAATACCTTCTATTTGGGCATACCCTTCTGCCACTAACCTTGCTTTGTTCCTTGTGACGGTTCCATTCTCATCTTGCTTATTCTTAAATACCCACTCGGTCCCAATGACATTGATGCGATGATATTTAGGTCTCTCCACAAGAGACCAAACTTCATTGCGGGTGAAGCACTCGAGTTCTTCTTGCATGGCAATGACCCAATCCGGATCTTCTAGAGCCTCATGGATCTTGACTGGCTCGAAGTTGGACACAAAAGCATGATGGCCACAAAAGGTAGTGAGTTTCTTCTTCTTGTTGCGAGTCTCGATTCGTCTTGATATACTTCCAAGTATATTATTGACTTGGATTCCACTTGCAATAGAGGCAGACTTGATCTTCCGGATAGTCCCTTCATGATCAACGAATCAATCCTTCGATGGTCCTTGATCATTGACCACATCTTGAGCTTGACCTTGATTTTGGGGAACTAGTATGTCTTCTTGGTCTTTCTCAACGGGTTGAGGGCTTGGTTCTTGTTCTTCGGTTTACGAGAGTTGTTCGTCATGAGGTGCACTTGATAGTTCAACTTGAGTAGAGCTAGGCTCTTCTTGAGTTGGGCTTGATCCTCCCCCATCAACCTCTTGATCATGAGTGTGATGTTCGGTGGGCAAGATATGTCCAATTCCCATCAACTTGATGAATTGAGAGAAATCTCCATCGCCTACAACACGTGGAACAACTGGCCCCTCTTGGGGACCAATATCTTCCAAAAACTCCACGTCACAAGATACTTCAAGACAACCATTAGCTGTGTTGTAGTATCTATAGGCATGAGACCGCATAACCAACAAAAATACCCTCGATAGTTCTAGATTTGAATTTACCGAGTTTTTGTTTCTTGTTCTTGACGAGGCACTTACACCCAAAGACTCGTAAGTAGTTGACATTGGGCTTGTTGTTTGTGAGAATCTCGTACGGAGTCATGTCAAAGGGAGCTAGGAGGAAGATCCGGTTCGAGTAGTGAACCGCAGTGGTGATGGCTTCTCCCCAAAAGTTGTGGGGTGACTTGAACTCACTCAACATAGTTCTTGCCATCTCAATGATAGCCCGGTTCTTCCTTTCAACAACACCATTTTGTTGAGGAGTATATGGAGCCGAGAATTCATGCTTGATCCCCTCATCTTGAACAAACTCTTTCATGGTATAATTCTTGAATTTGGTGCCATTGTCGGCCCTAATGGTCTTGATCTCCACTTCATGGGTGCGTTGAGCTTGCTTGGTGAAGGTCATGAAGTACTTATAGGTCTCATCTTTTGACTTGAGAAGGCATACCCAAGTGTATCTTGAGTAATCATCAATGATGACAAGACGATACTTCCTTCCACCAAGAGTATCATATGTTGATGGCCCGAAGAGATCCAAATGGAGAAGCTCCAAAGGTCTTGACGTGGCCACCTTGGATATTGATGGATGACTCCTCCCATCTTGCTTTCCTGAAATGCAATCACTACACACACGATCTTTCTCAAAAGACACACCGGTTAGTCCAACAATATGTTCACCGTTTAGGAGTTGTTTAAGATTTCTCATGTTGACATGGCCAAGGCGGCGATGCCAAAGCCATCCCTCGTCAACTTTGGCCATTAGACATGTAGGAAGAGATTGACTCTCTTGTGAGAGGTCGACCACATAGAGGTCATCTTCCACATATCCAACAAGGACCAACTTGAGATTATCACTCCTAAAGACTTTCACACAAGTTCTAGAGAAATAGGAATCATAACCGGCATCCGCAAGATGTTTTATTGAAAGTAAGTTGTAGCCAAGGTTTTCAAGAAGCATGACGGTCTCTAGGGTCAAAGCCTTGGAGACCACCAACTTGCCAAAACCTAGTACCTTTCCTTTAGAATTGTCTCCAAAAGTGATGCTCGACGTTGAATTAACATCATGAATAAATTGGTCAAGCACACTTCTACCTCCGGTCATATGATTGGTGCATCCACTATCAAACACCCATTTTGTTCCACCGGAGGCATACCCCTACAAAATCAATTATTTGGTTTAGGAACCCATTGAGTAATGGGTACCCTAGCATTAGCAACAAGATCTTTTGGTACCCAAATTGAGTACCACCTATAAGCATAACCATTGCGAGGGCCAACATATTTGGCATATACATCTCCTTGGGTGCCCTTACATAGCACATAGGAGTATTAGATTTTCCCTCAAACTTGTGGTTGGGGTTGCCCCTTGTGGCTCCCCCATTCACACCATTCTTCTTTACTTGGTCAACCACCTTGAGCCCTTCACGCACAAAGTTGATCCTTTTAAGTGGGTTGGCACCATTCTTGTCGTTCTTGGGGTCATACCCCATACCTTGCCTTGGAGCTCTCATCGTTTGTCGAGCAAGAATCTCATCAAGAATCTTGCCCTTGGTGGTAGGTTTGAGACGCTCCACCTCAAGTTGTTCCTTCAACTTCTTATTCTCCTGATCCAAGGAAGGGTTAGAAGCACAAGAAATATCCTCAACAATAATAAGATCCTTCAATGTACCAAGAGCCTTCTCATAGGACACTCGAAGTTGACCATGATTCTCCCCAAGTTTTATGAGCTCATGCTTGACAAGCAAATTAGCTTTCTCAAGGTTATCAAAATCATTGGTGATAGAAGCATGAGCAACCTCAAGTTCTTTCTTTGAAGTATCAAGCTCTTGGGACAAGGTGATAGCTCTATCTATGGTATCCATATCTTTTGCCTTATCTAATTCATAGATTTCAATTCGTTCTTTAAGAATGGAAGTAATGTCCCTTTCCTTGCTTAGCTCTTTCTCAAGAAGATTGAATCTTATTTTCTCATCATCAATATGAGGCTCCAAACTATCAATGGTCTCATCACGTGAATTTACAAGGGTCATTAATTGTTTGAATCTAGCACGAGCATTGCTAGGAAGGGACTTCATGATTTATACATTTCTTGTACATAGTTTTCAACGAATTCATCATCGTGACTATCATTGGTACTAACATGATCATCCAAGAGGCTAGAGAGAGATGGAGGGGAATAGATTACCTTGGTACTCCTTGCCATGAGGCAAGTACCGGCAACCTTGGGAGTGATGGAGTCATCGGCATAGTTATATGTGAAGAGTGATCCAGTTCGTCAAACACCAAACCAGCCACCCCCACAACCTTCTCCTCATCTTTACTCTCCGTATCATATAGGTACTCTTGGCCAAGAAAGCCTTTTCCATCACGCTTTTTGTTCCTCTTGTATCTCCTGTTGATGGGGTTTGGCTTAATCTTGGCTCGGCGCCCTCTTCATACTTGGGCTTGTCAAGTCTCTTCTCATATGGGCATTTGTCGGCAAAGTGGTCCGACTCATCACAATTGTAGCAATTCCTCTTCTTCTCGCTTGGTCCGGTTGAGCTTCTTCTTCTTGGAAACTTCAAGTTATTGGTGAAGAGAGCAACTTGAGCTGGCATGTCGTCAATGCCCTCACTATCACTTTCTTCATCATTTGCACCACTCTATTGCACATACTTGGCCTTCAATGCTAGGGATTGAGAAGGCCCAATGGCACGGTTGATATCCTTGATCTTTTGTCCTACCGCCGTCATATTGTCCGTGGCAACAAGATAAGACACTAGATCATCCGGCGAGAAGTGGCGAGCTGAATCTAGAAGTTGCAAGTTCAAGGCAAGCTTATTGTCGGAGGCGGCAATCATGGAGAGAACCTTGGACTTGATGATCTCATCATTCAAGTTGAACCCATCATCATACTTGTCACAACCAAGACCATCAATCTTTACACGGAGGGCAACAAGTCTCTTGTATGCTTCTGCAATGGATTCACCATCGTTGTTCATGAACATGCTCATTTCCGACTTGGCGGCTTCATACTTGGACTTTTGGATAAGGGAAGTTCCCTCTTGGAGAATGACAATACTCTCCCACAGCTCCTTTGCGGTAGGGATGTTGCTAACTTGATCATAAAGAGTGCGGTGAATGGCACTCCTTATCATGTCACAAGCCGTTGTATTTAGTTGACGGTCATAGTATTCTCCCGGAGTGAGATTGTTGGGATCTTGTGGATAGAAGCCCTTGCCCACAATCTCCCAAAGCTCCACATTGCAACTACGAAGATGAGATTCCATAGAAACTTTCCAATGAGAGAAGTGAGTTCCATCATAGTGAGGTGCAGGACCCGAACCATTAATATGAGGCATGCTGTTCTTTTGTTTTGGATATATATACGGAAATGGATTAGGAGGCATAGAGGCTTTCGTCGGGTCACTCTTTCTAGAGGCCTCATTCATGGCCTCCTTACCAGTGTCCATCGGTCTCCCTTGAGGTACTACCGAAGGTCCAGCAAGCATGACCCCCTATCCCATCCCCGTAAAGCGTCCCTCAAGGAAACTTATTCGAGCAGGGAGATCGGAATCCGCCTTAGCCTTTTCAAGGGACTGTTTGGCAAAGAGTTCACGGATCTCCTTGACCGAATAAGTCTTTGCCTCCTCATCATCAGAGAAAACCATCTTTTCTCTTATGCGGTAAAGCTCTTAGAAGAGCACTAGGCTCTGATACCAATTGAAAGTGTAAGATGGTTTACCTAGAGGGGGGTGAATAGGTTTCTACAAAATTCTTTATAATCTTTTGCAAGTTTTAGGCTTTGTAGAATATAAGTGTGCCTAAATGCAAAACTAGGTGAGGCAACCTAGATGATGATACGAGATACTTCAAGCATGAAGGCTATCACAAAGTAAATAACACAAGTAAGGGAGTGGTTAAGGAATAACCGAATCACACGGAGACGAAGATGTATTCCCATGTTCACCACCTTTGGGAAGGCGGCTACGTCAAGTTGGAGAGGTGTGAGGTTCCATGAAGGATTACCCAACGCCACGAAGGCTCACCTTCTTCTCCGAGCCTATCCCACAAAGGAATAGCTCACTTACTCGTGGTAGACTTTAAGGTAGTCTCCAAACCCTCACAAACTTTCCACTGAGAAAATCACAAGCCGAATGCCTCCGGGCGACCCTAGCCACCTAGGATTTCCCACAAACCCAAGAGTAACAAGCTAACTCGATGAACTCAAGGGGGAATGAACTTTGGCTTGGTGGAAACATAGATCGGGACCTCCTCTTGCTTTCTACCAAAGGGATTTGGATTTGGTTAGGTAGAATGGGAGATCCTGAAGAAATTGTGTTTCAATAATGGGGAGAGAGAGAGAGAGCTTCAAGAATGAAATATGAACTGAATGCCTAACATCCTCAAGGTGGAAGAATTGGTATTTATACCCAAGGGAGAAATCTAGCCGTTTAGAGCATTTTCTGCGAGGTCCGGTTTCAAGTTTGGTTGGACCGACCCACACATCGGACAGTCCGGTACACAGCCCGGTAGACCGGAATCCAAACCAGAATACTCACTGTTCATGAACCCGGATAGACTCGGTATAATAAACCGAGAATCCTGATTTGGGTTTGGTTTTCCGGTGCTGGTACCGGACCGCCCGGTCTATGAGCCGGTTCAACCGGCTTGAGAACCAAACTTGGTAGAGATGTTATAAAGTGTAGATCTCTCTCTCCTCTCTCTTTGGTGATGGAACTAGTGGGTGTATGGGATGTGTATAAGTCTTAGAAATTCATCCCCAACAAGGTCATCGAGATAACCCTCTTAATAGTGCGGTGTTCTAAAGACTCAAGATACATATAAAAGGTAAAACTCCGGCACTTCTCTTCGTTATCGAAATGGGGGGTATCCGATGATCTTCCAACATACCGGCGGACTAAAACCTGTTTAAGACACTAGTAGGTAGCATTAGTCCGCTCTAACTACGGTGTCATTGTCAACCAAAAACAGTATAGGGTAAACTACCCTTTCAATCTCCCCCTTTTTGGTTGGCGATGACAAACCGAGCTAGAGTTCACAAGGATATAATAGAGAGCTATAAACCAAGGAATTCCATAGAGTCATACGTGAGATCCCCCATAAAGTATGCACTTGGTTGAATTTGCGTTTGAATGCAAGGTGCACCTAAATAATGTATGGAGAGCTTCCCACCTGTCTTTATGGAAGCAAGCATAATATGACTAGATATAGAGCATGGATATCTACGCAAAGCTAGACAAATAATAGAAGTACACATAGTCATAGCACAATAGACATATCTATTGTTCACACACATAGCACACACTTGTCCAACGTACGGAAGTAAAGCAAAAAGTTCCAACACCAAAGCAAATGGTAAGCACAATGCCATAAGAACCAAAGATAAAGCAAAGGCCATTGTGCAAACGGCGAACCCCGGAAAACCCCGGCAAGGAACCCATAGACCTAAATGAACTCTACTCTTCTCCCCATTGGCATCGAAACACCAAAAAGGAAGAGGAGTAGATTGATGCTAACGAAACCCAACTAGAAGAACATAGGAGGCGGAGAAGGGTGAACGGGGGCATCTCGTCTTCATGGATCTCCTCTTCTTCATCGTCGTCATCATCATCATCATCAGAACCAGGACGTGCAGCAGAGAAACCACTAGGACCACCATGAGGAAACTGACCGGGGAAGTAGCCAAAGAGCATAGCATCATCAAGTGGCGGCATCTCATAGTTTACATAAGGAACTAGAGTCATCTCGGGACCATCCGGAGGAGGAGTGACATTCTGGGTCACGAGAAACTCATTGTGCCTGCGCCTAGTCTCTTGGCTCATCTCAAGAACCTTGTGGCTCACATCATAGGACGATCGACACATCTGAAACAACCTTGTGCCTGGGATGAGAGGAGGAGGACTCTCCAACAGGACGACGAGAACCAGACCAAGTAGCAAAGTGAGGCCAAGGATCATGAATAGCCTTAGTGCGCTGCTCGGGGGGCCTCATCGCAGGAACCTTAGGAGACTGACCACAAAGAGAAAGGGTGAGCTGCTCTTGTTCCACACGCTCACCTGCCATCACACCAGAAGGCACAAACCTGTTGAGCAGCTTTTGAACATACACGCAGAAGGTGGGGGTCATCCTATCCAAAGCATCCCGCCGCAGCTCGTGGTACACAAAGTCACAACCATCAATCTTCCTCAACCTGTCAGGGCAACAATAGTATAGGAGATTGGCAAAGTACCCATGGAAGTTTGTATTATCTCCAACTCGGGGAACAAGCGACTGACGGAACATGCTGGCCAAAGTGTGATAGTAGAAGTACATGCCAGATATGCATGGAGGAGCGTACTCAGAGTCCTTGGGATAGCAGAAAGCAAGAGAGTCAGCAGGCTTGATCTTCTCACCATGAATGCAAAAACCACCTGGCTTGCCAGAATAGCCCATAACATCAACCAGATCTACATAGGTGGCACGAAACCGCCGCGTGCCAGTCATCCAAGACATAGAGCGGTCATCATCATGAAAATAGACTATGCAGAAGAACTGACGGATATACTCAGGATAGTAGTCCTCCTTGAGACACACAAGGTCAAACATATCCATTTTCTTCAAGGCATGATCAACAAAACGGTAGTCTAAGGCAGCATACATGTTGAACCAGTCCACATTGAAAGCAAGAATGTTACCGCAGGAGGTGACCTTGAACTGAGTGTAAATGTGATCCCACATCAAGGCTTGAGTCTCAGTCCAAAACTTCTTGTCAGGGCCAAGATAAGTGCGAGACTTGAAGCGATAGGGATTCTACTTGTGAAGGGCCCAGTACATAGCAATCTCCATATTCTTCAGATTTTTAGTAGGCACATCTTCCTTGTCATCCTGCACGGTGATGGCCCAAAATATATCGAGCTCGTTGGGGAACCCCAAGAGGAAGGTATGATGAGCACAACAGCAAGTTTTCCCTCAGTTATGAAACCAAGGTTATCGAACCAGTAGGAGCAAGGAAACACCTCCAAGGTGTTGTTTCCAACTTGGAATCCTGCACAACACAACCACAGAACTTAGCCCCCAACTTACAATGAGGTTGTCAATCTCACCGGTTTTGCTGAAAACAAAGGATTAAACGTATTGTGTGGAAGATAGTAATAGCTTGCAAAAAGTAAACAGAAAACAGTAAATAGTTGTAGATTGATGGTAAAGAAAGGACCGGGGTCCATAGTTTACTAGTGGTGATTCTCCTTAAGACAGATGACATGTTGGGTGAACAAATTACAGCGGGGCAATTGACAAACATCGAGAAAGCATACATGCATACACTAATCATCTTGAATCCTATGAGATTTGATTGGGCATTACAACATTATACATAGACCGTAATCCAACTGCATCTATGACTAATAATCCACCTTCAGGTTATCATCCGAACCCCCTCCAGTATTAAGTTGCAAGCAACATATAATTGCATTAAGCATTGCGTGTAAAGTAAACAATATGATTGTTCTATGAACAAAGGATTGCTGTTTTCTCCCTAGTAGCAACAACACATCTAGTACCTTAGAGATTTCTGTCACTTCCCCAGATTACTAGAGGCATGAACCCACTATCAAGCATAAATACTCCCACTTGGAGTTGCTAGCATCTACTCGGCCAAGATACCTACTAACAACGGAGAGCATGCAAGATCAAAAATAACAAAGACATGATAGAATCAATAATCAATCTGAAATAGCATCTCAATATCCATCGGATCCCCGCAAACACAACATGTATGATTACAAATAGATGATCTTGATCATTAACAGAGATCACAAGATCTAGACATGGTAGCACAAAGGACAAGAACCAACCATCTAGCTACTACATGGTCTCGTAGTCCAGGGATGAACTACTCACGCATCACACAGGAGGCAGGCATGGTGATGAAGAAGGCCTCCAGGGTGAATTCTCCTTTCCGGCAGGGTGCCGTGAAGAGCTTCAGATCCCTCCCGATCTAGGGATGCATATGACAGCGGCTATAGACTCTTTCGTGGAATTTTTTGATCGGGTACTTAGGGTTTCTGTATCGGAGGCGATATATAGGCGAAAGGGGAGGACGAGGGGGTGCCCTAGGCGGCCACACCACCCCCTGGCGTGGGCCAGGCCTGGCCGCACAGCCAGGTGGTGTGGCTGGCCTCTGGCTCCTATCCGTCTCGTCTTCTAGCTCTGTGTCCCCCTCGGTGAAATATTGACTTTGGCTTTTGTCCCGTCCAATTCCAAGAATATTCATTTTCTGACTTTCCTGGAACCAAAACAATGAAAACAGCAGTGCAATCGTGGCATCTTGTTAATAGGTTAGTCCAAGAAAGCATACAAAAATACTCCAAAGTGTGGACAAAACATAAGAAAGTAGATATAAAACAAGCATGGAACATAAAAATTTGTAGATACGTTAGCAACGTATCACACAGCAGGTTTCTTGCCCCTGATGGCCTTGCTCTTGATGCGACTAGAACGGGTGCTGCCCTCTTCCTCACGCTGCACAGACTGACTGGCTCGACGAGCCCTCTTGCCCCTGCCAGTTTCCTCAGACACATACTCATCGCTCACATAGTCATCATCATCTGCACCTGTGAAAAAGAGAGATAGGTTGGGGAGCACAAGGATAAGTACACATGCCATAAAAAACGGAGGAAAAACTTGGATTTGGGCAAGTGCATGGTAAAAAAGAACATTGCAGAGAGATTCGGACGGTCGGGCCGGTCGCACCAGAGAACCGGACTCAAACCGGACGACCCGGTGGCAGCATCAGTTTTCCGGACTCACACCGGACGACCCGGTGTCAAAGCCGGTTCAACCGGGCCTGGAACCGAACCAGTCGGGGAGGACCCAAAATGGATCTTTGCAATGTAAATTTTTTACCCATGACTCAACACTTGCACAAATACAAACTTCTCAAGAGGTGTAGGCCATGGTTTGACGTGGTTGGCATACAAGGACAAAGGTGGAAACTCTAACTTGGCAAATCCATCAAGATGTGTAGCAAAACATGGGGATTTGACAAGTAAAAGGCAAAGGAGCAAGGGATTACCCGAGGACATGGCTTCCCGTGGAGGAAAGCACCAAAAGCCCTTGAGAAAGAAGATCACAAAATGCTCCAAAACCACCACGAGATGGAGAGATTCCTTCGGTGGAGAGCCTCCAAAGGTCCTTCTTCGCGATTTGGTGGCCCGATCTATGAATCCTAGGGGTGGAAACACCCTAGGAGAGGGGGGAAGGTGGGAGGGGTGGCAATGGAGAGAGAACGGGTCAGGGGAAGTGAAAAGGTAACTTGTGGAAGGGTGGGGGCGGCCAGGGAAGAAGAAGGGAATTTTTTTCAGATCCTGGTTTTAGGTTTGGTCCAACCGAGATTCAAACCAGGCCGCGCGGTGTATAGGCCGGTCAACCGAACTTAAAACCGAATCTGCAGATATTCTGACGCGAGGAAGATTCGGTTGGCAGTCCGGTCAACCGGCCCCAGAACTGGAGTACCCGGTTGAAAACCGGCCTGGCAACCGAACTTCGCTCAGTATACTTCTGTCTGCAGATTTGGATAGACTCTGTTGAGGACCGGGCTGGAAACCAGACGGTCTGGTTCTAGGGCCAGTTGGACCGGGCCAAAAACCGAACATCAAAAAAACTTCGGATTTTTTTGTGAAAACAGAATTTTTTTGTGAATGGCATGTGCATGTAGAAGAAGATAGTAGACTCCAAAAGGGTAGAGGAGGCACGTGATCTAGGCATGCCTATTGGAGAAGAACCAAATCAACACACTCAATAGCAACAATGGGCATGATTCAAAAATAACAAGAGTGACAAGAGACCAAGGTTGGTGGGGGATTTCTCCCCTATGTTTAAGCACACATGTCATGGCACCTCAAATATAGATGCTTGGACCCATATCATGACACAAGATCAATTAATATCGCATGCATATGTATGTATCAAACCAAGACATGGTAAGATGACTATCCCTATGTGTGTTGTGCGACTAGGCTACATAGCAAGTTAAGAGCAGGAATATAATGCAAGAAGTGAATCAATCCAAGTTTTTAGGATCTAGAATACCAAGTTCTCGCCTCAACGTGACAAAACGGGCTTCATCCAAAGGCTTCATGAAAATATCCGCCAATTGGAACATCGTTCCCACATGAGTGAGATTGATGTCACCATTTGCGACATGGTCACGTAGGAAGTGGTGGCGGTTGTCAATATGTTTGGTGCGGAAATGTTGGACGGGGTTATTAGCGATATTTATTGCACTTTCATTGTCACATAGAAGAGGCACCATACCAAGAGACACACTATAGTCTTTCAAGGTTTGCCTCATCCATAAAAATTGAGCGCAACAAGATGCCGCAGAAATGTATTCGTCTTCGGCGGTGGATAGGGCGGTGAAGTTTTGTTTCTTGGATGACCAACTCACCAACGACCGGCAAAGAAATTGGCAAGCCCTGGAGGTCGACTTCTGGTCAACCTTATCATCGGCCCAATCGGAATCCGAATAGCCAACAAGCTCAAAGGTTGACCCCTTTGGATACCAAAGCCCGAGAGTAGGAGTGAGACAAGGTACCTAAAAATCCGTTTGACCGCCATCAAGTGGCACTCCTTGGGAGCGGATTGAAAACGAGCACACATTCCAACACTTAACATGATATCCGGCCTAGACGCACAAAGGTAGAGCAAGGAGCCAATCATGGAGCGATATACCTTTTGGTCCACATCCTTCTCACCTTCTCCAAGGCTAAGTTTCCCATTGAGTGGCATAGGTGTCTTCATGGGGTTGGCATTGGTCATCTCAAATTTCACAAGCATGTCCTTCACGTACTTCTCTTGGGAGATGAAGGTGCCTTGAGCAAGTTGCTTCACAATGAAGCCTGAGAAATACTTCAACTCCCCCATCATGGACATCCTAAATTTCTGGGTCATCAACTCGGCAAAAGCTTTGTTATGTGATTCGTTAGGTCCACCAAAAATAATATCATTAACATAAATTTGAATAATAAATAAGCCACCCCCTTTAACCCGTTTGGTGAAAAGGGTGGAATCGACTTTACCCACGCTAAACCAGTCCATGAGTAAGAAATCCCTAAGGTGCTCATACCAAGCACGAGGAGCTTGCTTTAGTCCGTAGAGCGCCTTATGGAGTAGATACACATGGTTGGGAAAGCATGTGTTTTTGAAACCTTGGGGTTTAGCTACATATACAATATGTTTCAAGGGACCATTAAGAAATGCACTCTTCACATCCATTTGATAAAGCTTAAAGTTATGAAAAGATGCATATGCAAGCAAGAGACGAATAGCTTCAAGGTGAGCAATGGGCGAAAAGGTGTCCTTGTAGTCAATACCTTCTATTTGGGCATACCCTTGCGACACTAACCTTGCTTTGTTCCTTGTGACGGTTCCCTTCTCATCTTGCTTGTTCTTAAATACCCACTTGGTTCCAATGACATTGATGCGTTGATATTTAGGTCTCTCCACAAGAGACCAAACTTCATTACGGGTGAAGCACTCGAGTTCTTCTTTCATGGTAATGACCCAATCCGGATCTTCTAGAACTTCATGGACCTTGAGTGGCTCGAAGTTGGACACAAAAGCATGATGGCCACAAAAGGTAGTGAGTTGCTTCTTCTTGTTGCGAGTCTCGATTCCTCTTGATATGCTTCCAAGTATATTATTGACTTGGATTCCACTTGCAATAGAGGCAGACTTGATCTTCCGGATAGTCCCTTCATGATCAACGAATTCATCCTTCGATGGTCCTTAATCATTGACCACATCTTGAGCTTGACCTTGATTTTGGGGAACTAGTATGTCTTCTTGGTCTTGCTTAATGGGTTGAGGGCTTGGTTCTTGTTCTTCGGTTTACGAGAGTTGTTCGTCATGAGGTGCACTTGATGGTTCAACTTGAGTAGAGCTAGGATCTTCTTGAGTTGGGCTTGATCCTCCCCCATCAACCTCTTGATCATGAGTGTGATGTTCGGTGGGCAAGATATGCCCAATTCCCATCAACTTGATGACTTGAGAGGAATCTCCATCGCCTACAACATGTGGAACAACTTGCCCCCCTTGGGTACCATTATCTTCCAAAAACTCCACGTCACAAGATACTTCAACACAACCATTGGCTTTGTTGTAGTATCTATAGGCGTGAGAGTTTTCCGCATAACCAACAAAAATACCCTCGATAGTTCTAGATTCGAATTTACCAAGTTTTTATTTCTTGTTCTTGACGAGGCACTTGCACCCAAAGACTCAGAAGTAGTTAACATTGGGCTTGTTCTTTGTCAGAATCTCGTACGGAGTCATGTCAAAGGGAGCTCGGAGGAAGAGCCGGTTCGAGTAGTGAACCATGGTGGCGATGGCTTCTCCCCAAAAGTTGTGGGGTGACTTGAACTCACTCAACATAGTTCTTGCTATCTCAATGATAGTCCGGTTCTTCCTTTCAACAAACCCATTTTGTTGAGGAGTATATGGAGCCGAGAATTCATGCTTGATCCCCTCATCTTGAACAAACTCTTGCATGGTATAATTCTTGAATTCGGTGCCATTGTCAGTCCTAATGGTCTTGATCTCCACTTCATGGGTGCGTTGAGCTTGCTTGGCGAAGGTCATGAAGTACTTGTAGGTCTCATCTTTTGACTTGAGAAGGAATACCCAAGTGTATCTTGAGTAATCATCAACGATGACAAGACCATACTTCCTTCCACCAAGAGTACCATATGTTGATGGCCCGAAGAGATCCAAATGGAGAAGCTCCAAAGGTCTTGATGTGGCCACCTTGGATATTGATGGATGACTCCTCCCATGTTTCTTTCCTGAAATGCAAGCACTACACACACGATCTTTCTCAAAAGACACACCGGTTAGTCCAACAATATGTTCACCGTTTAGGAGTTGTTTAAGATTTCTCATGTTGACATGGCCAAGGCGGCGATGCCAAAGCCATCCCTCGTCAACTTTGGCCATTAGACATGTAGGAAGAGATTGACTCTCTTGCGAGAGGTCGACCACATAGAGGTCATCTTCCACATATCCAACAAGGACCAACTTGAGATTATCACTCCTAAAGACTTTCACACAAGTTCTAGAGAAATAGGAATCATAACCGGCATCCGCAAGATGTTTTATTGAAAGTAAGTTGTAGCCAAGGTTTTCAAGAAGCATGACGGTCTCTAGGGTCAAAGCCTTGGAGACCACCAACTTGCCAAAACCTAGTACCTTTCCTTTAGAATTGTCTCCAAAAGTGATGCTCGACGTTGAATTAACATCATGAATAAATTGGTCAAGCACACTTCTACCTCCGGTCATATGATTGGTGCATCCACTATCAAACACCCATTTTGTTCCACCGGAGGCATACCCCTACAAAATCAATTATTTGGTTTAGGAACCCATTGAGTAATGGGTACCCTAGCATTAGCAACAAGATCTTTTGGTACCCAAATTGAGTACCACCTATAAGCATAACCATTGCGAGGGCCAACATATTTGGCATATACATCTCCTTGGGTGCCCTTACATAGCACATAGGAGTATTAGATTTTCCCTCAAACTTGTGGTTGGGGTTGCCCCTTGTGGCTCCCCCATTCACACCATTCTTCTTTACTTGGTCAACCACCTTGAGCCCTTCACGCACAAAGTTGATCCTTTTAAGTGGGTTGGCACCATTCTTGTCGTTCTTGGGGTCATACCCCATACCTTGCCTTGGAGCTCTCATCGTTTGTCGAGCAAGAATCTCATCAAGAATCTTGCCCTTGGTGGTAGGTTTGAGACGCTCCACCTCAAGTTGTTCCTTCAACTTCTTATTCTCCTTAAGGAGACTAGCTTGATCCAAGGAAGGGTTAGAAGCACAAGTAATATCCTCAACAATAATAGGATCCTTCAATGTACCAAGAGCCTTCTCATAGGACACTCGAAGTTGATCATGATTATCCCCAAGTTTTATGAGCTCACGCTTGACAAGCAAATTAGCTTTCTCGAGGTTATCAAGGTCATTGGTGAGAGAAGCATGATCAACCTCAAGTTATTTCTTTGAAGTATCAAGCACTTGGAACAAGGTGATAGCTCTATCTATGGTATCCATATCTTTTGCCTTATCTAATTCATAGATTTCAATTCGTTCTTTAAGAAGGGAAGTAATGTCCGTTTCCTTGCTTACCTCTTGCTCAAGAAGATTTAATCTTAGTTTCTCATCATCAATATGAGACTCCAAACTATCAATGATCTCATCACGTGAATTTAAAAGGCTCATTAATTGTTTGAATCTAGCACAAGCATTGCTAGGAAGGGACTTCATGATTTTATACATTTCTTGTACATAGTTTTCATTGAATTAATCATCGTCACTATCATTGGTACTAACATGATCATCCAAGATGCTAGAGAGAGATGGATGGGAAGAGATTACCTTGGTACTCCTTGCCATGAGGCAAGTACCGGCGACCTTGGGAGTGATGGAGTCATCAACATAGTCTTTGGTGTAGTCATATGTGAAGACTGACCTGGTTCGGAAAGCACCAAACCGGCCACCCCCACAACCTTCTCCTCATCTTCACTCTCCGCATCGGATAGGTACTCTTGGCCAAGAAATCCTTTGCCATCACGCGTCTTGTTCCTCTTGTATCTCTCGTTGATGGGGTTTGGCTTTAATCTTGGCTTGGCGCCCTCTTCATACTTGGGCTTGTCAAGTCTCTTCTCATATGGGCATTTGTCAACAAAGTGGTCCGACTCATCACAATTGTAGCAATTCCTCTTCTTCTCGCTTGGTCCGGTTGAGCTTCTTATTCTTCTTCGAAACTTCAAGTTCTTGGTGAAGAGAGCAACTTGAGCTAGCATGTCATCAATGCCCTCACTATCACTTTCTTCATCATTTGCACCACTCTCTTACACATACTTGTCCTTCAATGCTAGGGATTGAGAAGGCCCAATGGAAAGGTTGATCTCCTTGATCTTTTGTCCTTCCTCTGCCATATTGTCCGTGGCAACAAAATAAGACACTAGATCATCCGGCAAGAAGTGGCGAGCTGAATCTAGAAGTTGCAAGTTCAAGGAAAGCTTCTTGTCGGAGGCGGCAATCATGGAGAGAACCTTGGACTTGATGAGCTCATCATTCAAGTTGAACCCATCATCATACTTGTCACAACCAAGACCATCAATCTTTACACGGAGGGCAACAAGTCTCTTGTATGCTTCTGCAATGGATTCACCATCATTGTTCATGAACATGCTCAATTCCGACTTGGAGGCTTCATACTTGGACTTTTGGATAAGGGTAGTTCCCTCTTGGAGAATGACAATCCTCTCCCACAGCTCCTTTGCGGTGGGGATGTTGCTAACTTGATCATAAAGAGTGCGGTGAATGGCACTCCTTATCTTGTCACAAGCCGTTGCATTTAGTTGACGGTCATAGTATTCTCCCGGAGTGAGATTGTTGGGATCTTGTGGATAGAAGCCCTTGCCCACAATCTCCCAAAGCTCCACGCTGGAACTGCGAAGATGAGATTCCATAGAAAGTTTCTAATGAGAGAAGTGAGTTCCATCATAGTGAGGTGCGGGACCCGAACCATTAATATGAGGCATGTTGTTCTTTTGTTTGGGATATATATACGGAAATGGATTTGGAGGGATAGAGTCTTTAGTCGGGTCACTCTCGCTAGAGGCCTTGTTCATGGCTTCCTTACCGGTGTCCATCGGCCTCCCTTGAGGTACTACCCAAGGTACAGCAAGCATGACCCCCTCTCCCATCCCCGTAAAGCGTCCCTCGAGAAAACTTATTCGAGCAAGGAGATAGGAATCCGCCTTAGCCTTTTCAAGGGACTGTTTGGCAAAGAGTTCATGGATCTCCTTGACTGAATAAGTCTTTCCCTCCTCATCATCGGAGAAAACCATCTTTTCTCTTAGGTGGTAAAGCCCTTAGAAGAGCACTAGGCTCTGATACCAATTGAAAGTGTAAGATGGTTTACCTAGAGGGGGGTGAATAGGTTTCTACAAAATTCTTTATAATCTTTTGCAAGTTTTAGGCTTTGCGGAATATAAGTGTGCGTAAATGCAAAACTAGGTGAGGCAACCTAGATGATGATACAAGATACTTCAAGCACGAAGGCTATCACAAAGTAAACAACACAAGTAAGGGAGTGGTTAAGGAATAACTGAAGCACACGGAGACGAAGATGTATTCCCATGTTCACCACCTTTGGGAAGGGGGCTACGTCACATTGGAGAGGTGTGATGTTCCACGAAGGATTCCCCAACGCCACGAAGGCTCACCTTCTTCTCCGAGCCTATCCCATGAAGGAATAGCTCACTTACTCAAGATACATATAAAAGGTAAAACTCCGGCACTTATCTTTGTTATCGAAATGGGGGGGTCTCCGATGATCTTCCAACATACCGGCTGACTAAAACCTGTTTAAGACACCATTAGGTAGCATTAGTCCGCTCTAACTACGGTGTCATTGTCAACCAAAAATAGTATATGGTAAACTACCCTTTCATGGGGCCACATTGGGATGGGTCTTTCATACGTGGTGAAGGGTGGGGCCTCGTTGGTACGGGTCTTGCATATGTGGTGAAGGGTGGGGCCGCATGGAGACACGTCGAACCGGCCATTCTTGGTCACCCAAAGCATTCGCTTCCCTCGATCCTGGAACAACTCCCACACCGCCCCTCCACTCCCCCTCTGTCGTGCCCTCCTACCTTATGTCGTCCTCGGCCACCAAGCTGCCCCTAGCCACAGAGCCCACTCCATCTCCGGCTCTTCTCCTCCCGCTAGATCTACCCCTTTCGCAAAACAGTATGCAACGCCGGCTGGTGTACCGGTCCTCCCCGTCGAGGGCGGAGAAGATTGGGTGGAATCGGAGGGATCTAACGCATGGATTCCATCTGGGTAAGCATTGGTTCCCTTTGTGGATTGATTATGGGAAGTAATTGAGCATGAATCGCTGGTGCTCAGCTAACTGTGTTGCTTTTCGAATAGGATTGATCCAGTGCTAGCATTTCGGCTGGCGGTTAGACTAGATACTAGTGTAATTTGTGGTTGTATAAGGGTTTGTTTGTTTCATCCAATTTCAATGGAAAAACACGGTTACTATGATAGGAATGCATGTGCAAAACAAATGATTCAAAAGACAACATTTTTAAACCTTAATGTTTGGTTCACATAAATAGGAAAAAAACAAAAATCCTAATAAACCTTGTCAAATCACATGGAAATATAATTGTGACCACTAAGGGCCTTCGGTCTAGTTCTTCACGTAGGAATTCGAAAAGGAGATCCACGTGAATTTTGAAACTCCCACTTTTTTCCCTCGAAACTGAGATCAAAGCTAAATTTCATGTGTTTTTCCTTGGGTCAATTCCTTCGTACCAAACAGATGAACCTACCGGTGGGGAAGTTCTTCTTTTAGCCGAAGGTTGTCGCATCTTGTTCCCCTCCCGCTGAGAGTCCCATGAGTGAGACCGGGCCTCTCCTGAGTTCTCTCCGCCGATGCTTCTGGCAAAGATGGAGGAAGGGAGGTGCCAGAGTAGCTAGGTCTTGTAAGGGCAGTGGCACTATGCCGGTAGAGGCTTCCTGCCCAGTAGCCGGTGGAACAGAACCACCGATTTCTGCGACCCGATCTGGCAAGTTCTAGGGTTCTTATTCTTCCTCTTGTTGCTCCTATGGCTGGAGCTGCAATTGGAGGGAGAGGCCATCATTCCGTCCAATAATCAAGTGTCGATGGCTACCTCATGTTCCATCAATGGTGTCATGCTCTGTCTTTTCTGGCTGGCAGTGAAGGCGGGGGAAGAGGCGAGGTGGTGTGCCCTGTTTTGCGATTGGCTTGCTCCTGACCGGCAACTGAGGCGAGGGGGAGTGGAGCATCAGCGCAACGCTCTCCGAGTTCTTGGGGTGGTCCTTCCCCTTTGCGGTGGGGGCTGCTCGTCTGGAGCTTTATTGCCTACAGGGCATGGTTCTTCCTCTTCTTCTATGCTGTCACGGTGGCGGTGCAAGGAAGGAGGACGAGAAAATGCATCTACTTCCTAGAGTAACACGAAAAGATGGGACACTCTATCGTAGTACCCTGAAGCTGTGTGTGGTGGAGAACCCAAGCGATGGCAGTTTCCAACACTACTTCTGGCCAGAGGGGCCACTCCATGCTCAGATTTTTCTGAGCTTCTTCTTCCTCCTGGTAGGAAGATCTTCGATCTTGGTGTGGGAGGCGTCGCCGGTGCCACCCCAAGTGGTTTCATACCTGGAGGTGTGGCGGGTACCCGAGCCTCGAGGTCAACGATGGAGGCTGTGAAGACGATGGACTGGATTGCTTTTATTTTTTCTATCCTAGTGTCTTTTTTATAATTTTGGAGGTCTTATCTTCAAATATCTGGTTTTGTGGTGCAATTAAAGCCATGAGCCCTCTTGTAATTGTGTACTCACCCTTGATTTATTGCAGCTTCTAGGCCTTTCCGGGTCTTTCTCGTTAAAAAATCCCAGGTGAATACAATAGTACTACAAAAATACCCCGAGCATGGCACTTTTTTAGGGCGGCGTAAGAAAAAATCTCCTAAAAAAGTTGGTTATCTGGCGTATGAGAAAGCACGACACCATTTAGTCACGACAACCACAGAACTCCAAGTTGTCAATCTCACCGGTTTTGCTGAGAACAAAGGATTAAACGTATTGTGTGGAACATAGTAATTGCTTGCAGAAAGTAAACACTAAACAATAAATAGATGGTATATTGATGGTAAAAGAATGGACCGGGGTCCATAGTTCACTAGAGGTGATTCTCCTTAAGATAGATGACATGTTGGGTGAACAAATAACAACGGGGCAATTGACAGACACCAAGAAAACATACATGCATATACTAATCATCTTGACTCCTATGAGATTTGATTAGGAATTACAACATTATACATAGACCGTAATCCAACTGCATCTATGACTAATAATCCACCTTCAGGTTATCATCCGAACCCCTCCAGTATTAAGTTGCAAGCAACAGATAATTGCATTAAGCAAAGTGTGTAAAGTAAACAATACGATTGCCCTATGGACAAAGGATTGTTGTTTTCTCCCTAGTAGCAACATCACATCTAGTACCTTAGAGATTTCTATCACTTCTCCAGATTACTAGAGGCATGAACCCACTATCGAGCATAAATACTCCCTCTTGGAGTTGCTAGCATCTACTTGGCCAAGATAGCTACTAACAACGGAAAGCATGCAAGATCAAAATAACATAGACATGATAGAATCAATAATCAATCTGAAATAGCATCTCAATATCCATCGGATCCTCGCCAACACAATATGTAAGATTACAAATAGATGATCCTGATCATGAATGGACCTCACAAGATCTAAACATGGTAGCACAAAGGAGGAGAACCAACCATCTAGCTACTACATGGACCCGTAGTCCAGGGATGAACTACTCAAGCATCACACCGGAGGCAGTCATGGTGATGAAGAAGGCCTCCAGGGTGATCTCCCCCCTTCGGCTGGGTGCCGAGAAGAGCTTCAGATCCCTCCCGATTTAGGGATGGAGATGGCGGCGGCTATAGACTCTTTTATGGAATTTTGATCGGGTACTTATGGTTTTCGTCCCAGGAGGCTTTTATAGGCGAAGGGGCAAGGTCGGTGGAGACTCAAGGGGCCCACACCAGGTGGCGGCGCGCCTAGGGCTGGTCGCGCCACCCTAGGGTGTGGCTGTCTCGTGGCCCCCCTTCGGCTGCCCTCCGGACTCCGTGTTGCTTCGGGTAAAATATTGACTTTGGCTTTTGTCCGGTCCAATTCCAAGAATATTTCCTTACTAGCTTTTTTGAAACCAAAAACAGCAGAATACATGCAACTGGTACTGTGGCATCTTGTTAATAGGTTAGTTCCAGAAAATGTGTAAAAATACTCCAAAGTGTGGACAAAACATAAGAAAGTTGATATAAAACAAGCATGGAACATCAAAAATTATATATACATTTATGACGTATCACTCATGTTGACTAGTCATGCTCGTCTCACTGACTTGTACGGTCCACCACCTATTATTTATATGGGATTTCTATTTTTGTACCCTCGGTTCGTTAGTTGTACTCAGTTTTCCCTAGCCGCTTAGTTTTTCCTCACTTTGCCCCTCCCTATATTCTAAAACCCTCATAGGCGCTCGGACGGGGGATGCCGTCAAGTCAAAGGCTTGACCGTTACATGCTGACTGGTGGGACCATGTTGGGGCGGGTCGTGCATTTAGCATTACTTATGTCGCCTCGGCCGTTACATGCTGGCGGGTGGGGTTGCATTGGGACGGGTCTTGCATACATGATGAAGGGTGGGGCCATGTTGGGATGGGTCCTGCATATGTGGTGAAGGGTGGGGCCGCATGGAGACACGTCGGACTGGCCATTCTCGCTCAGCCAAAGCATTCGCTTCCCCCGAGCCTGGAACAGCTCCCACACCACCCCTCCGCTCCCCCGCTGTCGTGCCCTCCTACCTTATGTCATCCTCACCCGCTAAGCCGCCCCTCTCCCTAGCCGTGGAGCCCACTCCACCTCCGGCTCTGCTCCCGCCCCCGCTAGATTTACCCCTTTTGCGGAATAGTATGCAATGCTGGCTGGTGTACCAGTCCTCCCCGTCGAGCGCGAAGAAGATTGGTGGAATCAAAGGGATCTAACGCATGGATTCCATCTGGTTAAGCATTGTTTCCCTTTGTGGATTGATTATGGGCAGTAATTGAGCGCGAATCACTGGTGCTCAGCTAACTGCCTTGCTTTTCAACTAGGATTGATCCAGCGTTGGCATTTCGGCTGGCAGCTAAACTGGATACTAGTGTAATTTGTGGTTATGAATAGTATCTATCTGGATTTTACTTCCTAGTGGTGGTTGCAACCTCCATAACTCTCATAGATTTGAAATATAAAATATATTCTAAATTCCCCTAGAGCAATGGCGATTCAGTTGATTTGCAATATTTCAACATTAGCGAGCAAAGATTGCTCCTACTAACTGGTGAAGTTGATATGGTAATGCTTTTCTCTTTGAATGCTGCCGAACGTTTTGGTCGAATTTGTCTCCATGTGCAACCTAAAGTTGAACATACGGGAAAGAGGGTTAAAGCATCATCTGGTGGTTAGTTATCATCAGGTGGTCGGGCATCATGTGTCTCTGTTGTCTCTGCTAATAGTGTGTGCCCCCACACTCCTTGTAGGTCCACAACAATACCATCTGTTCGCACTGCGAGTGTAAGCCAAATTGCTCATGGGGCCGATGTGGAGGACGAAGCAGAGCCTGACGAGGGAGCGCCTCCACTAGATGATGAGGATGAGTTGATGTTTCCTGAATTGGTAGATAGATTCAGTAAACAGGCAGTAGAGGATCAATACATGGAGGAAATGGCCCACGGTGCCAGATTTGATGATACTGATGATGAAGAGAACGAGGAGAACAATGACAGTCTCATTTTAGCCGAGTATGATGGTGAGGACTTGCCAGTAATTAAGTGGGATAGGAACAATCCTAAGATTTCAGAAGGCACCGTATTTGAAATGATGCGGGACTGTCGTAATACCCTTACTACATATTGCATCCAGACCAATCATGATTATGATGTTATTAAGAGTGAGCTAGCAAGGTTCACAGTGAAGTGCACATTCAAGAGGTGTAGGTGGAGGATGCATGCATCCACTATGCTCAGGAGCAGTTTGGTTCAGGTATTACAACTAGTTGTGTATTTTAGATCATTGTGTAGAGTTTGTTAACTGTACCTGACATTTCCATTATGTTTCAGATAAAAAGTAACATGTTTGAACATTCTTGTCCACCTCAAGAGGGACAGCCAAAGGACAAAACAAAACTAGCAAAGACTAGGTGGTTGGCAGATGCAGTCATGGATTGGATGAGAGTGAACCCATCACTTGGTGCAATAGCGCTCATAAAAGAAGTTTTTGAAAAGTTTAATATTATAGTACCTTACATGAGGATGTTCTATGCAAAGGAAACGACTCTTGATAGGATCAATGGTCCATGGAATGAAAGTTTTTAGTTGCTTTACAGCTTCAAAGCTAAAGTGGAGATGGCTAGTCTAGGTAGTGTTGTACAGATAGACATGCATAAAGTTCAGTACAAAATAAGAGGAAAGACAAAGGAGAAGGAGTGCTTTAGAAGGGCTTTTGTTTATTTCAAAGCTTGCTATCAAGGGTTTCTGGATGGTTGCAGGCCTTATTTGGCCGTGGATGGAACAACTCTTCATGGCAAATTTAAAGGACAACTAGTAGCTACTACTGCAGTTGATGGCCACAATTGGATGTTCCCTGTTGCTTTTGGAATTTTGGAGATTGAGTCAGAGGAAAGTTGGAATTGTTTTCTGGAGAATTTGCGCGACCTTAGAGGTCATCCACCAGGACTTACTATCCACACGGATGCTTGCAAATCGTTGGAGAAAGCTGTAGAAGCAGTATTTCCCGGAGTGGAGCATAGGGAATGTATGTGACACTTAGTGCAAAATTTTACAAACAAATTTAAAGGTAAAGTTTATACTGACAACCTATGGTCAGCTTCATACACATGCAGTTTGAGGAAGCATCTGTATCATTTGGAAGTGTTGTATAAACAAAAACTTGTGGTGAAGGAGTATTTGGATGCACATCATGGAATGGTGTGGTCAAGAAGCCGATTTAATAAAATTTGCAAGGTAGACTATATAACAAGTAACCTTACAGAGAGTTTCAATGCAAAGGTCAATTCATTGAAAGGGCTTATGTTATGGAAAATATTTGATAAGATTAGGCAGATGATGATAAAGAGCGATTTGCGTCAAAGAATTGCATCAATAGTATATGTTGGACATCTCATCCTCCCATCTTTGATTAAGGCTTTGCATGCCAGGGAAAAACAATTGAAGTTGAAATACATTAGAAGAGGAATGGAGGTTGAGGAAACATACACTAACATAAAAGATAGGCAATGGAGGTATCTAGTGAGTTTGGTTGATAGGACATGCCATTGTAGGCAATGGCAGCTCCGTGGGAAACCCTGCATATATACATGCATTGTTTTTCATGGGTGTTCTAGGAGTTGAAGAGGGTGAAGTTGATCAGTATGTGTCGTAGTATTTCTCTGTTGCCTTATTTAGGGTAGCATATGCTCAGAATGTTCCAGCCTTGTTAGGAGAAGACCAATGAATGGAAGTGGATCCAGGCTTCAAGCTATACCCTCTAGTTTTTACTAGACTAGCAGGTAGGCCAAGGAAGAATAGGATGAGAGCTAGTGCAGAGGGTGGTGTACCACCTCAACGATGTAAGTGCAAATGTTGTGGGATCCTAGGGCACATTGCTAGGCTTTGTAAAAATGCAGTGGACCCAGCTTATGGAATGGATGATTACGTGGGAGCAGCAAATGCAGATGAGAATGAAGTATTTGAACGAGAGGAGAATGAAGCAATGTATACATTGCAGATTGAACTAATGGATCAAGAGGAGATTGAACCAAATGCAGATGAGATTGAACCAAATGCAGGGGAGATTGAACCAATGGATCTAGAAGATATTAAACCAAATGCAGGGGAGATTGAACCAATGGATCGAGAGGAGATTGAACCAAATGCAGATGAGATGGAACCAGGTGCAGGGGAGATTGAACCAATGGATTGAGAGGAGAATAAAACAATTTATTCATTGGAAGCAGAGTTCAAAAGTAAAGAAATTACACAAGAGGATATTGAAGAAATGATGCTAATACATTTTGAACCGTATGAACCAATCGATCAAAACGTGATTGAACCAATTATACAACAGACTGAAGCACTTGATTCATTGGATGTAGAGAAAAAGAACAAACAGAAGAAGCTGATGGTTCTAGCTAGGATCACTCGGAGCAAGGTGGTGAACCCAGTGAAAAACACTAGGAGTAAGAAAAAAAATGAATTTGAATTATTAATTTGAATTTGTATGATGAATTGGAACTACTATCAATGTTTGTATTGAATTCGAACTAGTATGACGCTCCCAAGTTTGTATGTTGGATAATCCCATAATGTATGTGTTATTGCAAGTTTCTATGATCATCCACCTAGTTGCTTAGCACTACTCAGTTTTGCCCTCGACATGTGGTCAACACATGGGGTTTAGCTAGTTCATGGTTTAAACCATAGCAAACATTGACCAATTGATCCAAAATTTGTCATACTTGTGTATCTTGGATTGATTTACCATATGAAATTGGAAATTTTGGATTTACTTGTAATCAACCACATTTTTCTTTTTCTAAGTGATTAAATTCAAAAGAATGGTTTTAGGGTTAGTTTAATTCAAAAAAAGTCAAAACATAGTGCAACCTTCACATGGAGTCTTGTTATGTTACCTACAACCTAGCATGAATAATAAAGTAAAAGTAAATAAAGAGAAATGGACTTATCCCCTAAACCACTTCTTAAACCCTTCTTGAAATGAGCTACTAGCTATGAAGATGCATGGCTTTCTACTCAATCAACCTCCAAACTAACCCATCCCAAAACATACTTTTTCTAAATGAGGCCAATTTTGGAACACTTGTGTATCTTTTAGTTGCAAACTATATAATGTCGGCCAAGATAGATTATTTTGTTCAAATAACACATTTTCCATTTGTTATGCCAAAAGCTTGAATTTCCCTTAGTCATTTTTGTAGGGGTTCGTAGCATGGAAAACAAAAAATTTCTATCGCATACAAACAAACAAGCCAAGATCTATCTACTAGATTGTAGCAACGAGTCGATGGAATAACTCACCCTCGAAGATTCCAAAGTGTTTAACGAGAGCAGATTCTCGTGGGTGATGTAGTCGCATTTCTTTCCGATCTCAAGATCGCGTGAGACGATCCTTCCGCAGCGTTCCCGCAGCGCTCCCGCAGTCGGTCACATCGCTCGACTTCGACGAAGACCTTCCTCTCCCTTGTTCCAGAAAGGCAGCGGAGGTTGTAGCACTCTCTCGCGATTCCGCAAAGACAACGGCGTGGTACCGGAGGTAGAGGGGAAATCCCGCAGGGCTTCGCCTTAAGCCGGTGCGAGTATGGTGGAGCTTATGAGAGAGGCTATTAGTGGTCTAGTAATTAGACACACCAATTAGAGGGCTCTAAACCAATTAGAAGGCTCTAAACCGAATAGCTCTAAACCGGGGTCCAGATCTAGGGTTTAGTTTAGAGGATAGGAAACTTGTGTGTCTAGGAGGAGGCCCTGCCTTGCCTTTATAGGTGGGAGGGCCGGCGGCCAAGGGGAGGAGTCCCTCCCCAAGTCGGCCTTGGGAGGCGCGCCGGCCAAGGGGACTCCTCCCCCAAGTCGGTCTCCACTTCCTCCTCTTTTCCCACTTCCCAAAACTTGCCGTTTGACTTTCAAACTAGCCGGTTGACTTTTCAATTTAGGATTTAAATAAATCCTTTATTTGGGACAACAAGAATACTTAGTACATGATGCAATCATTCCAATATGTAATGACACACTCATGTACCCTTCCCCCTCCGGAGTGCCGGACATTCCGGGACCTTCTAGAATGTTCCCGATGAAAACACCGGAATCATTCCGCTACTCCGAAACAGGACTTTCCTTATATGAATCTTATTCTCCGGACCATTCCGGATCACCTCGTGATATCTCGGATCCCATCCGAGACTCCGAACAACATTCGGTCTCTTTCTCATAATACCATAACTACTCAAACAACGTCAATCCTTAAGTGTGTCTCCACGGTTCGTGAATTATGCGGACATGATCGAGACACTTCTAACAATAACCAATAGAGGAATCTGGAAATTCATATGGCTTCACATATTTCTACGATTACTTATGATCGAATGAACCACTTACATACGATACCAATTTCCCTTTGTCTCACGATATGTTACTTATCCGAGGTTATGATCGCCGGTATCTCGCATACCTAGTTCATCCTCGTTCTTGATAAGTACTCTTTTCTCGTTCCTGATATGTGATCCCTTGTGACCAAGTCACATGCTTGCAAGCTAATTGGATGACATTTCACCGAGAGGGCCCAGAGAATATCTATCCGTCATGTGGATGGATAAATCCCACTCTTGATCCATGTGTTTCAACCAATACTTTCCGAACACTCAATGCCACCTTTATAGCCACCCTGTTACGGTGTGGTGTTTGATGACATCAAAGCATCCATCCAAGAAAGGCAATATGCATGATCTCATGGTCGAAGGAATTAGGTTACTATGTATCGTAAAGCATATAGCAATTGAACTATTGAAATGACTTGATCTTTATGCTACGCTTGTCTATAGGAGTATGTCCACCATATCATTCTCCTAACGATATGATCTTGTTGTTGATAACATCTCAATGTTCATGATAGGAAACCACAATCATCAATCAACCAACAAGCTAGTGAAGTATAGAGGCTATACTAGGGACTTCAAATTAGGTTTACAAATCACACAAGTATTAATGGTTTCCTTGTTAATACTATTATAGCATGAATGTAAACATTTATCATAAACACAAAGATATATAATAATAACTACATTTATTATTACCTCTAGGGCATATCTCCAACAGTCTCCCACTTGCACTAGAGTCATCTAATCTAGATTACATGGTAATATACCGAACACCCATGGCAGATTGGTTTTGGTCATGTTTTGCCCTCGGAGAGGTTTAGTCAACGGATCCGCCACATTCAGATCTGTGTGTACTTTGCAAATCTTTATATCCCCATCCTGGATATGTTCTCGAATAGCGTGAAAACGTAGCTTGATATGCTTCAGCTTCTTGTGTGACCTTGGTTCTTGCGCATTGGCTATGGCGCCCATGTTATCACATTAGATAGACATTGTGTCCAGACTTGGAACCACACCCAGCTCTGTAATGAACTCTTTCATCCATATCGCTTCTTGTGAAGCCTCCAAGCAGCCATGTATTCTGATTCAGTTGAAGATCTCGCCACAACGCTTTGCTTCGCACTCCTCCAGCTAATCGCTGCACCATTCAAAATAAATACGTATCCAGATTGTGATTTAGAATCATCCGGATCGGTGTTCCAACTAGCATCGGTGTAACCATTAACAACGAGCTGTTCATCACCTCCATAAGAAAGAACCATATCCTTAGTTCTTCTCAAGTACTTAAGGATTTTTTTGACCGCTGTCCAATGATCCACTCCTGGATCACTTTGATATCTGCTAGTTAGACTAACAAGATATGCGATGTCGGGTCTAGTACATAGCATGGCATACATTAGAGATCCTATGGCTGAGGCATAGGAGTCTTACTCATCTTTTCTCTATCTTCGCCGATGTCGGACTTTGAGTTTTACTCAAGGTCGATTAAGCAACATGGGCAAGAACCCTTTCTTGCTATCTTCCATTCCAAACCTCTTTAGAACTTTGTCCAAATATGTACTTTGTGACAATGATATTTGGCGTTTCGATCTATCTCTATAAATCTTTATGCCTAATATGTAAGCTGCTTCGCCAAGATCCTTCATTGAAAAACTATTATTCAAATACTCTTTGACACTATTAAGAAGGTCTACATCATTCCCAATCAACAATATGTCATCCACATACAGTATTAAGAATGCTACAGAGCTCCCACTCACTTTCTTGTAAATACAAGCTTCTCCATAAGTTTGTAAAAAACCAAAACTTTTGATTACCTTATCAAAACGTTGATTCCAACTTCGGGATGCTTGCTTCAATCCATAGATGGACCGTTGAAGCTTGCATACCTTGTTAGCATCTTTAGGATCGACAAAACTTTTGGGTTGCATCATATACAACTCTTCATCAATGTCTCCATTGAGGAATGCTGTTTTGACATCCATCTGCCATATCTCATAATCATAATATGCAGATTGCTAACATAATCCTCACGGACTTTAGCTTCGCTACGGTGAGAAAGTCTCATCGTAGTCAACTCCTTGAATTTGTCGAAACCCTTTTGCGACAAGTCGAGCTTTATAGACAGAACATTACCATCAAGATCTGTTTTCTTCTTGAAAATCCATTTGTTCTCGACGACCTTCCGCCATCCGTAAGTCCACCAAAGTCCATACTTGGTTTTCGTACATGGATCCAATCTCGGATTTCATGGCTTCTTGCCATTTATTGGAATCTGGGCTCATCATCGCTTCCTCATATGTCTCGGGGTCATCGTGTTGTCCACCAACATGACATTCATAACGGAATCATACCAACTGGAGTGGTACGAGTTCTCGTTGACCTCCGAGGCTCAGAGCAACTTCAACCAAGTTTCATGATCACTATCATTAGCTTCGTCTCTTATTGGTGCAGCACCACAGAACTTCTTCCGGCTGCGCTACTCGCAATTTCGAGAGAAGGTTCGACAACCTCGCGAAGTTCTACTTTCCTTCAGTCACCTCTTTCGAGAGAAATTCCTTCTAGAAAGGATCCATTCTTAGCAACGAAGATTTTGCCTTCGGATCTATGATAGAAGGTATACCCAATAGTTTCCTTCGTATCCTATGAAGACGATTTTTCCGCTTTGGGTTCAAGCTTGTCCGGCTGTAACTTCTTTACATAGGCTTCAGATCCCCAAACTTTAAGGAACGACAATTTAGGTTTCTTCCCAAACCATAATTCATATGGTGTCGTTTCAACGGATTTAGACGGTGCCCTATTTAAAGTGAATGCGCTGTTTCTAATGCATAACCCCAAAATGATAGTGGTAGATCTGTAAGTGACATCATAGAACGAACCATATCTAAGAGAGTTCGATTACGACGCTCGGACACACCATTCTTACCGTGGTGTTCCCGGCGGTGTCAATCAAAAGTATTCCACATTTCCTTAAATGTTCGCCAAACTCGTAACTTAGATATTCACCTCCACGATCGTAACGTAGAAATTTAATCTTCTTGTTACGTTGATTCTCTACCTCACTTTGAAACTCCTTAAACTTCTCGAAAGTTTGGATTTATGTTTCATGAAATAGATATACCCATATCTACTCAAGTCATCCGTGAAGGTAAGAACATAACGATAACCATCACTGATGCTACACTCATTGGACCACACACATCGGTATGTATGATTTCCAATAAGTCTGTAGCTCGCCCATCATACCGTAAAATGGAGTCTTAGTCATTTTACCCATCGACATGCCTCGCATCTTTCAAGTGATTCAAAATCAAGTGATTCAAGAAGTCCATCGAATGGAGTTTCTTCATACGTTTCACTCCAATGTGACCAAGACGACGATTGCCACATATAGGTCGAGTTATCGCTGATTTCAATCGTTTAGCTTCAATGTTATTAATATGTGTATTTCTACTATCGAGATTCAACATGAATAGACCATCTATCAAAGGTGCATGTGCATAAAACACATTACTCATATAAATCGAACAACCATTATTCTCGGATTTAAACAAGTAACTGTCTGCAATAAACAAGATCCTGATATAATGTTCATGCTTAACGCAGCACCAAATAACAATTATTTAAGTATAAAACTAATCCTGATGGTAGATGAAGAGGTAGCGTCGACCCGATCACATCAACCTTTGATCCGCTTTCCTCGCCGCATCGTCACCTCGTTCTTCACTAGCTTCCGTTTATTCTGCGGCTCTGTTTGAGTTACAAATATGAGCAACCGAACCAGATCAAATACCCGTGCACTACTAGTACTAGTGAGATACACATCAATAACATGTATATCGATATACCTTTCTTCTTGATGTTGCCGTTCTTCAAATCCGCCAAGTACCTTGGGCAATTCCGCTCAAAGGACCTTCTCCCTTGCAAGAAAAGCACTCGCCAGGCTTAGGTCCAGCCTTGGTCTTCTTCGTCGGTATGGTAACTTTCTTACCACCCTTCTTGAAGTGTCCCTTTGCTTAGACTTGCCTTTCTTGAATTTGGTGGTCTTATTGACCATCAACACTTGGTGCTCTTTCTTGATCTCCACTTCGCAGATTTTAACATAGCAAACAGCCTCGCAACTCTTTGTTCATGTTCGCATGTTGTAGTTCATCACAAAGTTCTTGTAACTTGGTGGTAGTGATTGAGGATGCGGTAAACCCCAAAGTATTAGGAATCACTATACCCAAACTTTGAAGTTTATTTGCGTGCCTGCATACATCTTAAGCACATGCTCACCGACGGAGCTACCCTCTTCCATCTTGCGCTTAAAGAACTTTTCGAAGCTTCATAGCTTTCAATTGCCGCATGAGTCTCAAAGATTAATTTGAGATCCTCGACAATATCATATGGATCGACTCTTCAAATCTTTTCAAGCTCGATTCTAAACCATACAAGATAGCACACGAACTATGGAGTACTGATTCTTCCGAGCGAGGTAAACATTCTTTACTTCATCGGTAGCATCACTGCAGTGGGTCACCTAGCGGTGCATCCAGCACATAGGTCAAATTACCAGTGTGAGGACAATCCTCAAATTGCGGAACCAATCATGTTGCTTCCATTGTTTTCAACTTTTCTTTCTCTAGGAACGCATTAAAATTGATGGTAGGGCTGCCATTGATCTACAACATATTTGCAATAGTTTAGACTAAGTTTATGACAAATTGAGTTCAAATTAATTAATGAAATTAAACTAGGTGAACTCCCACTCAAAACAACATCCCTCACATTGTTTTAGTGATCACGAACCAAATCCACTACATCAACACCGATCATCACGAGAGCTGATATAGTTTTAATGGCTAACAATCATCATGTTCATCATATCTACTATATGATTCATGCTTTGCCTTTCGCGATCCGTGTTCCCGAGGCCATGTCATACATGCTAGGCTCGTCAAGATCAAACCTTAGCTTCCGCATAAGCAAATCTGGCTTGCTTACGTTGTATTCACCGGAATCAAAGACACCCGATCATCACGTGGCGCTTGGGCGCAAGCTTTGGCAACGGTGCATACTAAGGGTGAACACTTTAGAACTTGAAATTTATGTGCATGAGGGATCATCTTATAATGCTACCGTCGTCTACTAAGCAATACAAGATGCATAAAGGATTAACATCACATGCAATTCATAATATGTGATATGATATGGCCTTTCTTCTTTGTGCTTCCGATCTCCATCTTCAAGCTAACATGATCTCCATCATCACCGCATAGCATCAAGGTCAATGACGCTTCTTCATGGTTGTCGCCCACCAGCTTCAACTATTACAACTATTTTGAATAGACACGAGGTCTTAACAGAAATTAAAGACAACCATATGGCTCCCGCCGTTGCCAACTTACAATAAGGAACATTGCATACATCAAATATAATCACAATCATGGCCATATCACATCACGGCACACCCTGCAAAACAAAGTTAGACGCTTCTACTTTCTTTGCATATTTTACGTGGTTTGGGGCTTTCCATAGGTGTCGTTCTAACTCCGAACAAGAACCACAACATTGATACTAGCATTGTTTATTACCCGTTGTAAATTGGATCTTTACTATGCTAGGAGAAACAGCACCCATAAAGCCACTTATGCAAAACGAGTTGCATGTCAAGCGTGGAGCAAGTCTCATGAACGATGTCATGTAAGGTTAGCCCGGCCGCTTCATCCCAACATACCGCAAGATGCAAAGTACACAAAAAGCAATCTACAATAAAAGCATCAACGCCCACAATGACCATTGTGTTCTACTCGTGCAACAGATCTACATATAGACACGGCTCTGATACCACTGTAGGGGTTCGTAGCATGGAAAACAAAAATTTTCTATCGCATACAAACAAACAAGCCAAGATCTATCTACTAGATTGTAGCAACGAGTCGATGGAATAACTCACCCTCGAAGATTCCAAAGTGTTTAACGAGAGCAGATTCTCGTGGGTGATGTAGTCGCATTCTTCCGATCTCAAGATCGCAGACGATCCTTCCGGCGTTTCCTTAGCGCTCCCGGATCGGTCACACGTTCGGTACTGATGAAGACCTTCCTCTCCTTGTTCCAAAGCAATGGAGGTTGTAGCACTCTCCTCGCGATTCCGGCAAAGACAACGGCGTGGTACAGGAGGTAGAGGGAAATCCCAGGCTTCGCCTTAAGCCGGTGCGAGTATGGTGGAGCTTATGAGAGAGGCTATTAGTGGTCTAGTAATTAGACACACCAATTAGAGGGCTCTAAACCAATTAGAAGGCTCTAAACCGAATAGCTCTAAACCGGGGTCTAGATCTAGGGTTTAGTTTAGAGGATAGGAAACTTGTGTGTCTAGGAGGGGAGGCCCTGCCCTTGCCTTTATAGGTGGGAGGGCCGGCGGCCAAGGGGAGGAGTCCCTCCCCAAGTCGGCCTTGGGAGGCGCGCCGGCCAAGGGGACTCCTCCCCCAAGTCGGTCTCCACTTCCTCCTCTTTTCCCACTTCCCAAAACTTGCCGTTTGACTTTCAAACTAGCCGTTTGACTTTTCAATTTAGGATTTAAATAAATCCTTTATTTGGGACAGCAAGAATACTTAGTACATGATGCAATCATTCCAATATGTAATGACACACTCATGTACCCTTCCCCCTCCGGAGTGCCGGACATTCCGGGACCTTCTAGAATGTTCCCGATGAAAACACCGGAATCATTCCGCTACTCCGAAACGGGACTTTCCTTATATGAATCTTATTCTCCGGACCATTCCGGATCACCTCGTGATATCTCGGATCCCATCCGAGACTCCGAACAACATTCGGTCTCTTTCTCATAATACCATAACTACTCAAACAACGTCAATCCTTATGTGTCTCCCTACGGTTCGTGAATTATGCGACATGATCGAGACACTTCTCCTAACAATAACCAATAGAGGAATCTGGAAATTCATATGGCTCCTACATATTTCTACGATTACTTGCGATCGAATGAACCACTTACATACGATACCAATTTCCCTTTGTCTCACGATATGTTACTTATCCGAGGTTATGATCGCTTGGTATCTCGCATACCTAGTTCATCCTCGCATCGATAAGTACTCTTTTCTCGCTCCGTGATATGTGATCCCTTGTGACCAAGTCACATGCTTGCAAGCTAATTGGATGACATTTCACCGAGAGGGCCCAGAGAATATCTATCCGTCATGTGGATGGACAAATCCCACTCTTGATCCATGTGTTTCAACCAATACTTTCCGAACACTCAATGCCACCTTTATAGCCACCCTGTTACGGTGTGGTGTTTGATGACATCAAAGCATCCATCCAGTAAAGGCAATATGCATGATCTCATGGTCGAAGGAATTAGGTTACTATGTATCAGAAAGCATATAGCAATTGAACTATTGAAATGACTTGATCTTTATGCTACGCTTGTCTATAGGAGTATGTCCACCATATCATTCTCCTAACGATATGATCTTGTTGTTGATAACATCTCAATGTTCATGATAGGGAAACCACAATCATCAATCAACCAACAAGCTAGTGAAGTATAGAGGCTATACTAGGGACTTCAAATTAGGTTTACAAATCACACAAGTATTAATGGTTTCCTTGTTAATACTATTATAGCATGAATGTAAACATTTATCATAAACACAAAGATATATAATAATAACTACATTTATTATTACCTCTAGGGCATATCTCCAACAATTTTATTATCTGAGTGCCCTTGTTTTCCTTAGCTCTACTCAGGTTTTCCCTTCTACTAAAGTTTTCCTCAGTGTTCCCCTCCCGCTAAAGTTTTCCTCACTTTTCCCCTCCCACTAAAGTTTTCCTCACTTTTCTCCTCTCTCATGTCTCAGTTTGGTTGCGCTCTGATTGGTCGAGATGTATGTCACATGGATCTTGGCCAACCACCGTTGGATATATCATGATCCGACGGGCTGGAGGTATCTCTCTCATGATGGGCGCACCTAACCTTGTACGGCGAGGAGAGCCTGACAGGCTGGATGTCTCTCCCTCCCTTTCCATGTCGCAGTATACTAGCCGCATCAACTAGCACTCAGTTTGGTTGCGCTCTGATTGGTCGAGATGTATATCACACGGATCTTGGCCAACCACCATTGGATACATCATGATCGGACGGGTTGGAGGTCTCTCTCTCCCGTCGGGCTATGGAGAGGAGAGCCCGATGGGCTGGATGTCTCTCCCTCCCTTTCCCTGTCGCACGTGTTAGGAATATGCCCTAGAGGCAATCATGTATGATGTTATTTCCAATATATTCATAAATTTACTGTCCATGTATGAACTACTGATATGTATCATTGAATATGTGATTCGATTGTGGAACTATATATTCATGTTGTTTATACTAATTGACCTTGGTCGTTGAGGTTGTGCTGGACACACAACTTAGACTAATGTGAAAGTCGGTTGATGACTCGGTTCCACTTGTCATGGGCATAGAGATTCTATTCTGACTTACACGGATTCGGCTAAAGAGTTTAGCGAGTCGGACTGACCCATATTGAGATACAATGAATAAGTCATCATTTGAATATCTCAATCAATGTAATCCTTAGACCTAAGGTTATTGCACAATCCGAGTTGAGGATTGCCGACTTAGGTTCTGTCAAACGATGTTCCGTCACTGGGCAGTTATAAAGGCGGAGTTCGGGTCGGCTAAGAATCAAGCTGCGTGATGTGAATAACCAAGATGGGATTTTGCCCCTCCGTCTAGAGAAATATTCTCTGGGCCCTCTTAGAAGATATGATTCGGAAAGCATGGCCATGCGTGACTCGGTTAAATGTTAATCTAGGCAATCGACTAAGAGTTAGTCGGATGAATCACTTATCTTGGATTGATAAAGAGAGTCGAACTATTTAAGGGATGACGATTATTCGCCTATAGTTCGACAAGGTATATCGTGAGGCAAAAGGGACTCAGACGAAAGTCACATTGGAAGGTATGTTGTCATGACTCTTTGGTACTTGGGAGTCGACGCGTGCTGCTAGGAGCCGCTACTGACTGATCGGTCACGAGTGAGACTCTATCGTGTCCGGGTCACCATGAGCCTATCGGGTCACACACTTAAGAGCGGGAGCAAGTTTGGGTTAGACCCAAACAGGAAATCTATTTGGGTTGGACCCAAATAGAGACATGGACTTAGTCAGTGAGTTGGACTCGCAGTGACTAATATAGGCCTTTTAGTGAATGGGCCACAAGTGAGTGGAGCCCACTTTCACTCCCTATATAAGCTGGGGCGTAGGTGCTTAGAGCACATGGTTAGGTCACTCCATGTGTTGGAAACCCTAGCCCTAGTCCAGTCCTATCGCCACCGTACCGGACCTAGTAGTCCACCGCCGGTGCTCCTCCTCATACGTGTGGATACTGGCGGAGGTGATGTATTTTCTGCACTTCGACGATCGAGGATCAGAACGGATCGTGAGGACTACACTACATCAAGCGACGTGCTACATCGATTCTGCAACCCCGCGTCTAGTGGTAATTCTCGTGGCCTACTACCTCAGCTAGATCTTGGGATCACCGCGTAGGGAAAAAGTTTTGTTTATCTCTACGTGGCCAAACAGTGGTATCAGAGCTTTAGCTTCTGGTTTTAGGCTCGAGATCATGCATATGGGATATGCGATTGGCATTACATTGGATCTAATTGCAGTTTTGGTGGTTGATCTATGAGATAGATCGGTTTTGTATGAAGTTGATTGGATCGACTGTACTCGGGGAAAAGGATGATCTAGTTTCCGTGATCTAACTGCTAAGGTCGTGGAATGACATACCCCTACCGGCTGGCTTCCGCCATCGGGGTAGACTGTGACACGTAAACCTGGATGTGGTGATCGAAGATCAAAGAGCTTGGTCGAATTGGAGTCCGGTTTGGATTTGGATAAACTTGTTTTATCTAATGAAGAAATCCATGTCCGGAATGCAGATGAGATCTGCGTTTTCAAAAAAATCATCGGGTGCTGCCCACACCCACGAGGGGCGCTGCCCCTTTGATCCCCGCCCGCTATCCGGCTTGCAGGACCGCCGGCTTTGCCCTATCGTAGCGCCTTAGATGTTGTTGCAAGTTTTCACAACACCAGTAGATATCGTATCTATGCTTTTGCAGGATGATGTTGTGAATGGTATGGCTTATGTGCATGTGATGTGTGTAATCCATACGTGATCTATGTATCATGGTTTTTGTCAGCCGGTTGGAGCCTAGGTGTTGCCATTTTATTGTATAACAACTTGCGTGTCGGATTCTCTATGTAATTTACATTACTAGCTAGTGTAGCTGTTTGGAGAACCCGAATGGCATGCAAGTAGATATTCAAGTCGGCTACATGGTGTAAGGCGGCACGTGACAAGAGTTGACACGAGTCGAATTACAAGATTTGTGGATATGGAGATCGCAATGAAGAGAGCCATACCATTTCACACTATAATTGCTTTATTTTGTGTTATGTTTATGTCTCTGTTTTACCTCTATTAGATAGTTGGTAGAAAGTAATCCCTCAAAGAAGGTCTAGTCGGTTTCCCCTCCAGTGTTGCACCATCACAAGTTGGACATTTTTGGTACTGGGCTCATAAAATTGAGGTGTTATCAATTCTTTCCGACTAGGTGGGTCGGAGTCGAACTCTTACAACATAAGCACTTGGTAATCTAGACGGGTCCATCACAACGGTTGTGGGACTCGAGGAAAAGTTGGATGGGAGCCAGGGCATGTGATGCCACCCATCCAACAGGAGTCATATGAGATGCGATTGACAAGGAGTTGTCTACCCAGATCACTTGACAACTAGCGGTGATGCTAAAGCTCACTAGTCGACTTTCTTATTTAGGGACCTGAATAACTAAGTAACCATCGGAGGGGTGTTGGTTCTAGTGGGAGCATAAGTATTAAAATGTTTAATATGCTTGATCTTTTATGGATACATGTCTGAAGTGTTTTGGATATTTTCTATTCTAGATCAATGGCACCTAGCAGTATCCCTTAGATTTCCAATTTTCCTTTGAGAACCATCTTAGAGAAATATAAGCTAAATGGAACTAACTTCACCAACTGGTATCGTAATCTGAGAATTGTTCTCAAGCAAGAAAAGAGGGACCATGTCCTAGACAACCCACTTCCAGATGAGCCGAATGAGAATGCGACTGTCGCAGCCACCAATGACTACCATTGGATTTGTGATGAATCCATGAAGATTAGCTGTCTTATGCTTGCTCACATGGAACCGGACTTGCAGCAAAAGTTCGAGAATGTTGAGGCCTACGATATGATCGAAAGCCTCAAAAGTATGTTGCAGGCTCAGGCAAAGACTGAGAGGTATCAAGTCTCTCAGGCTTTGTTGAGATGCAAGCTTAAGGATGGCGATCCACTAAGTCTGCATGTGATCAAGAGGGTTGGTTACGTGCAGTCTCTGGAAAGGCTTGACTACCCCATTAGCGAAGAGTTCGCTACAGACATAATTCTGAACTCTCTTCCTAGTGCGTATGGTCAGTTCATATCGAACTACCACATGCATGGTATGGATAAGAATCTCAGTAAATTACATGGGATACTCAAGCAGGCTGAGGTGGATCTCAAGAAAGGCACCAGTCAAGTGTTGATGGTGCAAAATAAGGCTAAGTTCAAGAAGAGTTCTTGGACTAAGAAGAAGAAGGAAAAGTCAGGAGGTAAGGCTGAGGACCCGGTCCAAAGTGCTTCCTCAGGGACTAAGCCATCTCCTGCAGTCGGATCCACTTGCTTCTATTGCAAGGCAGATGGCCACTGGAAGAGGAATTGCAGCAAGTATCTGGCTGACAAAGCCAAGAGTGGAGGTGTGACTTCCGGCTTAGGTACGCTTGTTTGCAATGTTATAGACATTTATCTTGCTGATGCACCTGGTAGTTCTTGGGTATATGATACCAGATCAGTTATTCACATCTGCAACTCGTTGTAGGGACTGGTAAGAACCAGGAGTGTGGCAAGAGGCGATGATGAAATTCGAGTCGGCAACAAAGCGAGAGTCGCTGCGTTGGAAGTCGGCACGATGCAACTTCATTTACCTTCTGGATTCTTAATGGAGCTCAATAATTGTTATTACGTTCCAGTGCTTAGTCGAAACATTATTTCTGCCTCATGTTTGATGAGACAAGGCTACGCGTTGAATATTAAGAATAATGGTTGTTCTTTATATTTGAATGATATGTTTCACGGCTTTGCACCCGTCCAGGATGGGTTATTTATTTTGAATCTTGATGGTGAATCTCTCTATAATATAAATGTGAAAAGGTTAAAACCAAATGATCTGAATATGACTTACTTTTGGCATTGTCGGCTTGGTCATATAAGTTAGAAACACATGGAGAAGCTCCATGATGATGGACTCCCAACTTCGTTCGACTTGGAGTCGTTCGAGACATGTGAATCCTGCCTACTCGGCAAGATGACTAAGACACCTTTTGCAAAGAGTTGTGAAAGGGCATCCGACTTATTGGGACTAGTACATAGTGATGTATGTGGCCCGATGAGCACGACAGCCAGAGGTGATTATGAGCACTTCATTACCTTCACTGATTATTTGAGTAGGTATGGATATATCTACTTGATGAAACGTAAGTCGGAAGCCTTTGAAAAGTTTAAGGAATTCCAGAATGAGGTACAGAATCAACTCGGCAAGAAAATAAAGTTTCTTCGGTCGGACCGAGGAGGCGAGTACATGAGCCATGAGTTTGATGACCATCTGAAGAGTTGTGGAATAGTTCCCCAGCTCACTCCGCCAGGAACACCGCAGAGAAACGGTGTGTCGGAAAGGCGGAATCGGACCTTATTATACATGGTATGATCCATGATGAGTCGGACAGATCTGCCTTTATCATTTTGGGGTTATTGTCTAGAAACTGCAGCATTCACACTAAACAGAGTATCATCAAAGTCGGTAGAGAAGACACCGCATGAGATGTGGACTGGCAAGAAGCCGAGATTTGGGGCTATGAAGCATTTGTCAAGAGACTTCAGTCGGACAAGCTTACGGCCAAGTCGGATAAGTGTATTTTCATGGGGTATCCAAGGGAAACCTTGGGCTACTACATCTACAACCGAGAAGAGGGCAAAGTGTTTGTTGCTCGGAACGGTGTCTTCCTTGAGAAAGAGTTTCTCAGTCGGGGGGTCAGTGGGAGAAAGGTGCAGGTCGAAGAAATTCGAGAGGTACCGGCGAGCAGCGTATCGGCAAAAACCTTGGAGGTTGAGCCAGTCGTGGTACCTGAGCCGACAATTGCACCGACACTACGAAGATCGGCCAAATTGCGAAATGTTCGTGATGTGTTACTATTGGACAGTGATGAACCGGCAACTTATTCGGAAGCGATGGTGGGATCTGATTCTGAGTCATGGCTTGGATCCATGAGATCCGAGTTAAAGTCCATGGATGAAAATCAAGTTTGGAACTTGGTTGATCTACCATACGGTGCAAGACCCGTCGAGTGCAAATGGGTCTTTAAGAAGAAAACTGATATGGATGGAAATGTTTCTATCTATAAGGCACGACTTGTCGCGAAGGGGTTCCGATAAGTTTAAGGAGTTGAGTACGATGAGACTTTCTCTCCCGTGGTGATGCTTAAATCAGTTCGGATCATGTTAGCTATAACAGCCTATTTCGACTATGAGATATGGCAGATGGATGTCAAGATGGCTTTACTTAATGGAAATTTAACCGAGGACGTGTATATGATACAGCCTGAGGGTTTTGTCGATCCAGCTAATGCTGACAAGGTGTGCAAGCTTCAGAAATCCATTTATGGGTTGAAGCAAGCATCTCGGAGTTGTAATATTCGCTTTGATGAGGTAGTCAAATCGTTTGGCTTCATCAAGAGTGATCATGATTCTTGTTTATACAAGAAGTTTAGTGGGAGCAAAGTAAACTTTCTAATCTTATATGTGGATGACATATTACTGATTGGAAATGACGTCCAGATGTTCCAAGAAACCAAGGAATCATTGGAAAATAGTTTTTCAATGAAAGACTTGGGTGAGGCGACTTACATACTGGCAATCCGGATCTATAGAGATAGATCAAGGCGGCTCATTGGATTGAGTCAGAGTACATATTTGGACAAAGAGCTGAAGAAGTTCAACATGGAATCATCTAAGAAGGGGTTCTTACCGATGTCCTATGGCGTAAAACTTAGCAAGACTCAGTGTCCTTCGACAACTGATGAGCAAAGTCAGATGAGTGCGATTCCATATGCTTCTGCAGTTGGATCCATCATGTACGCTATGATTTGTACAAGGTCGGATGTTTCCTATGCTCGAAGTGTTGTGAGCAGATACCAGGCTGACACTGGAGAGATCCACTGGGCACCGGCTAAAAATATCCTTAAATACTTGAGAAGGACTAAGGATATGTTCCTGGTTTATGGAGGAGAGGATGAACTCAGTGTAAGGGGTTACACGGATGCGAGTTATCTCACTGACTCGGATGATTCTCGTTCGCAATCTAGATATGTGTTTGTGATAAATGGAGGGGATGTGAGCTGGAAGAGTTCGAAGCAAGAGACAGTGTCTGCGTCTATGACAGAGGCTAAGTATATTGCTACCTCGGAGGCGGCAAAGGAAGATGTTTGGATGAGGAATTTCCTCATGGATCTTGGTGTGGTTCAGGGCTCGTCCAATCCGTTAGACGTGTATTGTGACAACAATGGTGCTATCGCACAAGCCAAGGAACCTAGACAACACCAGAAGACCAAACATATACTCATGCGGTACCACCTTATTCGCCAGTTCGTGGATCAAGGTGATATCAAGTTATGCAAGGTACACACGGATGCAAACATTGCGTATCCATTGACAAAGCCACTTCCACAGCCGAAGCATGAGGCGCCCCTGAGAGCTATGGACATTAGATGCCTAGACATGTGATGTCGGATGATTGACTCTAGTGCAAGTGGGAGACTGTTGGGAATATTCCCTAGAGGCAATCATATATGATGTTATTTCCAATGTATTCATAAAGTTATTATCCATGTATGAACTACTAATATGTATCATTGAATATGTGATTCGATTGTGGAACTATTTATTCATGTTGTTTATACTAATTGTCCTTAGTCATTGAGGTTGTGTTGGAGACATAAGTTAGACTAATGTGAAAGTCAGCTGATGACTCGGTTCCACTTGTCATGGGAATAGAGATGCTATTCCGACTTACACGGATTCGGGTAAAGAGCTTAGCGAGTCAGACTGACCCATATTGAGATATAATGAATAAGTAGTCATTTGTATATCTCAATCAATGTAATCCTTAGACCTGAGGTTATTGCACAATCCGAGTTGAGGATTGCCGACTTAGGTTCTTTCAAACATTGTTCCGTCACTAGGCAGTTATAAAGGCGGAGTTCAAGTCGACTAAGAATCAAGCTGCGTGATGTGAATAACCAAGATGGGATTTTGCCCCTCTGTATGGAGAGATATTCTCTGGGCCCTCTCGGAAGATATGATTCGGAAAGCATGGCCATGCGTGACTCGGTTAAATGTTAACCGAGGCAATCGACTAAGAGTTAGTCGGATGAATCACTTATTTCGGATCGAGAAAGAGAGTCGAACTATTTAAGGGATGACGATTATTCGCCTATAGTTCGACAAGGTATATCGTGAGGCAAAAGGGACTCAGACGAAAGTCGCATGGAAGGTATGTCATCATGACTCTTTGGTACTTGGGAGTCGGCACGTTCTGCTAGGAGCCGCTACCGACTAATCGGTCACGAGTGAGACTCGGATCGTGTCCGGGTCACCATGAGCCTGCCGGGTCACACACTTAAGAGCGGGAGCAAGTTTGGGTTAGACCCAAACAGGAAATCTATTTGGGTTGGATCCAAATAGAGATATGGACTTAGTCAGTGAGTTGGACTCGCAGTGACTAATATAGGCCTTTTAGTGAATGGGCCACAAGTGAGTGGAGCCCACTTTCACTCCCTATATAAGCTGGGGCGCAGGTGCTTAGAGCACACGGTTAGGTCACTCCATGTGTTGGAAACCCTAGCCCCAGTCCAGTCCTGTCGCCGCCGTACCGGACCTAGTAGTCCATCGCCGGTGCTCCTCCTCGTACGTGTGGATACTGGCGGAGGTGATGTACGTTCAGCACTTCGATGATCGTGGATCCAAATGGATCATGAGGACTGCACTGCATCAAGCGACGTGCTACATCGATTCCGCAACCGCGCGTCTAGTGGTAATTCTCGTGGCCTACTACCTCAGCTAGATCTTGGGATCACCGCGTAGGGAAAAGTTTTGTTTATCTTTGCATGGCCAAACAACACGTATACCAGCCACATCTTCCTCCCCTCCTATCGATGGCATGCGGTGGTGCAGACCTACGCGTGGGGGTCGGAATGGCTTGCGGTGGCGCGGTGCTAGAACATCGTGCAGCGGTGAGGATCTAACCGTCTGAAATTTCTGTATCTGTTTATCTCACTTCCGTTCACATCCTGAGATCTGTTGCTGATGAAAGACACCGATGGAAGCCATCATCCAGAACATCAGTGCGATGGTGGTGGTGCCGATAGTGATCATCGATGCGGAGACAATTGAAGCCATCATCCGCAGCATCACTGTGATGGTGCAACTCAAACCCTTGTGAATCGAAGCTCTGGGAGGCCAGCCACGGCCACGGCTGGCACATCGAGGTACACTTCGATGGTGAAGGCCGGATGTACCTCGTGGCTGGATGGGAGCACTTTGCCCATACTTCTTAGAGTACACATACGGCGGTGAGGGCGGCTAGATCACCGTCCACTTAAAATTTGGACAAATTTCAGTCAACTAACTTAAATTTGATATGTATTTGAGTCGTGAGACCGGTGGATATGCTCTAAAGCTGATTCATAAGTAGTAGTACTTTCTTTGATAATCTCTAGTGGGCTTGTATAAATTAAATCGAAATATATATGATTTGAATCAAAATTGATATGTATTTGAGCTGTGAGGACGGTGGATATGCTCTAAAGCTGATTCATAAGTAGTACTCCCTCCGACCCAAATTAGTTGATTTAGATTTTTCTAGATTCGATTATATGTAGACATGTATTAGTATTAGATTCATCTGTATCTTGACAAATTTGAGTCAACTAACTTGGAACATGGAATGGATGTTTCCGCCAATGCTGCAAGTCTACATGGCAGCCATGATGGCACTATGGCAGCGATAGAACGGTCAGAACTGATAGGGCCCCAACTTGACCCTCTAGGAATTTGTCACGTCAACTATGGGCAACTAGGTCCAATGGCAAGCAACTCGGGCCCCGCAATGTATTCTATCGACAACTTTGGGAACGCTAGAGCCAATGGCAAGCAACTCGGGCCCCGCAATGCATTCCCTCGACCACTTTGGGACCGCTAGATCCAATGGCAAGCAATTCGGACCCTGCAATGCATTCTCTCAAAACTTTGGGACCGCAAAGTGACTAAATTAGCATGAACTCACAACCATCCATTGAATAACAATTCTACTCTCTAAATTAGCTATCTATTCAACTAATCGTTATACGTGCCACCCTTCACCATAACCGCATACTGTAACTGGTAGGACGCGGATGGCAACTACTAAAAATTCCCACATGAATCTACTATTATCCTCCCCTTCACTTGAAGTTCATGTTTTAGATTTTCTACCACTTGATTAGATAAGACAAGATCAGCCTCAAGTGTCAACTTTTCTTTGCGAATAAGCTCTGAATTCTTCCTCGACGGTATGCTTTAGCTTGAATATCAACAGGTTTTTATGGGTCAATTCATCACCTAACTTGGCAATCATCTCCTCCAAATCCATCCTCTGGCTAGACCACTTGGTTGATTCATCTTGGTATGCAATGTATCATGGATCATCGGCCTGCATAACACACTGTAACAATCCCGAAACAAACTTAATTGAAATCAGTCCGACAGGCCATGGCAGCACTTTAAATTCAACGGTATTACAAAGAGAAGGAGCTACATGCACTTCCGACATGATAGGAGAAGGAGAATGTTGCCACAACATGATCGATTCCCCACCCTCGCCGGTGTACCCGCTACGAACAGACATTGAGGACTAATTTGCACCTGCAATATCAAGGAAATTACGAGAACCGAATCGATTAGGGTGGGTGGAGCAGGAGCGAAGGTCTTACTAAGCACTACTAGCAATTTATGCGACTGTTCGTTCAGCTATGGCAGCGGAACCAAATCCCGGTCGTCGTGGGCGGTGGACCTGTCGACGGTCGTTATTGCCTCAACATACAATGCGTGTAGACGAAACAGGTGTTGAAGCCGTGGTTGAGGTGGAGCGCGGCAGTCCATCTCATACTGCCGTAGGACGGAACCGGCGACGCGCTGACGATGGCTGCTCTGTTCACCGGTGGGATAGGAGCTGCTCGGGGCTGGGAGCGAGAGGATGAGAGAGAGAGAGAGCTAATGTGTCATACATGACCCCACCTGTCAATTTTTGCATATTTGCCAATTTTGCATATCTGCCAAACTTTTTCTTTGAAATTTGCATATTTGCTACATGACCACCACATATCAGTGATATACAAAGTGGCAATTATGCAAGTTGCAAAGTAAAATGTGGCAAATATGAAAATCCCCCCTCCAGCCCCACATGACGGCCCCACCGGTCATTGGCTTCGACGGCCCCACAGAACGGCCCCATTTGTCATTGGCTCCACCGACCACACAATCAGGAAATATGGGGCCCACAAGTCAGCGAGAGATGGATGGCTGGTCCGCCGTGTATTCTGGCCCCACCCATCAGCATGTAACGGTCGATACGACATAACATAACGCTCAACGCACGACCCACCCCAACACGGTCCCACCGGTCAGCATGGAATGATCAAGCCTTTGACCTAACGACACCCCCCGTTCGAGCGCCTATGAGGGTTTTAGAATAGAGGGAGGGAAAAAGTGAGGAAAAACTAAGCAGCTAGGAAAAACTGATTACAACTAACGAACTAGGGGCACGAAAATAGAAATCCCTATTTATATCCCTTGGCTGTTTTCCATATACACCATACTTATTTTTCCCACCCTCTCTAGAAAGCTCTCACTACCGTCGCAGATGGTATTGTAGAGGTGGCAGCCGACTGTGACGTCATGATGCAGAATCCTCGAGGTGATGAGCGTGGCGGCAACAGTGAGATGCTGGATCATGGATGTGTTGCGAGGGGCGGCAGAAAAGTATTTCATCATATATGTTATTTGGGATTAATTTCTTTTACCTCCTATCTGAAAACTAATTTGAGGTTTCCCTTTGCTCGATCAGGGTATCGTGGCGACGTGGATATATTTTAAAGTAGATGTGTGGAACGGTATCTTAAAATCAAATTCTGATCTACTTTGCAAGTGCAGCCTACAACCGCATTGCCTCATCACATACGCGAGTATGAACACCAGTCGCAAATTCCTCGGGTGTCACCACCACCAATCGAAGTACGACTTCATCTTTTATGTTGATAAAGAGCACTCTGTCAGAGTTGCAATGCATGTTCGCGGCCTTATGAAAGGACACCATCGATGAAGAGGTCAAATTCTTCGAATCCGACTATGAGGAATTATTGAAGAAAGTAAAGAAGGAATCGGAAGAAGAGGAGGCTCCTACAAGAAGAGGAGGAAGCTCGTACACACTCTAGATCACCTTATTTATGAGTAATAAGACATTTTTATTTGAGGGATCAATCTGTAAAACATGTATGTCTATCTTCAGCAAGTATAATTTAATTGTTGCTATTTTATCATATATTTGATTTTTACTAATTATAATTGGGGCATCGCTAGGCCCCAAGCATATAAGGCTAATCATAGTGCAAGTAATTTCAGTAGTAACTAAGAGTTCAACTCAGCAAAGTTGTTTATGTTGCAATGAGTTAATGAATATTGAGGAAGATGGAGTAACATATTTGATTACTGTAACATCATACATACAAGGATAAAATGAGTCTATAACCTAATAAATGACTGTTTGCATGACACCATATAAATGTTACTACCTATTATAAAGGTAGTAACATAGACTAGTAACATGTGCATATTACTACTCTATGTTACTCTCCACTATAACCATCCTAAGTACCATGGTGCTCTTTTGTTGTCAATGGACATCTTTGTAAGGGCTCGTGTGATTACGAGGAATCACATAGGAATTTTGGAGGATTTTAATCCTTAATTTTTTTTTCTATGGGCATTGTTTGATTTGTAGGACTAGATGTTTAGGAAAAAATTCGTAGGATTGTATTGCACTATATTTTGGAGGAAAATTTTCACCACTCAAATCTCATGTTACAATTTCTTTATTTTTTTTATATATTCAAACACTACTTGAAGAAAATTCCTATAGGTTCCAAATTCTATGGATTCAGCTGGACATGACACTCTAATATTGTATTTTTTTTCATGTTCCTACATTTTTCCTATCCCGTGAATCGAACATGCCACTCTTGAACTCTCCTCCATGATTGAAGTGACAGGGAGAAGCTTTGCCTATATTTAAAAAATATCATGACGAGGGTTTAACAGTTCCCATAAGTTTTGCCCAGTTTTAGGCGATTTTGAGGAGTACCAAAGTTTCACCAAAAAATATGAAAAAAGTTTAAACTAAGTTTGAGTGATTTCAACCAAATGAAAAATATATTATTATTTTCCTCATACTATTTAAGTGTGATATTATTATGCCAATAAGGGCCTTCGGACTAGTTCTTCGTGCATATGAATTTGAAAAATGAGATCCAAGTGGATTTTAAAACTCCTTTCCCCTTCAAAACTGAGTTCAAAGTTGAAATTCATGTATTTTTACTTAGGTCATTTCCTTCAAACAAAACAGATGAATGCAATAGTGCCACCATATAAAAATCCCTATCATATGTTATTCCTCCATTTTTTTCTTGAACCAAAGTGGCCCTAATTGGGGCAACGATGGGCCCCAATCATTTTAGTACTATGATTATTTTGTTGCCAACAGATCATATTTATAATACTCTTGAACTCTCCTCCTTGATTGAAGTGCTATAGAGAATCTTTACCTACATTTTGGGGAAATAAACTCTCATGACGAGGGTTTAACATTTCCCATAAGTTTTTCCCAAACCTAGGAGATTTTTAGGAGTACCAAAGTTTCACCTCAAAATATTAAACAAGTTCAAGCTAAGTTTCAGAGTGATTTCAACCAAATGCATACAAAGTATATTATTATTTCTTCTAACAATTTTTGAATTGTTGATATTTTTATAGCCTCACATATTTCCACAATCAAAATTCAAAACCTTGTACATTGATTCCTCTATTTTCACTTGTTTCAAGGTTATGTTGAGCTACAACCCCTTATTGAGAGTAGTCAGTCGGTATGAGTTGACTTCCACACCCATTCTGAATACGGAAGCTCCCCGAGAGAATATCCTTTACCCAGATACCTCACAAGTTGTTGCTAAAGCTCATAGCCATAGTTTATAAAGATGAAAACATGTTGGGACAGATTGCCATCCAGATCAACAATTAGATTGCTTGAATCATGAATATCTCATTTTAAAGTTTTCATTTATATAGTAGTACACATGTTGTCCCCAAGAGGAGTACCTTTAAACGGTTTACTTAAGAATGTTTCTAGAGGAAACTTGATAGCTAGCTAGCTAGCATCTGTTGCACATTGCAGGCCACATTTGCAATAAAAATACTAAATTGTATACTAAAAATGTATGTTTGTAGCTGACTGGAAAAAACAAAAGGCTAATTGACCAATTGATTTAATTAAGAGGTACAACAAAAAAAATAACATGTTGGCGTCATGTAGAAGACCTCTTTATTTTAAATTAACAATAATACCGTTCAACGGTGGGCGACCGAAGCAAATTAAACCATTGAAGCATGTTTTACTTTCCAATCGTTACGGTTTACGTGCAAAATTCTGAATAAAAATAAGTAGTATAAAACAAAAAATGTTATTACAACCTTACTCCATGAAAGGGATAAGGAAAGAAGCTTCGTTCTAAGTGTTGAAGCTAACTATGCATGCGTATAGTAGTACTACTTGTTTGAGTTGGTTTCAATGTGATTAGTTATGGCACTATGGGGTGTGTTAGGGGAAGTAGTACCTAGATTAAAAGCGTTGGACTGTCTTATGAGGAATAATAACCGATAGACCAACAAGCAATCAACAATACGCCAGCCTTATATTGCAACGTTGTACTTGCATAGTTACTAGTAGTTCCATCTCCTTTACCTATCCAATGATTGATCAAAAGCATCATCACCCTAATACAAGGCCATCAATCTTTCTCCTTTTTCTTTTTCTGAAAAATTCTTAAACGTTTCTTCTTTTTTGCTTCCAATAAGGTCCACCCAAACTGTCGGTGGTGGCATGGCATCTCCTCAAAGCGTTCTGCGCTGTTTGTTTTCTTTTTTGTCCCTTTAGTTTTCTGGCTTCTTTTAGTCTGTTATAGGCGTACTACTACTCATCATTATGTTGATCATGCTTATGTAATCGTCCACTGAGGAGTTGACCCTTTCTTTTCCTTCTGTCTGTACTCCGCAATCTTTTCTGAGCCCGACCAGATTTGATGATCTGTACGTATGGTGTCATTCTTCCGGTACACGTATGCTCAGAAAGATGGATTTCTACGTCCCGTACATGGCCACAACACGCGTGTACCGTGCCTTGGATCAGTTTGTACACAAGTAATTAAAATGGTGTGCCACACGTAATGGCATGACATACATGTCAATAACCCCCCCCCCCCCCCCCTACTTATTAGCACACCAACATCAGGCATGTTGACGTCACGACACAGGCCACGGTACGTATTGAGTCCGAAAACCGTACGGGTTCCGAAACGCCTAGTAGTCGACAGGATTAGATGATCATGCCACACGCGCATACGTACCGTGTACAGTCTACTGGAAACTGAAACGCATGGGCTAAGAGTTATACATGGACGCACGTACAGGAAAACTAAGGAGTATGTGTATAGGCTGTCCGGCCTCCCTCGACACGCCAAGGAAACTCCGTCGGCGCCGCCCAAGTCCCTGCAGACGACCCCAAGCAAGCTCGTCGATTTCCGCGACTCCTGAGTCCTCAGGCGACACACCGGAATGACTTTACAGCATCATCCGGTGACCCCGGTGGCAAAACCAAAAACCAACTAGGACTTCCTTGCACCTTTATTTGTTTGAGCCCGCATCGAGGATCGGTGCATTATTTTGCTTGCTTGCTTGCGTCGCGCACGATTTCCTTACGGTTCTTGACGCGTAGTACGTACTGGACCGCCGTACGAGTGCACGCTTAACAGAGCGCGGTTACTGGTCACACACTACGTTTTCTACGTGGTACACATGTCTTGCAAGTCACACGGCCGGTGGAATGATTAGTGAATCCACTTTGGCCAACAAGCGTGATGCAGCAGAGCGGCATGGAATAATTAGTGAGGCTTGAGACAACTCATAATAATCTATTACACTATAATAGCAATCTCTTTGATGGCGCCATCTCACCTTCCTAGCTGGATTCGCTTTCTTCTCTCTACGGTCACAATCAGCATCTCTAGATTCGTGCGCCGTCGGCACTAGCACTGGCTGTACTCTACTATGTCCTAGCTAGGCCTCCCCTACCCATTTTACAACCATCCTTTTTTCAATTATAAATATCATAAAACCAAAACTATCGGAACTAGGGTTTTATAAACCACAGCCCAAAAGAATTTAATCATCTAACCACAATTTAGCGTAAGTTGTCACACGCCATGTGGTCAAAGAAGCCGGTACGTGGCATACCGGCGGTGTGCCGCAGACATACTACTGGTAGTTAACATACTAGTGGTGTGTGTCTATCGCGACACGCGAGTAAGTTGCAAAACAAACAAACAAAATGTTATCGCGGTAGTAAAACTAGATGCCATATGGCAACATTCATCAGTTACGATACAGAAGTACTATCAATGTAAAACCTATATATTTGATTCCACATAGATAGAAACTAGCTTATTTAGTTCATCACATCGAACGAAACAACACGTGCATCAAATAAATAAACACTATTACTCAGCGGGTGTGGGTAGTCATCTATTGACGATGCCAATATTAGCACGAATAGTACGGAAATGTAACTCGGTATTCAAACAATTATTCAGAGTTCCTAGAGCTTCTTGTACGGCTTGTTGGAAAACCCGTTATCGACCTGATTCATTGCCCTTTGTTTTTCAAAATAAAGGGCTTCATTTTTAGACTTTTCTAACTGTTCCAAACTAATAGAAGTAGCATTAATTAAATTTCTTTTTTCTTGTTCTATCTCAGAGTATCCATTCATTCGATACTCACCCGCTTCTAGTTCGACTTTCTGTAATCGAACCCGAGCTTTTTCGGGTTGCTCAATGGTCCCTCTAGCAATTCTTCCGAATTTCGAATAGTACTCAAGATCCTCTGTTTTCGATTATCTAATAAATCTTTTAATGAAAATAGATTATCTCTTTTTGCTCTTCGAATAAGGAAGAGCTAAAGAGACCCTATTATGATTCCTCAATTGAGTGATCGCTCAAGTCATAGACCTGAGACTGGACCAACAATCATTCAAAATGATATTTCCTTATGCGCTAAGTTACATACGATGAGGAACATTCCTCTTATCAGACAAGATCCACTGAAATGTCATAATATTTGACATATCCGAGTTTCCCTCCTTATAGACTAGAATAAGTTGTGGCGGGCCTTTTCCTCCTGACCTGGGAAATTCACATTAGGAAAGACTGGAATTATTACTCTTATAATACGACTTTAATCTATTCGATTCACTCTTATGAAGCAACAAGAAAAATGGATTATCTGAGGATCCAATATTTTATTCCGCGAAGGAAGTATCCCGAAAATCCTTGATTTAACTTCGAGTAATAAATTAATAAAACCTTAATCAAAACTACTCAACTAGCCTAAAAATAAAAACAGCCCTTCAATGAAAGCGCTTTTTTTTTCAAAATTCCTGTAAGTTTGAAGTTGAACTTAATTGAACAAGTCAAGCAATTCTATTTGCTCACAATCACAAGAAATTTGTCCACTACCTCGCCTGAACCTAAGCCAAAGAAAAAAAGATATCTAAGAGACATACCTGAATAAAGAAAAACATATATAGTAATCTTTGACGAATTAAGAAGAAAAAAGATTCTTATTCTTATTTTGATACAAGAAGAATCGGCACAAGAAAAAGGCAGTGCCGAATAGAGGATTAAAAAGACTCGCAATCCCTACGAAAAGGAAGAAATCCTTTTTTGTTGTCGCCTTTCCCTTGGATTCAATTCTCTTATTTTGCATGAAATAGAAATGAGGAATTCCAGACACACTTTTCTATGACTAAGATCACTTGCAGTTGGTTCCTAGGCAGGTGATACGTTGCTAACGTATCTATAATTTTTTATATTCCATGCTTGTTTTATATCTACTTTCTTATGTTTTGTCCATACTTTGGAGTATTTTTATACACTTTCTTGGACTATCCTATTAACAGATGCCATAGTGCCAGCTGCATGTTTTCTGCTGTTTTTGGTTCCAGGAAAGTCAGAAAATGAATATTCTCGAAATTGGACGGGACAAGCCAAAGTTAATATTTCACCGAGGGGAACACACGGAGCCAGAAGACGAGACGGAGAGGGGCCAGGGGCTGGCCACACCATAGGGTGGTACGGGTCCCCCTTGCCACGCCACCAGGTGGTGTGGGCCCCTGGTCCACCCTCTGACATCGCCCCTTCGTCTATAAGAAGCCTCCAATGCAGAAACCCTAAATAATACAACCTCCAGCCACGAAAAGTTCCGTCGCGCCGCCGCCACCGAAGGGAAGATTCGGGGGACAGAAAGTCTCTGTTCCGGCACCCTGTCGGGACGGGGAATTGCCCCCGGAGCCATCTCCATCGATCTCCACCACCATCTCCATCGCCGTTGCTGATTCCCATGATGATGAGGGAGTAGTTCTTCCTCGAGGCTAAGGGCTCTACCGGTAGCTATGTGTTCATCTCTCTCTCTCTATGCATGATCATATTGTGATCATGAGCTTTGTAATCAAGTAGATCTACTTTTCTACTCAAGTGCTTTAATAGATCTCTACTCTCCCCATGTGTATGAAAGTGACAACATGCACACCGTGGTGGCACTTAGGCTAGAGATTATAAATACTTGTTATGGGTTATATTTGGAGTTGGATGCATTTATGAAATTGTGGTGTTTGTTGGAACCATCTAGCGCTCAAGGTGACAGTGTGGGGTTATCTAGATGGGGAAGGCGGACTTTGAGGAGTGCTGTTATAGTCCTACCATGGATTAGAGTATCCAATCGGAGAGTAGTTCAGAGTAGTATCATAAAGAAAAGATATTTATATGAGAGTGTTCACTAGCGAAAGTATGATCCTTAGGCCTTGTTTATAAATATTGAAACACCATTTGTATCTAGATCTGTTACATATTTGCTTGCTTCCATCTTTATTTCACATTGCTTTTAGTCTCTTCCTACCCGTTAAGCTCTTTTCTGGCACTGTTACCACTTATAATTATCGATACCACATGTATTTCACTATCTCTTCGCCGAACTAGTGCACCTATACACCTGACAAGTGTATTGGGTGTGTTGGGGACACAAGAGACTTCCTGTATCTTGATTGTAGGGTTGTTTGAGAGGGGATACCTTTGACCACTTCCTCCCTGAGTTCGATAAACCTTGGGTGATCCACTTAAGGGAAAACTTGCTGCTGTTCTACAAACCTCTGCACTTGGAGGCCTAACAACTGTCTACAAGAATAGAAGTGCGTAGACATCAAGCTATTTTTTGGCGCTGTTGTCGGAGAGGTAAGGTAAAATGTACTCACATCTTCTGGCTACTAAGCTATCTTCTAGTACTGTTGCTGGTGTGTGAGTGCTCGAAGTTATTTCCTTTAGATTCCGCAATTATATCTTTTTGTTCTTTGTTTTTATTTTCACTAGTTAGGCTTAATGGAAAACAACAACAAAAATAGAGAGCTTTATAGTATTTATCTCGAGTTAGGACATGAAGTGTTTGAAGAGAAAATTAAAAAACCTATGGAATTGTATTTGCATGCTAATAGCAATGCTATTAGTATGAATTCTTTGAGCACCATTATTGCTAATGCTATAGAAAAGTCTAAGCTTGGGCAAGCTGGTTTTGATGAGCATGATATTTTTAGTCCCCAAGCACGGAGGAGAAAATTTACTTTGATGATACTATGCCTCCGATATATGATGATTACAATGATGAGTATGATATTTTCAGTCCACCTAATACTGAGGAGAAAATTAATTATGATTACAATATGCCTTCTATATTTGATGATTATGGTGATGAGAATAATAATGATAGCTATTTTGTTGAATTTTCTCCCACTACAATTAATAAGAATGACTATGCTTATGTGGAGAGTAATAATTATTATATGTATGTGGCTCATGATAAGAATGTTTTATGTGATAGTTATATTGTTAATTTTATTCATGATGCTACTGAAAGTTATTATGAGAGAGGGAAACATGGTTTTATGCATCTCAATAATACTAAGTTTCCCTTCTTTATGTGAAAAGTCTTGAAGTTGCACTTGTTTTGCTTTACTATGCTTGTTGCTTTGTGCTTTCATGACTTTTTTATTTACAAGATTCCTATGCATAGGAAGTGGGTTAGACTTAAATTTGCTTTGAATTTACTTCATGATGCTCTCTTTTACTTCAATTCATATTTTTATGTGAGCATCTTCTCAAATTACGATGCCTAACTTAAAGGCGTTAAAGAAAAATACTTATTGGAAGATAACTCAAAAGTTTTAGTTGAGTCTTAGAAGTTATTGCTTCAGTAATAATCGCTCCTTATCATTTTTGTGTGATTTTTGTGCCAAGAGTAACCTCTAATGAGAGAGAAGTAATGCTTGGGAAAGTTGCTCTCCCGAAACAGATTTTTGTGATTCGCTGTAAAAATTCATGAAAAATCTCTGTATGTCGGTTTGAGCTGTAATATTTTGTGCTTATGCCCCAGGTTGTTATCCAAGTTTCGTTAGTTCAATACTTTTCGATTTGAGCAGCAGAAGGTCTTCCAAAAAATTGGTTTTACCTGCTGGTCTGTTTTGATAAATTTCTGCCATTATTTGCATTTGCCTCTTAATCTCTTTATCTTTGAGTTTTCTTTGATCATTTGAACTTTTGAAAGGAATTGCTACAGTAGATTTTGTTTTAATAGAAGTTTTATTTGTGTTGGAACTGAACCAAAAGACTTATTATCTTGAGTACACTAATGTTGCTAATAAAGATTGTGTGAAGTTTTGTATGAAAGAAAATTTTAAGTGTAGGGAAGAGTAATGTGATAAGATAAAGTATGGACAAAAGCTCAAGCTTGGGGATGTCACCCATGTCACCCCAAGAAATATCCAAGAAGTACAAGCGTCAAAGCTTGGGGATGCCCAAAGCATCCCCTTCTTCATCAATAAAAATCTCAGGTTTCTTCCAAACACTTTATTTTTATAGTTTCATGCACAGTTGTGTTGTTCTTGGAGCGTCTTTGTTTTTGTTTTTCGTTTTCTTAGTTTGCTTAAATAAATTGCTTAGACCCCCTCATTCATACATTAGTTTTCAAATAAGATTGGTTTGGATTAGAAAAGAGTAGGAAAAAGTTCATGCTTAAGTGGTAAAAAGGAGCTTGTTTTTGACTGTGGCCTTTGCTTTGTCATGTCATGCTTGATATTGTTTTGGCTTTATGCTTAGTGATTTTTGCTGTAGCATAACATGTTATAAACAATTGAGATTGCTTAATGTGCCTTGAAAGAATCATGTGTTGTTTTAGCATATTAAAGCATAGTATTGTGGTATTCTCCTTTGATGCTTTATTTGGGTTGACTTGGCGCATGCTCACACCATGTTAAGACTATACCAAGTCACCATAGCCTCTAATGATCATTTAGTTTTCGACTTATAATATCACTTTATTCTTTAACTAATGATGTTTTGTTGCTTTGCATGATTATGGCCATTATTGCTCTCTTAGTTGGTCGCTCCTAGTCTTTTGCTAGCCTCCATACCAAGTATGAGTTCCACTCATGCATCCAAATCCAAATAAAACCAAGTTATTCCAAAGAGTCCACCATACCTACCTATTAGCATTTGCTATTCCAAGTATATTCATGTTTTTATCTACCTTCCGAATTAAACTTGTTATGTGAAAATTAGTGATTAAAGCAATCACGAACTTGATGGCACACTTTACTTTTCTTGCCCCTAATAAACTTGAACCATTGTGTCATCTATGTTGTATATGCTTGCACTTATACGTTGGCGATTAGCAGAACCATGCTGTCATGGGGAACGCTTTCAACATTGCACTTGTACATTGTACCCAGTTGATATCATGCTCTTTTGTTTATGGATGTCGTCGGTGTGAAATGAAAGGGAGCTTGTAAGTCCATGGAGTTATGTATGTGTGTTAGAGAAACGCCTGGGCGGCTGGTCTAATCCATGCCTAATCATGGTGGAAACCTGTAGCGTAACCATAATGAGAAATCTATGAAGCATTCTTCTTATAAAAAAAAGAGATAGATATTGAGGAAAAAGAAAAAAAAGATGAGAAAAGAGGAAAGAGAGAAAAAAGCACCATTTTCCCATGGTAAATAAGAAGATGCTGAGATGCTTATTGTCTGCTTGCCTTGTCATTTATATATGGGGATTATTCCGTATCATCGGGCAAGGGGTACCCCGTTGGCGGTTCTCTATGATACACATGTACTTACTATGACAAGAACTTATCGGTAACTAAACTTGACTAGCATGAGGAGCGGCCCTCGTATTCAAGGGACATGAGATTGCCAACTTATGCTTTGTCAAGCATATACTCCATATTTTGTTCACTTTAACCTTAATCACTTCAAGATGCTTATGATAGGGGCAATGAGAGCTAAAAGCTAATAAGTACCCTAATTTTTGGAAGCTCTTTATGAGACTTGAATCCCCGCTTCCTTCTATGAAGGCCTTTCTTTTACTTTTATGTTGAGTCTCCATATTCTATCTTTATGCACCTATTGAGAGAGCATAGTGGCCATTTTTAGTTTAATGTGCATTGTCCCAAGACTTGTTGATTGATTCATAACTTTGATATTGCTTGTTCTTGAACTATTTGTATCTAGTCGCCCTTATGAACTTTGAAGGTGTCATATGCATTTATGTTTTGCTACTCCATGAGGGACAAGCTGAATGCCACTATGCTATGTTTTCTATATGTGAAACAAACAAACGTATTTCAATGCATTGTTATTCATGAATATTTTGTTTGTACCTTTTCATGTTACAACATAGGTGCTAGGTCTTATTGTTAGAACTATATCTTTCATGTCTATGTTAGAGTACTTTGATCCCAGCTTTCAATGCTTGCAAATGGTTTGATCTTGATTATGATGGTGCATGTCACCTCAAAAATTATTCTTTCTTTTCATCACTTACCTACTCGAGGACGAGCAGGAGTTAAGCTTGGGGATGTTGATACGTTGCTAACGTATCTATAATTTTTGATGTTCCATGCTTGTTTTATATCTACTTTCTTATGTTTTGTCCACACTTTGGAGTATTTTTATACAATTTCTTGGACTAACCTATTAACAAGATGCCACAGTGCCAGCTGCCTGTTTTTTGCTGTTTTTGGTTCCAGGAAAGTCAGAAAATGAATATTCTCGGAATTGGACGGGACAAAAGCCAAAGTCAATATTTCACCGAGGGGAACATGGAGCCAGAAGACGAGACGGAGAGGGGCCAGGGGCTAGCCACACCATAGGGTGGCGCGGGTCCCCTGGCTGTGCCACCAGGTGGTGTGGGCCCCTGGTCCACCCTCTGACATCGCCCCTTCGCCTATAAGAAGCCTCCGATGTAGAAACCCTAAAGAATACAACCGCCAACCATGAAAAGTTCCACAGCGCCGCCGCCACCGAAGGGGAGATTCGGGGGACATAAAGTCTCTACTCCGGCACCCTGCCGGGACGGGGAATTGCCCCCGGAGCCATCTCCATCGATCTCCACCACCATCTCCATCGTCGTGGCTGATTCCCATGATGATGAGGGAGTAGTTCTTCCTCGAGGCTAAGGGCTCTACCAGTAGCTATGTGTTCATCTCTCTCTCTATGCATGATCATATTGTGATCATCAGCTTTGTAATCAAGTAGATCTACTTTGCTACTCAAGTGCTTTAATAGATCTCTTCTCTCCCCATGTGTGTGAAAGTGACAACGTGCACACCGTGGTGGCACTTAGGCTAGATATTACAAATACTTGTTATGAGTTATATTTGGAGTTGGATGTCTCTATGAAATTTTGGTGTTTGTTGGAACCATCTAGCGCTCAAGGTGACAGTGTGGGGTTATCTAGATGGGGAAGGCGTACTTTGAGGAGTGTTGTTATAGTCCTACCATGGATTAGCGTGTCCAACCGGAGAGCAGTTCAGAGTAGTATCATAAAGAAAAGATATTTATATGAGAGTGTTCACTAGCGAAAGTATGATCCTTAGGCCTTGTTTCTAAATATTGAAACACCGTTTGTAACTAGATCTGTTACATATTTGCTTGCTTCCATCTTTATTTCACATTGCTTTTAGTCTCTTCCTACCCGTTAAGCTCTTTTCTGGCACCGTTACCACTTATAATTATCCATACCACTTGTATTTCCCTATCTCTTCGCCGAACTAGTGCACCTATACACCTGACAAGTGTATTAGATGTGTTGGGGACATAAGAGATTTCTTGTATCTTGATTGCAGGGTTGTTTGAGAGGGGATACATTTGACCACTTCCTCCCTGAGTTCGATAAACCTTGGGTGATCCACTTAAGGGAAAACTTGCTGCTATTCTAGAAACCTCTACACTTGGAGGCCCAACAACTATCTACAAGAATAGAATTGCGTAGACGTCAATAGGGTTTTCCTAGTAGCCATGAGAACGACTTGTCGAATATAAAGATCTTCGCTTGTGATGAAGTTCTTCTATGTCTCATTGTTGAAATAGAGATGTCCATCTGTATCCATATTGTACGCGTGCTGAACTAGCTATCTCCAACGCATACTCCAACCAAGTCATCATCATGGACGCAAAATAATACTAAACCCACACTCATAGAATATTTATGGTCAAAAAATAGGAAGAAAGGAAGAACGATAATTTCATGTCAGGTGGTTTTCCCGAAGGACATGCCATAGAGGAAAAATAATAGATGGGTTTATTATCATATCTAAATTAGTTCATAATAGTTTTATAGTATTCTATAATTGTATCAAGCGGAAACATTGATACATGTGTGGTATATAAACAAACCAAGTTCGTAGTAGCATCTATACAACTAGTTCGTTGGGAAACTGATGATCAAAGTTTCCTGATCATGGAGCTTCTACGCCACTTGACAATGAAGTCATATAATTAGAGAATGATGTGATGTACATTATCCATATAAGTATTATGATGTGATCAAGTCACATGGTTTATCATTGCAATAGTTAGAAACTAAGTGACTTTCTCCTTAGACTGTGAGATCTTATTTAATTACTGTCACACGCGGCTGTTTAGACTACATCAACAACCTTCACACCATGACATGGTGATCATAATGGTGTATGTTGGGTATTCCAGAGGGACACGTTGAGGCGTATGCATCAAGATCAGGATTTTTTCACCCGCGTGACGGGACGATACACTGGGCCCACTTGGTGAGAGTGTATCCAATAAGTCTCAATGAATGACTAGGTCATGGGGATAGAAAATCACGGTAACGAGTTAAATAGACTTGTCTGCAACGATATTAGTATGTTGATACTAATGATCAAATCTTGGAAAAGTCATGTATCAAGGAAACAAAAGGAATTAGACTCAGAGTTTATGGTTCAAACGATAATGCATCGTGGAATACACAGGGGTTATTATGGGCATCCCGATTTTGCTAATGATCATTGATATGCGAGGGTTATCGGTCATGTCTATGATGTTACCAAACATTAGGTTAACACAATTAAGGGTCTTACGGTGTTTTGAGATCATTATGAAATTGTGGGGATCACTGTTGGAAAGAAAAGAGAAAATCAGAAGTGTTTCGGGTAAACTCCGAAGATGTTTCGAGTGATAAAAAGGATCTTTTGATCATGAGAATTTTTTGAATATGTTTACAATATTAAGTACTTGAATCAATGATAAATAATAGCATTAGATTGTTTCAGCTAAAACTGCTATCCATGTCGTCCCGATTCTTTTCGACCGTGGGATAGACGCCGAGGAGGACACGTGTCGACATCGCAACGGAGCCCTGCTATCCCGTGAGGTGGGCCCCGCTGCGAGTCAGGGCGAAAGATTCCTTACCGCGGACAGGTGTACCGCATGCCTCCGTACCCCGCGTCGCTGGATGGTAGACCGCGCGCGCGACATGGGCCCGTCGTTAGCGTCCGCGGGTAGGACCGGGCTCTGTGATAGGCGTTCCCGACAGGACATGCTTCTGCACCCGCCGAGTGGCAGGGACAGGCCGAGGGCCGACATGTCACCTAATCCAATGTCGTCCACAGACTCTCACAAACACGGGCCCGCTGATCCGACGTGGCGCCGTTAGCCCATGTCGTGTGCGAGTTTTCGCGGACATGGGCCCGCTTATTGGCGGCATGGCATCATATAATCTAATTGTGTGCGGTATGTCGCGATAGCGGCCCCGCTCATTGCAGGAATGGGTAAGAAAACTATGGTCGGACACGTGTTTTCGCAGACGAGTGCCTCCATGGCGTGTTAGACTCTAGGTATACGCGGTTTGTCGCGGCATCAGGTCCTGCTGGAAGCTGTCGTTGCTGTGATGTCTAAGGTAACTTTGGCCGGTCGAGCTGGAATCATAATCGGTACCGCTTGAGGTTACCTAGAGGCCGCGGCCATGTTTCGGTTATAAAAGACAGTGCGCTAAACTTTTATCCCCCAAACCATTTTCTTCTTCGACCACCGTTGCCGCTTCCTTTTGCCTGCGTGCTCAGTGGCATACCTCTGTCCAGTGATCACACCCAGAACCGGTGCTGCCGCTACCCACGGGCGTGAGCGAAAATAGCAGGAGGTTAGTCGTCGTCGTCGTCTCTCCTCCCTCCTACCACATAGCGGTGCGCTGGTTGCGGTATTCCACGTCTGCTTCTCCGCTTGCATTTTTTGGAGCAAGAGACGAGAAACGATTATCGACCTAGGTAGATGAACCATGTGGTTTTCTTAGCGCACTTCTGCGAACGTGTTACCGTCCGTCCGGCGGTAGCGCGTTTGACAGACGTGCTGAGAAAAATAACGCGGTTCATCTGGAAACCGTGCAGGCGTTTGCCTGTACCCAACGGCGGGAGGTGAGTGCGTAGTTTGCGGCGACTATTTCTGTTTTTTGTTTTCTTCGTTTTTCGTACGCTGTTTTCTTAATTTTGTTTTTATTATTCGCATATTTTCTTTCATGCCGGAACTATTTTCCTGTCGCGGGTGCTTTTGTAAGACATTGGCGCGGTTGCTTGTTACTGCCTTCCTGGCTTACTGTAGCCTCCCACATTAACCTGCAGTTGTAGGCTCTGCCAGCTATGGAAGTGGCGAGGCTATTTTTTTATTTTTCTACACTTTTTTGCCTGTTTTTCGCTCTTTTGTTATTTGTTGGTTGTTTTTTCTCTCTCCTACGTTTTGCCTTTACTTTGTGGTCTTCTTTCACTTTTGCCTCTTTCTTGGTATGATGTTTGCGCTATTATACTCTACTGGGTGCTTCGTGAGTTGTGGCCTCCCACGTCAACGTGTGGTTGTAAGCTCTGCTGATCACGACGGTAGCGTCGACATTCGTCTGTCTCGGTTTAGTTTCGTCGTCTTTTATTTTTATTTTCTGGTATTCGTTTGTACAGTTTTGCATTTCTATCTCCTTTTTATCTATTCTTCGGATTTTTCTGTCTGTCTTTTCAAACACAGATTCGAGGAATCGATGAAAGTCATTTTTTCTTTATCTTTATACTTTTTGTTTCTCTCTGCCCCCGACTTCTCTTCTTATTTTCGCCTTACAAAAGAATGTGGCTTTTCCTTTTCCGTCCACCAGCATGCGCACGAGAGGTAAATGTGAACGTAAATATCGCGAAAACGAGAGAGGAGGAAGAATGAGAAAAGGACAGTGATTAATTAAATCAACAAAATCCTCATGAAATAATTGTGCATACATGAAAAAAAAGTAAAACGAGAATTAACTAGAAATCTTGCGAAAACGAGAGAGTACTAAGGACGAGAAAAGGACGATGAGGTACAAATAATAATTAAATAAACGAAATTATGAAAAAGTAATTGTGCGTACGTGATAGAAAAGTAAAATTGATGACACACCAGCACAAGTTTTGCTCTTCTCTCCATCCATGCTCTGTAAACCTTGGCGAAAGCGATCATTTGAGACAATTCAGGACAAACTCTGTATGCAAGCAAGCGAATACGGTAAACTATATTTTATCTATCTTTTAAAGAATTAACGTATGATTTTAGCTACCTTATACCATCATCGTAGGGTTAGTCTATGTAGTAATAACTCGACGGACTTGTTTCCCTCTCTTACCCGCCAGCATGTCTGATGAACGATTCAGTGTGGCATCGATGGAGATGTGACATGCTCTACGTGATCGTATGTCGGCATTTTTTTACTGTTTCACCCGCTTGCATGTCTGACAAACGTGTCATGCTGCCATTGACATAGACACTATATCCGTCGTCGTAGCAGAATAGCTCGGTAGGCTCTTTTTCCTGTTTAGCGCGCTCCCACGTCTGACGAACGTGTTACACTGATATCGATGTCTACGGGACGGCCGTCTTCACGACAACATAGCTTGAAATGATTTTTCCAATGTTTCACACGCTCGTGTATCTGACGAGTGTGTCATGCTGCTATCGATGTTGACACTGCGGCTACCATCGCGGATTTCGTGGCTCGGTGTGGAACATGATGCTTGATGGGTTATGGGCATGGAAAAGAAAAAATATCCTACGCACAAACCACTATCTAGCCAATATCATCTACGAGATGGTAGCAACGAGTAACTTACCCTCGAAGACCGTAAGCAGGATTACGTCCTTGTCCAAATGTTGTCGCTGAAGATGAAGGTGTTCACACGGTGATCTCAAGATCGGGTAATCAAGGCATCACAACCGTCGGCACCTCCGTACTCAGTCACACGTGCAGCTCATTGACGTCCTCCACGCCCTTGGTCCAGCGGCACAGCGGAAGAGGGGATCTGTCGGAAACTCCTACTCTACTTCTCTAAATATAGACTTTGAACTATTTTGCGGGATAGCTTCGCTAAGTAATGACAATGGTGGAGCAACAAGGGAGGGATAAGAAGGAGACTCAAGTGTCTAAAAAAGAGAGGAGGAGTTGCCACCTTTTATAGGAGAGGAGGGGCAGCCCCTAGGGGGTGCGCCGGCCCCTAGAGGTGCCACATCTCCCTCTTCATGGTGATAACCCCCTCCATCAAGTAGGTAACCCCCTCGCTTATTTTTTTAATTGCATGACATTCATAACAATTAAACCACACTTATGGAATTAATTAATAAAACATTTTTATTTATTTAATATTTTTAATTCATTCAATTAACAAACATTAATAATTACCCCTTGTGTTATTTCGATATTTCGAAACGGTTTAAGCGCTTTTTCGAAGCAACTCCTATGTTGTCCAATAATTCAGTCGAAGCTCCAAATCCACTCAAAACGCGTCAGTGAATCTTAAGTGTGTCACCCTACGGTTCGTGAATAACATGGACATAATCGAGACACCTCTCGCATCAATAATCATCTGTGGGATCTGAAAATCTATGATGACTCCCACTTACTCAATGATGAATGTAGTGATTGTGTGAACCTTTTTCGTAGTATCCACTTCCTTTTTTCTCGCGATATTTTACTTGTCCGAGATACGATCATTTGGTATCATCCATACCTAATTCGATCTTGTTGCTGACAAGTACTCTTTTACTCATTCCGTGATATAACATTTCTTGTGATTAAATCACTTGCTTGCAAGCTATTATCAATGTGATATCACTGAGAGGGCTCAGAGTATATCTCTCCATTATCAGGATGGACAAATCCCAATCTTGATCCATGAGCCTCAACTAACACTTCCTAAGCTAGTACCTAATGGTATCTTTATAATCACCCTGTTACGATGTGACGTTTGATGGAATCAAAGTACTCTTTCGGTGTTAGTGATTGACGTGATCTCATGGTCTAAGGATTAGTGTTACTTCGAGTGAGATTGATATGGCAATATAAACTTTGATAACATGATCATATTGATATACCTACTGTTGGGTGAATGTTCATCACATTATTCTCCAATGATATGACCTTGTTATTAACTACATCCAATGTTCATGATCAGGAAACCTTAATCATATGTTAATCAACAAGATAGTGTAATGAGAGGCATCACTAGGAACCTTTTATTTATTTATTAAACACACATACATTAACGTTACCGATTAACACAATTATGGCATGAGAAATAAACATTTATCATAAACATGGAATAATATAATAACCACTTTATTATTGCCTCTCGGGCATATTCCTTTCAGTCTTCCACTTGCACTAGAGTCAATAATCTTGTTGAAACTTGCGGATATAAACACCTATCGCTGGTGTTGTACGTACGTATTGCTAGTGATAAACCTAATTTCTAGATCTGACACTTTCAGATCTATGTGTATTTGCATGTCTTTGCATCTCTATGCATCATTTATTCTCGAATGAGATGTCATTGTATAAATTTTGTCCTTTGGTGAGACCTTAATTCCTTGGGATTTAAAACATGTTGATACTATTATCGTACAATATATCTTCATATTACTAGCCTACTTGGAACTAAACATAGTTTGATAACAAACTTCTTGACACAAATGCCTTCCTGTGCTGCTACTATAGCAGTCTTATACTCAGCCTTTCGTTGTAGTATCCATCACAATGCTTAACCTTTTGGAATTCATGCAAATCTATCATGGAACTTTCTTCCATCAAATTGTGCCACCTTAACCCATAGCCTAAATTGAGACAAACTTAATTTGTATCTTGTGATAAATCTAGAACCAATGTAACACTTTACAATAAACTATTTGTCTAGTACCAATGTAACACTTTACAATGAACTATATGTTACATCGACATACAAAACATATTCTTAGTTCTTTCAAAGATCATAAGAATATCTTTACTATCTTCCAATGATCATCTTATGAGTCATCCTAGTATATGCTCATAATATTTAGAGCATAGGACATATCTGGATATGTACATATCATGGTGTGATTGATCAAAATATTCATGTGATTTCACTCACCAGTCAAAATACTTGAATCTCGTTTCACTCATTAAGTGTCAAAACACTTGAATCTTGATTCTTTCACCAAGTGTCTATACACTTGAATCTTGATTCAATCTTTTCCATGTGGTAAGAACCTTTATCGTCGTTTCCATATTGAACTCATTCAATATTTCATCTCTGTACATTTTGCACAACCATATTAGCGTCTCAATCTATCCATATAGACTTTGATGTCTAATATTATGGTTTTGCCTAAGTCTTTCATCTGAATCTTAATTTTAATGAATTCTTAACCTATGTCAAATAAAAGATATATCATTTGCAATCAACAATATGTCTTATACACAATGTGTTAGAAATATGTCTTAGCGCTCCCACTTAATTTCTTACAAATGTGAGCATATTCATCATCTCCAATGAAATTAAACTTTTAACATTTCTTCATGGTGAAGATTCCAACCCACGATGCTTACTTCAACCATTAAAATTGAAGGGAATATGTCTTGAGAGGCAATAATAAAGTTGTTATTATCATATTCCAAGTACATGATAGATGTTTATTTTGCATGCTATAATTGTATTAATTGGAAACGTTAATACATGTGTATTTAATAAACAAATAAAGAGTTCCTAGTTATGCCTCTCATATAAACTAACTCGATGATTAACAAGATAATCAAGGTTTCCTAATCATGGACATTGGATGTTGTTAATAATGAGGTCACAACATTGGTAGAATGATGTGAACATTCATCCGAAGTATATCAATATGATTAAAGTCATTGTGTTTAAATTGCTATAACATCATACGAATTAACTTTAGTACTTAGACCACGAGATCATATCAGTCACTAACACCGGAAGCGTAACTTGATAACATCAAACGTCACACCATAACAGGGTGACAATAAAGGTGGATTCAGATACTCTGAAAGTGTTATTTAGAGGCTCATGGATCAAGAGTGGGATTTGTCCATCCCGATGTTGAGATATACACTCTGGGACCTCTCAGTGATATCACATTTATGTAGCTTACAAGCAAGTGATAAGATCACTAGAATGTTATATCATGGGAATGAGAAAAGAGTACTTGTCTGTCGGTAACAAGATCAAACTAGGTACGGAGATACCGATGATCAAATCTCGGACATGTAATATATCGCGAGACAAAGAGATTTATTTACAAACGTTAAAAGTTCTCATGATCACTAAAGTCATCACTGAATGTGTGGGAATTAGTACATGTCTCTAGGTCTCGCTGCTGATTATTGATTAGAGAGGGGTCTCGATCATGTCTGCATTATTCGCGAACCATAGGGTGACACACTTAAGGGATACCGACACCATTTGGAGCAAATAGGTTTCATAGAAAGATTATGAAAGCGCTGGAATCATTTTGATGGACACCGGAATTGTTTCGGGTGAAATTGTTGAAACTAGTTCTGCATGTGATATTGAAATGTTGCAGGGGGTTTTATGTGAATGTTTGTTAATTAAATTAATTAACAAAATTCGGTATAAAATAAATAAAATAGTTTTATTAAATGAGAGTTGAATTTGGTGGAAATTTAATGAATGTGAGTGGAAGTGTGAGTGGAGGGGTGTTTATGTGAGTGGGAGCTCCACCCACATGAATGATGTAAGAGGTGGGGGCACCTCCATGGCCACCAGCCATGGGAGGGGCTGCCCCTCTCCCCTGTGAAAGGCCCCCTCCTCCTCCTCTCACTTCACGCGTCCTCGTGAAGGATCTCTCTCCCTCTAGATTATTCCCCATGGCCTAAGATTAGCGAGGTACATGTTCCTGGTGGCTTTTTCTAAAAGGAGTTGTTGCTTAAGCTGCATCGCTGTAGCAAGGACGCGTAGGTTGTCGGAGGACCGGATGTGTGTGCGATCATGGATACACCGCTGAGTTGCTATGCTGGACTTCCTCACGATCTTGAGATCGACAAGCGAATGAAAACATCATCCACGAGTCCAACCTCATACGCTTTGTCGCTCTTCAAAGGTATGTTCTTTATGGATGTATATCCACCCGTTGATTGTATCTAGGTGGATAGATTTTGGATCTTAGTTGTTCACTTCATAGGAAATATTTTGTTTTCTATGTTGCGAACCCAACAGTGGTATCAAAGCCTGATTAATGCGTAGATACTTTGCACGAGTAGAACACATATGAGTATGTGGACGCTAGTGATCATGTTATTGCATCTTATATGTATTTTGGATATTGGTGGCATAGTGGGATGAAGCGGCCCGGACTAACTTTACATGTCCTCGCACATGAGACATGTTCCACGCTTGACATGCAACTAGTTTTGCATAAGTGGCTAGCGGGTGTATGTCTCTCCTACTATAGTCAATATCCGATTTACAATGAGTTGCTAATAATTTGATTATCATTTTTGTGGTTCCATGTTAGTAGGTATGAACGGTTCTATCTTCAAAAGCGCTAAGCCATGTAAAAACATGCAATTGATAAATTAGAAGCATCTAGTTTAGTTGTTGGTGGGCAAGTGTCATGATATGGTAATGTTATAATTTGTAGTATGGATTGATACTCTTGAAAATTATAACATATCAAAGTGTAAGTTCCATAGAACCTAGCCTTACACATATAGGAATGATGAAGGTCATACCACAATGCATAAGATAGTGATCAAGTGCAAGAACCATATCATATCACTTTTTGCATATGATATTTGTTTGTTATATTTCTTGTTTGGCACTTTAGTAGCATTATAAGATGATCCCTCATTTAAATATCAAGATAAAAATGTGTTCTTCCTTATAAGACACCATGTGATGATCGGGTGTGATAGACTCTATGTTCGGATACAATAGGTGTAAGATAGTTTTACACACACGAATACTAAGGTTCTTACTTGGAAAGCCTAGCATGTACAGACATGGCCTTGAAACACGAACCCAAAGTTAAAGCATGAGTCATATGGTTGATATGATGACCATCTAGATCCTCGCCTTTGAAGCTACACCAACTCACATGATGATCGGTCTTGGTGTAGTGAATTTGGTTCATGTAATCACCAAAAATACACGAGGGGTGTTGTTTTTTAGTGGGAGTTCATTTGTAATTAGGATTAGTTATACTCAATCTATCATAAACTTAATCTAAATAAACTTTGCAAATTCTGTTGTAGATGGCACGACCTGCTTTTAATTTCAATGGTAGCAACTTTACCAACTAGGCCCGAACTTGAGGATTCTCCTCACTGCTGCACAAAAGTAATATGTGCTAGAAGCACCGCTAGGCCCCCACCTCCTAATGATGCCCCTGACGAGGTAAAGAATGTTTACTTAACTCGTCAGGAGGATCACAATATGGTTAATTGTGGCATACTGTATGGGCTAGAGCCGGAACTCCGAAAGCGTTTTGAGAATGGCAATGCCTTTGATACCATGGGTGAATTGAAAATGATTTTCTATACCCATGTTGCCGTAGAGAGTTATGATACTTCAGAAAAGTTCTTTAGCTGCATGATGGAGGATAATAGCTCTGTTAGTGAGCACATACTCAAAATGTTTGGGTATATTGATAAGCTTGTGCCCTTGGGAAAGGTTTTCGTTGCCAAGAATGGATCCTTTCTAGAGAAAGAGTTTCTCACGAAAGGTGTGAGTAGTCGGAAGGTAGAACTCGAAGAGGTTATTGAACCTTCTCTTCATGAAATAGTGAGTGGCGCAGCGCCGGAAGCTGTTCCGAAGTTGACTTTGCCAAATTAATAAGGAACTAATGATAAAGATCATGAAACTCCGAAAGAGGACACTACCGAACCTCGTAGGTCAAGCAGGACACGTGCAGCTCCTGAACTATATGGAAATCCTGTCGTGAATTTCATGGTACATGGAATTGATGACCCTGTGACATATGAAGAAGCGATGATGAGCCTGGATTCCAACAAATGGCCAGTATCCATGCAATCCGAGATAGGATCCATGTACGGAAACCAGGTTTGGACCTTCGTGGGAGACTGATGCCCACAAGTATAGGGGATCGCTGAAATCTTCGATGGGAAGTATTACCCCAAATTTATAGTTCGACTCAAGGGGAACACAAGCATATAAATAAGACTGTAGCAATTGAGATGTCACTTTCAATTATATCAACTGAATCAAAATAGTAATGCAAACAGTGAACAATAGTAGTAGATTTTGAGTTTTCGCCAGAAGTAGTGCCTAATAACTTTCAGTGGCTAAAAGCATAGGCATGAGGTGATAGAGGGGTGTTGCATGAATGATACTGATCATATAATGTAATCCAAATAACATGGCATTCATCTCTAATTCAGTTGTGTGTAGGTATGTGTTCCAAATCTAGTTATGCGTACTAACCAAGAGAATTTGCATAACATCTATTGTCTACATGCCCATTTCACCGGTCCCAACTTGGAACTATAGGTAATTAAGGTATATCCATTAAAATATAAAAAACAATGCATTAACAATCCATGAACACACATTATCCTCAAACTATCATATATTCCCATTGTTTTCCCTAACTCTCACTTTAGGGTTCGCAGGTTCAACATAATAATAGGCAATACACATTGTAGATAGATAGCAAGCTCATATATATGATGGAGCAATAAAAGTTCAGTACTAAAATCATGTCACTCGGGCCCTAGCAACAAGCATTAAACATAGAAAAGGTGCATCAATACTCATACAAGAATATCCTCAATATAAACACCTAAAATCTCAATACATATGGATGATTACATGATCAATCTTATACAATCCTCATCCACCTCATGTGCCTATAGAGAACTACTCACACATGATTATGGAAAGTGAGCACATGGTTGTTGGGGATGACGTTAGTGATGATGGTGATGAAGGAGGCGTAGAAATCCCCCTCTCTGGTGTGGACAGCAGGAGCAATCTGGCTCCTGAAATGAACATCGTGGATGTGGAGGTGCTCTGTTTTGTGAAAAGGTTCGTGCTTCTGGATACCTAGTTTTCAGGTATATAAGGGGGTGCGCGAAAGCACACAACGAGGCGACGCTCTAGGGCCAAAAGGGCCTAAGTGGCACAACCTAGGTGGGTGCACGTGCCACTAGGGCTCTTTTGGGCCTCCTGGATCCTTTTGTGTGATTCCAAAGCTCCAGGGTCCTTGTTCCAGTGAAAAACTTGCGTGGTATTTTCCCCTGATTTTGTTTCTTGCAAAAACAGATAAAAAGAAGACTTTTGCTAAAAATAGTGTCAGATTCAGCAGTTTTATACAAGTATGGTGAGATTCCAAAGAAAAGTACTTGGAAAAGTAGATACATTTGGGATGTATTAGCTCCCCCAAGCTTAGATTGTTGTTTATCCTCAAACAACTCAAACACAGTGTAGAAGCGATAAAAGACTTTGGCAAGAACTTTGCTCTATGCATGCATGACAATTCAATAACAACAAGTATTCAGAACATGGATCTATTAATGAATAACAAAGTATTAGCAGGTGTTCATTCTATTGGTGTCCAAATGTTTATACATGGTTCAAGGAAGATGATATATGGCAACACTATTTAGGCAACATCAATTGGTAGTGTCAATGAACAAAGTTCTCACGCCACTTTTTGTTGAAACATGAGTAAGGCTTTTGAGGCCTTTGATTCTTTGAATTGTTTTACTTATAATTCACCATGCTTGCGTTGCAAACTAAATACTCAGGTGATGCTCTACCATTCCAGTCTTTTCAACATTTAAACACTCATAGAAGATTCGTACATGAGTAAGTAGCTAGTATATTTAGTTGGCAACTTTAAGATCGAAAGGAAGTAGGATAGGCACATGCTTATAAGCTTAGAACCTTAGATGAGCGGCATGGATTTTTCTTCCTTTAAGAGAAAAGAAAATTTGCATCATTTTTCATATTTCATTTTGTTTTGCACTTCACATATTTCAACCATATTGTAATAGCCAGCTCATTGGGTTTATTCTCTTTTTTTCCAGGATTTTGGCTCATGAGTATTTTTCCCACCAACACAATGATGGCCATGTTGGTGGAATTGGTTTAAAGGCTAGCACTAAGGTTGAGTTGTCAACTGAAGATATTATCAACTGACTTATATACGACCCTACGATGAGATTCACCATTTGAAAGACTGGACTATCATATGAACACCGTCCCTTATATTTCAAAGAAACATAGGAATATAAATATTCATCATTGAATATGTGACACATTCACAATAGCAAGCATAATGGGATGCATAGACCTTTGTTTAGAACTAATATCTTTCAATCAAGGCTAAACAATGTTACTCAATAGAATCTCATTTGCATCATTGTATATCGAAAAGAACATAGGCAAAACGAACATCCATCACCACTTCCCCAAGTATTAATGAAGCCATGCACAAGCACTTGCTATTGTTAAATTTCACACATAAACATAACAAAGGTGTCATACCTCTTTGATCAATTCATACATGCCGAGTCATCATTGTTGTTCTTCCTGTCCCAACTTAAACTACACAATACACACACATATAGAATTGAGTCAAAAGAGTATAACTTGGTTCATTTAGGACATCAATTTCAACAATTTTAATCAAATGTACTACAAGATTTTCATCAAGTAAATCTTATCATAGAGTGTAAGAATGATTGGTCATAGTGGCTGCAATCCATATATCATCATTAGGTTCACTGGAGATCATTCCTAAGTTCAACTAGCCACTTTTAGTGATGAAAATCAAAATCTATCAACAAATTACTGCAACGACGGAGCCCCATTTTGCCCTACTTAAGCACCCTAGAAATATTTGCCAATTTGTTGCATGTGGGGGATGTAAACTTGCAGATTCTGTAGAAATTTCATTTTAATATGACTTACAGAAAAAATATGAAAAATAAAACAGTGAACATCATCATGCGGTTTTCTGCAACTCCATCTAGCATGCTTATCAAAAACGAAAATCTTTTTGTGGTTTTCATTTTTTTTAGGTGAAAAAGATGAAGAATTATACAGAAAGCAAACAATAGAAACAAATGAAATCTTTTTGGTTTTTATCTTTTATTGAAACCAAACAACATGCAAGAGACAACAAAGTAGAAAGTTTTTGTGTTTTCAATTTTTAGGTAACGAAACTACGACGTAAAAAACTTAAACAATACAAGCATGGTATAAACAATGAAAATGAAGGGAGGAACTCATACTCTCCTAAGCCTGGGTGAAATTTAGTAGCCCGGGTAGTGCGGGTGTGAACCCCAGCCACTTGATCCATCATCGTAGTATGGCGTTGGCGCCCATGGCGTGTACTCCTATGGCGCGGCCTCGTTTCCCCACAGAGAGGAGGATACCTCCCACGTAGAGTTCTCAGGTGGTGCCAGAGTATTTTCACATGATGGGTACAAAGGTGGAAGGCTCCTCCAATTGTGGAACTATCCACTTTCCTGAGAGCCTGTCAAAATAGTCAAGACGAGGAAGGACCGTGGAATCAAACCGGCCACGCTTAACCATGAACCGATACATACAAATACTATTATGCCACCATCTCAATATTCCCATGTTATGTAGCATATTCATATCCAAAAGATTAGTTTCATTAATTTTAGTGTTAGTGTTTTAAATCCTCTTTCATCCTTAATATACTCATAAATCAAAGTAGCTATGGCTCCATCAAATAAGGGTGTGCTATTATTATGTGGTACAACAAATGATAAGGTTCTTGCAATAATTACACCCAAATTATAATCAGGAGCTCTACCTTCCTTAGCACATTTCAACAAATATATCACAGGACTGGTGCAAGCAGTATTATTATTTCTAGCAAGAAATCCTCTAACAAGAAACAATGCAAAATATCTAGGTGCGGGGTTGTTGGGTATATACTTTCCGGATACCATGATTACTCACTGACCAGGGTGGCCCACTTCCTGGTTAGAGATTTTCTCCATGGGCGGACCAGCCAGGGAAAGAAGATGGATGCCCATCCGGCTACGGGAAGGCCCAGAAGACTTACCAACTTAGGGTTGTAGATAGACTTGTAGTCCAAGTTGTATTTTGTACTAACTTTGTATGCTAGCCGGATAGGATTATCCTATAAACCATGGGTCAGATGACTATATAAGCCGACCTAGGAGCTAGCCTTTAGGGCACAACCAACCTCAACTCGCACAAGTAATACCGATCCTTGTAATCCATTGTAAACCTCCGACTATGTTGATATACTTGATTGGTAGTAGGAGTAGGATCCGGCCATCGCAGTCAGATCTGAACCTAGGTAAACTTGTGTGCTCACCGTCCCGAATCACCATACGTCTTACACTCCACCTTTTCCCATGCCTCGAGGACCCCCTCATGGCGTACTTGTCTATATGCGATGATAGTCGGCACCCACTGTGGGGCAAGTGACCTTTGGATCTGCATTCCAGGCAGAATCAGAACGTGCGGGAATCAGTGAGACAATCACCATTGGCCGCGTCCTCTATGTCGGTGATGTCCCTCTTGTCCTCCTCGACAATACCAGGATTTCGGCTAGGGAGGTTGTGACAAGCTACGCCATGATGCCGATTAGATAGATCGACATCTACCTTGGTTTTGCTAAACCTACCCAACCCACCCTAGCGGTGATGAAAGAGGCAGAAGAAACTTCTAGGTCGAATTTGTCCATAGATGTGGTAGAGTTTTGGATCTCAGAAAACCCTAATTCCGCCTAGCCCGCCCCTAATGTGTAGATTGTGGAGAAAGAGAAAGTCGAATCTGAAAAAGATCTCCCTGTGGAGGTTGAATCTTAGGAAGACCAAATCTCCAACATCTCCGGATCCAGTTCTGCCAATGCTGGAGGAGGAAAATCACTTCTGAGGCAAATAGTGAGGCGGATGATGTTGCATCCTCATGTCAATCTAGATGCCATCCTAGAGACCATAAAAAATTTCGAGGAAGCCAATGTTGAAAGCCTCACCCACCTCAGACCACATGGATCTCACTTTGTCGGCTAGGTTGGCTCAGGATCCGGCTCTGCTGATGCAGGAGCCAACAACAACTCAGTACTGGATGCCATCAGAACAAACATGGACACACTAGCTTCCCTAGGGGTATTTATGATGTCGGCAGATTTTTGGGTGTACAAAGAATAATTCAGAGAAGAAATCAACTCCATAGATGCGCATGAATGAGAAGGATCACATCCGAGTCCGTACAACAATATGGATGAGGTTTATGATGAAGAACATCCTGACTCGCAAGATGACATGGATCTCAGAGAAAACCTTGTGGTCCTAGAGTCCTAAAGCACTGATGGGAGTCTCTTCCTAGGAAACAGGCCCAAAGCTGTCTTTGCCACTGGTACCCAAAAGGTCAACAAGGCAAGGAAGAAAAAGAATAACAAGACTTCGAAACAAGAACTTCCAGAGGAAAGGAAGTTATGAGGACATCTAGATGGAGGACACGGACGACGCTTTGATCCCCTATAAGCCAAAAGAATCTCTAGTGGATGGTCATGTGGTTACTCCAACTGCTCATGAACCCTACAGAGAAGCACTAACAACGCCAATCCCAACTGCCTCAGAGCTCATGTCAGAGGAGTTGGAGAAAAGGGCCGAGGCCCAAGAAGCACAATGTTTACGACTCCTTGACGAAGCGGCTCATCTTTTCAAGGAGAAACAACGCCTCAACACGAACGTTGCAGATAGGGAATAGTTCAAATCCATGTAGCATCATAAGACCCGGAATGGCCCTGTGTTGGCCAATAAAAATCCGGATGTCCACAAGAACCTCTTCGAAGGAAAAACAGTGACATCATCATAGGACAGCCTTAGCTCGATAACAAGGGAAACCGGATCTATATTAGAAAACATTAATGTGGCCCGAGAGATCCTTGCGAACAATACAAGTCCAAAACAGGTCAAGCGGTGCGTCACCTTACTCACCAAAGGCCTAGAGAAAAAAAAGGTTGCCATGTCCTTTAGTGGCAAGCTGGTGTCCCAATCTGACTAGTGCCGCAATGATGTGGAACGACAACATGAATCAATGACCTAGAGGGAATCAGATCGACACCAACGTTTTGACCTTCGGGATGCCACTCACTCAAGAACTAGCTCTTCAAGCCAACAACACAGGACCGCGTGAGATTGGCGCAATGTTGTTTTGGCCACATTATAAGATGTCGTAGCCGTGCTGGCTCCCTGACACGCACCCCGTCGGCAATCTAACAGCCACAGAGATGAAGAAGCGCGACGCCAGGAGCGAGACTGACAACATATGCCACCTCCTAGGCACACAATATGTTAGGCTGAACCCCATCACAACGACGACAACCCCGGACAAAGGAATGACCAAAACTACGCTCGCCCAAGCCGGCACGGTGGCCTTTGTCACGAAGACCCGCCTTGGAGCCGACACCATGACGCTCCGGGGGGAGACTGGTGCTCAGCCGGCAATAACCCACCGGAACCTCCATCCCCACCAAAAAGCGACCATAATGGCTCCCATGGGAGCCACAGAAGACGACAAGGTGGAGGAGGCGGTAGAATAAGCAGAGATCCGACTCCAGAGCCCCGCAGACACGGCGATCATCCGAGACGACATTCGCTATCACCAAGCAACATTTGGAACCGTATCAATTCAAACATAGAAGCACAGCGCTATGAGATGAACGACATATATGAGGGCCCGAAGTGCTTTGGGCCATAGATCTGCAAATCGAATTTTTTGGAAAACTTCACTATCGTGAGGCACATTCAACCATACGACAGCGTAGCTCAACCAGATACTTGGCTTCAAGATTTTTTTCCAGGCTTGCTGCATCACCAAAGGAGGAAACAACTTGGTCACCGTCCGGTATCTCCCATTCATGCCACGGAAGACGACTCTATCATGGCTCACTGAACTTTCGGAAAACACCATCCACAACTGGCATGATATGCAAAGTGCATTCTTTCGGAACTTCGAGGGTTCTTATAGGAGACCCTGCATAGTCGGAGCTTGTAGCGATGCATCCAACAACCTGGAGAAACTTGTCGGGACTACCTTGGACGATGGATCCACACAAAAAACTCCTACGAAGGATTCAACAACCAAACCATGATTGAATCTTTCATCGTAGGGCTCCTAGTAGGATTGCTACACCACCAACTGAAGCGCAGCAAGGTTACCAATTTGGATGAGATGATAGAGACAGCAAGAAAATATGCTGATGACTATGATGATTCAGAGGGCCTTCCAAACGGCATGGTTGTGCCAAATTCATCAAAACAGCCAAAGCAAGAGTAGTCTCAGAAGTGCAAGAACACCTCTGAGGAAAAACTCAACCCAGATGCAACCGTCAATGCAACTTTCGGGTATGGAGGCCGCGAAGGGCGCGGAGGCAACCGGGGATGAGGCCGCGGAGCTTCCCGGATCTAGGGCAGGGGCGGTCAACAACCCAACCAGCCCTATCCATGGGCCGACATTTCCAACAACCCAAGTGTAGATCACCTAGATGGGAATGGGGGCTCTTCCCATACAAATGCTGAGTGTCGTTTCAACAACGACATCAAGAAATACGAAGCCGCTGGCTACTGATCCAAGCGAAGAAAATGAAAGAAAAATTCCAACAAAGATAAGGAGTCCAAGGAAGATTCTGGTATGGAAGACGCAAACACTACTAACCATAAGTCGGATGGTAAGAAGGAACCAAGAAAGACACATATGTATGCTTCCTCGGATCTTAGCCTGCTAAGGTCAACAAGGCGGTCCCCCATGAGCTCAATGCTATCGTTGTGGCTGTCCCCCAATATTTGGACTGATCGGATGTAAAGATCACCTTTGACCGAAGAGATCATCAGCTTAAGACTCACATGCAAGGAAAATATGCTCTGGTCGTCAATACACTTATCAATGTCTACGAGTTTTCCAAGACACTCATGGACGGTGGCAGGAGCATCAACATCCTCTACATCAAGACGCTCCACCCCATGAAGAAATCGGAAACCCAACTCAACTACAACAATGTGGTTTTCCACGACATTGTCCTAGGGAAACATACACACTCTCTGGGTGAGATCACTCTTGACATCACCTTTGGTATGCTAGATAACTACCGGACCGAACCACTGTATTTTGAAGTGGTGCCACTCAAGAGCGCATACCACCCCATCTTTGGGCGTTTGTTCTACTGGCAGTTCATGGCCCACCCCTGCTACATCTACAATAGAATTAAGGTTCTGAGTCCTTGTGGCATCATCACAATCCGAGGAAACTCGAAGAAGAGCAAGAGTGCAAAGACAAAGGTGCACCTTTACCTAAGTCGTGCTACACGCCGAGGAGTGCCAGGAGATCAAGAAAAACTTTGCAATGTCTGAGATGCTAGTTATGATGAAGGAGGTGCTGAAGCCGACTCTAGAATTAAAGGCATCAGAGCAGACAAAGACAACACCGCAGATGGATGATGAACCCTCCAAGGTGACGCGGATAGGCCTAGGATTAGATCACACATAGGAAAGAATGCTCGTCGATTTCCTCGAGGCTAATAAATATTTCTTCAAATGGAAACTTTCTAACATGACTGGAGTACCTAGGGAACTTGTAGAGCACTCTCTTAATGTATACCCTAATGCAGGACCCATAAACACTCCTTACGATGTTTCGGCAATGAAAAGCGGAAGGCTATAGCCAAAGAATTAGTCTGACTACAACTAGCCAGATTTCTTGTCCACACCGAGTGGGTCCCTGTAATGGTCCCTAAAAAGGACACTATTGATTTAAGGATGTGCATTGATTACACTGCCTTGAATAAGACTTGTCCCAAAGATCCATTCACTTTGCCTAGAACCGACCAAGTTATCGACTCAACGGCGGGCTCGAAACTCCTCTTCTTTCTCGATGGATATTCTAGCTATCACGAAATATGCATGAAGGAGTGATACATTGCAAATCTATCTATAATTTTTGATGTTCCATGCTTGGTTTTATCCACTTTCTTGTGTTTTGTTCCAACTTTGGAGTACTTTTCATATGATTTCTTGGACTAACCTATTAACAAGAGCCACAGTGCCAGCTACCTGTTTTCTGCTGTTTTTGGTTCCAGAAAAGTCAGAAAATGAATATTATCGGAATTGGACTGGACAAAAGCCAAAGTGCCTATTTTTCCGGAAGTCATCAGATGCCACAGTATGACACGGAGAGGGGCCAGGGGGCCACCACACCACCTAGCCGTGCGACCAAGCCTGGCCCGCGCCAAGGGGTGGTGTGGCCGCCCCCGACACTCCCTCGGCCTCCCCTTCCGACTATAAGATGCCCTCAGGACGTAAACCCTAAGTACCCGATCAAAAATCCATGAGAGAGTTTGTATCCGCCTATAACACCCTCGAATCGGCCCTATGCAAGTTTTAGCGCTTCCCGCCAAACCCGCATAGAAACGATTCAAGGACACCCACCAGGCACTTTCGTGCGGGTGGAAAACAAAGTAATATCATTACAAAATAGTCCTCGATGGGACCCACAGAACAGATATATACAACAACGACTCCATGAGTCAAGAATACAGATATACTATACAAAGATCCAAATCACCTTGAAAACCATAGAGCGTCCTACTACGGACAAGATGCAAATAGGGCTAAGAGCCCTGAAGAATAACCAATGGTGTCTTAACCCTGCCCAGGCCAAGCCGGAAGGGTAACCCTGCTAACAACGTCGATCTCAAACCTGCTAAAACAAAAGGGGTGCCGACAATGGGCAAAGGAAAAAGAGGAGCGCCAAGATCGAGGCCAAGAGGCTAGAATTCGGCGGCTCTCGCCTACATAGGTATGGTGGACTGAAGCGGCAGCGCAGCGACACTAAACAACCTATAGAGACTCGATACAACTGACGGTTATCAGAGAGGGATAAGAAAGACCTATTCAGATCCAACCTAAAGCTAACACCAAACAAACCCGTCCTGGTATTTCCCCCTCGAGACCAAACGAGGAAGTCGGACCAAGGAACTCACACAGTTGGCAATTTTACTCATTTCGTGATAGTTGCAGCAATTACTAATCAGATATAGATAGCAGGAGTCATCCTGATAGCATAAGTAGTGGGCAGTTTTAATCACCATTCCGTTGTAGTTGGAACATTTACTAGTCAGATATAATTGTCCTGAGGAATCCCAAAACCCAGCAGTTGTTGGCACTTTTATCACATTCCATTGGAGTTGCAATACTTACTAGGCATATATAACAAAACAACCCAGATCCAGCAGTTGTTGGCATTTTTAATATCCATTCTGTTATAGTTGAATCTGATTACTAGTCATGTATTAAGTCAAGTTTATAGCACTACTTTAGTTATGCTTGTCTATGATCGAGATACTATGCTCCAAGTCGTCCATAACCGCGGACACGGCTTTCAGAAAGTTTTACCCTGCAGGGGTGCACAAATAGCAACACACACTCGATCAACCTCATAAAAACCAACTCAAAACCCAACGAGGCTTTCACGACAAAGCGATCACAGGATTCATAAAATATTTTAGGGGGCCACCCCACTAAGCTACCCGCAACGAAGTTGGCCGGCTCCGGAACGGACCCAGGGTTTGCGACGACGGCTGTAAACGACTGGGAACCCGAAAGTGTGACTGGGCTTGTCGATATTGCGAAAACGTGGCGCGATCCAAAACAGTACAGATGCTCCACGCACAATCTTAAATAAAGCAGTAAAGCATGGCATAAGTACAGGATAGTAATAAAGCCCCAAACTACTTTGTGGCCCCAAGAAATAGAAATGAATCAAGCTCTGGCTCAGGGAGGGGTCCATAAGGCCTCCCGGATGTGGATAGTGCGAATAGTCAAGGAACAGGTATCAAGTACTCGGGGCCTACGGGACACAAGTGAGCGTGGAAGAACCAAATAACATCTATTGCCCACCGATGCCTCTGCATTAGTTATATCTAGCATTTTAATAGTTGTAAATAAAGACATGATCATCTCCACCATTAAGCATCTCCACCATAAACATCTGCCAGCATTCCAACAACTGTGGTACTCGACAACACGAGATCGCGCCTGAGCAAGCAACTATGACTCGCAAGGCCAGCTATCTACCAAACAACAGGTATTAGGAGGTGTCCATGGCAATATAGAGGCTGCACATGATATAACTGGTGCAAGGAAACTAAAGCATCACGACACGGATAACAATAGATCAACAGGAGGAAAATAAAGACTATAAATGAAAAATAGGTAGGAGGGGGAGGGATGCTCGCCTGGGAAACACTACCGAAGGTTCATATCCGGAGAACTTGTTGATACTCGCATCAACTCATCGGCCTAATCCGCGAAGAAGCAAACACTAGAAGAAACACCAGATGCAATATTTAATACGACGACAGAAGATCCGGCATGATTATGATATGATGCATGGCATGGCAAGATGCGATGCAATTAGGCAATATTAAGCGGAACCATGGTCCCGACAAATGATTATATGGTTCAAGTTGTTTAGAAACCCAGCAAATTAAATGTTGTATTAACAGGGCGAAGCATGGCATCGGTTCGCTACACCAATTTAAATGGAGTCCGTAATAAGACAAAGATATCCCGCGGATGGACTCCATATTTAATTATGCGGTGAATCGGCATATTGCCCCCAACCCACTGACAGGTATGCATGCATGGATAATTTAATATGCGACAGTTTTATATATAGCATTTATAAAATAGGGGCTTGGAAAAGGTTCACACATCTGGGTCCGGAAGATCTTGGGTTCCGAGGGTTTGGGGTTCGACAGGGTTCGACGAGGATCGATCTCGGCGGGAACGTACTCAGACAACAGAGTAGATCTTGGCGTTCCGTGTTCTCGGGCATCGCAGCCGGGAAGAAGAACTTGTCGCATCCGGGGAGATCTTGGTTCGGCCTCGGTCAAAGCGTTCGGAAGCAGATCTTGGTGTTCCGGGCATCTTCCGGTCGGGGTCTCGGCGTCCATGAAGAAGATCATGTCGATCCACGGGGTTCGGTCTTTGGGGTCGGGGCTTCGAAGCCAGGAAGGAGAACTTGGTGTCCACGATGAAGCTCTTGGAATGCGTCGCCATCGCATTCGGGTTTTGGCGTAGAGGTCGATGTTGACGATGCTTCGGTACCGACTTCATTGCCGATGGCGAACTTGAATAGATGACACCGGGTAAAAGATGGCCCCTCGGGTTTTGGCTTCACACGATGGCGTCGAAGATCTTGCATCGATAGATCTTGGAAGCGACACTGTGCCATCGTATCCGTGATGGAGAAATCAGTGTATCTCATGGACAAGAATCTATGGCCGCACGTGGCAGATCACGGGCCTCACAAAACGGCAACACAAAACAAAACATTCACTGTGCTACTATGCACACAAGGGAACAGGCAGCGGAGGCAAGGAGGAGTCGTGGCCGGCGGCACCACGCCCTGCTGCGCTGCAGGAGGCCGGCACGGGAAGCATCGGCGCAAGACGGCGGTCAACGGCGACGGCCGGAGACGGGGTTGGCGGTGCGGAGGTCGCAGAGAAGCACGACGGAGCGCAGCCGCGCTGGGGCCAGCGGCAGCTGCTGTGGCCGACAACGCCAACGGCTGGCTCGGGAGGAGGCGCTGCGCAGGGGAAGGAAACGAGCGCCGGAGGGTTGAAGGCGATGCAGACGATGGTGGGGGCGGGTCCACGTGCTGGTCGAGGGAGGCGGTCGTGGCGGCCAGCAGAGGGAGCCCGCGGCGGTGGAGCTGCAGAGGAAGGCGCCAGGCGAGGGATGCCGGACGATGGCGAAATGGCGGAGGCGGTCCTGGCGACGATGCCCGCAGAGGAGAGAGGCAGGGCGAGGAGCTCGAGCGGCGACGGGCGAACTGAGCGGCACGGCCAGAGGAGGCGAGGCGAGGGCGTGGCCGGAGATAAGGGCGGAGACGGGGTCAGGCGGCCGCGCAGCTGGTGGGGGAAACAGGGTCGGGCCACGTGGTTGAGGGTGAGGAGGCGAGGGAGGTGGTCGGCGACAGGGTTGTGGCCGGAGTCGGGAGGAGGGTGAGCCGTCGGGTTTTAGTGGGGAGAGAGAGGAGGGAGAGAGAGGCAGACGCGGCCTGGGGGACGGGGGAATCCCGAGGCGCCTGGTCAGGGATGGGTCTCTCCCGCGGGTGGGGCCCGGTGGCAGGTCTCGGGGCAGGTGGAGCGGGGTGGGGCCTAGGCGGGAAGCGTGTGTGGCGTGGGTGTGCGTGTGTACCTGCGGGGTGGGGCTAGGCGCAGGCGGGCAGGAGATGAGGTGGCGGCTGGTGGTTGGCTGGAGTGAGGTGGAGGTGTGAGGTGGAGGAAGGGGATTGGTTAGGGTGAGGTGGAGGGAGGCTGGGTAGGATAGGATTGGGTAGAATTAGGATTAGAACCAGATATTTTTAGACTAGGGTTTGGAGGTGGCCGACCGGACTTTCGGGCCTAGCGGGCTGCCTCCTAAAAATATTATAAATATTTTATTTATTTAAAACGAGGCTTTGGCAATCCGTTTTAGACAAACCAAAATAATCCGGAGGCCCGGGGTTTTAATTTGAATAAAGACGGAAATGTTTAGAAAACAAAACTAGGCGTTTTGAAAATAATTTAGACAAAAACCATGCATAATGATGACAATGCTCAAATGCAATGTGGCATGATGACATGAGCATGCGGTCATGATGATGCAATGCACAAAAACACAGCGATTTTCTAGTAGTGGTTTTTGCGGGGCGCCACAATTCGACACCACTGACAATGGATCTCGCCCTCGAGATCTGCCTCATTGTACCGGGAAGAAGGTCTGCGATCTGAATCTTCTCGCTTCGTGTAGATACTCGCAACACCACTAACAAAGATTCTTGATCCATCTTGAAATCTACGACACCACCAACAAGGTGTCATTGTCCGTAATCATCGAGAGAACACTCCGGGAAACAAAGGCGAAGGTAGAGGTATCAACAAATAAAGCCATCTCTAGCTTCCGTGGATGGAGTAAATTTGCTGGATCCACCGATTCGTTATACAAAAGTGAATGATAAGAGTAGTGGTATGGTCATGACTCCATCCCGCACTCAAAACATTACTCCGTACATGAATAGGTGAATCATACAACCAACTCTCGGAATTAGACTGAAGATCTCGATAATCAAGGTTCGGAACAAAGGAGTGATGCGGCTCTTCATCGGATCTGGCGTAGAGGATGTCGTCGCGTCAAAAAACACCGGAAGGCACAAACAAGGAACAAAGAATGGTACCATAGATAAAGGATCACTCAGATAGCATGAAGTCCGGAGGTAGAAACACCGTTACCAAAGGAGGAAGCGAAAACCTGAAGGTACGATGGGAACCCAACCACGAGAAATCCTGGACTAGAAGAAGGTAAGAGAGCACATCCAAAACACGCAGAGGTAAGAGGAGAACAACAGAGGGGTAAGGATTAAAAGCAGACCTAATCAGATCTATCCAACCGATTTTGCAAAATAGTTTGACACTCTACTTCGGACGTTAGCTAGGTTATCCTACAGGCTGGACTTGTGGGGTATCGCAACTGCTGAGCTCTGATACCACTCTGTAACACCCTCGAATCGGCCCAATGCAAGTTTTAGCGCTTCCCGCCAAACCCGCATAGAAACGATTCAAGGACGCCCACCAGGCACTTTCGTGTGGGTGGAAAACAAAGTAATATCATTACAAAACAGTCCTCGATGGGACCCACGGAACAGATATATACAACAACGACTCCATGAGTCAAGAATACAGATATACTATACAAAGATCCAAATCACCTTGAAAACGATAGAGCGTCCGACTACGGACAAGATGCAAATGGGGCTAAGAGCCCCGAAGAATAACCAATGGAGTCCATAACCCTGCCCAGGCCAAGCCGGAAGGGTAACCCTGCTAACAACGTCGATCTCAAACCTGCTAAAACAAAAGGGGTGCCGATAAAGGGCAAAGGAAAAAGAGGAGCGTCGATCGAGGCCAAGACACGGCGAGGCTAGAATTTGGCGGCTCGCCTACATAGGTATGGTGGGCTGAAGCAAAGACAAATGCACTAAACAACCTATAGAGACTCGATACAACTGACGGTTATCAGAGAGGGATAAGAAAGACCTGTTCGGATCCAACCTAAAGCTAACACCAAACAAACCCATCCTGGTATTTCCCCCTCGAGACCAAACGAGGAAGTCGGACCAAGGAACTCACACAGTTGGCAATTTTACTCATTCCGTGATAGTTGCAGCAATTACTAATCAGACAATAGATAGCAGGAGTCATCCTGATAGCATAAGTAGTGGGCAGTTTTAATCACCATTCTGTTGTAGTTGGAACATTTACTAGTCAGATATAATTGTCCTGAGGAATCCCAAAACCCAGCAGTTGTTGGCACTTTTATCACATTCCATTGGAGTTGCAATACTTACTAGGCATATATAACAAAACAACCCAGATCCAACAGTTGTTGGCATTTTTAATATCCATTCCGTTATAGTTGAATCTGATTACTAGTCATGTATTAAGTCAAGTTTATAGCACTACTTTAGTTATGCTTGTCTATGATCGAGATACTGTGCTCCAATCGTCCATAACTGCAGACACGGCTTTCAGAAAGTTTTACCCTGCAGGGGTGCACAAATAGCAACACACACTCAATCAACCTTGGAAAAACCAACTTAAAACCCAACGAGGCTTTCATGACAAAGCGATCACAGGATTCATAAAATATTTCAGGGGGGCACCCCACTAATCTACCCGCAACGAAGTTGGCCGGCTCCGGAACGGACCCAGGGTTTGCAATGCCGGTTGTAAACGACTGGGAACCCGAAAGTGTGACTAGGCTTGTCGATACCGCGAAAACGTGGCGCGATCCAAAATAGTACAGGTGCTCCACACACAATCTTAAATAAAGCAGTAAAGCATGGCATAAGTACAGGATAGTAATATATCCCCAAAATACTTTGTGGCCCCAAGAAATAGAAATGAATCAAGCTCTGGCTCAGGGGGGTCCATAAGGCCTCCCGGATGTGGATAGTGCGAATAGTCAAGGAACAGGTATCAAGTACTCGGGGCCTACGGGACACAAGAGAACCAAATAACATGTATTGCCCACCGATGCCTCTGCATTAGTTATATCTAACATTTTAATAGTTGTAAATAAAGACATGATCATCTCCACCATTAAGCATCTCTACCATAAACATCTGCCAGCATTCCAACAACTGTGGTACTCGACAACACGAGATCACACCTGAGCAAGCAACTACGACTCGCAAGGCCAGCTATCTACCAAACAACAGGTATTAGGAGGTGTCCATGGCAATATAGAGGCTGCACAGGATATAACTGGTGCAAGGAAACTAAAGCATCGCGACACGGATAGCAATAGATCAACAGGAGGAAAATAAAGACTATAAATGCAAAATAGGTAGAATTGGGAGGGATGCTCGCCTGGGAAACACTGCCGAAGGTTCATATCCGGAGAACTTGTCGATACTCGCATCAACTCATCGGCCTAATCCGCAAAGAAGCAAACACTAGAAGAAACACCGGATGCAATATTTAATACTACGGCAGAAGATCCGACATGATTATGATATGATGCATGGCATGGCAAGATGCAATGCAATTAGGCAATATTAAGCAGAACCATGGTCCCGACAAATGATTATATGGTTCAAGTTGTTTAGAAACCCAACAAATTAAATGTTGTATTAACAGGGCGAAGCATGGCATCGGTTTGCTACACCAATTTAAATGGAGTCCAGAATAAGACAAAGATATCCCGCGGATGGACTCCATATTTAATTATGCGGTGAATCGGCATATTGCCCCCAACCCACTGACAGGTATGCATGCATGAATAATTTAATATGCGATAGTTTTATATATAGCATTTATAAAATAGGGGCTTGGGAAAAGGTTCACACATCTGGGACCGGAAGATCTTGGGTTCCGGGGGTTCGGGGTTCGATAGGGTTCGACGAGGATCGATCTCGGCGAGAACGTACTCGGACAACGGAGTAGATCTTGGCTTTCGGGGAAGAAGGACTTGGCGTTCCGTGTTCTCGGGCATCGCAGCCGGGAAGAAGAACTTGTCGCATCCGGGGAGATCTTGGTTCGGCCTCGGTCAAAGCGTTCGGAAGCAGATCTTGGTGTCCCGGGCATCTTCCGGTCGGGGTCTTGGTGTCCATGAAGAAGATCATGTCGATCCATGGGGTTCGGTCTTCGGGGTCGGGGTTTCGAAGCCAGGAAGGAGAACTTGGTGTCCATTATGAAGCTCTTGGAATGCATCGCCATCGCATTCGGGTTTTGGCGTCGAGGTCGATGTTGACGATGCTTCGGTACCAACTTCATTGCCGATGGCGAACTTGAATAGACGACACCGGGTACAAGATGGCCCCTCGGGTTTTGGCTTCGCATGATGGCGTCGAAGATCTTGCATCGATAGATCTTGGAAGCGACACTCTGCCATCGTATCCGTGACGGAGAACTCGGTGTATCTCGTGGACAAGAATCTATGGCCGCACGTGGCAGATCACGGGCCTCACAAAACGGCAACACAAAACAAAACATTCACTGTGCTACTATGCACACAAGGGAACAGGCAGCAGAGGTAAGGAGGAGTCGTGGCTGGCGGCACCACGCCCTGCTCCGCTGCAGGAGGCCGACACGGGAAGCATCGGCGCAAGACGGCAACGGCCGGAGACGGGGTTGGCGGCGCGGAGGTCGCAGAGAAGCACGGCGGAGCGCGGCCGCGCTGGGGCCAGCGGCAACTGCTGTGGCCGGCAACGCTAACGGCTGGCTCGGGAGGAGGCGCTGCGTAGGGGAAGGGAATGAGCGTTGGCGGGTTGAAGGCGACGCAGACGATGGTGGGGGTGGGTCCACGTGCTGGTCGAGGGAGGCGGTCATGGCGGCCAGCAGAGGGAGCCCGCAGCGGTGGAGCTGCAGAGGAAGGCGCCAGGCGAGGGATGCCGGACGATGGCGAAACGGCGGCGGCGGCGCGGTCGTGGCGAGGAGAGATGCAGAGAGCAGGAGTCGAGAGGCGGCTTCGACCTGGCCGGGAACTGGAGGCGGGCGAGTGGCAGGCGTAGTGCAACGAAGGAGCAGGCGGCAACACGGGAGATGAGGGCGGAGACGGGTCAAAGGCCGCAAGCCTGGTGGGGAAACAGTCGGGCATGCTGTTGAGGGCGAGGAGGCGAGGGAGGTGGTCGGCGACAGGGTTGTGGCCGGAGCCTGGAGGAGGGTGAGCCGCCGGGTTTTGGTAGGGAGAGAGAGAGGAGGGAGAGAGAGGCAGACGCGGCCTGGGGGATGGGGGAATCCCGAGGCGCCTGGTCAGGGACGGGTCTCTCCCGCGGGTGGGGCCCGGTGGCAGGTGGCGGGGCAGGTGGAGCGGGGTGGGGCCTAGGCGGGAAGCGTGTCCAGGGGCGGGGTGGGAAGCGTGCGTGGCGTGGGTGTGCGTGTGTACCTACAGGGTAGGGCTAGGCGCAGGCGGGCGGGAGATGATGTGGCGGCTGGTGGTGGGCTGGAGTGAGGTGGAGGGAGGGGATTGGTCAGGGTGAGGTGGAGGGAGGCTTGGTAGGATAGGATTGGGTAGAATTAGGATTAGAACCAGATATTTTTAGACTAGGGTTTAGAGGTGGCCGACCGGGCTTTCGGGCCTGGCGGGCTGCCTCCTAAAAATATTATAAATATTTTATTTATTTAAAACGAGGCTTTGGCAATCCGTTTTAGACAAACCAAAATAATCCAGAGGCCCGGGATTTTAATTTGAATAAAGACGGAAATGTTTAGAAAACAAAACTAGGCGTTTCGAAAATAGTTTAGACAAAAACCGTGCATAATGATGACGATGCTCAAATGCAATGTGGCATGATGACATGAGCATGCGGTCATGATGATGCAATGCACAAAAACATAGCGATTTTCTAGTAGTGGTTTTTGCGGGGCGCCACACCGCCGTCATCTCCATCCCTAGATCGGGAGGGATCTAAAGCTCTTCCCGGCACCCTGCCGGAGAGGGGAATTCACCCTGGAGGCCTTCTTCATCACCATGCAAGCCTCCGGTGTGATGCGTGAGTAGTTCATCCTTGGACTACGGATCCATGTAGTAGCTAGATGGCTGGTTCCCCTCCTTTGTGCTTTCATGTTTAGATCTTGTGAGCTCCGTTCATGATCAAGATCATCTATTTGTAATTCTACATGTTGTGTTTGCGGGGATCCGATGGATATTGAGATGCTATTTCAGATTGATTATTGATTCTATCATGTCTTTGTTATTTGTGATCTTGCATGCTTTCCATTGTTAGTAGCTATCTTGGCCAAGTAGATGCTAGCAACTCCAAGAGTTAGTATTTATGCTCGATAGTGGGTTCATGCCTCTGGTAATCTGGGGAAGTGACAAAATTCTCTAAGGTACTAGATGTGTTGTTGCTACTAGGGAGAAAACAACAATCCTTTGTTCATAGAACAATCGTATTGTTTACTTTACACGCAGTTCGTAAAGCAATAATCTATTGCTTGCAACTTAATACTGGAGGGGGTTCGAATGATAATCTGAAGGTGGATTATTAGTCATAGATGCAGTTGGATGGCGGTCTATGTATAATGTTGTAATGCCCAATCAAGTCTCAAAGGAGTCAAGATGATTACTATATGCATGTATTGCTTTCTCGATGTTTGTCAATTGCCCCGCTGTAATTTGTTCACCCAGCATGTTATCTATCTAAGGAGAGCCACCTCTAATGAACTATGGATCCCGGTCCTTTTTCTTTACATACAATCTATAAACTGTTTACTTCTTTGTGTTTACTTTCTGCAAACTTTTACTTCTTTCCATTCGATACGTTTAATCCTTTGTTTTCTGCAAAACACGGTGAGATTGACAACCTCATCGCAAGTTGGGGACAAAGTTCGGTGGTTGTGTTGTGCAGGTCTCCATGTTGCTACTAGCACCGGTAGTGCGTCCTGCCAAAGCTCAGCTAGTAACACCTTTGGGGTGTTTCCTTGCTCCTACTGGTTCGATTAAACCTTGGTTTCATAACTAAGGGAAACTTGCCGTTGTGCTCATCATACCTTCCTCTTGGGGTTCCCAACGAGCTCTACATCAACACCGCACCAGCACTTTTCTGGGCGCCATACACAGAGCCATCAAGGAGTCGCTTAAACTTAAGTCTTCGTTCATCACACCGTTCAGAACCTTCTACTATGTAACAATGCCTTTCAGCCTAAAAACGCAGGAGCTACATATCAGCGCACTATGCAGTGTTGCCTCCACAATCAAATCAGACTCAATGTGCATGCATACATGGAAGACATAGCAGTAATGTCCAAATATAATGAAACATTCATTTCTGACTTGGAGGAAACGTTCAGTAATCTTCGAAAATACAACATAATGCTTAACCCAAAAAAGTGCTTCTTTGGAATCCCAGTCGGAAAATTGTTAGGTTTAATTGTGTCTCAAAGAGGCATAGAAGTGAACCGGGACAAGATAAAGGCTATACTCAACATGACCAGGCCTACTCGCGTGAAGGATGTACATCGGCTCAATAGTTGCATAGCAGAAGTAAGTCGGTTTGTCAGCCAACTCGGTGAAAGAGCCGCACCATTATACGAGCTCTTGAACAAACCCGACAAGTTTGTCTGGACCAAAGAAGCTGAAGCTGACCTCCAAGACCTAAAAGAAGTACTCTCATCCGCCCCTATTATTGCAGCACCAGAATCTCAGGAGCCCATGTTGCTTTACATTGCTGTGACAAATAGAGTCATAAGTGTCGTTTTTGTGGTGGAATGAAAGGAGGAAAAGTAGGAGCAATTGGGTGCAGCGTCTGAATTACTACCTCGGCGAGGTCCTTATATAGTCGAAATAAAGATATCCACATTATCAAAACCTAGACTATGACGTATTCTTTGTCGCTAGAAAGCTATGACACTACTTCCAAGAGCATAAAATCATACTGCTGAGCATAGCTCCCATGAGATATATTATTAACAACAGTGACGCCATAGGACGTGTCGCCAAATGGGGAATCGAGCTAGCAGCTTCCGAAATTGAGTACAAGCCATGGACAACAATCAAATCCCATATCCTTGCCAATTTTGTCGCTGATTGGATAGAGACGGAAGAAAACACTAGTTCCCCATATTTAGAATACTAGACCCTACATTTTGATGGGTCGAAAGCGCTCGGGGCTCAGGGGTTAGCGTGGTGCTCAAATCACCCCAAGGAGATACAATGTTATATGTGTTACAAATTCACTTCACGGCAAGCAATAATATTACCAAATATGAAGCACTGTTACATGGGCTTCAAATCACTGAAGACATCAGTGTTTGCTGTATCATGTGCTACGGGTACTCGGATTTAGTTGCTCAGCAAGTATCCGATCATTGTAGGGTAAACAAGCACATGGCATCTTATCGAGTGGTCATGTATGAACTATCTAAATTGTTCGAAGGATTTGAGTTTCGACACATCCCTAGAGCAGAAAACGAGGAAGAGGGTGCGCTATCAAGATTATGCTCTGCACGGAAACAAGTCCCAGATGGTGCTTTTTAGAAACACCTGAAAGTTCCCTCTACCATAGGAGTTGACAAGGAGTATCTAACCAAATCTGACTCACCACTCATAGCAGTGCTAGCTGTTATTCCCAACTAGAAAAAACCATACCTTGATTTCTTGGTAGATGGAAAATTACCCGAAGACGAGGTTCTGAGCTGGCAGATCGTCCGCCGAGAAAAATCCTACACGATAATCAATAGTGAGGTCTATACGCGGAGTGCGTCTAGGGTATTCAGCGTTGTGTTTCTCTAGAAGGAGTGGAAATCCTAAGGGAAATCCATGAAGGCGAATGCGGCCATCATGCCGCAGCTAGATCCTTAGTGGCAAAAGCTTTTCGACACAGATTTTTCTGGCTTACACCTAAGGTAGATGCCGAGAAACTAGCAAGACGTGCAAAGGCTGCCAAAAATACGCCAAACAAGCTCATGTTCCGGATGATCAACAATGGATAATTCCGATTACATGGAGCTTTGCGGTCTGGGTGCTTGACATGCTACGTGATACCTTCGATCCGGATTCACGGATGTAGTATAATAGTGTTTTCCCTAGAAGACCTAGGTTTAATCGAACCTTGGAAAGCAATGCTAAAAGGAAATAAAAAGGACACGTCTACAAGACTTTGTTTGTTTTACCTTAGTTTAATGGACCAATCTAGTTTACTTTATAATGGTTTGAATCAATGGATGGAGATAGGACAGGCTTGAGGATCCACCTGCAGCTGCACATCATATGGGATAAAAGATAATAATAAACATAGTCATGTGTAATGTTTGAACGGAGATAATCTCTTGTGGGCAACACATTCTAATATACTAGAGCCCCCGTAATGCAGCGGCTATAGCAATAGTCTTTTTATCCAACCGAGTGCACACCAAAGCAACGGGCTACAAACGATTATTAAGTGTAAAACACAGATCAAAGTTTTAAGTGGTGATATTTTTGTGATCCCGAATGGGCCACTAAGCGAAGACGGTACTACCCTTTCTATCACTGGGGTTCCTATGAGATCGCTGCTAGACAAGTATCTCACCTCAATCCCTTATCAGTCTATGAGATCTTAGGTACCTACAAGTCCATAGATCGAGACAAAAGACAAAGAAACAAAAGATACAAAACTCAATTGCAAACAAAATACAATACTCCCATGAATTAGATGCACATAATCGTTGCGAGGTTTCTCCCCAACCTGCAGCCCGTGAGGACTACTCACTCATAACTAATAAACCGGAGATAGAAAACATCGTAGAAATACTTAGATTGAAATCAAATATTCTTACAATGGTCGCCAAATCACAAGGAGATCTAAAGTACAAAGCAATGGGTATGACTACTGGAGGGGATGGATGATGGAAGTGATGAACAATGGTGTGGATCTCCTTTGGTGGTGTTGTGTTGTAAGCTAAGAATGGTGGCTCCCTAGCCGACGACTGGAGCCTCAAAATATATAGGAGTCTTCATGAAAGTCGTAGGGTTTGACGAGACGAAGCCAACGCCACCTGGTACAGGCGGATGGTATGGGCGGGCTCTACCCGTACCACTGGTCGTTAAGTTTGCTGACGCGTGGGAATGACTCCCCAATTACTTGGTCGTGTGGACTTCCTGAAAAACCTTCATTATGACTCCTGATTTTGCATTAAAAACGTGATTTCCTGCACAACACAATTCAATGAAAGGTTTTGCATATCTGCGCAATTATTAGTCATTAGTGGCAATGATTGAGAGTTTCTTGTTAATTGCTTGACCAAAAACAATGTGTAAACGCGGTGGAAGATGGCTAATTTTGGAGCCATCACTAGGACCGTTGAAAAGGGCACCAAGCGGATTTACCCACCTACTAGTGATGGTGAATAAGTTCACCAAATGGATTGAGGACAAACTCGTCACAAATTGCAATGGAGCCACAGCCAGAAAGTTTGTGAAGGATGTCGTCATCCAATTAAGCTATCCACATAGCATCATCACAGAAAACGAGAGAAATTTCTCAATGGGAGAACTCGTGGAGTTTTGTGAAGAACAAGGAATCCGGATCGATATTGCATCAGTCGCATACCCACAAGACAATGGACAAGTCAAAACAACAAATGGCCTAATCTTACAAGGCCTCAAACCTCGCCTCGAAGCACCACTATGTCGTGCTGTGGGGGATTAGCCGGAAGAATTACTGTATGTTATCTAGAGCTTATGTACTACTCCAAATAAGTCAACCGGTTACACACCTTTTTTCTTGGTCTACGACGCAGAGGCAATACTTTCGAGTGACCTAATACATATTTCTGCCTGAGTCATTACATATGTCTAAGAAGATGCCAAAGTTTCATAACACGATGACCTCGATATACTTGAGGAAGTTTGTGGCTTTGCTGAACAAAGATCTACAACTTATAAGTAGAACTTACGCAAGTACCATAGCCATAGAGTCAAAAGTTGTTCCTTCAGAAAGGGCGACCTAGTTCTCCGACTAGTGCAACAAATAAAGCACAAACTTTGCCCGATTTGGGAGGGACCCTTCATAATTAGCAGAGTACTACACAACGATTCATACTATTTAACCAATCAAGGAAATACCTGATCCTTAGAAGAGAAAGAGAGATGGTGGTTGTAAAAATCCAAATGACCTAGATCGTCCATGGAACATTGCTCATCTAAATCGTTTCTATTCTTAAGTTTTCTTTTCTTCTAATGATATAAATGTATACGTTCATAGTGAAATAAAGAATTGGTTCCCTCAATGTTTCTATGAGATGTGTTTTAAGTACCATCTTATTTCCGAATGATCATGTCAAACTTGAAAATCTCAGAATGCTTGCAAGTACTTTATGTTCATGTTCGTTCTAATTAGATTTCTAATTCTATAAAATTGCCACCTTCGGGTGTAAGCCTCATTTTCTTGTTTAGGCTTTAGCTATTTGTCTGATTGCTTGGACACAGACATTTTCCGAGTAGTGAATTCTTGGTACTAGAAGCCAGATCTATTTCCGGGTTTAAACTGGTTTATCAATTGAGCTCTGTTGCTCGGCAGTGTTTTCGTGCTGAAGGTTCACTGGCTGATGAAAGGGACAAAGTGGAAAAGCCAGATAAACGAAAAGTATAAACAAAAGGTGCTTAAATAATTTCGAGCACAACAAAAACAAAAACAAGTGCTAGAGAAATGCATAAGTTATTACAACACAACCAGTAAATTGTTTATATTACATCACTTGGTTCAAAATAATGCATAGTTTTTTTGGCTCTATGCTATAGGTGGTGGAGTCAGAGATCTTGCTATTGTGTTGTGCCATCATCAACATCGTCCTGATCTTTCTCCAAGCCGATCATGCCAGACTCGATATTCTCATCATTGTCATCAGAAGCGTCTGTCTGTTCAGCGGGGGGCTTGGTGGCACGACATACCATAAGAACAACATGGAGAAATTTCTCATCTCGGCCACACGACAAGCCAATCCAGCACAAGACTCCTAAATGGCTTTGACGTCTTGGTGTTTGACGCCTTCATCAACAGTCGAAATACCCTTGGTGACCTTCTGGATTTCCATGTTGCCATGGTGACTCGTCACCATGTTAAGGGCATTCTAGGAAGCTGCCCGAGCATATGACATCTTCTAGTCCTTGATCAACTTCGGAAACTCCTTGGCCTTGTCCCTCATTTCAAAGGCAGATATCTTCTCCAGGTCAAAAATTAACGGCTTCGCCAGCTTCTTCAAGAATCTAGCAGAAGTCATGTATCAAGTCTTGAACCGCAACAAGTCATCTCGTGTGGGACTCAGACGAGGAGGCATCTGTAATATTGAGGGATTCTATGAAAAGACAAAGTTAAAATTTCTGACAAAATAGTCAGAAAAATTTCAAAGGAAAAAAGATATGGCATTGGTAAGTTACCAAGGATGGATAAATCTACTTGGGTCCTCTCGTCCCTCAAGCTTCGGAGCTCTTCCTGGAGTGGCTGGATTATGTCACCTCGCTTGTTCATTTCTGACTTTAAATCTTCAATTTCTTTGTCCTAGAGGGTGATGGTTTGTTCGAGCTTCTCAGTGGCATGGTTGTTGGATTCTAGAAGGTTTCTCATGCTTTTTCATTCTCTTCCTTGATTTTCTCAAGGTCGGCACAAAGTTCATTGTTCTCCAACTGCAAAACCTTAAAGTTCTCCGCCTCCTCCATCATCTCGCAAGACAATTTCAGCAAGTCTGAAATTGCAAAATAAAAAAGACAGTTGAATCACAATTTGTCAAGGAAGCAATAATCAAATAAGAGAGTCATATGTTTACCATCAGCCTCATATTTCACCACCTTTAGCTTAGCATTATCAAGTCAGAGAGATTTAATATCTTTCCTCTTGTTGCAGGTGTTCTTCAAAAGTTCTTGGTTGTAACAATTAATTTTCTGTAAGTCAGAATAATAACCACTGTCAGAAAGCTACCAAGACTCCGGCTACTCATTTGACTAAGTTAAATCTCAGCACGAGCCTTGGGGGCTACACTACTTCATTCTTTGGCATCCTAAAAGTATCAACTCGGATTCTACACTTCTATTTCCTATCCAACTTAATGCTTGTGGGCTAGAGGATATGATATAAAGATAGTAAAAAGAGTCGGTTAAAAGACTTACAATGTGTTCGTGATGCAACTTTTAAAAGCTGGCATGCATCTCGTCGAAAACCTTCTCAGGCAAAGTTAAGGGTTGCACCTATGGAGGCGAAACCGCACCGGACCTTATTTTTTGTTACCAAAAATGGATCCACCCCAACAAAATCTCAAGCTCTGTGTCTTCAACTTAATGAGACGTTTCTTTGGCAGATAATTTTCTGGCTTCCATGCAAGAGAGTGCAAGTTTTTGGATATCTTCCGCTTTATTCCTGGTCAGGCCAAGGTTGGCAGTGCCGCGAGACTTCATTAGTTTGTTGGAACAAGGGCCAGCTGTGGGATCATTACCCTTAGAGGATTCACCCTTATCAATTCCCGAGCCCGACAGTGGCGTCGGTTTGTGAACTAGTGTTTGCAATCTCATCAGAGTGAGCCTCAACAACTCTAGAATGTGGAGAGGAAACATCCTCCAGCCCTGATGATGTGCTGGGAGTCAGAGTCGAAGGAGCTGTCACTGGAGAAGTCAGATTCAACTTCTGATGGTGCAACGTCTTTCCCCGTTTTCCCTTCCCTTCACCAATGGCTTAGCTCTGAATCATAAAAAATGGAAATCACTATGACTCGAAAAGAATAGAAGCAAAAGTGCAAAGTTATTGTAGAAGATATTACTTCTTGACGACTAGCAGCACTTGTGCACCAGCCGAAACAATGGGAGTCTTATTCTTCTTGGAAAGCATTTTTGACTGCTCTTCCCTCTCGTCCTCCTCAATTAGTTTCGACTCTTCTGGAGGATAACCCTCGATGGGAGCAAGCTCCGACTCGGGGAGGTCTACAAGATGAAAATCAAATATATCTCGGTACAGCAAAACAACAAAGGATGGAGATGATGACAAATACAAAAGTTAAGTTGAAAATTTTACTAGAGTTAGAGGATTCTCTGTGTTGTACATGTGCATGGAGACCTCCGGAACTTTCTTGTTTACTCGGTCCTTGATCAGCCACTGAATTTGGGTCTTGTAATCCTTTGAGGGAATCGTATTTGAACTGAACCTCAAGCTATCCTTCTTGTCGAGGGTGACCGAATGCATCAGTCGGTCACCGTGGTGCTGCACGAGCTGAATCTGCCGATCCAGCCAGTAGTGCACCAATTCGGATCCCCTCAGGCCTTTATTCTTCATCAGAAACTCAATCCACCTCTTGGCGTGGAGCAAGTTGTTAGACAGAACCGCGCTTCTGTCTCCCATGAATCTTGGTGGGTTACAGCATCGTCAACAAAACCCAACAAACTATCCTCTTTTGCAAGAGCCGACATGTTCTTTTGATAAAAGAATGTTGTCGGCCATCACTTCATTGACTCACTAGCTAAAATATTAGGGTAGACTCGATCTCTCCTGAGGACTAAGATAAGAGTTCTGGTATTATAGGGAATACCAGCAGTAATGGAATTCTTTCGGGTACCGAAGTAGTATCGGAAAAGCGTCAAACTCGGTTTGATTCCAAGAAATCCCTCACTAAGAGCCGCATGGTCACTAAGCTCTAACAACGAGGTTGGGGGAAGATTATGAAGTTGAATGTCGTAGTGGTCGATTACCTTGGAGAAGAATTCCGATGGCGCAAAACTTAGCTCATGATCGACATGCGTCATGAAGTGGACACGCTAGTCATCGCGTGGCGCCGGAACCGCTTCACCGAGGCCGCACCACCATGCGTCGGCATGGAGGTAGACTTAGTAATCCATCTTCTGGAGCTTGTCATTGCCCATGAGGCTTGGGACCTAGATCTCGCGCCACCTCCTCTCTTCCGCCGCAGTCAATGATGATGTCGTGCCCGCCGTAGAGAAAGAATTGGCCATCTTGTTGGAGATGACCAGGAACCGGTGGTTTGAGAGAGGAGGGGAGAAGAAGACGAGCGAGCACAGAGAGATGCGAGGAAGAAGAAGTGGTGGAGAGAAAGTGGTGAAAATGAGGATTTCTCCCTCTCTATAACCAATCTACATCGAGATTAGCGAAACACCTTGGATTTTTGCCACATGTCGTGAAACGGGTGAGACAACTTCCTTGCGAAGCCTCCATCGCCTCGATCTCCACACTCACATTGAAACGGTGCCTCGGTTCCGCGTGATACGGGACCTACCAATAGTCACACTGTCAAAATAAATGTCAGTGATGTGACAAGACCTAAAAAGTTGTCAGGTTACATCACCAGTCTAATTTCCGACTTAGTTTGAAATGAGCATGGAAACAAGAATGATATATCAACCATTCCGACTCGGTAATGACTCAGATCCTACAATTTTGTTTTGAAGTTTCAGGAACCCTTCAAGATTCTACAGCCAAAGAACATTGAAGCTAGACGAGGAAATCTGACTTTGGATCTTGGAGGCTTTCAGGGGCTACTGTTGGGGATATACTTTCTGGGTATACCCAAGGTTACTCACTGACCAGGGTGTCCCACTTCGGGGTTAGAGATTTGCTTCACGGGTGACTCATTCAGGGAAAGAAGATGGAGGCACAGCCGGCTACAAGAAGGCCTAGAACACTTACCGACTTAGGCCCGTAGATAGAGTCCAAGTTGTACTTTGTGTCGACTCTGTATTGTAGCTTGATAGGATTCTCCTGTAAACCCTAGGTTGGATGACTATATAAGCTGACCTAAGAGCCAGCCATTAGGGCACAACCAATCTTAAGTTCTCAACTTGCACAGGCAATACCGATCCTTGTAATCCATCGTAAATCTCTGGCTCTATCGATATATAGTCCTAAAAAGGCCCTAAGGCTAGCATCAGTATAACTAGGAATTTTCTCCCAGCAACCGGTATTAGGGACACGCAATGCGGTGTAAAATTCATTGCATGACATAACTATCTCTTGTCTTTCATCATGAATCTCACATTTTAATATCTTGCGACAACCTTAACTTTCTTTCTTACCTTCTCCTTTTAGTGAACAAACCTGAAAGTGGAGAGGAATTCATGACTTATTTCAGCATAAGTCTTTTGAGGGTGGCTTGCAAACCCGGAAAAGTTCGTCTTACTGGAAAAATAGTTGAAGTCATCCTCTATGCCCAGGCCCTTTAGCACCTCATCATGTGGCCACCTTGTGGTACGCACGACCAATTTGCAATCATATCAACCTCCCACTATTGGGCTTCATCAAGGTTGATGGAGATCTTAGCAAAGGATCTTCTAGACCTTGGATTTAGAGCACCAAGGATACCCTTACCCTTGTTCATGGTGGAAGAAACCTTGAAGCAATTTAACAAAAATCACTAGATAATTATATGTAGCAAGTTATAACCACTTAGAAATACTCATGGAGGGTCTACCAAGCAAGACTATGCATCACTTCAACTCAAAAACTTCAAATCCATGGAGTTTTCATGCATGAGAGGAGACACCTAGAGCAGTAATTTTCTCATAATACAAAGCATCAACTTAAAATTAAATTGGGTGAGGGGAGGAATCACATACCAAGGAGTAATCCCTCCAAACGAATTCGAAAATGGGTGCCCAAACTTGGAGATCAAAAGTGGAGAAGAAAAGGAGCAAGATATTTTTTTCGAGTGGTACCGGGTTGGGTTTTGAGGGGAGGAGAAGAACCCGGGAGCTTGAATCCCACATAACTCCACCTGTGGGGCCCACAAGGGCAGGTGGCGCGTGCTACATGGGTGGTCGCTCCATCAGTGTTCCTCTGACTCATGTTTGCTTTTGCATGGTGAATCCTCTATGCAGAAAAATGACTTGGGAATTTTCTCAAAAATTTTGGAACATATTTTTCGTGTAGGATTTTTCAGAACTCGAAAACTATAAAAACAGGCATTAAATAGTTAAAGAAACTTAAAGAAAGTGAATGAATTCCAATAAACTTCAATACTACTGTAGCAATAATTCAATGCAAATCATCATCTTATCATTATCATATTGGTAATAAGGTTGATCAAGTCTCATTAGCACTATTATATAGATAGAAACAATGATTTACTTATTATTATGAGAGAAATCTTCATGATACCTCACAATAGATTGGCATGGTACCAACCATTCTCGTTTTATACGTTGGCTTTGGAAGAGGAATTGGTATTTCTATGCAGCAAACTATAAGAACCCTTGGTTAAATGGCATTCACACTTCTATTTATTGGCTCTCTGGATTTTTCTTTGGAAAATATATAGTATGCTCTTTCCCTTGTACATTAAATGTTACTTTGCTTTCAGTGCAATTAATACAGCCCCTGTAGTATTTAGAAAAGGTCTACCAAGTATAATCGATAAGTCATCATATTCAAGCATTTCTAGTATCACAAAGTCTGTAGGAATTTACACATTATAAATAATAACAGGAACATCTTCACATATGCCAATAGGAATAGCAGTACATTTATCATCCATTTGAAGAGAAACCTAAGTGGGGTCTCACTTGTTTAATATAGTTTATTATATAAAGAGATAGGCATGACACTCACACCAGTACCCAAATCACATAAAACATATTTAACATAGGCGTCTTTAATTTTGTAAGGAATATTAGGAATACTTGGAGATCCACGCTTTTCAGGTAACTTTCCCTTCAAGGAATAGTCACCAAGCATGGAACTGATAGCTTCATTAGGTATTTTTCTTTTATTGGTGACAATATATTTCATATATTTAGAATAAGGAGGAACTTTAATGGCATCAACTAATGGGATTTGGAAGTATAAACTTGATGTAGCCCAACACATCATAATCACCATTTGTCCACATCATGATACACCAACCATTCCTATCAAGGTGAACTCCTTCCATCTCTTGTGTTCCTTTGGTCATCACTTGAATGGGATCCTACATGAGCTAACTGTTGATTGTATGACTAGGCCCATGACCATGATGCCAAGAGGAGGAGACAACCATCCACCAGGAGACAAGACCCCCAAGCAAGAAGCCTGGAAGAGAAGACACAAGAAGCAACTGAAGCAGCACCACAGTCTCCAGCCACTCTAGGCTGGAGTCTCCGCCCTGCGCATCCAGAGTCGCCCGTGCCTTGTCCTGCCTCCTAATGCAAGGTTCTAGAGTTTGTCGAAGTCTTCGCCTCCAAACCGAAATATCCTCCCCTACACAGTCAGAGTCTCCGCCCGTGCCTCGACCCACCTACGTCTGCCAGGCTCTGGAGCCCATCTAGGGTCTCTTACCTCCGACCTAGAGTCTCTGCCTTGCTTGGAGTCTCTTCCCCCATGACACTGGAGTCTCCGGAATAAGTGAGAAGGCATGCGTGCCTTGAGTTCGGCTTGGCCCATGTAATGCTCAAAACTTCCTGTTTATGCCTAAACTACCCCTAGCTCGTGGCTGGCCTATATATGCCTCCACTCATTCCTTGAAACCTTAGAGATGATGATGAATTGAGGCATGTGCCTACCCCTGGATGGGAACCCTAGTAAATCCATGAGTTTTACAAGGCCTAAATCTTGCGAGTGCATGAGTGTAGTCATCAAGACCCTCCTCAAGTGTTTGGTCTCTCCTTGTCAAGGATTCTAGTAGTGGTTGGTCTCTCCCCTTTGGGATTCTACTTAGTTTCTACTAAAATTGGACTTGGTTACCCTTTATCCATAGGTTCGGTTAACCTAACCTAAAAATGAACCCAATGGGCCGAGTGGTTAACCCAATGGGACTTGGTTACCCTTTATCACATATGGTTATTTAGGTTCGATCCAAATTTCCCAAAGGTTCCCGTCACTCAGTCTGAAAAAAGGCATCTTCGTTCTTATTACTCGTTGCTGCCTCGAGCCTCCGACTTCCCAAGCACCACGGCGCTACCGCCTCCTACCTCCCTAGTGTTTTGCCCAGCCGCCTTCTACCTCCTGCCTCCCAAGCAGAGCCGTCCTGCTTGCCTTGCGCCTCCATCGTGCTGGCGAGTCGCCCACTCACAACGACGACTTCACAAGCAGACATCAGCCTCCCAACGGTGACTTCATAGGCAGATGGCGGTGATGGTGTCCCTCATCCCAGCCTTTCATCCGTAGGTTTTAGTATCTGTACTAGTCTTTATTGATGGCGGTACGAATGTACATCGGGGGCTGCAGGAGATGGTCGCCATGACACATCCCACTTGAAGAGCAAACTGAATTAATCTTTCAGTACACAAGAGAAAAAAGGTCTCAGACCTTAGCGGTCTGTGTCCTCCTCGCCACCATCGCAGCTGTCTCTGGCGTCTTGACAATGTTGTTCGTTGCAGGTGGAGGGCCCTTGGGCGAGCCGAACAGGGACATGTTGAGGTGTAGCCAGATGCCGGCGGACTACTATTGATCATTGTCCATGTATGTAGCTATAGCCTGTATTTCTACAGATTTTTTGTCTGCACATTTGGTCAATGTTCCAAGCTGGTGTTGTGTGACTTGGATTGTAATCCTCTAGTTTTGAGCCTTTTAGTTGTTAAACATGAGTGATAGCAGTAACAAAAAGGTTCGACCCTAAATAACCAATAGTTCACCATTTTAACCCTAATAACCTAATGGTTAACCTATATTACCCTTTACACAAAATGGTTTAATAGGTTCGAATCCAAAAGATAAATGGTTACCCAATTCCCATCATTAGTTTCTACTCTCTCCTTGATTTGGATTCTATCATCCGCTTCCCGATATCTCCTTTGGTGAGTCTACCACAAGGTATCTTGCCGAGGATTGTATTGGATTGTTCAAACCAACAGGAGCAAATCGAATAATGTGTGTTTTGGCGTGCGTTTGCATCTTTACCTTGCATTAGAGTTGAGCTCATTGTATTCATAGGGTTTTCCCTCACTCCCCGCCTCAAATCCATGAAGATCGGGCCACCCAAGGGTCAGTACCACAAGGGACCCTTAACAAACTACTATCGAGAGCTTTTGTTTGCCACGGATTTGACTTCGTTCATCGATTTCCACCATAAATTTAAAAATAGCAAAAATATTGCCCCAAATTGCTTTTGGTTTGATCTCTCATTTTGGTGGGTTCATTGTGGTTTTTATACATAATAAAATTGTATTTGGAGTTGGTCTACTATTTTCATGCGTTTCCTAGCCCAAGTTGGTCCAAAATTTCTTGATTTGAGGTTTCAAGGGCCGAATTTCTGCTCAAGAACAAAGGAAGTTCATCGTTCTATCCCAACACCAGAGTCTCTGCCATAGCGAGAACGGAGTCTCTGGCCCCCGGAGTTTCCGCCCCCATACACCAAAGTCTCCGGCCCTGACACAATTTTTTTAACCTCTTTTCCTTTTTGGCTAATTTACTTTTGTCGTTTGTGTTTCATGTGCGTGTATGTGATCTAACAAAGCTTCCGCAACAAATACTCACGGTCGACATCGGCACCAGGGAACTCGAACCATCCATCCACCAAAGGTTGCAAGTACGTGATGACCCACAAGTATAGGGGGTGTATCGCAGTATTTTCGATAAGTACGAGTGTCGAACCCAACGAGGAGCAGAAGGTGCTGGCTAGTGGTATGGATCAGGAATTCTCTGCAATTACTTAGCAAACGGATTTTTAGGGGTTTTCGATAAAGCAAGTAAACAAAGTACGAGTAAATAAAAGATGAGGAATAAATGCAGCAAGTGGCCCAATCCTTTATGCGAAAGGACAAGCCGATTTTAGGGTTTTCGATAAATCTCGTGGCCTACCTCCACTCCATCTTCCGGCATCCTCGAGTCTTACGGAAAAATAGGATTTTCGTATATTTTCCCGGATTTTCGATCTTCACAATTTTGCCTCCAAACACCTTTTCCATCGAATCCGATTGCGCAAGTCCATGCTCCAAAAGTCATCAACCATGTAAAAAGAGATGAAATAGCATAAGTATAACCTCTCAATACGAAATATATCAATGAATAATAGTGAATTAAGACATAGAATAGTGATGCAAAATGGACGTATCAACTCCCCCCAAGCTTAGACTTCGCTTGTCCCCAAGCGAAACTGAGCTCAATAAACAGGACCTCGGGTTTATGGAGTGAAGAGTCGATAAAAGAACACGGACAAGAAGCATCACAATCATCAAATACATAGATCATAATAGAAGACAACTCACTATTATATAACTCAACTTGCAATGAGTAAAGGAAACACAATAAAGATACACAAAGTGAATCATAATTGGTAATGGCAAACTTAGCTCTTGGTCGAAGAATAGTTGATAATTTGCTAGAGTTCACAAATAGCTGGTTTTTTCAATGAAAGCTTTCAAAGTAGTAAACTTCAAGATAAGAGCAATGTGCAAAACAAGTAACATAAGACATGATTGAATAAATCATCATATGAATGAATGAAACACATCAACTCAAAATACTTGCTGAGATAGAAGGGAGTAGATTTACTGACTCAACTACAAAGTAAAAGAAAGGGCCCTTCGCAGAGGGAAGCAGGGATTGCAAGTCTCATAAAGAGCTCCCAAAAATTATGATACTTACTAGCTTTCAGCTCTCATTGCCCCTATCATAGGCATCTTTAGGTGATTAAGGTTAAAGTGACACAACTAAGAGGATATGCTTGACAAGTTATAAGTTGAAATATCATGCCCCTTACTTATGAGTACCGATCCTCATGCTACTCAACTTCAGTCATGATCAAGCTCTTGTCATTGTAAATACATGCGTATCATTGAGAACCGCCAACGGGTACCCCTTGCACATGACACAGGAGCTATCCCATAATCAAAATGACAAGGAAAGCAGACAGTGAGCATCTCAGCGATCTTTTTATTTGCTATTTGCATAGGTTTTTATTACGGATGCTTCATAGAATGCTCACTATAGTTATGCTGCAAGTTTCCGCCATGATTAGGCATGGCTTAGGCTAGCGGCCCAGGCGTTTCTCTAACACACATATAAACTCCATGATCTTACAAGTTCCACTTTTATTTCACACCGCCGGGATCCATAAGCAAAAGAACATGATATCAACTAGGTACAAGTCCCAATGAAGTGTTGAAAGCGGTCCCCATGATACATGGTTCGGCTAACTTCAACTCATAAAGCACAAGCATATACGCAACAAAGAAGGACCCAATGGTTCAAGTTTATTAAATGCAAGAAAGTAAAGTGTGCCATCAAGTTCGTGAGAGCTTTAATCACTAATTTTCTCATAACAAGTTTAATTTGGGAGGTAGATAAAACAAGAATTTACTTGGAATAGCAATAATGCTACTAGGTAGGTATGGTGGACACAAATGGCAAATGTTTGGTTTAAGGAAGTGGATGCACGAGAAGAATACCCTCTCAGTACAGGTTTTTGGCTAGCAAGGCTGGGTAGCAAGTATAAGAGTTGAAGGGAACAGACAAACATACAAGTGATAGAGACAAACATGCAATCTTCCTTGGAAGCACAAAAGATCTTAACTAGAGAATACTAAACTTATGAGAAAATCAAGAAAGAAAGATGATGAAATTATTTTTTCTTTAGAGTACTTCTATCTTTTTCTTTCAACTCTCAAAAAGGTGTTGCTACTGACCGAGCTAGGTTTGCCAAAACCAACTAAATTAACTCAATGATCTCAAAGTGATACCAAAACTAACAACAAGATCAATCATATAACCACGAATTGAAAACTAATATAAGCTATGCAAAAGGGTGAATGAAAGAACTTCTCATTAATATTCCATAACATAAACTCACACCAAGGGATACAAATCTAACGAGAGAGGGGACACTTCCATAATGCAAACCATACTACAAATAACTCCTCTATTCAAGATATGACTCTACTAATAAGGTAAAAAGATAGAAGATAGTGATATGATACCGCGGCACTCCCCCAAGCTTGGAACAAACCAAGGGGATGCCAAACCTGATGACGAATTACTCCTTAGGTGGTGGTGGTGTCTTCTCATCTTCGTCCGTCTTCCAGGGTAAAGGCTTCCCATCAACAAAGGACATCGTGGTTTCCAACATCCTGAAACTTGCAGCAACACTTATGCGTTTAAATCTTGCCCCATACTCACAGTTTTTATTTTGAACGTCATAGAACTATGCTTGCAGTTCGTTGGTTGTTTGGCGGAGTGAGAGGACTTCGTCTTTGAGTTTAGCAGTCTCGTTTTGGTGCTCGGTGATGAGTTCGGAGCAGATCTTATGGATGATATCCACTTTGCGCTCCGCCATCTTCCTGTACCTAAAGACTTCTTGCTCCAGTGCTTCCATCCTATCCTCCAGACTTCCTTCACCTTTAGGGCCTTGAACCTCTTTAATCCGGACCTCCCCACCTTCGAGCAACAACTCCTTGGGATGAATCTTCAATTCTCTCATGTATGGGTTGATGATATCTTCTAAGGAATCTCCCTTGGATGATCCAGAGGAAGACATTGTGCCTCCAAATCTAGGATTCTACCTGGCAGAAACAGATCGAAACAAAAACACGATGAAAACACGATATACGAACTTCGGAAGATCTGGGGTTGTGGGGGGGGGGGGTTATATATTATGAAGTTTCATATCAAAAGGAAGGTACTAGGAGAAAACGAGTCGGAGGCAGAGTCCTGGGTAGCCTCACCACCTGGTGGCGTGGCCAGGGGTGGGCCCGCGCCATGGGGTGGTGTGGGCCACCCTGGCTCCGGTTCCGTCCCTTTTTTGCTTCAAAACTTTCCTTATTGACTGAACACTACAAAACTATAGTTGGATTGTATTTTCGCGGAACTTTTCTTACCAGAACTGTTACCTAGTTGGAAACGGACTCTGTAGGTCTATGAATTTGGTCCTCAATGAATTTCTCTGGAGTTCTAACTTGAAAAGAATCAACATCTTCATTGTAAGAATCTCTAGCAATATAGTGTTTGAGTCGCTGTCCATTCACTACTTGTGTAGTATTATCTTTTACAGAAGAAATTTTTATTGCTCCTGAACGGTATACTTCTTCAATGATGAAAGGTCCTTCCCATTTTGATAGTAGCTTACCTGCAAAAAATCTGAGACGAGACCTATACAATAGAACTTTCTCACCAACATGAAATTCTTTCTTAAGTATTCGCTTGTCATGCCATCTTTTAACTTTTTCCTTAAAGAGCCTAGCATTCTCATAGGCTTCACTCCTCCATTCATCTAAAGAACTTAAGTCAAATAATCTTTTCTCACCAGCGAGCTTACAATCTCTATTTAATTCTTTCACTGCCCAGTAAGCTTTGTGTTCTAATTCTAACGGTAGGTGGCAAGCTTTCCCATAAACCATTTTATAAGGAGACATTCCCATAGGATTTTTGTAAGCAGTTCTATAAGCCCATAAAGCATCGTTCAACTTCTTAGCCCAGTTTTTTCTAGACCTATTAACAGTCTTTTGCAAGATAGATTTAATTTCTCTATTTGATAATTCTACTTGCCCGCTAGTTTGGGGGTGATAAGCTGAAGCAATTCTATGATTAACATCATATTTAGCGAGGGTCTTCCTAAAACCGCCATGAATGAAATGAGAACCCCCATCAGTCATGAGATACCTAGGCACTCCAAACCTAGGAAATATAACGTCCTTAAGCATTTTTAAAGAGGTTTCCCCGTCAGCACTTTTCGTAGGAATGGCTTCTACCCACTTAGTAACATAATCAACGGCAACAAGAATATGAGTGTAGCCTTTTGAAGGAGGGAAAGGACCCATAAAGCCAAATCCCCAACAATCAAAAGGTTCAATAACTAGAGAGTAGTTCATAGGCATTTCATTGCGTCTAGAAATATTACCAACACGCTGACATTCATCACAAGATAAGACAAATTTTCTTGCATCTTTAAAAAGGGTAGGCCATTAGAAACCTGATTGTAGTACCTTTTGTGCAGTTCTATCTCCTGCATGATGTCCTCCATAGGCACTACCATGACATTTACGCAATATCTCCTTTTGTTCATATTCTGGAACACATCTTCGCATAATACCATCAACTCCTTCTTTGTATAAGTGTGGGTCATCCCAAAAATAATGTCTCAGATCATAGAAGAACTTTCTTCTTTGCTGAGCTGTAAAAGTTGAAGGAAAATACTTGGAGACAATAAAGTTAGCATAATCAGCATACCAAGGGCTTCCTCGCGAGCTCACCCCCACTGCAGCTAACTGTTCATTCGGGAAACTATCATTAACAGGCATAGGGTCAAAAGAGGTGTTTTCCAAACGAGATAAATTATCAACTACAGGATTTTTAGCACCCTTTCTATCTACTATATGTAGATCAAACTCTTGTAAAAGCAGTACCCATCTAATAAACCTAGGCTTAGCGTCCTTCTTCGTCATAAGATATTTAATAGCAGCATGATCAGTATGAATGGTTACTTTTGAGTCCACAATATAGGGCCTAAACTTATCACAAGCAAAAACAACAGCAAGAAATTCCTTTTCAGTAGGAGCATAATTCCTTTGAGCAGCGTCTAGAGTCTTACTAGCATAATGGATAACATTTAACTTTTTATCAATATGTTGCCCAAGGACAGCACCTACAGCAAAATCACTAGCATCACACATTATTTCAAAGGGTAAACTCCAATTAGGCGGTTGAACAATAGGGGCTGTAGTTAAAGCCTTCTTAAGAGTTTCAAAAGCTTCCTTACAATCATCATAAAAAACAAAGGGTACATCTTTTTGAAGAAGATTAGTAAGGGGTTTTGATATCCTAGAAAAATCTTTAATAAACCTTTTATAAAAACCAGCATGACCAAGGATACTACGAATGCCTTTGATGTCTCTTGGACATGGCATCTTCTCAATTGCCTCAACCTTAGCTCTATTAACTTCTATGCCTCTTTCAGAAACTTTATGCCCAAGAACAATCCCTTCATTAACCATGAAGTGGCATTTCTCCCAATTAAGAACAAGATTAGTTTCTTCACATCTCTGCAAAACTTTATCAAGGTTGTGCAGACAATTATCAAAAGAAGTTCCATAGACAGAAAAGTCATCCATGAACACTTCTACAATTTCCTCACAAAAACCATGAAAGATAGCAGACATGCATCTTTGGAAAGTAGCAGGAGCATTACATAAACCAAAAGGCATACATCTATAAGCATAAGTTCCATAAGGGCAAGTAAAAGTAGTTTTTTCTTGATCTTGTTGTTTAACAGCAATTTGAGAAAAATCAGAATAACCATCAAGAAAACAAAAATGGGTCTTTTTAGACAACCTTTCCAACGTTTGATCAATGAAAGGAAGCGGGTGGTGATCTTTCTTAGTAACTTTATTGACTTTCCTAAAATCAATGCACATCCTATAGCCTACCACTATTCTTTGAGGAATAAGCTCATCATTATCATTAGGGACAACGGTAATACCTCCCTTTTTAGGAACACAATGAACAGGACTAACCCATTCACTATCAGCAATAGGGTAAATAATACCAGCATCAAGGAGTTTCAATACCTCATTTCTTACCACTTCCTTCATCTTAGGATTTAAACGTCGTTGGTGCTCCACTACTGGCTTTGCATCTGGTTCTATGTTGATAGAATGCTGACATATAGTAGGTGAAATCCCTTTCAAATCATCCAGAGTATAACCCATAGCTCCTCGGTGTTTCCTCAAAACCTCCAATAATCTTTCTTCTTCCTCCCCTGAAAGTTTAGCGCTAATAATAACAGGATATATCTTTTTATCATCAATAAAAGCATATTTAAGATCATCAGGGAGAGGTTTTAGATCAAAAACCAGATCCTTTTTAGGTGGCATCGTGGTACCCAAGTCTTCCACAGGCAAGTCGTGCTTAAGCATCTTAGGTTGATCACGGAGGATCCTATCATTCTCATTCCTTTTTTCCATGAAGATTTCACTTTCATGATCTTCCATAAATTGCTGCAAAGCATTGTTAGGAGCAAGAGAAATAGAAGCAAGTTGTTCAACCCTAAAATCCTCATTATGGGTTTCCTCTTCGCAAGGTTCTTTAGTAAATTTCGAAAAATTAAACTCATAAGATTCCCCATCAAACTTGGTCAAGATTTTCTACCTCTTGCAATCAATAATAGCTCCACACGTATTCAAGAAAGGTCTACCAAAAATGATAGGGTAGGTTTTACTAGCAGCTAAACCAAGTACTAGAAAATCAACAGGGTACTTAATCTTACCACAAAGAACTTCCACGTCTCGTACAATACCAATTGGAGAGATGGTCTCCCATTAGCAAGGTGAATAACCACATCAATCTCTTCCAACTCGCAAGGACTGATTTCATGCATAATTTCTCTGTAAAGCTCATAAGGAATAGCACTATAACTTGCACCAATATCACATAAACCATAATAGCAATGATCACCAATTCTAACAGAAAGCACAAGAACACTAGACTTTTTAGTTCTATTGGGATGTGAAACAATATTAGAAGCATCCTCACAAAAGACTATGTGCCCAGCTTCTACGCTTTTAGTGACAAGGTCTTTTACAATTGCTACCACATGTTCAATGTTTATTTGTTCATCAGGTTTTACAGTTCTTTTTTCACTTTTGGTGATTACATTAGTTATCATAGGATAGTCCTTTACCTTTTCGGGGAAGGGAATCTTCTCGATATAAGGTTCGGGTAAGATGGGGTCAATAATGTAATACTCAGCACTTCCAATAGGAGAATATTCAACAATATCTTTGTAAGGTGCATGGTACTTGTTCCATCCCCTTTTTGGAATTTCGATATAGGAAGCAAAAGCTCTAAAGCAATTCGTAATAACTTGCAAATCAAGACCATAAATATTACTAATATTTTGGAAGTCATCAGTTCCAATAAAAGATTCAATGCATTCATAATCATAATTTATACCTGACTTTCTACCTTTGTCATTCTCCCAAGCTTTAGTATTGTCTTGAATACGGTCTAGAAGGTCCCATTTAGCTTCTGCTTCCATACGAGTGAATGATCCATCACAAGAAGCATCCAATAAATCTTTGTCATGTAGAGGGAGCCTTGCATAAAATTTATTGATAATAATATTGTTGGGGAGCTCATGAATGGGACATTTGAGCATTAGTAACTTCAATCTCCCCCAAGCTTGAGCTGTACTCTCTCCATCAAGAGGCCAAAAGTTGTATATTTGATTCCGATCTTTATGAATCTCACTAGGAGGATAAAACTTTGAATAAAAGAGAGGCACTATTTCCTCCCATTCTAGAGCTTGACCATTCTTCAGCAGCTTATACCATTCCTCAGCTCTTCCTTTTAGTGATAATGAGAATAACTTCTTCTTAACTTGATCTGTAGTAATACCTGCACACTTGAACAACCTGCATAATTCGTGTATAAAGAGTAAATGATCACCGGATTGGACAGTTCCATCCCCAACATAGTAGTTATCCATAACACGATCAATAATTCTTGTAGGTATTTTGAAAACATCTTTCTCAGCAGGTGGTGGCTTATCTACTACCTTAGCAGTGGTAGTAGCATTACCAAATAAGAAACTCAGCGAATTATCCATAACGAAAATAAAGCAACTAACAGAAGTAAACAATACTCACAGTAGAAGTTTCCTTTACCAGTTCCACTCTCAAATAGCACTTCACTCCCTGGCTAAGGCGCCAGAAAATAGTCTTGATGACCCACAAGTATAGGGGGTGTATCGCAGTATTTTTGATAAGTAAGAGTGTCGAACCCAACGAGGAAGCGAGTCTTTGGCTAGTGGTATGGATCAGGAATTCTCTGCAAATACTTAGCAAACGGATTTTTAGAGATTTTCGATAAAGCAAGTAAACAAAGTACGAGTAAATAAAAGACAGTAGGAATAAATGCAGCAAGTGGCACAATCCTTTATGTAGCAAAGGACAAGCCGGTTGTATTTCTATAGATGACCAAACGTTTTCGAGGACACATGGGAAGACTGTCAAGTGCTTTCGCTTCATATAGTCGGTTTATCTTCTCTAGCTTGCTAAGTGTTGTGTGGGTGAACCTGTGCTAATGTACCGCCCCATCCAAGACTAATACATACTTGTGATTAAACCCCTTGCAAACATCCGTAAGTACAAGAAAGTAATTAAGGTAGAAACCTAATCACAGCTTTAAACTCTAAGACCCTTACGTCCCTTGTGCAATGGTCCTAACGGGGGTTCAGGTTTCTGTCACTCCGGCAACCCCTACGATTAGTAGCCAAATACACAATGCATTCCCCTAGGCCCATATAGGTGAAGTGTCATGTAGTCGACGTTCACATGACACCACTAGAAGAAGTACACCACAACTTAAATAACAATCTATTGAATCTTTCTCAACGCAACTCCACTACTAACAACAAGACTTCTCCCATGTCCTCAAGAACAAAACGAACTACTCACAAGACATCATATGGATCATGAACAGAGATGAAATAATGATGTATAACAATCTGAACATAAACAATAATTCAATGGTTCACTCAATAGCATCAACTACAAAGAGTAATCAACACCGGGAAAGTTTCCCCTATGAACTATGCAAGATTCAACTCAATTGTTACAGCAATATGGAGATGGTGATAAGGGTGCTGATGGTGATGATGGTGGTGATGATGATGATGATCCCGATGAAGTCCAGCTTGATGGTGGTGTTGATGGCGATGATCTCCCCTCTCCGGGAAGGAATTCCCTGAAATCTGCCGAAGAGATCTTTCTCTCGGTGTTTTCGCCTCAGAGGCGGGCGGAATCTTGTGTGGTCGCCCCGAGTCTTAGGGTTTTGGGAGGTTGATATCGCCAGGGAGGCTGGAGTGGGCCAGGGCGGCCACACCACTCCCAGGCGCGACCTAGGCCTACCCGCGCCATGGGGTGGTGTGGGCCCCCTGTGGCCCACCTCCACTCCATCTTCTGGCATCCTGAGTCTTCTAGAAACATAGGATTTTCCGTATATTTTCCCGGATTTTCTGATCTTCGCGAATTTTTCCTCCAAATAGCACCTTTTCCATCAGAATCCTTACTGCAGCGATCCATGCTCCAAAAGTCATCAACCATGCAAAAAGAGATGAAATAACATAAGTATCACCTCTCAATACGAAATATATCAATGAATAATAGTGAATTAAGCATAGAATAGTGATGCAAAATGGACGTATCAGTACGACATAAAAACAAGGTATAACTTGCACCACACTTGTTAACCCCCATTCTTCCTTTGTGTATTACCTAACCTATTGAGAGTAGATCATCTCGTGTTTGCCGAAGAATTGCGCGTTTGCTGTTGCAAAGTTATAGTGCATAGGCAGTATCAAAAGTTGACTCCATAGTATAGAAAGAAAATTAGATATATAAAAAAGCAAAAAAAGATACCAATACAAAAGAGAGTCCTAAGCTTCTAAGAAAGAGTGCAAGCAAGAGCAAGGCAGGCGTGCAAATCCGTTGCTTATCAATATTTGTGCAAACGGGCTATAGCCTCTCCTAGCGTTGGCATGTCACCGAGCATTAGTCTTCATTAGCACCAATTTTTTTCGTTGCCCTTTTTCCATAGTTGTGCTAGCCACATTAATCTCCACCGTGTGTGTACAGTCGTAGGTTCTCGTCACCCCTTTTGACCTTTTCCTTTGACATTGTTTTTGTTGGATTTCACCCACTATTGACAATAACCTTTTTGCTTTTTTTGGAAAAGAGTATATCTTAATATCACGGAGATACCAATTACACCCAGCCTCTGCAACAACACATTCCCTGGCAGCCTTACGGATGCACACAACCTAGAAAGAAGAAAAAGGAATTACAAAAAAGAAGAAAAGTCCCGGTATAGAGAACTATTCCTCAAAGCAACGACACTGACACCACCAGAACAACACCAGTAGTCCACCACTCTAGTAACAATGCCTTCAAGAAAGAAACAGTGCACAAGCACCGTCGTTGCCCGATCAAAGATCATAGGTTTTCACCCTAGAGAAAGTCCTCGCTCGCAAAACTATGCCTTCAACAAGGCCATTGCCAGGCACAACCAGTTAAGGCCAGACCTTGGATTTTCACCCTGCAAGATAAGATTAGGAACTCCTCTTATGTCGTCTCCCCCCACAAACAGTCGCTTCTGCAAGTCACATATCACGCAGCCAGTTCACCGTCGCCACAAAGACTCAAATCACCATTGCTGCCCTCTTATTTCCGCTTTCCTGGCATTCTCCGCATCTGACTTCACCATGGCTCATTGAATGGCACTTGGTGGGAACAAACAGCAAAGCTTCGCAACGCTCCCGCTGAAACCAAATGGCCAGAAAAACAAGGTGCGCATGACCGAATACCTTCCGATCCAGCAATCTCCAGGCATAATGCACTCATGGGAGTTCGCTGATGGAGCCTTCCGAAACCTGCCTCTCTAAGCTAGATCCACGAGAGCAAGAAACAAGCAGATCTTTGTCTTCATGCTGAAGGAACCCTAGGACTTCCCGCCATTATTGGACAGAACAACAAGCCCCCATGCTGCTGTCTGCCGCCCGTCCCCTCCGGCGGAAGAGGAGACAAGCCTTCAATAACCACGTGCCCCCGTCGGTCTATCGGCCTGAGCAAGAAGCAACGTGCTCCCTCCCCACACACCTTTAGGCAACCAAAAGGCCACGCCGATGGAGGATCTAGGCGGAAGCCTAGACCTACAACCATAGCTGCCACACCTTGCACCGATACCCTGATGGGAAAGCTCCTGCCGCAACAGATCCGGGCATCGGCCCAACCGTCGCAAACAACAGATCTCCATGATCGGATCTCACGTCCGGCGGCAGCCACCGCCGCCACACGACCAGGGGCGCCGCTATGGCCGCCGCACGCAGCCGAAGAACCAGCTCGGACCCCAGCCACCACCAGCGAAACAGCCACCATGATCTTGATGACTGCAAGTGCACAAATCATTTGTAGCTAGTTTCGAAATAAAGATATCGATCCCACAGGGAGTAGGAGTCTAAAGTATAATAAGTCTTGAAATAAATATTGTGATAGAAATGCTAGATAGAGTTCTAAGTAACAAGATAAAATGCGAGTAATGTGTAAAAAGGTGTTTTTGGGTTTTGGGTACAAGAGCAATAATAAAGTAAAGCAAAGTAACTTAATACAGAAAGTAAGTATCGCGTATGTAAAGAAAGATTGGAACTGCAATAGGAAAAAAGTATTCTCAGGGAGTAGCGGATACACCACTAGTATTGTAAAGATCTAAGATAAATATTATCATCATGAACTTTCTCAATTGTGTATGTGTGGGAGGAACTCCGAATGTGGACGAATAGGCAACAACCGCTGCTCACATCATCCTCATAACCACAGTAGTCAGCAATCGACATCAATCGAATTACTGCACTATTAAGGGACGTAATCCCGTATTACGTATCCCATGGCATGGATAGTGTTCCATGAGTTTCCTCGATTTCCCAAGTTGATATGTAAGGATTGCTAACAACTTTCTAGTCACTATAAGTGCTAGCATGCCGCCGTCTACCAACAAGTAGTTCCCTCCATAAAGTCCCCACGAGAGGCAAATATTGAGAGGTCAACTTCTCTCAACATCAAGATGTAGAGAATCTAACACATGGTCACAACGATGAATATCATAATAGACTTTATCTTATTTCAATCTCATACTAGGGTTTCTCCATCTCCCTAAGAACTAATGATCTACTCAGACATGGAGGCAATCAACATCATGGCAATGATAATGGAAACAATCATAGATGAATAGTACTTGTTTAAATCCACAATGAGTATAGGAATTACAACAAGATCTAGACAAGATGTAGATGGGATGGATGAAGATGGTGGTGATGCCATAGTGCATGATGAAGACCGATGCCTTAGCCTCCCGGATCTGCGCAGGGTGAAGATGGATCCCCGGCGGATGAGTTCCCCCTCCAGATGCCTTCCAGAGGTGAGGTTTCTGTGATTTCTGGGTGTTCTGTATGTCGTATCCCCGAACTAATTGCATGGGGTGAAATTATTTGACGAGTCGGAGGCGGCGCCAGTTATACGGCCAGAGCTATACGGGCAGAGAAAATTCTCCCACCGTATAGTTGGTCATTATGCTCTCTGCCTCCTTTGTTTGCTTCTAGTTTTCTTCTGATATTATTAATATTTCCCAAATAAGCGATTTACGTTGTTTTTGACCCCTTTTCTCCACAGTAGAACTGCTTCAATAATTGTATCCATTGGATCCATCATCAGTCCTGATCCTGGTGAAAACAGACATAAAATATGTGTACGAATGCCGTAAAATACCAAAATCCTACATCTATAATGCAAAATAATAATTTAAAACATGATGCAAATATGCACTCATCAACTTCCCCAAGATTAGACTCTTTCTCGTCCCGAGCAAGATTTTAGCTTAATGGATGTGATCCTCATATTCATGAAGCTGAGTCGATAAAATAAATGAGGCAATTGCAGCATGTGTTTATCATGTACAATATAGAAGAATAAGTTCAGGAATAGCACCTTACTCGAACCATCTAAATAGTATTGGAAGGCTTCCACACCTTAGTTATTAATAGTTCATAAAAGATGAATCTCAACGTAATGTAAAAGTCTCCGGTTCAACCGAATGAGTTAACAAGGTAGTCCCAAGTGTTTTAGGATCAACATATTCACTTGGGATAAAATCTCAAAAGTGTCACTTTGTCATACTACAATACAGTGCCATATGCCTATTTGCTCTTTGCACATTCACTCTTTTTCTTCTTTTCTTTTTCTTTTCTTTTGCATATATGCTCACACTTTTGTTTTAAGTGTTGTGCAAAGGAGCTAGCCATATATTCCACTTCATGTAGGAATTCAAAGTTCAACAATCTCAATTATCAAATTTCAACTATATATGAAGCATTCTTTATGACTTGAGATTCTACCACGACTTGTTCTCACTCTATTTAGATAGCACTTCATTTTCCTTTGTTCAAGGTTTTCTTTTTCAACTTAATTGTATAGATAATTTTTCTTTGTGAATCTAACCATAAACTTACAGCATATTGACCAAATTATCTTTATGTGTTCCATTAATACCAATGGTATGGAAGACTCCTATTGCTATCATCAAGTGCAAGTAAAATCATACTCAAGGCATTCATATATCAATAAAGCAAACACAAACTCAATATTGCTCCATATATAATAATAAACTCGGAATTTCATAAAAGGGATCGAGTATTCCTGAAGGGAATTCTAATGATGCAAACTTTATTTCTAGTTTGAACTAATGCAAGAATAATAAAAACTTATAAGATAGATTACAAGGTCTTAAAGATCTCCCCAAGCTTGGAATCAAGCCAGGCGGGATCAAATAATCCCTTGCAATTATTTGATACCGTGATAGTTGTAGATCACTGGGGCGCCATGGCACGTGGTATCTTGTCCTCATGGACCAGCCTGAGGCTGAGGGATTGATTGACAGCTTCTAATTCCTTAACACGTAGCTTGTAGAAAAGATTATTCCTCTCCAACACTTTCACTTATTCCTTAATGAACTCATTGTTATCTTGGGGTGTTTGTAGTGCCTTAAGACTCATGGCGAAACCTGCTTCGGTTGTCCGCTTGATATCTTCATCAAGTTTATCAAGATAAAGTCTTAGCAATCAAAGGTGTTTGGGTGTCCCTGGCTTCTCCTTGTCCAATTCCGCAATCAAAGTTGTTTGGGTGTCCGCGTAACGACCAACTATACGGGCGCGACCCGTATAGGTCCGACCGTATAGTTGGTTCTGGGAAGATATTTCCAAATATCTCGAGACCAGGTCGATTAAATCATGACTCGAAACCGACAATAATGTTTTTTTATAAAAATAAAGATCGAACGAAAAGTTTCTGAGAGTTTAACGACCAAATATATGGCCGGAATTTTTGCTCCGGTCGTATAGTTGCGACCGTATAGTTTCAAAGACCGAAAATCAAAAGTGCCTGGGAGTTTAACGACCAACTATACGACCGGAATTTTGCTCTGGTTGTATAGTTGCGACCGTATATATATCGGCACCAAAAAGCAAAACCATCTGAGAGTTTAACGACCAACTATACAGCCGGAATTTTTGCTCCGGAAGGATAGTTGCGACCGTATAGGCTCAGATATCGAAAATAATTTCACGAGGATGATACAGAGAGTTTAACGACCAACTATATGATGGGAGCTCCCGCTCCGGTCGTATAGCTCCGCCCGTATAGTTGGTCAAACCGCTCTAAAACTTTAGAAAAACACAAGGAATTCAAAAATAGGAATTTCAAGAGTAAAAATTGTGAAAATAAATCACTTATTTGGGTAAGAACACTTACCTTGCACTTACCACTTGCTTAATCAGGGATGAAAAGTTCCTCCCACAGCAAGGACTCCATCTCTCTTGGAGGAATTGACTTGGTGTCCTCCTGGGCAATCATGGACACTGCATCTAACATCTTTATTTATTGCCTCTGTATAATCTGCAACTCAAATTCTTGAAGTGAAAGAATCCAACGGATCAGTCTTGGCTTATGTTCTTTCCTCTCAAGGAGTTCTTTTAAGCCATCACGATCCGTATGAACTCTCACCTTTGCATCAACTATATAAGAATGAAATTTATCACAAGAGAAAAATAGAGAAAACAATTCCTTTTCTTCCTTCGGGTAATTCTTTAGGGCACCATTGAGAGTTCTACTAGCATGATGTATAATATTAAATCTTTGACTAATATGTTGTCCAGGAGTTACTCCTACAACATCATTGCTAGCTTCACATATTAAGTCAAAGGTTGTATCCCAGATAGGTGGTTTTATGGTGGGAGCACGAATTAAAGCATTTTTAAGTTTATCAAAAGCTTCAAGGCACTTATCATCAAAATTGAATCTCATTCCCTTTTGCAAGAGGTTAGTCAAAGGTTTAGATATCCCTGAAAAATTTCTAATGAACCTTCTGTAAAAACCCACATGACCAAGAAAACTTCTTATACCTATAATATCCCTAGGTGGTGGCATTCTCTCTATTGCTTCAACCTTAGCTCTATCCACTTCAATTCCCTTACCTGATACTTTGTGTCCAAGGACTATACCTTCTTTGACCATAAAGTGGCACTTCTCCCAATTTAGAACAAGATTAGTTTCTTCACAACACTGCAAAACTTTCTTGAGATTATCCAATCAACTTGGAAATGAAGTTCCATAAACAAAAAAGTCATCCATAAATACTTCCATTATAAGTTCTATGAAATCAACAAAAATAGCAGTCATACATTATTGAAAATTAGTTGGGGCATTACATAGACCAAAAGGCATACATCGGTAAGCATGTAAACTGTAAGGACTTATGAAAGTTGTTTTAAATTGGTCATCCGGATGAACAACTATTTGAGAGAAACCAGAATATCCGTCCAAGTAACAAAAATGAGTATGGTTTGCTAACCTTTCTAAAGTTTGATCTATGAACGGTAACGGATAGTGATCTTTCATAGTTTCTTTATTCAATTTCCTGAAATCTATGCACATCATGTGCCCAACAACAGTTCTAGTAGGTATTAGTTCATTGTTTTCATTAGGAACAACATTAAAACCGCCCTTCTTAGGAACACAATGAACAGGGCTTACCCAATCACTCTCTTTAACAGGATAAATTATACATGCATCTAGTAGGCGTACAATTTCTTTTCTTACCACTTCTTACATTTCAAGCTTCAATCTTCTATTAAATTCCGCAACTAGTTTAGCACTTTCTTCCATGAATATCCGATGGACAACTATCATGGGACTAATGCCCTTCAAGTCATCCATTGAGTACCCAAAGGCTTGGTGATGCTCCTTAAGTATCCTCATGAGTTCTTCTTCTTCTTCTCCTAAAAGTTTAGAACTAATAATAACAGGAAATTTATTGGTATCATCTAAAAACATGTATTTGAGATTATCTGGTAGAGTCTTCAACTCCGAGGGTGGTAGTTCCTCGTCCCCTCTCTTTTCTGGCTCTTCAAAAGCCTCATCAGTTGGAGGTCCCAAAATAGGAAGAGAATCAAATTCATCTTCTAGTTCTTTTAAGGGCTTATCCTCCATAACCATTTCTTCATAATTTGGATCTTCATTTATTTCTTCTTCTCCATTACCAAGGAAAAGAGCTGCCATTTCCTCAATGGTTCTCTCTTCCTCTTCTTCTTGTTCTTGTGGAGGCTTGTCTTTAAATTTGGAAAAATGGAATTTATTTTTCGTTCCCCTAAGCTTAAGAGTCACAATCTCCTTCTTGAAGTTAACATAGGCACATATTTCACCTAAAAAGGTTCTTCCAAATATAATAGCGCAAAAAGTGTCAGTTGGTATATTAACAACTACAAAATCGTAGGGAAATTTTTTGTTGCCAATTGTGACAGTTGCATTGTCAACTACTCTCATTTGAATTCTAAGATTTTTATTGCCTAACATAATTGTTATATCAGTATTCTCAATTGTAGCCGGTTCTATTTCTTCTTTTATTTTTAGGTAAAAGTTATAAGATATAATATTAACTTCGGTGCCAAGATCACATAAACCGTAATGAGAGGTTTCTTTAAATATGCAGGGAAGAATAGGCTTACCCACATCTTTTACCTTTGTTTTACCTTCAACCAATATGGAAGTCTCTACATCAAGTTCAACTATGTTACAGTGTGAGTACATAGCCATAATTGCTTCCTTGGTTACCTCTTCATCTTTGTTTTCCTTCAGATGTTCCTTGACTTCTGGCACGCTTTCCTCTTCCCTCTTTTCCTGTACTGCTTTGACCTGTTCATATTAAAAAATATGCTTTTGTGTAGTGTTAGCGAAAGGCACTTCATATATTGGTTCTACGGAGGCAAGTGTTGCTTTATCTTATTTTTTCTTCTCTAGTTCAGGTGGTGGATCATACTTGACTTGACCCTCCTTTGGAGCTTTAATATGTTTTGTAAAAGCTTTAACAACTTGCAATACAAGATCTGAATCCAGATAAAGTTCTTTAGACAATTATTTCACATGGCCCTTTTTATTATAATCATGAATACAATCATGCTCCATTTCTATGTCTCCTTCACTTCCTAGACCAAAATTCCATGAAACTCTATGGTCACGAATTCTATTAAGTAAAGCCCAAGCTTTAGGTATAGGAAGATTCATAAAGGATCCTTCCACGAAAGAGTCTAGTTCAATTTTATTAGGTTCAGTTAAACCGCCATAAAAGATATGTAGTAAATACCGTTTTGGCAAATCGTGATGAGGACATAGTCATAGTAAATCTTTAAATCTAATATAAGCTCTTACTAGTCCTTCATTAGAACGATTCTTCCAAGTCATTATAAGACGCCTGATTCCAAAAGATTTTGATAATGGATAATATTTTGATAGAAATTCACAAGCTAAATTATCCCAAGTAGTAGTGGCTTTAGGGGGTAGAGAGCTGTACTTGTCAAAGTTTGACTAAAAAGTTTAACCCTTACCTCATCGGCAGTATATCCCGTCAATAGAAAAGTGCCACATATATCTTTAAAACATGCAATATGCTCATATGGATCAAGATCTTCTTCTTCTCCAATAAATTGCTTCTTATGTCAGTAGTAGAGGATTTCTTTCAAACCCCCTTGTCTTCTCATTGGAGTTGTCTCTTTTATAAATGTCACAGGGCTTCCCAAACTGGTTGAGTGGGTTAGCACTAGTCATATTCTCAAACTCCATCGTATCGGTGGAAACCTGTAACTCAAAACAAAATTTAGCAAGATAAAAATAAATAAGAAAAAACTAAAAGACCTACAACGCTTAGCTCCCGGGCAACGACACCAGAAAATAGCTTGATGACTGCAAGTGCATGGATCATTTGTAGCTAGTTTCGAAATAAATACATCGATCCCATAGGGAGTAGGAGTCTGAAGTCTAATAATTCTTGAAATAAATATTGCGATAGAAATGGTAGATAGAGTTCTAAGTAACAAGATAAAATGCGAGTAATGTGTAAAAAGGTGTTTTTGGGTTTTGGGTATAAGAGCAATAATAAAGTAAAGCAAAGTAACTTAATACAAAAAGTAAGTATCGTGTATGTAAAGAAAGATTGGAACTGCAATAGGGAAAAAGTGTTCTCAGGGAGTAGCAGATACACCACTAGTATTGTAAATATCTAAGATAAAGATTATCATCATGAACTTTCTCAACTGTGTATGTATAGGAGGAACTCCAAATTTGGACGAATAGGCAACAACCGCTGCTCACAACATCCTCATAACCACAACAGTCAGCAATCGACTTCAATCGAATTACTGTGCTATTAAGGGACGTAATCCCGTAGGACGTATCCCATGGCATGGATATGGTTCCGTGAGTTTGCTCGATTTCCCAAGTTGATACGTAAGGATTGCTAACATCTTTATAGTCACTATAAGTGCTAGCACGCCTCCTTCTACCAACAAGTAGTTCCCTCCATCAAGTCCCCACGAGAGGCAAATATTGAGAGGTCAACTTCTCTCAACATCAAGATGTAGAGAATCTAACACATGGTCACAGCGATGAATATCATAATAGACTTTATCTTATTTCAATCTCATACTAGGGGTTCTCCATCTCTCCAAGAACTAATGATCTACTCAGACATGGAGGCAATCAACATCATGGCAATGATAATGGAAACAATCATAGATGAATAGTACTTGTATAAATCCACAACGAGTATATAAATTACAACAAGATGTAGATGGGATGGATGAAGATGGTGGTGATGTAGCAGTGGATGATGAAGATCGATGCCTTAGCCTCCCGGATCTGCGCAGGGTGAAAATGGATCCCTGGCGGATGAGTTACCCCTCCAGATGCCTTTCGGAGGTGAGGTTTCTGTGATTTCTGGGTGTTCTGTATGTCGTCTCCCTGAACCTATTGCACGGGGTGAAACTATTTGATGAGGCGGAGGCGGCGCCAGCTATACGGCCGGAGCTATATGGGCGGAGAAAATTCTCCCATCATATAGTTGGTCGTTATGCTGTCTGCCTCCTTTGTTCTCTTCTGCTTTTCTTCTGGTATTATTAATATTTCCCTAATAAGTGATTTACGTTGTTTTTGACTCCTTTTCTCCATAGTACAACTTCTTCAATAATTGTATCCATTGGATCCATCATCTGTCCTGATCCTAGTGAAAACAGACATAAAATATGCGCGTGAACGCCGTAAAATACCAAAATCCTACATCTACAATGCAAAATAATAAAGTAAAACATGATGCAAATATGCACTCATCAAATCTACTCTCCTTGGACCCTTTGGTGCCGGGCCCGCCGCCACCGTGGTCAGTGCCAGCGACAACAGCGGAGGGGTGGAAGATCAAGGAGAGGGGTAGGCGACAGGAGGGGAGCCCCCAGCGACGCCCTAGGGTGCGCTGCAGGAGGGGAGGTTTTTTTGCTTGGCTGTTCCATTTGCTATCCACCTTCCCAACATTCCACCACAGGCCTTTGTGTGTGTGTTTTGTGTATCACTACTTGCTTTGCTCTTGGGAAGAACAACCTTTCCAATTTTTGACTCGGTGAGGAAAGGTAGCAATTACCACTCTACCATTATCACCCTTCCTTTCAATTGTGATTATAAAACATGTATAGGGGAAGAAGAGCTAGTGGAGATGGAAAATTCAACAACCAAGATGGTTTCGCCACATGCCACAACTTATGGGCTCAACGCCAAGAATTCAATGCCCAATTTGAGGAGAATATCATTTTGCGGCCCAAAAGTTGAGATGCCAGTGCACCGCGGTACCCGATTTGATTTTAATCACCACAATTCGAAAGGTTGGGGCGCCAATTCCTGAGAGGGGTGTTTCGAGTGAATGATGGCCAAACCCAATATTTTCAAATCGCGCCTGTTAAGTCAGGATATTCTGTTACACTAGTTCCTGCTGTGCCCCTTCTTCACTGGTCACTCTTCTTAGCCACCATGCACGTGTCGTAGGGGCAAATCCATTATCGTACTTTCCTAACTCTCGACACTAAATCTGGCTGCGGCGGCGGTGGTCCTTTTTCTTCCCTTCCCCGACCTTGAATCTGCCGTGAGAGGACCTTTTTCTCCTCCCCGACCTTTGAATCGGCGCGACCCGGCATGTTTTGATGATGTAATATACTGGTATGTTTTCGTTAGGCAATGAAATTGGGATGGAGGGAGTACAGGTTTAATATTTGAAATAAGAATGTATGAAGGGAATCCATATTAGGCAGGAGACAGTAATCCAGGGAAAGGTCATGGTATCCATTAAACTATTGTAACATGCCAATTTAGTCATTGTTGCAGCAGTAGAAGGGCTGCTCTCTCTCTCTCTCCCCTCACCGATGCCGACGTTGTCGCCGGCGATGACGCATTCGCCATGCTGTCCTGGAATGACGAGGACGACCAGTCGAGCAGCGACAACCTTCTCTCCAACATCGAGTATTCCTTCCATGATGTGAGTTCCTCTCTTTTCTCGGGCTAGGGTTAGGCATTGGTAGATCTCTCGATCTGAGCTCCATATGTGCATGCATTCGTGTTCAATTCCAGTTTTGCCTTTACCTATAGGTACCACGGACAATCTACGACTCCGAATGGGAGGGCCTAGATCTCAATGGAGAAGTGCCATGTGACCATGGGCTAAAACTAAGGAGATATGTTGCATTCGAAGGCTGTAACACTAGGAGAAGGTTTTTGGGATGTACAAATCAGGCTTGTTTACATTATGTGCAGGGGTGACATGAAGAAAAATGTATCGTGTATGTTCATAACACTATAGTGTGTTTTTTTTAGGTTGGCCCGGTGTGTAAAGCAGTGGAGTGGGTGGATCTTGAGTGGCTAGATGCACTTAAGAAATGGTTGGCACAGTTATGGGAGATGTATGAGTTGGAAAGTTCGGGGAGATTTACTGATGCTTGTGATGCAGCTAAAAAAAATTACAAGCTATCGGTAAATAAGGAGCTGGAACAAGAAATCGAGAATTTGCAGTCAGAACTAAGTGGCAGAATCAATGGGAGGTTGGTTGTTGGAACTGCAAAGAAGCTTCAGGATAGTCACAGGTTGCTGATTCATAATGCAGAAAAGGAGAGGAATCAGCTCAGGGAAGACAAGAAGAAGCTAGAGTACTGCATTGCGGATCTGTTGAAGGAACTGAAGAAGGCGCGCGAGGGTGACCAAGTACAGACTACCGAGGATAAAGGAAATTCGAGATGAATAATTTATGTTGTGCCAATGCCTGAGACTAGTTAACTGTAAGACTTGCAGTTGCGCTTTCTTAACTAAGCCAAACTCAATCCTCGAGCAAATTAATTTCAGACAAACACACATATCATGCATAGAGTTAAGTTCACGCTTACAAAATCACCACTACAGAGGATAAACCAGACAGTTCAGTACTAAATAGACATATGTTGGGTTCAAGCGTGCCTGGCCCGGAGCTGCTTGTTTTCCTCCCTAAGATCGGCCAGCTCCTTCAAGATTTTGTCGCACCACCGCAGTTCCAGCGCCCACACGGATTCGAGAAGTTGATCCGTAGCCATACGATTTTTCTTCAAGATCCCTTTCATGATCCCCGTCTGCTTCCTAGCCGAGGTGCGACCTTCCCTGTGAAGCTTTACCCAGTCGGTGTTTAACTCCTTCAGTTTCTGGCACTTGTCAAAAAGGACCACGAGTTCAGCGTGCAGTTGGTCAAAGGCCATTTTCTAGGAATTTTGCTTCTCCCTTTGGATGGCTATCTTGTCATTTAGCCAGGTCGCCAGGTCCTGGTTGAGCTTTCGCCTCTTTCCCTACAACAAAAATATATAGTATTGTTTGTTCAGTTCACCAGGACAAGCTGGTTAGTTTCTAGAATTAACTGAATCGACTAGTGGCACTGTCATAATTTCAAGGAAGAAGCAATCTAGGACTAATCAACATTTTATGAATCGACTAGTGGCACTATCATAATTTCAATTTCAAAGACAAATAAGGTTTATCTGTAGTTTAGTGTGTTGTGGTTTATTTTCCAATGTCACCAAATAGTAGTGGACTAGTGGCAAACTCATAATGCAGAAACCCATGTCCAGATACATAATGGAAAGAGCACATGGTGTCCATTCATGAACATGAACACCAACACATGTCCAGATAGATAAGGAGTTGCCCTAGGATTCTTATTGCACCCTATAAGGGGAAGCAGACTTGGGCATTACTCCTTGAACCCTAAATATTAAAAAAGGAGTGGAGCATGAACTGATATTCGTGCCCCCTCTAACGGGAATCATACTTGGGCATTGCTCTGATACGCCTCCAGACAAGCCCTTAGCTCCTCGTTCTGTTTTCGGACACCCTCGAGTACGGTGATCCCTCTGCTCATGTCCTCCTTCATCTCTTTCACTGCATCCAGGCAACATTTTCTGTCATGGTAGGCTCGGATGACAGCCTTGGTTTCCTTGACGCGTCCTCTGAGTGCCTCGGTGAGTTTGTCCTGCAGGAGAGTGCACCTTTCCACGAGATTCTTCTTCTCCTCCATGAGCTCATTGATTATCTTGATGGACTGTTCTTGCCTGTTCAAGTTACGGTCGAGCACTTTCTGCAGCCTCACGACCTCACGTGCAAAATCTAGTGAGATTTACTTCTACACAGATAATTGCTTGCGTAGGCTCTCATTAGCTAGGGTGGCAGAGCGTGCAAGCTCATGTTGGTTGTCAATCTTGGCACTGATCGCGACCACCTTGTCACGGTACTCAGCCTTCGATCGCTGCATCATTCATGTTAATTGAAATAGAAATTCTATAATTACACTCCATGTTCCAGGTGAATACTAATATAGATCAAAAAATCCCCGTTGAATCTATGGACATCAGTGTTAAAAATGGACCTAGAGATCTATTCATAACCACGATAAACTAATCCTAATCACAAAATCCATATTGAATCTATGAACAACGCTATTAAGGACAGACCAAGAGATCGAGTCATAATCATGAAAACTAATACAATTCGCAAAAGAAGAAGAAAAAAACCAATGCGGGGCTGACACGATCTAAGAAATCCACATCACAACTCAGAGAAATAACAGTGTGGAGATTTTCTACCTCGCTGAGACGTGGAACGGGACCAAACGGGTCCTGCAACGCCTTCGTCGTGGTGGATTCTAGCTCCACGTCTGGCCTGTAATACGTAGAAGAGGAAGATCAAGAAGAAGAAGAAAAAACAAGAAGAAGCAGAGTAATATCATGATGGAGAAGGAGATGGAGAAGAAGTAGAACAAGAAGACCGTACCGGGAGGAGCCCTCGCCTGCTAGAACATTCGGCGCCATTGTCGAGAGAGATTGGGCCTCGGTGAGAGGGGGCTTGAGGGGCTGGTAGAGCAAGAAGTGCCTCGCGGCAAGCTCTCTCATTTTTCTCCGCGAGGATGGTCGACCGGCCTCTCCTCAGGGGAGCCATGGCTTGCAGGGTGAGGGAGGTGGCGGTAGGAGGAAGAAGATAGTGATTAGTGTGGGAGAAGAGTCTAAGAGTACATGCCATGGTCCAGTAGTACTACTACTATTATACAAGACCACCCTGTACGGTCTACCTTCTCAAAGAAGCCAGGGAGGCAGGGATAGGGAATCGATGGGACTTGTCTTTATTGTGATGGATAGTTTAATGGTCTTCGACGCCACCTAAAAACCAGTATATAATAAGAGGAGTGCGAGCCGGGTGGTAATCACAGGCATCACCATGCACATCCCGCGTGCGTGTGTCATGTGTTGATGGGGCAATGACGCGCCCAACTTCTGCACGATCACATCGGCACATCAAACTCTGTTGAACTCCACGTCGACAGGCATGCACGAGATATTTACGAGTCTAGAATATGTTGTGCCACTTTTGTTGTGATAAAATTATGTTTAGTACGCGAGATATTATATTTTTTTTGATAATCGACAAATGCATGCGTGTATACAACGCACGAAACCGCTGCTCGTCCTTGATCAGATCGGCACCCAACTCTGTGTACCCGCCATCGACCATTCCGAACAACTTCCTCGAGCACGATGCCCCCTCGCCGTGGCAATGGCAGGTCCAAGACGTCCACTGACCGTCCTGCATCCTTGGCTCTTCGCTACATCATTCGTGCTCGCGAGTCGCTTACTGAGGCAGCACGTCGTGTCCGACCGTGCCAGGATCCATCGACATCCGCACTCGAGGACACCACGACGTCGAAGCTCGTACCGGCCACGCAGGAGGAGCATGGGGTACCTGCAGCGACGGACAAGCACAAAGCAGCAACTAGGACGGGGGCGCGTGTTGCACCGGTGAGTACAAACAAGAAGAGGAACAAGAAGAAGACCAGGAAGAAGAGATGAGACATCTATTTGGACGAGGCCGACTTGGCTAACGAGGAGGCGTTCATCAATCAGTTGGAGGCAAAAGCGGAGGAGAGTGACGTGGACCCATGGGACTACAAAGAGGAGGAGGAGGAGGACTCTGACGAGGAGATAGCGCACTTATATGAGGAAGGGGGCGGTGTCGAGTCATCCGAGGAGGACACCGACGACGGTGATGGCAAGGACCATGGCGTTGACGAAGACGAGGACGAACCGGAAGACGAAGGCGATAGCTTCTTCGAAATATGATCATTTATTTTATTTATTTTATTTAGATGGATTTTCACTTGTTTATGGAGGTAAAGTATCTGTGGCATGGATAGAGAGGTGGCACGGATATACCCTGCATAAAGGAAGTGGAGAAGGGAGGGGTTATCCTACCCATTGGATCACAAAAGATCAACGCTTGGTGGAGATGATCCGCGTGACATCTGTGTCAGCCAATCAAGGCGTAGCACCCAGTGTGAGCACATGTTTGGGCTTTTGTGAGATTTTTGACCGAGAGAGAGGGCAAATCTGAGTAGTATCAAAAAACCAAGGGCAAGACAGAATAAGGGATTCAAATAGAAAATAAAAAGAGTAGGCATGTGTGTTCCTTTAAGAAATGGAAAATGCATGTTTCATACTAAACCACAAGGATCAACCAGTGTCATTTGCATGTTGTCTTCTTTTCATAAACCATGACTAGAGTCACTACATGTGTGTCCTTTTCATAAACCACATGGATCGACCAGTTGCCTTTGCATGTGTGTTCTTTTCATAAACCACCACTAGTGTCATTGCAATGTGTGTCCTTCTCATAAATCACAACCAGGGTCATTGCATGTTTGTTCTATTCATAAACCACCACTTGGATCCACTGCATGTCATTTCATGTGTGTCCTTCTCATAAGCCACAACCAGAGTCATTGCATGTTTGTTCTTTTCATAAACCACCACCTAGATCCACCAGAGTCACTACATGTGTGTCCTTTTCATAAACCACCACTACAGTCATTGCATGTGTGTTAGTGTGCATCACTTTGGTTTTTGAAAAGAACAAACATGCAATGATGCCACTCCAGCATGTTGTGTCCTTTTCATAAAACACATGAATCCACCAGTTGCCTTTGCATGTGTGTCCTTCTCATAAACCACATGGACCCACTAGTGTCATTGCATGCCTTTGCATGTGTGTTCTTTTCATAAACCACCATGTCATTGCAATGTGTGTCCTTCTCATAAACCACAACCAGAGTCATTGCAATGTGTGTCCTTCTCATAAACCACAACTAGAGTCATTTCATGTCTATCCTTTTCATAAACCGCCACCTGGATCCACTGCATGTCATTGCATGTATGTCCTTCTCATAACCACAACCAGAGTCATTGCATGTTTGTTCTTTTAATAAACCACAGCTAAAGTCACTTGATGTGTTATTTTCACAAACCACATATGGATCCACCAGTGTCATTGCATGTGTGTTCTTCTCACAAACCACATATGGATCCACCACAGTTCATTTCATGTGTGTTCTTTTCACAAACCACATATGGATCCACCAGTGTCATTGCATGTGTGTTCTTTTCATTAACTACATATGGATCCCCTAGTGTTATTGCATGTGTGTTCTTTTCATTAACCACAACTAGAGTCATTGCATGTGTGTTATTTTCACAAACCACATATGGATCCACCAGAGTTCATTGCATGTCTATTCTTTTCACAAACCACATATGGATCCACCAGAGTTCATTGCATGTATGTTCTTTTCATAGACCACATATGGATCCACCAGAGTTCATTGCATGTGTGTTCTTTTCACAAACCACCTATGGATCCACCAGTGTCATTGCATGTGTGTTCTTTTCATTAACCACAACTAGAGTCATTGCACGTGTGTTCTTTTCACAAACCACATATGGATCCACCAGAGTTCATTGCATGTGTGTTCTTCTCATTAACCACAGCTAGAGGCATTGTGTAACTACCTCGGTGAATTACGCTCTTAGTTACATGCCTGGATGAGCGAAAATGGTTAAAATAGTACGGTGGGGCCAAATGCCACTCACCGGTAGACCTTTCAGCCGTCCTAACCATTTCCAGAACATCAGGACAAGAACGAGCGGCGTAATCGGCAGGCGAAGGGATCAACTACATACACAAATGAGTATGTATGCAAGCCACATACAACAGTCCTCAGAGCCATTCCATCTAAAAGAAATAGAAATATTGCAACGCCATACGACAAGATCCAAATATCCTAGATAGAGCTAATATTTTAGGATAGCTTCTCATACATCAAACATCAGAGTATTAAGCGGAAGCGGAAAACAAGATCCGGGTACGGATAAGAAGCAAATCGGCATAAGATGCCACATAAATAAACACATCCCGCCCACAGATCTCACGGATCCCCGTTCCCGGAATCTCTACACCGAATGATCGTTGCCAACATCGTCCGTCTCCTCCACCCAGTATCCATCTTGGGAGTATACCTGTTCATCTGAATCAAACAATTTATCGTGTGAGACCCTAGGGGTACTCACCAATTCTTTATGCCTCTAAAGGGGACACAACCTGGGGTGACGCAATTGCAGCAAAAGATAATACCTAACAATTCTATAGATACTCGCTAACCATCCGCCTAACCAATGATAGACGGATGTCCATGAATTAAGAACAACAGTTATAACAGTAATATTAACAGATCCATCCTCCTTCTCGCTTACCAACGAGAAAGCGGACGAACAACCCCCATCCGTTGGCAGTTTTATTAACCATTCCATGAGTGTTGCACTATTTACTAGTCAGGTACTTAGTCAAATTAAAAGTGGTACTTTAGTTATACTTGTCTATGATCGAGAAACCGTGCTCCAAGTCGTCCATAACCGTGAACACTTTTCCAGATTTATTTTATCTGCCGGGGTGCACAAATAGCAACACACACTCGATCAACCTCGGAAAAACCAACTCAAAACCCAACGAGGCATTCACGACAAAGCGATCACAGGATTCAGAAATATTTCAGGGGGGACACCCCATTAAGCTACCCGCAACGAAGTTGGCCGGCTCTGAGACGGACCCAAGGTTTGCGCCAATGGATGTAAACGACTGGGAACCCGAAAGTGTGACTGGGCTTGTCGATACCGCGAAAACACTCCGCAATCCTAAACAGTACAGGTGCTCCTCGCGCAATCTTAATTAAAGTAGTAAAGCATGGCATACGTACAGGATAGTAATAAAGCCCCAAACTACTTTGTGGCCCCAAGAAATAAGAACGAATCAAGCTCTACCTCAGGGGGGTCTATAAGGCCTCCCGGATGTGGATAGTGCGAATAGTCAACGAACAGGAATCAAGTACTCGGGGTCCTACGGGACACAAGTGAGCATGAAAAACCAAATAACAGATATTGCTCACCGGTGCCACTTTCATTAGTTATCCCATTACTACTCATGTTAAGTTGTTTAGGTACCTCGTTATCCATCAGACACTCACATACCCTACACATGCTGTTCTATGACCCGCATGGCTCAAACAACTCCTGTAGTAATGGCTCATGGGATGGAGGAACAAGCTTCGGTGGGGTTTAAAAGTAAAGGCTATTGCAAGGATTCAATTTAATGCAATCGCGACTCAATGATGCAAGAATAAGATAGAGGCAATAGGTACTATATGTATGCAAGCATGTGGTAGTGCTTGCCTGGCAGCTCAGTTGAAGCGAGGGAGGGATCTGGGTAGTGCTCCTGGGATTCTTGATATATCCCCTACTCAGCATCTATTCGAAGAAGAACCAAATAAACAAGGGCCAACATAAATAGAGTGCACAAGAATATGAATTAAAATGCGACAAGCAAACAATCATGCCATGATGAATGATGCACAATTTGCATGGCAATAATGTAGCATGGCATGGGTGAGGTGTGGGGTACAAGATTAAAGCATTTTATTAAGTTTTTAGCCCGGTTTGCTCTCATAACACTTGTTGTATACGTATATTTATATGATGCATGCTGCAATTCAGAACATGGAATGCATAGATAGAACGGGCTCGTCGCGCTGATCGATTTAGACATATTATTTGACAAATTTGGAGTTATAAAACTAAAGTTATTAATTAAAAAAGGGCATTTTATTGTAATGTGCTCAAACATTATTTTGAATAGCATATTTGAATTCCTCACATTTTTCTGATTCAAAAACATATATCAAAAGTATTATTTGGATTTGTAATTTAAAAGTTATTTAAAAACATATTTGAATTTGAATATAAACAATTTTGAATTTGTTTTGTTTAAACAGATAACCAGGAAACGTTTTATACAGCCTCGCTAGCCCAACATCGCGGTGGCCAGCTTGAGCTTGCTCAACAACACGCTGAGACTTTTCTCACCGCGTCCGTCACAATGACCGATGGTTGACAAGTGGGACTTGCCTTGATCGGCCCCCCACAAGCCAGCTGGTGAAGGAGCAGTGCCACTGCTGCCGGGCTGCAGTTGCGTAAACAAAAGGTTGGGGTTAATGGGTTAAACAAAACACCCACGCTTTTTTTTTTCTTCCGTGTGTCGACGAATCAGGGCGCCGATGAGACTTCGCACGGACCAGCGGAGGCGCCGCTGGCCGGCTACCGGCGCGTTGGTTGGGTTGTTGCCGCGCTTTGCTAGAAGAGGCTACCGAAATGGCAGGCGGCGCGACGCCACGATGAGAGTGCCCGAGAATGATCTCGCTCCTGGAAGAGATGATGAGCGAGGATGATGTCGGGGTCGGAGGCTCACCACGGGCTCTCGGTGGTGGTGGATCGGGCGGCGTCTGTGGATCGGCGGAGCTGGAGGACGGAGCTAGGGTTCCCGGCTGCAACGTGTGCGGTCTGGGGCTCCTCCTCCTCCTCGCTGGCACGTCCAGGGTGACGCAGGGGGTCCTCCTCGGTCTCCGCGACCACCTCCACGTCGCCCACGCCGGCTGAAAACGAGGAAGCGGCGGCGGTTCTGACGGTGACCGGCGAGAGAGGGGTTGGTGATGGTGGAGAAGAAGAGGGGAGGGCAAGGCCCTGGGGTGGATCTGGCGAGGCAGAGACGTGGGGAGGTGGCTAACACGAGGGAGAGAGAAAGGGAAGAGGCCGGTGGGTCGCGGGGTAGATAAAGGTGGCCTCGGCCACCTTTACTCCTCCTCCTCACGTGCTCGTCCTTGGGAGGCCAGGCAGAGGCTGCAAGGGGGGGCCAGCAGAGGGGTGAGGCTAGGATCGGCTGGGTCCAGCAAGGCAGGGAGAGAGAGAGAAAAAGGGAGGGAAGGGCTCGGGTGAGCTAGGGTTAGATTGGAGAGGGTGGCTCGGGTTAGGGTTTCTAGGGTTAGGGTAGGGGGTAGCTGGGGTGGGCCAGCATGGTAGAGAGAGAGGGAAAAAGCTTCGGCATGGGTAAAGAAGAGAGGGTAGATGGGGTAGATCATCATGGTGGTGGTTGGCTGGTTCGAGTGTGGCTCGGGTTAGGGTTTGGAGCAAGCACAAGCAAGGGAGAGGTGTGGTTATGGATAAGGAGAGAGAAGATAGGGTTTGGCTAGAGTTTGCAAGATCAAGCCAAAAGGTGGAAGAGAGATGGTGAGGGTGAAGAGATGGTGTTTGATCTCACATGACCACGCATGGGAGCATACACATGTGAGGGTCTTGATGCACAAGGCAAAGAACAAGGATCAAGATGAGGAGGATTGAGTAAGAGGAAAAGGGAAGCTCACCAAAGAAAAGGGTTCACTCCAAAACCCAAAGAAAACCAAAGGAGAAAAGATGGGGTGCTTGCATGGCCCATGCATAAGTATTAAATGCTAGGTTTTATCTTGTGAAAACAAAATAATTCATCATGGCATTAAGCACATATGCATTCCCAAATATGGTGTAAGGCCAAGCTATGGGAAAAGATAATTGGATCCATCCCAACCCACATGAGCTAGATTAAATGCCAAAAGAAATAAAAGCCCATGGGTAAATAAGGATGGTGGAATTATAAGGTGGTGACAAAGAAAGGTGGTGGAGTGGAATAAAATATATGCCCCCAACTCAACTTGGGCATCTAGCATTTATCAAGAACCAAATACAATGTATCAAGAGCCAAATACAATTAATAATGTGTATGAGAGAAGAACCAAATGGAAAAGGGTTTTATATGATGCTCAAATGCAAGGTGGCATGATGACATGAGCATGATATAATTATGATGCAACAATTATATGTAGGAAGTAGCATATATATAGACTAGGCTAGTAGCATTGCAATTGTTAGACAATTGGGATGCTACACATTGCATGTGTGTTCTTTCCACAAACCACATGGATCCACCAGTGTCATTGCATGTGTGTTGTTTTCACAAACCACATATGGATCCACCAAAGTTCATTGCATGCATGT